>OZ014530.1:276272227-276872227 GCA_963966105.1 Volucella zonaria
CACAGAGTAGCCAATATTGGCCTTTGAAACATGTTGCCCCTTCACTGTATGTTATTTGAGCTTATTTTGATTGGAATGTAACAAATCTTGCTGTAGGTTTGTTGATCAGGCAATCTTCATCTTCGTTTGTAGAAGTTATGGTCTGAGAGGCATATGCTAGGTACGAGTACTATGATGTTGCGCTCCATAACAGAGTCGAATATCCTGAGATGGTGCAAGCGACGTCTTTACTATGTTGTCGAAAATGCCTTTCCTTGCTTACTTAATGTTAAATCAGCTGGCAAGGTCGTACTGTCGCCTATTTCCTCCTTTGTGTGCTGCAAAAATAATTCGCTTTTTAGCTACGGAGCTCCTCTTATTATTCGGCTGAATGTGATCTATAAAGGATGTGCATAACTGTTGGTTTTTTCATTAGCCCCAAACGTTTTTGCTTGCAGCCGTCACAAATTGTTCTGGCTGGCTATAAGTTATAGAATATGAATCGATTTGGTATATCTGTACCAGCAAATTCCAAATGGAATCGATGATCTTGTGTTCCATAACTGAGCATAGAGTGTGCGGCATTATTTCATCCTTTAAACTGCTGAATTTAATTTGTACTTAAAAAGGTTTTTTCTCGAATTGTATTTGCCTCATAATTTAATTCCAAAATAGTCGCACTATAAATTATCAGTGTGCTAGATACGAGTATTTTTTTTTTTTTTTTTTGGAATCGTGCGTCACATTTCAAATCTATCTCTCTAAAACATCTTTCAAAAACTAAGGCTGTCCTTTAAACACTCGAGACAAGCACAAATTGAAACGAATGGCTTCAAATGATATCACGTTTCAAGAAAAACAGTAGCCACAAATAAATTACTGATTATTATCTGTAAGTATCTAACCCAGAGATAAAAATAATTACTCTTGCCTAAGTTGTGTGAATACTTGTAAATGAGATGTAGAAAGTCAATGAAATATATGTACATATTTCTACTGATGTGAATGTTAAGATACAAAAATGTATCTTCTCCTGTCCACTCAAATGGCGTTTTTGAAGTTAAGGCTATTCCGGAGAAATAGATAAAGAAAAGTTAACCACGATAATGACCTTGACCTACTCGAAATTGTAATTAAACTACGAAAGGAAGATTAGATAATAATCATATTGAAGTACTCAATTTGGTATACAATATGCGTGTCATCATTGAACTTCTCTTCGTATTTTAAAATTAATGTCTATCTACGCAAGCATATCCGAGTCAGTCAATCTTATCTGTTAGGTTGTTTTTATAAGGGAAAATTTGAAAAAAAAAATAATACTTCGCCATAAAAATTGTGAATGTGATTGCTGGGTCGGAGTCGTTTCTTCAACTCTTTCCACTTCTTCTGTTTCCCAATAAAAAATTCGTTGAAAGTCTCAAATTGAAAGTAGTAAGTGTTGCTGTTTTAGAAAACGTTATGTAGAAGACCTTGCGCTTAAGTGGGCCATTGAACTTACATACGAATATGGTGTTTACCACTGCTTTTTCAATTGAAAGACGTTCAAGTAGCTTTATGAGAAGGACTACGTGCAGTTTATTTGAGTTCACACTCAGCGACTTTTAAATTGAGCTATTAAAAGATATTATCAAAAAAATGTTCAACTCTAATCGACCTGGTGACGCTACAGACCGAGTTCATGCTGCGGCTCAGCCAACATTTGTTTGTTGATTGTTAACTGCTTGTAATTTCGCACATCAAATTGGTTGAAGTCTTCCTCTGCTGCGATTTCCCTCGGGTGATGGATTCGAAAACTTTCCGAGTTTGAGCGCTACTATCCATTTGCTCTACATGTCTCCGCCATCTAGGCCGATGTATTGTGATTCTTTGAGCTAAATCGCTTTACAGCCTTGGTTCTTGGTTAAATATTCTCCTTCACGCTGCGTCGATACATACAAGGGAGGTAGGTAGGTAGAGTGGCTGTTGGAAACACCAACCCACTGTGATGCCACGTGGATCTGTGATCCTCTTACTAATGAAACCAGAAGCGTAGGAGGCTGTTTACATCTATATTCTTTAGATCGTTTAGGTCATTGTAGAAGAAAGCTCCTAAGTGAAGTTATCTTCTCTGGGAGAGAGCTGTACATGAACAGAGTTGGTTGAGGATTGTCTCCTCTTCCTCCTCGTCCATGCCGCTTTTACAGAAGGCGCCGAGCCTTCTTGCATGCTTGCCTATGAGACAGTATCCAGTGAAGACATCTATGATGGCACTGAGATGTTTCCTAAATAGAAGGATAGGACTCTTAGCGCGATTCAGGTCTAGCTTTGGCCAGATCTGTTTAGTCGCTAGACATGTTGGTCCAATAGTCCACCTAAGGTCTGTTCTTTTATTGGCATCCAGCTTTAGTATTAATTTGCACGTAGCGATTGGTATACCTATGCTACCCTTTTTCGGTAGAATAGGTAGAGTGGTTCCAATTTTGGCGAGTTCATCGGCCCTACAGTTCCCTGGAATGTCTCTGTGGCCCGCACCCAGCAAGGGTGAAGGTTGAACTGCTCTGACATCTCCAAAAGAGATGATCGGGATTCAAGGGCGGTTTTCGAATTTAGTGAGACTGACTCCAGGAACTTGATAGCTGCCTGACTATCCGAAAAGATGCGGATATCCTTTGCAGATATCACGTTTTTCTTCAGCCAGCACAAAGCTTTTTTAATCGCTAAAATTTCCGCATGGAACACGCTACAGTGATTTGGAAGATGGAAAGCGTGGCTTAGATTTAGCTTATCTGAGAAAACACCGCCACTATCTCGCTAGCTGCAGTCGCAGCTACTTGCTTGCTGAAAATATTGATGGGTGTCAGATGAAACAGAATGTCTAATGCTGCAGAGGGAGTAGTCCGTTTATGCACAGACATGCTGTCCGTTGGACACTGCTTTGCTGCAGTTGACTGCATTGTCTAAGGCTGTCCACCAGACCGCAACCCCGTAGGTGAGTATGGGTCCTATGACCGACATGTATAGGCAGTGTGTTATGCGGGGTTGAAGGCCCCATTTATTCCCAATGGCTTTTTTGCAAGAGAATAAAGCTACTGTGGCTTTCTTGACTCTTTCTTGAATGTTAGGTTTCCAGTTTAGTTTCCTGTCAAAAATGAGACCCAGATATTTTGCTGTATCGGAAAACATTAAACTGGTACCGTTTATTGAGGGAGGGTCTATCATTGGAATTTTGTATTTCCGGGAAAACAGGACAAGATTAGTTTTATCCACAACGATCTGCCCAACGGGTTAATCTTTTAAGATTTAGCTGAAGGTGTTCTTTAATGGTATTAAGTTACTTACCTGCGACGGCTATAGCAACGTCATCCGTATAGGAGTCGCCTACCTACAGAGTTGACAGCGCAGTCATGATAGCGGATGTGTTGACGTTGTTAAACGCACCCTCTACGTTCAGGAAAGCCACCATTGTGTACTCTCTACGTTATAGGGATCGTTCTATGTGGCTAGTCAGTGAATGCAGAGCCGTTTCCACCGACTTTCCTTTACAGTAGGCATGTTGAGCCGTTGACAGAAGTCTTGGATCAATTTTAGCTCGTATATGGATATCAATCAGTCGCTCTAGAGTTTTCAGAAGGAAAGATGATCGACTTATAGGTCTGAGGTCCTTTGGGATAACATGAGAACATTTTCCGGCTTTGGGAATGTAAACTACATTGACTTCTTCCCATGACAGTGGAATTTGGATCAGTTCTACATAGCTCCTCATAATATTTTCTAGCGAAGGTAGAATAATATCTGAGGACCTCTGTAGCTCGGCAGGTATATGGAATTCCGTCCGGCCCAGCAGACTTGTATGGTTTGAAGCTATGTAGCGCCTCTTGTAATCAGACCATGAATTTTGGTCCCGGTTGCAATAGGCCTGTTTGGCCTGGAAACTGGGTGTCTAAGAGCCATCGGGTTTTCTCAAACAGCTAGGCATCATAGGATTTGTAGAGAGGATTTTTCTTAGCCGCGATGCCTAAGAGGTTTTGTCACAGAATGACTTCCAACATTGTCGCTTTGCCTTCCTCAGATCTTTTTTGTATAATTTGAGGGATTCTTTGTATGAGTCCCAGTCAGTCACTTTTCTTGTGCTTTTTGCTACGTCGAAAAGTTTTCTGCAAGTGTTTCTGAGCAGTCCCAGTGCTGATGTCCACCAATGTGGCTTTTTCTTGCCTCTAGGTTGAATAAGAGGGCAGGAAGCGACCATAGCCTGATTGAGAGCTAAAGTGATTCCCTGACTTTCATGTCAGGCTCATTGGTGTCACGCGGGGGACTTGATAGTTCAGAGGATAACGTTTCTGACAGTATTCCTCTGTATTTTGGCCAATTAGTTTTCCGATAATTCCGGAATGCTGGTTGGTTGAGAGGAGCATCACTCAGGCTGGATTGGATGAATCTGTGGTCTGAAAAAGAGTCTTAGACGATACTATCATTGCTACAGTTTCCCAGAGTGGCCTCCACCACGGTGTTGTTGAAGTTCTCCGATTCTGAAGATGTGCTCAAGATTTCATCTTCTTCCTCTGATCGTATAGAACCTCTTTTTGCTTCGTCATCGGTTTCCATTTCCGACAGGATGTCAGAAGAGGAGACCGACGGCTTAATTGTCACTCGATAGAGACAAAGCGCCTTATCATCCATATTATGATAAATGTGCTATACATATACATTTAAGCTAGTGAGGAATACTGGGATGATCAATGTTATATAGAGTGCGTTTCAACAAGAGGCAATTTGCGGCCCGAGTCAACCGCGAACAGAGTTATTAAGGCTTGTTGCAAGCTTATTCTTAAAAGCAACAATTTCACTTAAAACTAAAGGGAGGAAGAGTTTGCTGTGATGGTAGTCGAAGAGAGGGAGAATATCCTTAACTTCACGAAGCATTCTAGACATTGGCTCCAAGTGTGCGTAATTCGTTCTGTGAATATTGAGCCGGAAAAGTGTCACAGATCTAAGATTGCGTGAGTTGGTTTTAAAAGAAATAAGTTGAAGTAAAGCAAGACAATCGATATTACCAACTACAATTTGATGAATAAAGGGAATGTCGGGTTGTAAATTTATAAGTTTCAGACGGTCAGTATAAGGTGGTAAGTCTTGGCTATCATCCCAGGGAATACCACGTAAAGCGAATCGTAAAAACCTGCGTTGAACAGCTTCTATCCGGAGGATGTGTAAGTAAGGTGACCAAACTTGGTTTGCATATTGCATATTCAAGAAGAGGCTTAACAAAGGTTATGTAAAGGGATTTGGTAACATAAGGATTGGAAAATTCCTTAGACCAGCGCTTGATGAAGCCAAGAGTTGGCTTTTTTTTATTATATTATCAATGTGGGAAGAGAAATTGAGTTCCTTATCACAGATAACACCTAAGTCACGCAACTTATTCACTAAGATTAGATAGCAGCGAGGTTAAGTAGGGGGCGCTTACGGGTATAAGTTATAGCCTGACGCTTATTGGCGTTAAGCTCAAGGAAATTCATCTGACACCAAGTACAAAATCTGTCTAGATCTTCCTGCAGTGATAAACTGTCTGAGAAAAATTATATACGAGGGCTGTTTGATGAGTACCCAGATTGGGAGATAGATGGCGCTACTGAGCCAAAATGAGTGTACCATCATTTAGTATAACCTCTTTTAGCCCGCCTTTCAAAGTTTGGTGACAATCCGATGCTTTGTTTTGTGTTGACACCCACTTCAAAACATCGTGTTAGTGTTTTTTGCGACTATGGAAAAAGAGCAATATCGCTCCGTGATCCGATTCTTATTTTTGAGTGGCAAAACCTGCGAGGAAATCAGGCCCATTCTCGATGGTGTGTATGGGACTCATTCACCGTACCGTACAGTTTGCAGAGTTTCGCCGTGGCCGCACGTAGGTTTTTAATGAACCACGCCCTAAACCGTGGACAAAATCCATGATCTCGTATTGGCGTACCGCGTTTGCTCACACCGGAGAACAAGCGCAATCGTGAGACCACTTCGAAGACGTGCTTGACCCAAAATCCGGAAGAGTTTCTGCGTCTTTCGTGACCGTCGATGAGACATGGACTCATTGGTACACACCAAAGAACAATTAAAACAATGGGTTTTACCGGGTGAACGTGCTCCAAAGAAGGCGAAGACCGTGCCTTCGGCCGGAAAGGTGTCAAAACAAAACTAAGCGTCAGATTGTCACCAAATTTTGACAGGCGGGCTAAAAGAAGTTATACTAAATGATGGTGTACTCATTTTGGCTCAGTCTCATCAAACAGTCCTCGTATATAAGTGCGCTATTAATTTTATTATGCTTCGACGTTATGGATGGAGGTCTTTTCCTACTGTGATGTTCTACAGGTAGATTCAAAAATTTTCCTGGGTGGTTTTCTGAAAATCCGATCTTGAAGTAGATGTTAAGGAGACTTATTGTATACTACCTTGATCCCGGAATGTATTTAGAAAATTTGAAATACAAGTGTATCTAAATCTACATTGTCCCCTTCGAAGTAATCCCCATCGACTGCAACATACTGCGCTTAATCCATTCCTCGAAACATTTTTTATATTCGGTATTCGGTATGTCCATCAGTGCTTCCTGCCATTTTTCCATTACTTCCTCTCGGCTGCTGAAACGCATTCCCCGTAGTGGTTTTTTTAACTCGATTGAACAGAAAAAAGTCACAGGGAGCCAAATCAGGTGAATTCGGTGGCTGTTGGATGGTATTTGTTGCATTTTTCGTCAAAAAATTACGAAAAATGATGCCACTGTGCGACGGTGCGTTATAAAATCCACCATGGTGCAATCTGGCCACAATTCTAGTCTCTTTCGACGAATTGCTTCACGCAAACGTCTGATAACGCCCAAATACTCGTAATACTCTCTGTTTACTGTCTGGCCTTCTGGCAAAAATTCATGATGCACTACACCGTTGTAATCCATGAAAACCGTGAGCATTGCCTTCTTTTTTGACTGAAAACGACGTAGTTTTTTTGATCTCGTCTCATTTGGTGAACGCCATTCACTTGCCTGATGTCTGGATTGCGTGTCTTGCTCATAAACCCACGTCTCGTGTCCAGTAATGATTGTGGGATCGGATTCAGCCTCGCAAATCATCTCTTTTGTGACGTCAACACGGTCTCTTTTTTGCATGAAATTGAGATCTTTTGGCACCAACTTTGCTGCTACACGACGGAAACCCAAATCATTAACCAAAATGTCCTGGACGGATCCATAGGCAATGTTCAAGTCCCTCCGCTATCTCTCTGATGGTTAATTTGCGGTTAGTGACCAACATTTCTTTTACTCGTACTTCATCAATGTTTTCGTCGGTTTTCGATGTCGATGGTCTGCCGGTGCGTTCATCTTCTTCGATTGACTCACGACCACTTTTGAACCGCTCGCGCTCGTGCCACTGGTAAACGACCGTTTTCTTTAGAGAATCGTTGCCGAAACACTTTTCCAACATTGAAAACATTCGCGCACCATTAAAACCGTTTTTTAAAATTGTAACCGCCAACACACACAGGGATAGATGTACTCGTACTCTTGGCTACGTAACTTTTGCAAATGTCAAGCTATGACGCTAAGATTTAGAGGGAATGCCAACAACAGATGTACCAACTTAACAAAAAAAACAGAACTCAGATCGGAACAATGGGAGCGCCACACAGTGGTGTCCCCCGGGAACTTTTTGACCAAGGTGGTATGTCTATAGTCGTAAAAGAAATGTTGCCGTCCCATTCATTGGGCATATCTTTGGAGGCATTTCCCGTAAGTTTGAACGACTAGGCAAGTAGGCCCTCCACTGAAGCAGCTTGGCTATCTTTACGTGCGTTCAAGTCGAATTTCTTTATTATTTGTTGCTCACTATGCCTAACAGCGGAACTACCACTGGTTTTCATGTTGGCAGGATAGGACCTGTTGTGTATTGGCTTCCAAATCGGACGGTTCGGGGTTTAATACCAGCCGAAGGCGATTCTTTTTTTCAGGCAACTAAAATCACGTAAAATGGGTGGTTGTCTAGAAATCAACAATAAGCCAACTTCCACGAAGAATGTAGCCTCCCCATTAAAGGTTGGATGCCACCCATGGAGCGAAATAACCACTGAACCCAAAAATCTTTCTTTCTCTCTCTGTCCCATTTTCCTAAAAATTTAACACGTGCTCAGGCACTTTAAGTGTAGTCATACCCACTTGAGAGTTACGTTAAGAATTAAACATTGTCCAGGAGCTCGTAGAAGACATCTGCAACTTCCAATGTTGCTGTCGGTGCCAATCACCGTAGTGTGTCTCCTAGGTTTATGTTCTATTTTTGCCTGTCGTGTCTCATCACTGTTTTGGGATGGTGGTGAGGTATGCCCAGCATATCCGGTTACATGCAATCCGAGGTTGGTGTCTTTATTTCGTTTGCATGTAATGTCAACAGTAAGTCCGTTCTTATCAGAGATTTTATTTTCTTCGTATAGTGTGTACGTAGTTCCAGCTTGAAGAGACTATGGTTGACGGCAGTAAGTGTCTAACCTAATCATACTATACACAACCACTTGAGTTTATTGAAAATCAGTTAAAGAGAGATTAAAGAGCTTGTTGCAGGCATTATAAGTCGACGAACTACATATGTACCTGAAAAATTGTCCGATGTTGACGCCGCTTACGGGATGTAACAAACTGTAGCACAGCTTTTAACCAAACATAGATCACGAAACGTCCTCTATTAAGAATTGCTGTCAATATTGACTTGATTTTAAAATCATTTGAAAGGACGCATGTGATTTTTTTTTAAGTGGATTCTTATCAGTTTTTTTTATATCAGTACACATAGACTGTGATTCTTAATCGTTTTCTATTCTGATTGAGAAAAGGTCTAATTGCTCCCGAAAGTTTTTGTACTGTACTAGTGTATACATATATGTTCAGAGCAGGGAGGAGTTCAATAGTTTTACGCAAGCTATGAGGTTGTTAGTTTCTGGATAAGAGAAACCGATCATTCAGTGTTATGCTTCTACGAACTTACTGCCTGAGGAACACTAAGATTGATAAATATAGTCGATTACATGTTGTCCATAATACACTGCTCATTACCCAATGGAGATGTCGTCATTTAGATGGGGACCTCAATAAAAAAAGGAATAATGAACAAGAAAACAAACTTCCGACATGCCATTTGAACTAATGGGCTCAGTAAAACCTTGCTCAACTTCTGCAACACCGACGGTCTTATCATACGAGTACCCTATACTCGTATGAACATAAAACCCGACATAAAACCATCTAGTTGTCTATCGATCTGCAAGGAAAGTTCGATCAAATCTAACTAAAGCTATTGTATACCGTCACTTTAGGAGTTCGTTCTTCAATATTCCCAGCAGTCTTGGTGTCAACATTGGATTGGAACGGGTTCCCCACCTTATAGTTTTCACCAGAGCCTATTGGAACCAATAGGCTGCCAGCAACTAAGCGACCATATTGTTCAAGGGACAAGGTCACTCAACCAAAGCCAGGTGTTCTGATCAAACTCCCATGCACCATATTTACGTGTGGATTTAATAAGGACCGGAAACGCCTTGGAGGAAAGAAGTTTGCTACCCAAGTTGGCATCCTAATACTGCACATCATTAGAGAAAAGGAGGATGAGTTCTTATATCATTAGATAAGTCAGAGCAGTCAGTTTCTCTCTTTTCGTGATCACCATCTGTATATGCTTGAAGGCAAAATTTGAAACTATTGAAAGCGTCAAACAGAGTTTCAACCAAGATGCACCCTAGCAATGGAGGCATGACTCTGACCTGCAGCAATCTTCAATCTTTCTTTAATCTTTAAGCCCGCCATCATAACATATACCAGCATCTGTAATCAACATTCTGTTCACTGGCATTGCTTAAATCCACAAAGCTAGTGATTCGCCTAGATCGTATTATCTGGCGACTTATAACATATACATGGCGTTAAAGGTTGTGTGGCTGAAAGCAACCTCAATGTCGATGAAAGTGGCCAACGCATACGAGAGTGGGTCAAAAAGTCCCTGAAAATTAAAACAGATGGCGTTGCCACCTCAAATCTAAAATTTTTCTTGTCTTTCAAAAGAACACACTGAAACTTTCAGACAGATCTGTCAATTAGTTTTGTTGTGACAGCCATTTGAAACAGATGCCTATCAGAATTTTCGTAAAACTGGTAAAAAGTAATTTCGTATGCTGGACTGCATTCGGCAAAAATGTTTTGTCTCTTTTTCACCATTTACAAACCTGTAGTTTTCTCTCAACTTTTCAAAAATTAATTTACTTGGAACTTGACATACCCCTTAACTTTCAAGTAATTTGCTTTTTGAAAGCTTAGAATGAACTAATACATTTACAAAAAAAAAACTGCATTAGTTCCTGTTTTAATACTAAGATGGCTCTGATGCAAGCAGATTTTAAACAAACAACCCTAATTTTTGACAGATTGTCAAAGTTTTGTTGTCATTGCGCTATGGAGTCACAAATTGTTTATAAATTGTTTATAAATTGTTTCAATTGTTTAAGCTAAAAGAAAACTGAATTAAGCACTTAACTTTTATCTAAACACAGTTGCTTAATTGATTAGAACGCAGTGAAAACATTTCACTGTTTTTTGCAAATAAAATTCTTGTTTATGTTTTCTAAAAGCTTGTAAATGTCAAAAAACAGCTGTGGGTCAGCTTTTGACTACCAGAAGGCAGATGCGTTTGTGTGTGTGCGTTCACTTTTTCACTTTTTGACTTTTTGCCGCAAAAAAACGAAGTTTGAAATTATTATGGGGACTCTTCACCATCGATTGGAACTATCCACCACTAGTTTACTCAACTTCAGGGCGGTAGTACGAGCACAAGTGACGCCGAACGTTCTGGTCGCCCAATTAAATGATGGTGCGCGAACTTAACGAGGCTACGGTCATATCACATGGATCAGTGATTTCAGTTTTTTAAAAATATTTTGATATGAAAAACCTATCCGTAAGATGGGTGCCGTGTTTGCTCGCAATTGACAATAAGCGCAATCGTTTGACAACTCCAAAGAAGTGTTTGGCGATGTTCAATCACAATCTGAACAAGTTTTTGCGCCGTTTAGTAACCATGGAGAAACATGGATCCATCACAACACACCAGAGACCAAGGAACAGTCGAGACAGTAGACTTCTTCTATTGAATTGAAGCCAAAGAAGGCCAAGGTGTGTCTTTTGGCCAACAAGGTCATGGCAACAGTTTTTTTTGGGATGCGCGCGGTGTCATTCACATTGATTACCTTGAGAAGGGTAAAACGATCCTAGGCGCCTATTATGCAGAGCTGTTGGATCGATTCGACGCCGAATTGAAGGAAAACCGGCCGTATTTAAGGAGAAAAAAAGGTTCTCCTCCACCAGGACAACGCACCGGCGCACAAGTCTGCAATCGCAATGGAAAAATTGCATGAATTAGGTTACGAATTACTGCCTCATCCAGCATACTCTCCAGATTTAGCCCCCCGTAACTATTTCCTGTTTCCGGAATAAATGGCTCGGCGGTAAGGGATTTAAGTCGAATGCAGAGGTCATCGATGAAAGAAACGCCCATTTTGAGGGCCTCGAAAAATCGTAGTATTTGAAAGACATCAACAAATTGGAGAAACGTTGGACGAAGTGTCTCGAGCTAAAATGAGATTATCTTGAAAAGTAAAACGTTTTTTTTATCGATAAGAGTGTTCCTTATTTTAATTTTCAGGGACTCATTGATTCATCCTCGTTCCCCTTTGCTTAAAAAAAAACCCAAAATTCAATAAACATCCTTTAAAAATGGCATTTTTTCGTCAAGCCATTCACAATTTTCTACAAAAAACGTGAGAAAATATTTTGATTTATCTTCTTTTGACGGACGAATTCATAATTCGGATGAACTATTCCTATGGCAGAGTTTACGAACGGGGAAAAAATGTGAGGCACTGTCTTCAAGGTTGAGCCAACAGATGGTGTGGATGTTGATTGTCGTTAAATGACATTTACTGGATTCATTATTGGTATGGCTTTATGACAGATGTCAAATACAAACAAAGGGAACTTTAGTCAAACAGTCGTTTATCACACAAAATGAATTTTTTTTTATCCAAATTTATTATGAAAATGGGCGTTCTGTGAAAATTAATATACATTTCGCAAGATTCGTGATTTTTTCGGTTAATTTATTCTGACTCTGGAATCCGCACAATGGTTAAACGTTCCCAAGAAAGTGGTGCAATCGCGGGTCGCATGGCCACCACGTACACGCCACAACACCATCATTGTTAGCCAAAGTGTTCGAGATGAACCAAGCTCTCGATTCGTCGCCGAAGTTCAGAATTTGGCATTGTTACACCACTTTGCAGGATTTTGATTGTTGTGCTGCATTTAAAGCCGTGGCCGGCAGTGGATGCCGGAACGAAGAGATAATTTTTCCTCAAAACTGATCTTTACTGATGAATCAGATTTTTAGATGGACGGGTACTTGAACAAACAAAATGAAAACCCGAAACCCATGCATCCCAAAAAAGTTACTATGTGCTGTTGTTTGTGGGTTGGCGGCATCATTAAGCCATTATCTTCAAAGATAAAGAGACCGTTACTCGGAATACTGAACTTTATCGACAGATATTGACCGCTTTATTCTTCCTGGAATTATATTGTATGTAGGTGAGCCCTGATTTCAACCTGATTTCCGACAAAACTCATCACAGGAATGACATCGGAAGATTTGCCACCGAAATCATGCGATTTAATTCTGTTAGACTTCTTTTTATTTGGTTATTTGAAAAGTAAGGTATACACCAATAATCCAAGAAAATTTAAGATCAAACACAACATTCGAACTGAGATTTGAGGCCTTTGGCCCGCTAATTTTGCATGAAATCGTCGAAAATTGTGACTTTCGTAAGCTGCCCTGTAATGACCAAATTGGAAATTCTAGAGGGGAGAGTAATATCTCAAAATGCTCAACGTATTATTATTCCTGGACGTGTTTTATTGGAGAAGATTTCGTGGTTGTAGTGGTTGTGACTGAGTACTTAGGATTTTCAAAAAATCGATTTTTTTTATTGCTTTCAATGGTCCCTTAGGAGCTTAAAAATTATATCCCAAAAGATTATGACCATGAAATACCTCGAAGTACTTCTTTTTCAAAGTATAGTACAAGGTAGGCTTCCTATAACTTAACATTTTAAACGCGTTTATCTCAAAACTGCATTTTTCAAGTTGGCCGCATCCATAACTTGAATAATTTTCAACCAATTCTCTTCAAATTTTAACTAGATCTTTAAAAATATATTGTCAAAATAAGTACGTAGAATTTTTTTTTTATATGCCATAGTTCATTTGTTATTAACAATTTTCTGATGATTTTTCTGCGAATTTTGCAGTTTGGCCATTCGGCCAAAAATCAATATATCAAAAAAATCCAACGTACTTTTCTAGCTGCTGTTATGTACGTACAGCAAAAAAAAATGTAGTGACTCATCATAATTCAAAATTTACTGCAGCTATTGGGCGGCCGTAGACCCTTCCAAAAAAGAGAGGTTATCTGAGAAACGCTGCGCAGGCGCCATTTTTAAATAAATTTTTCTATAAAAATTATGTTTTACAGTCAATCGTATGTACAATAAACTTCTACCTTTGTAAACTCGATTTATTTTATATTTTCCCTGAAAAGAAAAAATCCCAAAAAAGCCTATTTTTACTGCCTCTAGAGTGGCCTAACCCCTTAAGGCCAGATATACTATCTACCCAGCATGGTCGAAAAAAAAATCGATTTTTTTTTGCATTTTCTTGAAGTTTGAGGTCTCAAGAATATCTGTCGAAAACGCCAAGCCAATATTTCGATAAATAAATCAGTTACAGCCGAGTGAAACGAGTTTTGCGGCGCCGAACCGAGAGGCAGATAGCGGCAAGCGACCTTGCGAACAAAGCGTCCCTAGACTTATTTTATGATTCTATTGCGCTTTTGGGCGTGCTCGGCTCCAGGTATAAAGGAAATATCAGACGGCTGCTGTTATTTGCCAGAAATAGACACATTTCGTTAGTAGCTTGCTGTTCGTGCAACTGCGCTCTACAGTGAATTTTCGTTTGTGAATAAATACGAGTATTTTGAAGAAAATACATTGGCGATCACTAAGATGAGGCCATACATTTTGCAATCGATTTTCACTCTTTATACCTGTTTGAAATTTTGTACCCGCAAACTTTTACTACCTGGGAACAGGTACATATTTTCTCGACGGAAAGTTCCCATTCTTTCCTCAACTTCTTTCGAATGTCCTTCATAAGGTTGGTGACAGTTACATCCGTGATCTTTTTGGACGCTCTTTTCCATTTAGCACTAAAATCTTTTACGTCCTTTGCACACTGCTCACTTTTCCTCAATTTAGCTGTGACCAAAGCCCAATACCTTTCAATGGTACGGCACTGTGGAACATTGGGTGGATTCATGTCTTTTAGGACAAAGTCGACATTTTTAGCAACAAGAAAGCTCAACGTCGCATGAGCATAGTGAGCTGAAGCTAAATCTGGCCAAAATAATGTTGAACCCTCGTGTTTGTTTAAGAAAGGAATCAACCGTTTTTTTAGGCACTCGTTAATGTACACTTCTCCGTTAATTGTTCCCGTTGTAATAAACGATGAGCTTCTGTGTCCACATTGGCAAATGGCCTGCCAAACGAGATATTTTGACCCGAATTTTTCCATCCCAATCGATGTTGTTGATTGCGGAAGAATCTCGGCTTCAAACGAGTTGTAAAACTGCGCACCGCGAAGAGTAGTAAAGTCGGCTTTGACATAAGTTTCGTCATCCAAAACCAAGCACGTTTTCAACTCGTATAGCTTTCGGGCTCGTGTTTTTATGACTTGTTTTTGCTTTTTAGTAACTTTTGGTATTTTTTGTTTTTTTCGTGTTTTTAGACCGTTACGTTTTTTTAGATCTTTGTGCCATTGTTTGGTTTGTATTACATTTCCGAGCAACATCTCTGGATGACATAGTCCGGTTTTTTACCATGGTACCCACTATCTTCCTGTCCAAATTTGCTTAACTGCCAACGTCTCCAAATATCGTTTAATAACAGAATCCACTGTACTGCGTGCTATGTTTAAATTTTTGCGATGAAATGGTTTGGACGCGAAGTATTTTCGAGCCATTTGTCGATGATCTTTTTACGGCGTTCCTCTTGACTCATATTTTTTAAATATTTTAAACCACACCGAACTAAAATCAATAACAAACTGAATAACAGGCTAATTTGGGTACAAAATGGGATTGCAATTTTTACGCATTGGAAGTATAGCACATATTAAAATTTACAGATTTTATTCGTTTCAGTCCTTAAGACCATTTGGAATAGAATCATAAACTTTTTTTAAATAATCAAGAGAAATTTGGGCTCAGGCATCACGAATAGCTTCGATTAAAGTGTCCTTGTCCTCAAATTGTCTGCCGCCTTCATACACTTTACGAGATAACCATGTCCAAACATTTTCGATTATGTCTAAGTCCGGTGAATTGGGCGGCCATGGCAAAAGTTTCACGTCTTTTGATTGAATCCAAATTCTAACAACCCTGGAAGTGTGGATGGGGGCATTGTATTGTTGGAATATCCAAGACAGGGGTCCGAAAAGGTTTTTCACTTTTGGAAATGACCGTTCTAGCAAACATTTGTAGTTGTTTCCGCTCATTGTTGTGGACAAAAACTAGAACTCGATTGTGCCATAGTAGGTAATAGCTCCCCACACCATTACACCTGATGTACGGCTGTGGTGTCTTGCCAAAATAAGCTCTTCCTTTCTTAGATCATGGAAATAAAAGTTGTAACCATCGGAGCCGTCAAGGTCCAAGCGACATGTTCTCCTGCAAAAGTCATTCGCTGTTCCTTGTGTTCTTGCCTCAAAACAGGTTTCTTTTTAAGTTTTGCAAAATGTATGGTCTCATATCGCCACATGGCCTAGTGATCGCCAGTGTATATATCAGAAACAAAGGTTCTCGAGAAGCTCATCGATCCGGATCTTTTCGCAAATATCGGAGCAAGAAGAAAATACCGCCCAAATATCGACATACTGCCGAACGACTTTCGGACGAGAATGTTGCATTAGTTCCAGTGCCAAAAAATTGAAGACTGATCATGAGACATCCGCACTAGAAGATCCAAACATCGGGTACCGAAGTTTGAATTTTCTGACTGTGTTTTCTGTCTTTTCGGAATGTGTAAAATGTAAAAAGTGTGATAGTGATGTTCGATTTTCAATAGAAAGCACTCGAGGACTCGGTTTTAAAATTGTATGTAGTTTCGCGTTCATCGTGCAAACTGGCTTTCATTCCTTCGTGCCCGTACATCAACACAGCTTACGAAATAAATACACGATTCTTTTTTGTTATGTGTTTATTGGGGATTTGTTTCCGTGGAGCTATGAAATTTTGTGGAATCGGATTCATCGCCCCCGCTTCTACAAACGGCGTATGATATGATAATTAATAACATTCATTCTGCTGCTTCAAGTATTGTGCAATTGGTGTTAAAACCAAGAACAACAGGAAACAGTGCTGATATGACAAAACTGAGCATTTCTAAGACGTAGACGGGATTAGTGAATGCGAAACCGTATGGTGATGAGATTGAAATTGTAAAAGAAGAATGCGTGGGACACGTTCAAAAGCGAATGGGAACCCGTCTTCCCGAATGCAGGAACAGAAATCCTGGAATCGGCGGCAAAAATAAATTGACGGCAAAATTTATAGATAAACTCTAGCATGGCTTAGCTAATCGCAGCAACTTTAACTCCAAGGATGACATGAAAAAAGCGGTAAGGGCACATTTTACCATTACAGCTCAATGGACAGCAACCCTCAACATTGGCATCTAATGCCGAATCGGCCATATTTCACGTTTCATTGTTTTTAATATTGCTTTAATATAAATCAATTGTCATCATATCATGCTAAAAATGAGTAAAAGAAACGGTACCATGTCAAATCGAGCAATTACAATCACAACTAAAATATAGGGTCCGCCAAAAATGTTTTTTTTTTTGAAAATGCTATAAAAAAAACTACTGAATATTTTCTCAAATTTCTTTTTTTATTTGAAAGTACAATCCTTCCGGTTAATAATAGAAAATAATTTCATTCAAATGGCTGCCTCGGCTGGCCATGCAGTAGCCTACACGATCAGTCCAATTTTTAAGCACATTATCGATTGTGTGCAGCTGTATTTTACCAATGGCTTCACGAATATTGTCCTTTAAAGCGTCAATTGTCTCTGGCTTGTCGGCGTAACACTTATCTTTTACGGCACCCCACAAATAATAGTCCAACGGTGTCAAATCGCAGCTCCGGAGTGGCCAAACGACATCAGCTCTGCGGCTGATAATGCGATCTTCAAAAACAGGGCGCAAAACATCGAGTGTAGCTTCGGCTGTGTGGCACGTAGTGCCGTCCTGTTGAAAACCAAAAGTTGCCAATATCCTCCTCTTCAATTTTTGTGAACAAAAATTCGTTCAACATAGCCCGATAACGATCGCCATTGACTGTAACGGCCATTCCTTGCTCATTTTCGAAGAAAAATGGCCCAATTATGCCTCTGGACCAAAATCCGCACCAAACAGTGACTCGTTTTGGGTGTATCGGCTTTTCAATGTATGCGTGCGGGTTTTCTGTGCCCCAAATGCGACAATTTTGCTTGTTTACATACCCGCCAAGATCAAAATGAGCTTCATCTGAAAAGATGATTTTTTTGGCAAAATCGGCATCTTCTCTAAGTCGATCGCAGGCCCACTCAGCGAAGCGTTGTTCAAGCGTATACACAACCATATTCGTTCAGCGGAAGGATAAAACTAATTATCTGTCAAATCAGACATGAGCTAAGTATTACCATTCACGAAATAAGCACTAGTTGAAAAAAAAAAACGTTAGATAGCGGACCCTATACAATTGCTAAGAAGTTAAAGGCGCCTGCCTGACAGTTGCTGATATTCCCTTAGCGAAGCGACGAAGTCGCGTGAGCGTCTAAACCCTGCGGAGAAAAGGTTGGAATCCTGCTAGCAAGCGAAGCGAGCCACCTTTTTCAAACTTGAATTGAACACATATTTCAACATTCAGCATTTTGTTTTCTTTTTATTTCACTTAATTAAGGTTTAGTTATTCAATTAATTTAGAGTTACCTATACGGTAACCTATGTTAGTCACTTAAAACAGAATAATATTTAAGAAATACATGCTTAGAATATGAGAGTTTAACAATGTACTTTGGTGGTACTTTGAATAATTTGTCTGACCTGTATGACTGTTCAAACACAGTTTGAAGTGATCACAAGGTTGTAGAAAGATACATCGAGCATTTTCACAACATATAACGCACAGTATTCCAATGGTCGGCGTCATTTCACTTTGTCGTTGTGAAATAACGCCGAATTCTAAAATTCGCGAAATGAAATGCAAGTCAAATAACGCCAAATTTTGGAATTCGGCATTATTGCGCTCGGCGTTAATTCACGGCACCGTCCATGTCACTGAATAATGTCGTATCTACTTATATTACGGAGTTGCTGTAAACATATTTTTGCTGCTCTACGTTTTGAATCTTTTGCACAAATGTCTTTTTTTTTATTTGTATTTACTCTTTTGAGCTCAGCTGCTGTTTATTTTGTTTAAATAGATTACAAATACGAGTACAAGTACACATTGGCAATTCATTTTTGGTACCAACTGTATGTACGCGTGAGTCCGACCTGAATTCCTTGCGCACTCCTTGTAGTGTCTTCGAATGTGTGCAAACAGTTATCACCTGCTTTCAATTGAACAAATCTTATAACAGCTTTTATCGTCTTACAAAATATGCTGAGACAGCTGAAAGTCTATTTTCATATTTGCGATTAAAATAAGTCTCCAAAACAGTGTATCTACATCACACGTTTCTTGAAAAAGAAGATAATTTCATAAATGGTAAAATCAACATACAGAAACAAAGTACAGTGTGGTTTTCTGTATACAAACAAACATAAATAGTTCCCTAATGGAATTGACACTTAATGTATCATTAAGTGTTCCTTTCATGCATGGCATTTCCTACTTTTAAGTTAATAACGCTGATAAGAATCATTACTAATTTGATAACGATGCGTTTATTGTTTATAAAATTATTTTTCCACATCTTTCACTTATCCATTTTGAAATTCAAAGATTTCTCATCTACAGCTCATTTCTCACAATCTAACTTGGAACTGTCCATTATCTCATTAAGTGAGTTGTCTTCATGAAGATAGTATCGATTTCATTTAGCCCCAAGGAGGATGTGCCCATTCAGTGATGTTGGATGTTGAAAAGACTTGACTAAAACATAACCAACATAATCGATTTATAATTGCGTATAGCACAGCATAACAATCCCGCTAATATCAATTTCCGAAGCAAAACTATTTACACATCTAAGTGCGAGGAAATTACCGGAACCCGTATTCATTCTCACATGCCGCTGGTGCTGGTGCTGGAGAAACGAACAGGCAAAGTGCCATTAAACCCTAGCTACCATCAGTAAAGTCGTTGTCCGCATATTTGTGGCTGACGGTTCAATACAGTCCAAAAGCAAGTGGATAAACGTTGCATTTGCACCCGCGTTAACTGCGTACGTAAACAGTGTGAAAATATCGGCTGTTCAGAGGAGCAAATCTTCCTTTTATCGCCTCAGTTACTGGACTACTGCCGCTGTTGCAGTTCAGTAGACATCAACAGACTTCAGATGCTGAGATAAGTAAAGTGGATTTAGCGCAGAAGGCACTTTAACTTAGTGCTGTGCTTAATGCATGCTGAATGAGGATTTAATGACTTACTGTCTGAGGCATGATGCATACAAATGCGCTTACTGGCGTCGCAGATGTTGTTGACACACACACACGAGAGTTTGAATCTACAACTGCAAGTGTGACGAGTTAATGAAAATAACTGGAGACGCTGTTTTGCAATGTGTTTATCTTTTGACAGGAATACGAGTATATTGTTGTATGTGTACATATTTAAATTTGTACGTTTGTATGTAGTAAGCGACAAAAAATTTGTTGAAAATATAGGAAAAATTACACGTATAACAAACCTATCAGTTTTCGAGAACTGACGTACAATGTTCCAATCAATGTGTGGATTCCGTGAATACTCGTATTGAAAGATTCAAATATTTAGAAAACAACATTTAAAGCTTGGAATACTTTTTGAGGCAGTAGCAAATGTAACGTAAGAGGCAATCATTTCCTGGACTTCATACTTACGTCTGTACAAAAGTAGACAGTAAGACTGTAAGTAATCGACTTAACCCTATTCCAGGGAGATCACTGACTTCAGAGTACTGTCTACAAAAAATGTAAAATATTACCCAGAACGTTCGCGAAATACCAAAGCTAAAATAAATGACACGACTTACAATTTATATTACATCACGTGAATATTGTGAAGGTTAACGAAGGACCTATTCTAAACATACTAAAAAAAAATCAATGGAGAGTTGATAGAAGTGTTTGTTTATACAATTTAACGAATTACAAAATTTATACTGACAAGATTTTTGACATCCTCAGGCCGACAATTAATTACTTCTTTCTAAAGGATATAATAGTTGTTCAGGTCGTCGAAGAATACAACCATTTGATAGGCGAATCTCGCAAGCACGAACTTTTCCGTCTCGTCCTGGGAACACCATTTGAATTACAGCTAACTGCAAAGCGTTCGAGGCAAAGAAGATTCTTGCAGAAGGACCACATCTCCTGGGGATATAGAAGTAGCTCGCAGAGGTTTGACGTGGTGCAAGGATCGCAGCTGCTGAATGTTGAAATAAGGCGCAGTCGTTCCAACCGCTGCTTACGGAGATGTGTCCCGATTGGAAATTGAAGATTACTTTCATTTAAAAAAAAAACACCAGGATATGCTTGACTACCATGAAGAAAGTGAGCTGGCGTAAGTGGGGTGGGTCAGCACGACTATCGCCGGCATAGGTAAATGCTCGCGAATTGACTACACTTTCAACTTCAGAAAGTAAAGTTATGAGCTGATCTGCATTCAACATGGCTCTGCCAATTGCTGCTTGTAATGATGACTTTACCACTCCAACCAATCGCTCCCAAAAACCTCCGCACCAAGGACCACGTTCCACTATGAATTTCCACTTTATTCGCTGATTACTTAAAAATCCTTGAAAGCTTTCGCTATCACTCAAATAGCAGATTTTGTATAATTCCGATGAAACCTTTTTAAATATCTTCCCCTTATCGGAATAGATAATATGTGGAGCACCTCGCTTTGCGATAAATCGGCGCAACGCCAGGAGATTGCTTCCAGCGGTCAGATTCCGCACGACCTCTAGATGTACGGCTTATACTGCGGCGCAAGTTGACAGCATAATGTATGCCCTTTTCCGTTGATTTACTTTATCTGGGATGTACAAAGAACCAGCGAAGTCAATACCAGTAACTTCAAATAGCCGTGATGAAAAAATTCGATCCCGAGGAAGTGGGGCAAAAGGTTGTGAGGATGATTTCGCTCGAAGCACCTTGCATACAAAGCAAGCAATTTTTAATGATGGTTTTACTAATTTAGAGCGAAGTTGAGATACAACTGCATTAATCCCACCATGGAACAAATTAGCATGTGCATCAACGACAATCAATATCAATATCGGCAATATCAGCGGTTATGGCTCACACATCTCCAAATTAGTAAACTGCAGGCAACCTCCAACTCTCAGTAGCCCATCAAGTTCATCTAAAAAGGGAGTAAACGTTAGTAATTCGAAGGTATACCCTTTTTCTGTCTAAGTGTGGCAATTTAATTCGAGAAGGTACTCCGCGTGCTGTTGACAAAACGCCACATGGGCATAGCACCCCGGCGTTAAATCCCGGACCTTACAAATTAATTTGTATCGTTCCCTTGATAATAAATAAATATATAAATTGATTCGAGAAGTACAACATTTGAGCATTGCTAATCCAATACCGTTCCACTCTATATCTTCTGCTGACAGTAATGAAGGAAATGTCGTCTTCATCTTAAAGCAATCAATAGCACGAAGAAAATCAGCAGTCACACGGAGAATACGATTCCAGTCGCTAAATTCTTCACAATTTATGAGCTGCTTGTTATCTGTAGAAGTCGATTCAGGTGTATTGTTTAACTCGCTGGTATTTTCACACGCTAAACAGGCCGAAAAAGCTGCATCGTTGATTTCATCTGATTTAGGCCATTTAGATGGGTCATGTTTCAGCCAATCTGGTCCAGTTGTCCAAAGAGATGAATCTAAAGTGATACTGCGCTGATTTCTCGTACTCTGTTTTTGATATACGCCTTCCAGCATTTTTCGGATCCTAAGATCCAGAACCATGCAATTTTCAAATCTGTCCATTTAGCTGAACCTTTAATTTCGTTCACAAGTAATCAAGCAAACGTACGGCAACTAAAGCAGCTGTCAGTTCCAACTTTGAAATGGTTAATTCGTTCTGGTTCCGACTGTTGAGCGGTGCTACTCTATTCTTAGCGCAGATAAATCGTACGAAACCATGTTACCATTAATTTCGCAACATTCGGCATGGGCTACTGCCCCAAAGGCATGCTGGCTGGCATCTGCAAAAAACATAAATTTGAACAGTATCCTGTCCAATAAAGGCATGACGAGGTATTGCCATATCCCTGAAAACACTTATTTCTTTGCAGCAGATGGTCTAAATTTTCCACATATCATCAAGCAATGTTTCGTCCGAATCCAATTTCTTGCACCATATAGATTGGAAAGGGATCTTTAATCGTACGATCCAAGGTCCTAGAAAACCAAACGAGTCAAATAATTTAGCGATTACCTTTAGAACGTTGCGTTTTGTAGCTTTTAGATCGTCTGTGTTTATCAGGCTGGAAACTCCATCCAAATGGACAACTAACTCGTCTCTAGATGTAACCTTCAGCGAATTGTCTTCGAACAGTTAAACTATTAGTGTTCCATTTCCAAAGAGTCATTGAAGCTCCCTTTATGATATCTGCTTCTTTGAATACTAGATGGAGTGAAAAGTGACATCCTTGGGAATTTTAGTTTGATACACTTATTCCAGCGATTTTCCAACTTCTTGATCCCGTCCGAAAAGTAATTTTCCGGAAGGTCTGCAAAATACTCCTCCGTGGCGTCGATGATTTCCTCGCGTGAGTTGAATTTTTTATTGATGAGTCATCTTTTGAGGTTTGGGAAGAGATAATAGTCCGAGGGATCCAAATCCAGTTACCAATCGACGCCAAAAGTCCGCCCGATTCCGCATCAGCAAGTCCAAAAACTCTTTCGAAGTGCTCTCGCCTCCGTGTTTTTGGTCATTCGCGGCACCCAGCGGCAGGATAACTTTTTCATATGCAGAATATTGCCCAAAATATGGCGTGTGCGCTCAGTACTAATCTTTGTGGTATCTGCTAGCTCGCGCACCTTCAATTTCCGGTCAGCAAACACCATTTCATGTATTTTTTTGACATTGTCCTCTGCAACCGCATCGGAGGGCCTGCCGCTGCGGCCTTGATCGGTTGCTGACGGAGCATTAGCCCCATAATATTTATCCAACTTTTCTTTTGTTTCCTTCGCCGTTTTGCCTCTCAAAAAATAATGTTTTATGAGAGAACGAAAATCGTTTTTGTCCATACTCAACATGATGCCAAACACGTCAACAACCATCAACTGTCAAAACAAAACTAAAGACAGTATCGTACTGAAATTTGGCATATCTGCCTAAATATGAACGGACTTCAAGGCAGCATAACCTTTTTTTGCAGTAGTAGCGCAATCTGGCGGTCAAGGATGTTACTTTTCACACCATCTATTGTAGTATATTCAATGTCGTTGCCTTATTATCGACGCTGAGCACCAGATCATCTATATAGAAACTCGTTGGTAACAGATCACAAGCTTGTGGATATTGCCTCTTGGCCTCTTCCATCCCTCTATGAAACGTTGCCCTAAGTAATAAGGAACTGTAGATTACGCCAAATGTTACACGAGTAATGCAATAAATACTTATAGACGGAAGCTCTCTGATCGCTTAAGGGTTCAACACACCATAGAAATCGATGACTGTCTCGTTCATTCTGATTAAGCAATATCTGTAAGAAAGCCTTTTCAATATCAGCAGTTACCGCTCATTTGGAAATACCAAATGAAAAACTACTGATCAAAGCTAAAATAAAAGACACGACTGTACTTCACAGAATCTTAAACGAATTTAATAATTCATTGGCTTACAATTTACACCACGCGAATATTATGAAGGTTAACGAAGGTCGTATTCTAAGCATACTAAAAAAAAATCAATGGAGAGTTGATAGAAGTGTTTCTTTATAAAATTGAACGAGATATTGAGATTTAAGTTGAATGCTTAAAATGTTTATATTGACAAGATTTTTGACACTGTCGGAGGTTTCCATGCCGGACCACAGGTATATTGAATTCAGAATCGGATGCGAGGTCTCAGCCTTGTCGAAGGGCAGGACACTGTGAAAAAAAACTGGGCACGCTTTAATAATGAAGTTGGTGAGCCCATCAATGTTGCACCTAAACTCTATACGAAATAGAAGGTAAAGAAAGCTTTTCAGAACCAAAGAGGTGCCCAAACGTTTTATTCTCACGTGTTTCAGAACGCCCGTTTCATGGTAGAACACAGATATGCACCAGCTGCGACTACTACGCAGCCGAAAACTTGTACTTGTAAATAAGTCGATTAAGACTAGTTTAAAGAAAAACGTCGTCGACGATTGGAGTGCACAAGAAATGGGCTCTGGTGTCGGTATTGGAGAACCACAACGTTAGATTTGACTCCTCGTTAGGAAAACCTGTGTTTGTATTCCAGGAGCCGAATCCCGCAAGCATGAGTTTTACTGTGTACGCGAAAAAAATGTGTACGCAATAGGTCTGTTCCCGCGAGATTTTTGTAAAAGAGAATTTTTTGTTTAAGTTTCAGAAGCAGGAATAAATTCTCTCTTACACACAAAATCTCGCAGGGACCTTTACAAAAAAGAAATTGTAAAACAGGAGGAAGGTTTTTAGATTGGTTTTTATTACTATTTTATTGATGTAGTATGCGTTTACTGAGTTTTACTGTATTAGGCGAACAATTCGCTTCATTATTTAGCTCTTTTTTCCCCCTCTTTGCCCATGTACAGGTCGTCTTATGAGTTAATTTGCATAAAACTGTCACAATTCACACAAATTTTAATTTTTTATGAATTTGACAGTTCTTTTAAAATTTTATTTATTTGACGTTTTTTACAATACAATTACAACATTGACATCAATCTCGTTTAGTAATTTCTACGAATTGGCGAGGTTGGAAATGAATTATTCTCTGAAATGCGTTCTCTTTTACAAACTTATTCTCGCGGGTACAAACTTGGATTTCTGGAACAGACTTAATTTTTTTCCGATTCCATAAGCGTGAATGTGAGTTTTTTTTTGACAGATACTGTGTAGAAGAAATTTATTCACTCTGCTTTTAAGCTTACGTTGAGAAAGTGAGAGTGAAAAAAGTGTTAAGAACAAAAAAAAAAAAAACAAAAGGCAGTGGGGATGAGCAGAAGAAATTCTTGATAACGATATGGAGGAACATTTTGGAATTATCTCAGGATATGCACTTAGGTATGTAATCTTGGAAAGGTTGACGGAACAACAATTGAAATTTCTTTCCAAAATCGAAGCGAAACCGAAAAACCACTAGGTGGAATTTAAGGTAGGCATCATCGGTCCTCTATCGGATTCTTGAAAAATTTTGCACCCAATCCACTTTATTGAATACTGACATCCCAACAAGAACGAGAACAGTGGGTTCAGAAGAAAATATCGCGGCTATGGCAGTTTGTGTTGAAGAGGACCCCAATCTATCGATTTGTCGTCGTTCGCAACAGCTTGGCCTTTGTCCATCCACTATCTGGCAAATTGTGCGTAAGGATCTTGGGCTCAAGTCCATAAGATGCAATTGGTGCAATTATTGCGTCGAGTTTTTTAGTGATTGTGCTTTAAATCAACTAGTAGTTGACCCAGTCTTTTACCTTAAAGTTCTGTTCAGTGATGAAGCTCATCTCTGGTTAAACGATGACGTAAACAAGCAGAATTGACATATCTGAAGCAAGGATAATCCTCTAGAAGCTCACCAAATACAATTGCATCCAGAAAAATTTACCGTGGCATCATTATTCCTTATTTTTTCAAAAATGAAACCGAAGCACAAGTTACTGCCAATAGACCCTGTTGCAATGTGATGGTCAACGATTATTTGCTCTGAAATTTGCTTGGCCAGTGTTGAAAAACTGTGGTTCAAGCAGAAAAATGCAGCAACCCACACCAAAAAACATCGTTATATTGAAAACATTTCAAGTAATGGATCCGTAAATTGACCACCAAGATCGTGCAATTTCACGAAATTGAATTATTTTCTGTGGGGCTACGTCAGGTCCCTAGTTTATGTCGATAAACCAACAAGGATTGACGCTTTGTACCAAAGCATTGTTTAAGTAATACGTGATATACGCCCCCAAATTGCTTAAAAACGTGGTCGAAAATTTGACCTCTAAAATGCGCTTTGTATGGCCAAAACTATTTCTAAATATCAAAAAAAAAAAAACACCCTTTACATGTATCTCTTTTCTGATATGATGTCCTCGTAATTCTGGACAGACAACTCCCGAAGGAATGTGTGGTATACCCTCAATGTACTGGACATGTTTTTAACTTCTCATCCTGATAAAAACACCGTTGGTGTGCTATTCTCTCTAAGCTCGTTGGAACACAGTGTCATATTAGCTGATATGCTTAGATTGCTTAGAATATCATTAGGCAATACAAAATAGCTAACTGGAGGGGATCGCTTTTTAGCTGGCCGTTGTAAAGGGTGTTTTTTTTTTATAGGATTAGTTTTTAAACTGGCAACATTGTTTCTACAGATTGTCAATTTAACAGTCGAAAGTTGATTTGCGGTTAGTACATTTTGCTATTTTACGGTGAATAGATTAACACCAGAAAACCATGGTTCAGTTCGTCAAACTTATTGTGCGCTACGTCCATTTTAGACCGTGTGAGCATGTTATTCGGAGCACGATGAATCGTTTTCGCACCCCGTACACTCTAGTGGATAATACACATCCCTAAAGACGACAAACAGTGCGAACAGAAGAAGTTATTGCCGTTGTGGAACGCACTGTTGAGGAGAATCCAAATGAGTCGAATCGCCATCGTGCACAGCAATTTTAGCTATGCCCATCCGCGCTGTGGAAGATTTTACGGAAGGTTCTTGGCTTAAAAGCTTATAAGCTTGTGCAAGCGTTGAAACAGCTTGATCCACATTTTCAACGCAAAATTTTGTTCTCTGATGAGGCCCATTTTTGGTTAAATGGATATGTAAATAAGCAAAATTGCCGAATTTGAAGTGGATAAAACGCAGAAGCCTTTGTCGAGACGAGCTTACAACCATTAAAACTCACTGTTTGGTGTGCTTTATGAGCTGGTGGAATCATCGGCCCATATTTCTTTAAGGACGATGCCGGCCAGAATTGAGAGAGCCAAAACATGATTTGTGACTTCTTTGTTCCTCAGTTGAACGGCAGAGTGCAGTTGAGTGACAGAGCTTTGACAAGATGGCACAACGTGCCACATGGCGCGCGACACTATCAATTTATTGCGGGAAACATTTGCTGAGCGCATGATTTCGCGTAATGGACCTGTGAACTGACCTCCACGATCCTGTGATCTCACACCTTTAGATTACTTTCTTTGGGGGTATGTGAAGTCACTAGTCTATGCCGATAAACCAGAGACGTTGGACGATTTGGAAGTCAACATTCGCCGTGTTATTGCTGATATACGGCCCCAGTGAAAATTGGACTTCACGATTGCACTTCATTCGAGCTAGACATGGCGCGCGCATATACCCGATATCATATTCAAACGCTAATGGCATTAGGTGTAAAATAAAGTTAATAACATAGACATTAACATTAGCTTCAAGTGTTTTATTTCATATTGAATTTGTATAACCCTAAAAAAAAAACATCCTTTATTTCCTGATAAGGACCGAAACAAATAAAATCTGTAAATTTTAATACGGGCTATACTTCCAATGCGTAAAAATTGCGATTCCATTTTGTACCCAAATTAGCCTGTATATTCTCTAGTTTCAGTTTGTTATTGATCTTAGTTCGGTGTGGTTTAAAATATTTATAAAGTCAAAAGGAACGCCGTAAAAAGATCATCGACAAATGGCTCGAAAATACTTCGCGTCCAAACCATTTCATCGCAAAAAATTTAAACATAGCACGCAGTACAGTGGATTCTGTCATTAAACGATATTTGGAGACGTTGACAGTTAAGCGAAAACAGAAAAGTGGAGCTAAAAATGGAGCACATGATACAAATTTGGGCCGGAAAATAGTGGGTACCGTCGTTAAAAACCGGACTATGTCATCCAGAGATGTTGCTCGGAAATGTAATACCAACCAAACAATGGTAGAAAGATCTACAAAATGTAAGGGTCTAAAAACACGAAAAAAACAAAAAATACCAAAAGTTACTGAAAAGCATAAAAACACGAGCCCGAAAGCTATACGAGTTAATCGGCAACAAGAAAGCGTGCTTGGTTTTGGATGACGAAACTTATGTCAAAGCCGACTTTACTACTCTTCCAGGTGCGCAGTTTTACAACTCGTTTGAAGCTGAGATTCTCCCGCATTCAACATCATCGATTAGGATGGAAAAATTCGGGTCAAAATATCTTGTTTGGGAGGCCATTTGCCAATGTGGACACAGAAACTCATCGTTTATTACAACGGGAACAATTAACGGAGAAGTGTACATTAACGAGTGCCTAAAAAAACGGTTGATTTCTTTCTTAAACAAACACGAGGGTTCAACATTACTTTGGCCAGATTTAGCTTCAGCTCACTATGCTCATGCGACGTTGAGCTTTCTTGTTGCTAAAAATGTCGACTTTGTCCCAAAAGATATGAATCCACCCAATGTTCCACAGTGCCGTCCCATTGAAAGGTATTGGGCTTTGGTCAAAGCTAAATTGAGGAAAAGTGAGCAGTGTGCAAAGGACGTAAAAGATTTTAGTGCTAAATGGAAAAGAGCGTCCAAAAAGATCACGGATGTAACAGTCACCAACCTTATGAAGGACATTCGAAAGAAGTTGAGGAAAGAATGGGAACCCAAATAATTTTTTTTATTTTTTGTAATTGTGAATGAATTTAATAAAAACAGAGTTTTAAAGCAAATAAAAAAAAATTTACATGAATTATGAAAATAGTGAAGTTTCAAAAAAAAAAATTTTGTAAAAAAGTGTCGTTGTTCGGTCGGAAACTTTTCAGACAACCCTCGTATATCCATTTCTTTTTATTTGGTGGGGTAGAAAATTGAAAAGATTTACTATGAATTGCTGACTCCAGATGGTTGCTGAGGTTTTGCACAGTACTGTATATGTATATCCAAAAATTATTATTTATTAGAAATGAGACTCATTATTCAAAGTTTTTGCGAAGCTCTTCGATATGAAATTGTTAATCGTCTTCAAATGATTCATACGATTTTCTTTTTATTGTACTTTGCTTTGTTTCTAAGAATTGTTCATGTCAAAATTTATCCAATAAATAAAAAAGAGAAGATAAAAAAAAAAAACAACATCAAAGTATAAAATAGAAATCCTCTGCTTTGGTTCTCTCATCACAATGCTAGCGTACACATTTCTACATCTGTAATCCATTTTATTGGTCTGAATGATAATAATTTATGAGCATAATATCATCACATTTCGAACATACCCTCCGATCTGGAGTTAAGCCAGAGAAGATCTTTTCGTTGGTTCCTTTTGAACCGTGAACAATTTCAGGGAAGATACTCGTGGATAAAAATACGAAAATACGATTGGAGTACACAACAATCGGCAGCATCAGTTCAATCTCAACGGAAACTATAACAATTTACAATACTTGGGATCAACGGTATCTGATTTGAGTGTAAATGACAATGGTTTGCTGCATCCGGTAACTCTCGTGAAGTAGTATCGCTGACTGTTTATTCTAAATGGTGCGGATAGATTGATCTATCTATTGTTCTACGTTGTCTGTTCTGATTGCGTTTTCTAGGTCAAGATCGTCAATAATGGGTCATTAGACTTCTAATTCACCACTAAAGACCGAATGGATAAAATAAAAGACAAACTACTGTAAAATATCTTCAACTTCCTGTGTGATAAAATCAAACTGGGCTTAGACGGGGGCTTGATCAATGGACATTTGGCTTGTCCAGTGATATTTCCATTTTCTTTTTCCAAACAAAAAAATCGTTAATTCTTAAATACATAGATTTAACGGTCCTAGCGTACACGTAGAATATGTCTCCGTTGATTGACCTTTGTCCAACATAGAGTACCTAATTCCATTAGATTCGGCCGCTGGTCGTTTAAGAAATACCGAGAAACGAATTAATCCGTTAAAGGTTTCCGTGATTAGTCCATTAATGGTCAGTTGAAACACGAACGTGTTGTCTATTTAATTAAACTTAGTAAGAACTTAAACTTGGCAACCTTTGCAATTTGTATGCAAAAGAGTTGTGTCTCACCTTTTGTAATGCTCAAGCGGTACCCTCTGAATTAACATTAAATTAAGTTTATATGCATTTATTGTAGATAAACATTACACTGTTGTTACAACAGTCACGAATGAAGTAACATTTGTGGCGCCCCGGTAAACCTCACATACACAATGCCTAGACTGCTGCGATTTAAAGGAACATACCTACTTCTCGACCGTTGACGTTTTAAATCTAGATTTCTAGAGAATTCTGTAGAATTTGCTGTGATTCGTAGTGATACGTGTATTCAATAACATCAATTTCTACATTCTCTCCGGAATTAGATTTCATGTTTCCATAATCAAATGATAAAATTAACAATGAAGGGAATCATTTAAGTCACATGATCGAATGAGAGAGCTTAAGTAATTCACTTTCATAAAGTAACAATGGAAAATGTCACGGAAAACAAGATACACAACATTCTGATCGTGCATCGTCCACAATTAATTTAATAATTTTTTTTAAAGCAGTTGTCATTATTTCAGTTTATATAATATGCGGGTATTGATGAAGATAAATTGGAACATGAAACTACGCAACAATAAATTTAATGGCAATCATGGATTATAGTGGATTATGCAATGCCACACGCAAGATTTATGGGGAGGTTTAGATAGCTTATAACTAGACGGTAAACCATCGTCACTTCGCAGCCTTAGCTTAGTATCGTCGGTGTTTGTGTTTACTGTGTTTGTTTGTAATTATGACTAGGGAATTCAGGGTGGACATAGTCAATATGCGCGGGCTAAAAGGTAATCACTTTTCTGCGTACGTCCACGTCTGTAAGTACCGACCAGCTGTTTTGGCACTTAGTGAAACTCAGGTAGATCCCCGCCCACACCTCTCAGATCACTCTGATCTGAAGCTACCTTGCTACGAACTAGTGCCATTATTCTTCTCTCATCGCGGTCTCGCCATTTAAGTGCGTAGTGATATAGTTTACCAAACTCCATCACAATATAGTCCATGTTTCAATCCGGAATTCAATTTCCTGTGGTTAAAATACCATCTCCGTAAGCAAATTATCCACTACTGATTTATTTACAGAAACCCCAAACTGGACAGCAACTCGACCTTTCACGAGTTTGATACGCTATCTGACTCTATTCAAAGAATTGTCTCCCTGTATCCTCATACTGAAATCGTGATTACGGGCGATTTCAATATGCACAATTCTGGTTGGCTTCGACGTTCTGGACAGACAACACCCGAAGGACGGTGTGTTGAGATCTTCGCTGGGGAAAATAATTTAACCCAGCTTGTAAATGAGCCCACACGAATACCAGACGTTGATAGTTATACTGCCAACACATTGGACTTGTTTTTAACTTCTCACCCTGACAAGTACTGCGTCGATGTGCTCTCCCCTATAGACTCGTCGGACCATTGTGTCAAATCAGCTAATTTCTCGTACACAGACCACACAGTTAGAGAATAGATTCCTAAAAGAACCGTATGCCAATACGAGAAAACCAATTTTAGCGGACTTAATACCTTCTTTAGGAAATTTAACTGGTCGTTATGTTTCCTCGATAACGACGTGGATGCCACTGTTGATATGATCACTGACACTATTCTCTTCAGAATGAGATGCTTTATCCCTCATCGGATGAAGAGTATCAGACCAAAAGAAAAGGCATGGTCCGACTCGAGCTGTAAAGAGGCTGTCTGGGTTAGAGAAATGTTCTTTCGGTCCTTCAAGGCCAACACAACAGAGGAAAATCGAAAAAAGTTTAAACGAGCCAGGAATGACTGCAACGTTTTTCTTAAGCTTGTAAAATTCCAATACGATCAAAAACTGAGGCAAATACTACAATGTCCCAAAGCTAGTAACAATTTTTGGTCGTTCGTCAAAAATATTAGAAATTCTGCCTCATCCTTCATCCCAAGGCTCATTTACAATGTCATTCCAGTTGTTACCTCTTTGGACAAGGCCAATCTGCTTGCTGCACACTTTGGGGCCAGCTCAACACTCCCATTTTACTTTGTCGCCGCCTACACTTGACATTTTCGCACTCATGTAGTAGCACGAGTTCTTAAAGATTTTAACATTCACAAATCCGCTGGTCCAGATAGTATATCTCCCCTCCTTCTGAAGAGGTGCTCTTCCTCGCTGGCAAAACCACTCATGAAATATTGCGAAACACGAAAACTTCTCAATGACTGGCAATATGGTTTTCGTAGCAACAGGTCCAATGGTGGTTTGATGGCATGTCTCAGTGGGACCAAAGCGTACATCAATCTGATGAAAGCAAGATCGTTGCACTTGATATTTCTAAGGCATTTGACAGAGTTTGTCATCAGGCTCTTTTGTCGAAAAAGCGTGCTTTTGGGATCGATTACTCTCTGCTTCAATGGATTAGAAATTACCTTTCGGAACGTTCAATCCAAGTTATCTTGGATGGTTTCAAGTCTGATATTAACAAAATAAACGCTGGTGTGCCCCAGGGCTCCTTTCTGTCTCCGACACTCTTTTTAATTTTCATCAATGATCTCTTGTCTGCCACTTCTAATCCAAAATATTGCTTTGCTGAAGACAGTACTCTCTGCTTTTCATATTCGTTTCCGGACTCACGTCCCTGCTCTTCGGCTGTAGAACGGGAACGGCAACGTATGTTAAGCTCATTAAATTCCGATATCAACAGCATAACCAATTAGGCAACTATCAACAGAGTGGAATTTAATGCTGTCTGCTGTCGTTAAAGCGAAATTTAAATACCCAGCTATTATCTATGAATGGCACTTACATCGTCGAAACCGAAAAACTCCATTCTCGATATGTGTGTCAATGACAACTAACTTTGGAAAAATGCTGTGAAATTTCTAGACTTTCTCAAACGATGTAAGAAATACTTTTCCCCTTCTGATCCTGCCTCAATATATAAGGCATTCATCCGCTCAAAATTGGAGTACAATGCTCACATCTGGTCAGGTGCGCCTAAAACATCTCTGCATCTGCTAGACCGGATTCAAAACCGTGCGATAAAACTCAAAGCTGATACCAATATCATTCAAGTAATGGACACCCTCGAACACCGACGAAATGTCTCGTGTCTCACTTTGTTTTATCGCTATTTCCACCACCAGTGCTCCATTGAAATCGCCAGTAGCATTCCGCCCATTCAAACCTTTAACCGTAACACACGTCTCGCTATGAATGCTCATCAGTATACCCTCAAGCCCATTTTCGGACGTACTCTAAAATAACGTGATTCTTTCCTAAGCCGTACAACTCGCTTATGGAATGCCCTGCCGATCTCTATGTTTCCTGGTCGTTATAATTTACAAACATTTAAAAACAGTGTACATCGGTACCTGTCTTTTCTTCCTCCCTAAATTTCCTTTGCCCGCGCTGTGTACGAACATTTTAAGGGTACAAAAACCCCTTGAGCGCGCGTTGAGTATAAAAAAAAGAATACAATCCCGGGATCCCGACCGTTTTTCAACCGGGATTTCCACGCATATTCTAATATATAAAATAAATGAACTTATTATACGTAAAACCCCACGGTAGTTATGAAAACAAGCATACCACTCTAGACATATCAACAAAATAATTATAGAAGCAATTACAGGACAAGCAATACAACTAGGACAACAATACCCGCGAAGAACATCAAACAAACCGCTCCAGACAGCAATAAAATATTAAAGCATAAATAGCCAGACGGACAGTACGGGAAAACCTGCACCCGTAAATCACCAATATAAAAGGATGCACCATTAAGGTTCGCAACAGTTCCCAGCAGAATTTAATAAAGCAAGCAAATTTAAAGATTTAGAAATATTTGTAAATCAATGTGTTAAATTTGAAAACGATCCTAAATAAAGATGGTTGTTAACCGCCTAACAGTTGTATTGTATAAAACATAATTCGGACGATTTTTCTTGTCATAATATTGTTGCAAGGTATTGCTGTACTACTTATCGGATCGGATTGTCACCAAATTTTGACAGGCGGGCTAAAAGAGGTTATACTAAATGATGGTACACTCATTTTGGCTTAATAGCACCACCTATCTTCCAATCCGTGTACTCATCAAACAGCCCTCGTACTCCCAACCGAGTGCAGATTCAATTCTACCTGCTAAGTTAGAAACGCAAGCTGACAAGATCTACTGCGCTAGTCAGAGTGATAGATCTGAAGCTCTTGGCGAGTGAGTGAGTCACCTTCACCAATTATCGATTTAAAAGGTACGCTCACTATTCGCCAGGGGTTCGGCATATTAGCCGGTAAACATTCTTTTCAGAGTTGGTTGCAATATTTTGGCAGCATATTTTTAAATATGTCTTGAAACCATCAAAGAATGCATCAAAGTGGTTACTTGGATGAGTGTCTCTTGCTTCCTTGAATTGTACAGAAGTTCGACAGTCTACTGATTTTACCGAGTGTTTTGGTTTCTCCACAACGTCTGCAATAAAGGTTTTCTTCGAAATCAAAATTAGCCTCTTTTCACTTGGATTGGTAAGGTTCTCAATTTACTTTCAAATTAGTTTTGAGTAAACTTTTTGACCATCTTACGTAGGTAGTCCCTGTAGGATTTCTCTTTACCTTGTTTGAGACGTGGCACCTGTGGCATCTGTAGCTCGTAGAGATTAACTTTTTTTTGTCGTGCGTCTTCCTCATGTCTTTTCATTTCTATCTCCCAATTAGATGGTCGCCCTTCAGAGCGGTTTCTGCATCAAGTCGTCAAAAGCTGCATTCTGATCAACCACTTTTCTATGTTCATGAAGTCGCTAGGGTCTCTCCATCCAACCCAATGTATGTTACTCATCGTTTCGAAAAGGGAGCCACGGGCTTCATTGGAATAGAAAGATCCAGCAATTCCTAAATAGCCGGCAAAGTTTGGTAGTATACTGGTTGGAACATCAAGAACCCATGCTCCAACCGCGAAAAGGTCTCGCGTGAATTGTCACCAATGCAGATACATACGAGTGCGGGTCAATAAGTCCGTGACTTTTGGATTAAAACAGATTTTTTGATAAAAAAATAATTTTATTTTTCAACGTAGTCTCCCTTGAGCTCTATACACTTTGTCCAACGCTTCTCCAATTTTTTTATCCCTTCCAAAAAAAATAATTTGTCGAGGTCCTCAAAATGACGAGATGACTTCATCATTGGAGTCAAATCTTTTTCCACCAAGCCATTTCTTCAGGTTTGGGAACAAGAAGTAGTCGCTCGGAGCCAAATCTGGAGAATAGGGTGGATGAGGGAGCAATTCATAGCCCAATTCATGGATTTTTGCCATGGCAACTGCACATGTGTGCACCCTTGCATTGTCTTGGTGGAAAAGAACTTTTTTCTTGGCCAAATGAGGTCGTTTTTTTTTCAAATCGTCATTGAATCGGTCCAATAAGTTGGCATAATATTCCCCATTGATTGTTCTTCCCTTTTGAAGGTAGTCAATGTGGATTATCCCGCGTGCATCCCAAAAAACAGTCGCCATAACTTTATTGGCTGACAAACCCACCTTGGCCTTCTTTGGCGCCGATTCACCCTTAGAAACCCACTGTTTTGACTGTTGTTTGTTCTCTGGTGTGTTGTGATGGATCCATGTTTCGTCCACGGTTACAAAACGGCGCAAAAACTCCTCCATATTGCGATTAAACAACGCCAAACCTTCCTGTGAAGTTGTTACACGATTGCGTTTGTGGTCGACTGTGAGCAAACGCGGCACCCATCTTGCGGAAAACTTTCTCATGCCCAAGTGATCATTCAAAATTGAAACCACTGAGCCATGCGAGATCCCTACGGCTTCCACAATCTCTCGCACTTTCAATCTTCGGTCGGCCAACACCATATCGTGAATTTTTTCGATTGTTTCGGGTGTAGAGACCTCAACTGGGCGTCCAGGACGTTCGGCATCTTCAGTGCTTGTACGGCCACAACGAAATTCAGTAAACCACTTTTTTACCATTGATATCGATGGTGCAGAGTCCCCATAGTATTTGTCAAGCTTAGCCTTGGTCTCGGTAATGGTTTTTTTTCGCAAGAAATAATGCTTAATAAGCACACGAAATTCACTTTTTTACATTTTCTCCTCAAATTAGTGAATAGTCTGATAAAAATAGCTGTCAAACACAAACTAACTGACGCAGCAAGTTTAAATTTTGACAGGAGTCAACTGACAGATGCCTGTTGGCAGGAGCAGTGTTGCTGTTTCAGTAAAGAGGTCAGGAATTCAAAAATGCACGGAATTATTGACCCGCCCTCGTATATGCATATTTATATCCTTTGCGGTCACCATGAAATTTTTTAACAGTTTTGAATCTCTTGTAAGGTATTTGGTCCACCTCAACTGAGAGTTTTGGCGCACGTTTCAGTAACATTCAAGCCATCTATACAAAAATGGCTCAAACCTATTATAGACGAGTAATTCAATGGTATACCCGTACGGTCAATTTTTGGTAGTTCACCGTGCTGCAACGGGAAAAATAAGTTATCGTCAGCAATGGGTGGCAAATCTGCTAAATCCTGGCTGCCGCTTTAGCTGCCAATCTGAACATAATACGAGTAAACTACCTCTGTGACTTGTCTCTGAAAACAAAGCTCGAATCTGTATTAGCGTTGGCGACCTTGGGATCAAAATTTTTCAATTTTATTTCGAACGTTTAAATCACTTCACCGACAGTGACGGAAATTAGAGTGGAAATAGCTTAAGCTAAAAGTCATCACCCTATCGGAAGATGCTATAATTTTTGCAAATGGCGGCAATTGTCAATTCTACTTTGAATTTTGTGAAGTAAACAGTTTGTATCAGTTTGTCAACAAGACATGAATCGCTGTACACCTAAAGAACGCGGAATAATTGTTACGATTTTTTTGCGGAATAATTCGTCGGTGGTGTTGGCGCAGCGTGAATTTGATCGCAGATTTCCCGGTCGTCCGACACCAACTGGGCACACACTACGACGTTTAGCCGTATATGGGACAATACGAAATGTTGCCAAGTCTGGCCAGCTCCGGAGCAGCCATTCTGCTGAGAATATCGCAGTTGTGATTGGAGATATCGCTGACGGCCCCGGAGTATCGACCAGACCATGTGCCACGCAGTTGGGCATCAATCGACACCCTTTACAGAGAATTTTGGTGAAAGGCTGTAAGATGTTGCCTTACAAAGTGCAGACAGTGCATCAGCTGTTAGCTGTTGATCGCCAAGCGCGTGTAACCTACGCTCAGGCCATCCTGAACCTCGACCACGACGGAGACAACTTTTCATTGAAAATCATCATGAGCGACAAGGCCCATTTCCATCTCAGTGGATATGTGAATAAGCAAAATTATCGCTTCCGGGCCACCGAAAATCCGCGTATAACCCACGAAGAGTCATTACACCGGCTCAAAGTTATTGCATGGTGTGCTCATTACGCTGGGGACCCCATCGGGCCTTATTTTTTCGAAAACGCCGCAGGCCAAACGACTACTGTGGACGGAGCGCTACAGAGCCATGCTCAACGACTTTCTGCTTCTTCAATTGAATGAATTCGGACTGGAGAACATATGGTTTCAACAGGATGCAGCAACGGCGCATACTGCCGAAATTCTGAGGGCTGCATTTCTGGGTCGCCTAATCTCTCATTTTGACGATTTGCACTTGCCGGCAAGATCGCCTGATTTAACCGCCAGACTTCTCTTTGTGGTGTTTTTTGTAGTCATGAGTCTATGTCAACAGGCCTCAGACTGTTCAAGCTCCCAAAGAGAATATCCGTCAAGAATGCGAGGACCTATTGCCATTTGGAGACATCAAATAAACAATCCAAAATCAGAACCAAAGTTTTTCATTCACAAAAAACATCGGGTGATAACTTTTGCGCCACCTTGTACAAGACTCTTTTGCTAAACTAATATTTTAATTTGAGTCCTACATGTGTATTAATTGCCCCATTTACTCATATGTACTCATGGAGTTAATGATTTTCCATTTTCCTGAGACTTAATTATGACGCCAAATGTCTGAAAAATTAGTGCAAACCTTTCACTTTCACATAATCGTTTTAAAATAACAAAAAAACAAGTGTTTTAATGCATTCGGAGATTCTAATGCCTACCCAATATCACTTCCGACATCGCAAACAACACAATAAACCAATAAAGAATCATTCATTTGGAACGCCTGCCACGAAACTCGTATATGGTACTCGTAGTAGGATTATCCAACAAGAACGCTGCACTTGTTCTTTGTATCTGCTCAAGTTTACCCACTAACCACTGAACCGGAGAACTAATGAAGTCGATTGCATAAGACGCCCCCCTCATCAGTGGCAGCCAAGTGTGTACGGATTTAAACTTTCGTTTTCGTTTTCAATTAAGGTACTCGTATCTCAAATAAAAAAAAAATCCAAACTGGGTTAACGTGGTATAATGGGCGATCTGGTTTTAATTGGATGTCACCTTAGCACTGGATACCATCAAAAAGATGATCATCATTGACGGTGAGATCGCAAAGAATCCAGGCTACATCTATTGTATCTACATGTACCCAGTTGGAACTTGCATCTGAAAACCTTGCGTGCAAATGGCCAAAACCCAACTTCGTGCTGTGTGACTCATAGAATTAGTTTTTGCCTTCAGCACGAACGGGGATAGAATTTTTCCATATGGAGTGGAGTTTTCATAAATTGAATAATGTGATTACAAAGGTGCATTTGGTCAGCGATAGAACGCAAGAAAGCCATTAACTCACCAACTCCATATGAAGACATGTTAGTTGCACTCGTGTATCATTGCTGTTCATACCGTTAGAGTAATTCGCTAAAACTATCTACAACGTATAGATATATACATACGAGCATGTATGTGCATAAATCCGTCGGATAAATTCCAACCTCGTTTCAAAGTTCAAAAAACAAATCCAAGTGATAGTTGTCATTGTCGTGGAGTGTATGTATAAGCGTTTGCGTTTTGTGGGAGAGTTGTGACTTCAAAAACTTGTTCCTAGCTAATCTTGTGACTGGCATTGCTCTCGGGTCTTCGGGTCTGACAAAGTGTTGTTTTTTTTTTTTGTATTTATCGTTCCGGCTAACATCACTAATGCGATTTGATTTAATGAATGTCATAGTCGTAACGAATGAAAATGTACGAATATCTGCGATAAGTAGGTGTGCAGCAGTTTAAGCAACTGAATTTGTTCAAGGCAATTTGCGGGAATTTTTCTCTCTCTCCATAAAGATTACTGTGACTACCTTTGTGGCTTTCGATGGAATCAAGTCTAGTAGATTTTGCTAATATGCGTAGAAATAAATTCAACGATACAAGTTTCTAGAGTGAATGACCATTTGGTGCAAATGGATTAGCAAATAAGTTAGGGAGCATTGAAGCCAACGTATAAATTTGTATTTATGAGGCCTTGAGTTGAGTTCTGTACGTGTTATGGTTGCGGTTGCATGGAATAAGTGTTTACTTGTAGATTATTTATAGCAGTATGGAAATTATACCAGTGTCAATAATGTCTGTGTTTGCGATAGCAAAAAAAGGAGAAAATTTTCTCGAAGAGTAGGATAGTTCCAGCAGCGGACAATGGTGTGTGTCAAGCATTTTAATTTTTCCGACAATCATCGTTTGTTTGAAAGAATGTCAAGTTGTTATGCATGATTATAAATTTGCATACTCCCTCAGTTCAAAAGAAGAGCGACTTACAATGATTGATTGTCTCTCTGTTTCCTTGCTATAATTGTGAGACAAGCCTTTTTTGTTTTTTTTAATCAGAATTGTATCTATCAAATATGTCATTGTTTTACAAGTTCAAAGGAAACATGCGTACGCTCATGACACTTAAGAATTTCAAAGTAAAAGATATTTTGGATAGCGTTGCTGTGTCTTTTATACAATCATTTCAAAAGTTTTCTTTTAAGCTGTAAACCTTCTTAGTTTGTCAATCAAATAATCAGCCTGCGACTTGGTTGGAATCCAAAGATTAGACCTCATATTTACGAATACTTCTTTTCAATGGTGTTTGGCGCATCTCACCGCTAAGTCGCTACATCATAGTGATATGTAGTATATGCTTGAAAGATCATCTTATGTGTATGGTACTTTCAGGTTCCTGACATCAGACTTCTGTAGTTTACACATACGTATTTATTGATGCAGCACCCTGTTAGATTTTCTGTTCTTTCACTTTTGATATCATGGAGTTAATCCGGCACTTGAGAACTTAAGCGTCTTTCAAGTCACTTTGTTTTCAGATATAAAAAGTATCAAGGGGTCTAGATGATATAGAGATGCTTAAACCTGTCTGTTCTGCTTTAACAGAAAATCCTTGCTGTCTACTCCAACGGCACGGTACCCTGAAAGCATCGTTTCCGAAATTATGCAGCTTAAAGAAGGCCACAATAGAACTGTATATCATCTTGCGTGCGCTCAACAAACTTCTGAAATTTACATCCTTTTCTGATTGATTGAACCGTCTATCTTCTGGTACAAAATGGACCCGTTCATTTACCGTTGTGTAAAAGCAACGATGGATGCGAAGAGATCTTCTAATACTTAAATATTTATCCTGTTCATTTTTTTTTTTTTTTGTAAAGACTGCTCTGATTAAAATTGATTGACAATTTATTTGACCATCTTCAATTTTAATTATACAAATAATTATGTTCTAAAAATACCTATCATACCTTCGGAATTAACTTTAACCAAAATGGCTCTGGCTTTTATCAATTGTTCTCCACACTATTGTTTAACAATTCTATTTTCTTTGTCTTTTCAGCCTCAGACACAAATAAACGCAGAAAATCAAAAAATCGTAATTCAACCGTCCCGAATTCGTCCACATACTCCAAAGAACATCTAGATGCATGGCTCGAAACATGTTTAAAAGATGCCAGCTCAACACAATTATCATCGTCGTCAGAATTTCTTGACTATAATCCAACAAATAATTTCCAATCGGGTAAAAAGGCTCAACAGCAACAACAACGGCAACAACCGAATCCCTACCAATTGCAGCAGCAACATTTCTCACAACCTTATCAGCAACAATTTGGTAATAATCCTAGACAACCAATTTATCCTGCTCCATTTAGTCAGGGCTTCCAAAAGGTATAAAAAGAAATAATTGTAATTATATAACATACTTGCATCGTAAGAATGTTTTTTTGTTTTTGTTTTTTTCCCCCTTCATATCCAGAGTGTGCCAACATTTTTAAAAAATTCCCTAAACAATCGGTTTTCCTTGAATGCGAATACTCTACTACAACACACAGATGGTTCAGTAGAATTTGCCAGTCTTCCACCAATTGTTAATTTGTTAGGATCAGAGAATGAAAATAATTCAACAGATGTCCTTGATGGGAGTAGTAATCCAAATATAAGCAGAGGGTGAGTTTACTATTTGAAATAGTATTTTAATCTTTAACTGTGGGCTGAGACAGTTTCAGGTTCAGTGATCCATGTTTACTTAATCCGTCCGATAATGATTCCAAAGTAAGTGGCCAAGAGACACCAGATCGCAGGAATTTTAAAAATCCCGCAGAGATGGAAAATAATAAATTCTTTGCCGCATTGATGGAACAAATTAATTTACTGCACGAGACAAATTCGAAGATTTGCCGAAATCTTCACGAGACTAAAGGTGAGTCATTATGTTGGCATTCAATAGAGTGTCATTTCGAAGCATTCCTCATTGAATCATTTCAAATTTACACTGCCGAGTACTTGTGCGAATATGAGTTTTGGGTCAGCGATAGAAATTTATTTATCTTAATATGTTGCGGGGCTTGTAGCAGTTGTTTTATGTTTTTTTGTTTCTCCAGTTTTTTATATCTTAATAATTTGTTTAAAACAGCATTTTTGTTGATTTATTATTTGTGCTTTATTTGAGTTTCGTTTTTGTTTTTATTATTTGTATGCTTTTGCGGGAAACAATTTTTATAGTTTAATTTTGACAGCGCAGATGATCGTTTTTTGAGACGCGATACACTCGGTGAAAGTGATAATTACGAGTACTACGTACTTGTCAATCCAGCAAACTTTGGATTGTCAGATCTTGAAATAACGCCATCTTCCATTCTGTTGCGGACACGCTTGTTCCAGTTAACTCGACCAAGGTTTCTAACATCCACGATATTTCAATTGATATTTAAATTATAAATTCGGCCTCACTTCACAATCAGAAGGCTGCGATTCGAAGTTCCACCCTCATTTACACTCGCCTTCCTTATAGATAGGACGCAATACTCGACGCCGATACGCTGGGCCAGAAACCACACTGTTGGGTGCTGTTAAGTATAATGTAAAAGATTTTAGTTGTTCACTCAACAATAGGATCTTGTAAGTACAATAACATTAATCAGAGGTATGTCTCGGTACTTATCGCAAGAAATAGAACAGTTTATGTTGACAATGCGATCAGTGGAAATGATATTCTAGTGATCGGACTTGCTTTGGTCCCCCCAAATCTTGCAGCTGATCGGGTGAATGCGTCTTAACAAAACTTCACCACCAGCTTTGAAAAGATCTGACGTTAACTTTTCACGTCCACGATCTTGTCGCTCTTCAGACTTTATATAGCTGCCCGTCTTTTTATTTGATCCTGGACCCAGACTTTATTTTTTTTTTTTTTTGGAAAAGAGTTGGAATTTTGCTTCCTTCCTACCCTTAAGCTGGGAGAATTTGTAGGACATCCAATGTTGCCTTGGTTGTTCTTTGGTAATTTTTATTATTCACAATCGCGCTAGAATGAAATACCAAGTCATAGGCGACATTTTCCCTTTTAAATGTGTGCACATGTAGGATGCTAGGCGAGTGTCTTGGAACAATCAGTATCTGGTCGCTTTAGTTCGAAGTTACCCAGATTGCTGTGTGAAATTTCTTATATTGGAATCAAGTGTTTTTTTTCATGAGTAGCTGCCGCAAATAATCGCCTTCTTAGAAGTTGAAAATCCATATCTGGTATCGTGTCGTAGAGCTATATGACTACCCCATCAACGATGCTTCCCTTTCCATTTTCTTTTGACGTTGAAGTTACCAAGCACGATTTTAAGATAGTGCAGACCATTTAAGAGTGCTCTTAGCTTCACAGGCACATATTAGGCTTTCATTATAGAACATTCCTTATATGCGGATCACAAATAAGCCATCACCAGCCGTTTCGAATTCGATGGCCTTTGGCGACTCCTCACAACGAATCTGCATCTAAACATGTATAACTCTTTGTTACAACTGTGTATGTCGCACTGTTTTCTTTCCATTATTCCTGATCCTTGCTCAGTCGGTCTTTAGTATTAATTTATGGTTTTTTATACGTCGTTACGATCCCATTAATATTCAGTGAGCTATATGATGCTAAGAGGGTTTTATATGTCATTTTTTTCGAGTTGGATTAAAAGCCGACTCAACATTTATTGACGAACCTGCATCTTAATAATTACAGCCTATCTTATAGTCTATTTCACGTCCTTTATTTTGCTGGTGAAATTTGTGACGTTTTGTTTTAAGTTTACTAGACTACTCCTCACTCCCATCGTCTGCACAATTTATTGTCGGTCTACTCAAAGAATTTCAAAAATCGGCGAAGACAACAATTGTTAATTGTCAATTTCCCCATAAGAAGTCGGACGGTATGAATCGTAATATGTGATCTCTTCTAATTTGAGCAGTGCTTAACTTTCTCTCTACGCACTCTTAGCACACCTATGTAAAATTTTTCATTGGTTGGTTGACTGCGTCAATAGTTGCATTCCACTATGCACATTCAGTCAGTGTTTTGATACCCAGATATCGTACTGTCCATTTGTTTAAGATCCTTTCAATCTATTCGTTTGACAGATTCCTGTTGTTCGAAGAGAGTGCCCTTGTTAATGATATGCAGAGGTTTGGCCAACGAACCCTACTATTATTGTAGGAATAACTTTGGGCAAACTCCTCCAATCCTGCAATTTCGTTGAGAATGATTATTTTGCCATACACTAACGTGTGTGGACGACCTGTAGAATGTTGGTTCGTGCCTGCCAGTTATATCCGTGTGTCACACAATGGAAGATGCAAATAGGAGCCGTTTTTACTCCGATAATGAAATAATTCTCCGCTAATTCCAGCAATCGAAAAAGCGCCTCGAGCTCTCAGAAAAATAAAAAGGATGGTGTAGCATCAGATGCATAGACTGAAACCATGTTCCATCGCTTTCCACTATGAAGAGCAGTGTACATGATGCATGCTTCGAACATTACTCTAACCATATCTCATCGAATCGCAAACCTTTGGTTATGAAGATCGCCAACAGCAATTACCTGCTTGCATAGATCGGTTGGGTTGGTTAAGCAACTTGAACAGTGTGGCTCTTCCTTCAAACCTTATTAACGAATTAACATTCACGATCTTTATGAGTCCCTTGGATATGTTCGTAGAAATTGCGACACCAGATGCGTTACGCCAGTCTTATATTTGACGTTAAGGCTGAGCCATCTGCCGCTGCATAGACAGCAAGATAGCCAGCTGGGTACTAGGGAGTGATGACCGATTTTTGACTAAGCCCTGGTGATCGTTTAACTTCAACCTTTGGAGGTGTATGCCGCTGCCCACTGCGACACCCCACCACCTGCTGCATTATTTGCAAGTTTAAACTCGTAAAAGAAATTTAATCGTATTTGGCATTTATCCATTATTTCAAGTTGGCTTGTCACAAAAACGGTACTTGTTGTTTAATTAGTTGGTGCTACAGTCCGAGTGGGCCAGGACCCTCAGTTAACATGTCTCTTCAGCTAGCGCGGTCTTTAGCCAGCAGCCTCCAACTTAATATGAGGCGAAACATTTCCGAGCTCGTGCGCTGGTATTCGCGGGTTATCCGAGCTCTTCTCACAAGGTCTTTCGTCAGTGCCCAAGCTTCTGCGCTGTAAAGCTGGATTGGGATGATTATTGTCCCATATTAAGTCTTTTTTTGTTACTCGACAGATGGCATTACTACTCAATTGCCTTCTTAGTCCAAAGAAGCTACTACCTTACTACCTCAAAGTTGTAGCTACCTATCGTGATGTTTTGTAGTAGGCGTTGATGTTCTGGATATGATTTTGTTTTCCTTCGTTGACCGTTAAACCCATCTTTGCGGCTTCTGCTTCAATAGTCGCAAACGATCTATTGGCAACTCGCTGCGTTCTTTCTATTATGTCAATGTCGCCTGCTTATGGGAGTATCTGAACACAAGTTTAAAAAAGGTGCCTCTGAAACAATGTTGAGCAAATTACATGGCAACGCATTGACTTGTCTAAGTCCTTTTCTGACACTAAAGGTCTCAGTTTTATTATTAACGACCTTGACGAAGCATTCTACATCGTTCATGAGGTGGTTCTGCATAATTCGTCTCTTTAGACTATGTCATATGCGGCTGTGATATGTATTGACTTGGAACTCTTTAATTTTTTTTTTTTCTAAGATCTGCCGTTATCTAAAGATTAGGTACATAGTGGATTTGTCTGGCCTAAGACCACACTGATAGGGGTCGATCAAACTGTTGACGAAGGGTTTTAGGCTTTCACATAATACGAGATACAGAATGTCATATACGATGTTGAGGAGACTTACTCCCTGAACATTGCGAACATACGCGGGCTAAAAAGTAATCACTTTTCTGCGTATGTGCACGTCTGTAAATTCAGGCCAGCTGTTTTGGGACTTAGTGAAACACAGGTAGATCCCCGTCCACACCTCTCAGATCACTCTGATCTGAAGCTACCTTGCTACGAACTAGTGCCATTATTCTTCTCTCATCGCGGTCTCGCCATTTATGACTACGCATGTAACCAAATTCCATCACAATGTAGTCCATGTCCCAACCCGGAATTCAATTTCATGTGGATAAAATTCCATATCCGTAAGCAAATTATCCACTACTGCTTTATTTACAGAAACCCCAAACTGGACAGCAATTCGACTTTTAACGAGTTTGATGCGCTGCCTGACTCTATTCAAAGAATTGTAGTATCCTCATACTGAAATTGTTATTACGGGCGATTTCAATGTACACAATTCTGGGTGGCTTCGACATTCTGGACAGACAACACCTGAAGGACGGTGTGTTGAGATCTTCGCTGCGGAAAACAACTTAACGCAGCCCACGCGAATACCAGACGTTGATAGTCATACCGCCAACACCCTGTATTTGTTTTTAACTTCTCACCCTCATAAGTACTCCGTTGATGTGCTTTCCCCTCTAGGCTCGTCGGACCATTGGGTCATATCAGTTAAATTTTCGTACACCCACCACACAGTTAGAGAAAAGATTCCTAAAAGAACCGTATGCCAATACGAGAAAACCAATTGGAGCGGACTTAATACCTTCTTTAGGAAATTTAACTAGTCGTTATGTTTCCTCGATAACGACGTGGATGCCGCTGTTGATATGATCACTGACCCTATTCTCTTCGGAATGAGATGCTTTATCCCTCATCGGATGAAGAGTATCAGGCCAAAAAAAAAGGCATGGTCCGACTCGAGCTGTAAAGAGGCTGTGTGAGAAGTGTTTTTTCGGTCCTTCAAGGCCAATCCGACGGAGGAAAACCGAAAAGAGTTTAAACGAGCCAGGAAGGTCTGCAACGTCTTTTTTAAGCGTGTGAAATTTCAATACGACCAAAAGTTGTGGCAAAAAATACTACAATGTCCCAAAGGTAATAAAAGCTTTTGGTCATTTGTCAAAAGCATTAGAAATGCTGCCTCATCCTCCATCCCAACGCGCATTTACAATGACATTCTAGTTGTCAGCTCTTTGGACAAGGCCAATATGCTTGCTGCATAACTTGCGGCCAGCTCAACACTTCCAGATTGTGCTTTGTCTCCGCGTACACTTGTGTGTGTCGAATCTTCAATGGGACAAATCCACTTTCGCACTCATGTACTAACAAGACTTCTTGCTTTGGATGGTTTCAAGTCTGATATTCACAAAATAAATGCTGTTGTGCCCCAGGGCTCCGTTCTGTCTCCGACACTCTTTTTAGTTTTTATCAATGATCTCTTGTCTGGCACTTCTAATCCAATAAATTCCTTTGCTGACGACAGTACTCTCTCCTTTTCATATTCGTTTCCGGACTCACGTCCTTGCTCTTCGGCTGTAGAACGGAAACGGCAACGTATGTTAAGCTCATTAAATTCCAATATCAACAGCATAGCCAATTGGGCAACTATCAACAGAGTGAAATTTAATGCGGTCTGCTGTCGTTAAAGCGAAATTTAAATACCCAGCCATTATCCATGAATGGTACTTACATCGTCGAAACCGAAAAACTTTCCATTCCCGGTATGTGTGTCAATGACAACTTACGTTGGAATGACCACATATTCGATGTCGCCAAAAATACTGTCAAATGTCTAGGCTTTCTCAAACGATGCAAGAAATACTTTTCCCCTTCTGATCTGGCCTCAATATATAAGGCATTCATCCGCCCAAAATTGGAGTACAATGCTCACATATGGTGCGCCTAAAACATCTGTGCATCTGCTAGACCGGATTCAAAGCCGTGCGATTTTAGACATGAGTTGATGCATGCTGCGTATTCAATCATCATCTGCAGCCAAATGTAAATTCAGCAAATGATACAGGGTCTACCATGTATAGGCCTTTTGAAACTACACTCCATTGGATCTCAGTATACTCGTATGTACTTTCAACTAAATCATTCATAGAACTCACTTATCTTTCTAAAAATTGCAGCATGATCAGTGTGATCAAGTATGTATGTACTTACTTTATCACCGCGATTATTTTATTTATAAGAAATATTATTATCAATGTTTAAATGTACAAATTATTTTGCTTTTTATGTACTCGTATAAGTAACTAACCACTAGTACTCGTTTACATGCACACATCTCAGTAATACTCATTAACATAAACCTTTACACATACACATACACATTTAAAAACCTTCTGTTAAGTAAGAGTCAAAAATTATGTATAAAAATATGTCCCTCTTCTATCTTCCATTTTTTTTATTTATTTTTTCGTTTTTCTTTTTTTTTTTACTGTTTTGTTTTTACTCGTATTTGGAAATTTGTTTTTGAAATTCGGTCCGAAAAGTTGATATTGAAGCTTTAAAACACGCACCTAATTGGGGTTTGAGACACCGTAGAGATAGCATAAGTGGACTAAGCACACATAGCCAACCTCTGGGTTTTGGCTTTGGCACACAAAGTCCAGCGCCAACGTATCACTCAGGTATATTAGATGTTATTGCTAAAATTGTTTTTCTCAAATTTTTGTTTTAATGTACAATATTTTGATTTATCGTTGCCGAATCGAAAGGGATATTAATTTGATGAATGAAATTGTAAACATGTTTTAGGTGCATACACACCAGGCATGATGACCGATGTTGTAAGGGAGGTTAAAGAAGCAGCCAGAGTTAGAGAGGATGCTCTTTTGAGCAGGTGAGTTTAAAGAGGGAGTGGTAGTAGCCAAGCCATCAATTTCCTTGTGATTACTTTCGTTGTTTTTATTAATTTTGTTTTTATAGAGTAAAAGCGATGGTTGAAGAACGTTCGTGGTCGATGGGTGAGAATAGCCTGCGACTAATGCGTGATATCGAAGAATTAAGAGTAAGATACAACGATTTCAACATCATGAATAGGGTTTAATTGAAATTTCTCTTTCAGTCACAAATCCAAAGTTTAAGAGCCGATCGTAAAGAGACAAACAAACGGATCGCTCATCTAGAAACAGAAAACAAATACATGCGCCAAATGTTAGCCTCTATTATCAATAATCGTAACACAGATATTATTTATGAAAATGAAGCTCTTCGTCCAACACCACAACGCAAAATCTTTCCAACCACAGATGTACGACAACCCAAACGTGCCAATAGTTTGAATCTTCATTACGGCGTCATACATCAAGCTGATGAAGAAGAGGAAGAAGAACCAATGAGTGGGCTTCATATTGCCGAACAAGGTCCAGGTGGTGTAACACCAATGGAATCATCAGATTTGCGAAACTCATTTTCCAGTTCTGATGGGCAAATATCAATTGTCAATTCGACATCGAAGAACGGCTGGGCCGATGAAGTGTCTTCGAAACGAGTTCAAAAACCACCAATCACTGAGGAGGCAAGCGAACTACGAAAGGAGCTTCAGGAAGCAATAGCTGCACGGAAACAAGCCGACAATCGTATTATCGCGTGGGTGTAGTAGAATTTTTTTTGTTGTTGTTGTTTGTTTGGCATAGATTAGATTAACTTTTGTTTTGTATTAGAAAATCCATTACTAACTCTTAATCTCTCTCTTTTTCAATTCCCTTCGGTCATGCTTACTTTACAATTGGCACACGTAAATGCGCGCAGTCTAGAGAATATGGTTAAGAAGCTTCAGGTAAAGCTGCCAAATGGTGGAGATGAACGGATGACGGTAGTTGTTGGTGGTAATAATCAAATGATGATGGGTGGTAGTAAAAATGGTGGTGGTAGTGGCACTGCTGCTGCTCCTGCTTACAGTTTTCACACATCATCGTTATCGTCATCATCATCGCCCGCACCAAAGGTAAAATCCGAGCACTCAACAATTAATGCACTACCAACTGCGTTAATATCATCTGCATCTAGTGGGTCACAAATTTTCCATAAAAATAGCTCAAACCAAATGCATTTAGCACAGCAACTGCAACTGCAGAAACAGCAGCAGCAACAACATCTACAACATCAACAGCAATTGCAATTGCAACAACAACAGCAGCAGCAGCAACAGTTACAACAACAGCAGCAGCAACAGCAAAGTCATTTACCAGCTAAATTGAGCTTGGCTGGTCCTATAACTGATTTATAGTTTTAACTATCACAAAAACACTATACACAGAACATCAACAACAACAGCAAAAACAGCAACACTGTATGCAGGCAGCAGTTGCCACATAATCTATTTGTGTATTTATTTTTTGTATTTCTAATTTTTATTCTAACTTTAGCTTCTGTTATACGAGTAAATGTCTCAAATAGTTTACAAATTTTCAATTATTATTATTTGTTTTTTAAAACCCAATGGAATGAGTTCATTCAATGGGGGGACGAGTTTTAGTACTTTTTGAGAACCGAATGCTTCTGCAATGTCAAGCATTACAACTTGATTTTTGATACGTGGCAAGCTTTTGTTAAACATAAATATTTAGAAACATCTCTTCAACAGATAGACACAGACAACACCTCTCTGTGGTTGTGTTATAGGTCCAATTGATGCAAACGTCGGTCAGTGCTATAGATAACTGCTGGTTAACAGCAATTACCAACATTAAATCCCCGGTAGATAAAGGCAGAATGTATGCTCCGTGCACGTCTTGCCGACTAAGCATTTAAGCATCTGCGATTGCAATTCCCTAATCTTTGTAACAATTTTCTATGTGTTATATATTTGGGTTGTTTGCTTAAGTGTTATAGAACCGAATGTTATGTCTCTCTGGTGTAAAACTGATCACCGCTGCAAACTACTAGCTACAGTTGTTAATGGTCCCAATTAATAGTTTCAGACGGGTTCTGAAGCTTATAATATACTGTCTTTTGATCGAACCAAATGTACAACATACCCTTCGAGCTATGGATACACGTGTTCGCACCGATGGGCCTAGTCCTCCTGTCATACCCCATGATCCTGGTAATGTAGAATAGTAGATCCAACTCTATTACTAGAGACAATTTGATGTAGAAAACCCTTTCATGGTTCAAATAGCACTTTGCACGTATCTAAACGCCTTTCAATATCTATTTCCCTCAACACATATTACAGTTTCGGAGTTACTCATCGCATGTAAGCATTTTCTCACAGTTGATCGATCAAGGTTAAATTGTATTGACAATGAGTCTACTCGTTTTTTAACAATCATGTTAAACTCAGCTAAACCATTCTTAACAAGTTCTATTTGATGAGACTTTGGGCTTAAAACATATTTACTAGCAAACAAACACCAGCATTTTTATTCAAAATAAAGTAGTATCCTTCAAATGCCAAAAGTAGAATGTTCAAGTACTGCGTTTGGGAGCTCGCGAATTCACCTTTAAAATACCTTTGGTCTATCAAACACGATAATGGTGTTTGACACTTCCTTGAAGATCGTGGAAAATTGTTCTTTCAGCTAAGATTATAGAATTTAACTGGTTTCAGGTTACGGAAGTATAACTCATAATGTTGAGTGATTCATCGAACAGCAGAGTGTGAATTCGATTGGCTGTGTAGATTGTGATCGTCCACCTCTTTGGAATCTTAGTTTCGAACTGGAATAATCTGCTCTATATGTACTAGCCAAATAAATAGCTGCACTAGTATCCTTTTCATCTGGTAGGTTACGCTATTAAGCTCTTACAGTTGAGAGTTGAATCTTGTCCCTCACAAGTTCAGATTTAAAAAAAATCTACATGAGAATGCGTCGTCTTGCACAAAAGCTATGTTAGATGTAGTTGTTTTGTGAAAGACGCTCTGCATCCTCATCATTTATTGGGTGTCTGATGAATTTTGTAACATTAAGAAACTGAAAGTACTTATTCTTTAAATTCATATAATTTATTTTGACTCAGTTCATTTGGACTTTCGGTGACACATGTGTGACATCTTATTAAAAAGTTGTTCATAACTGCTCTTGAGGATTTTTTTTTTGTTTTATACACTTCCAATAACTCTACAACTCAGAAGAGAAAGTCAGGTGCAATCAGGTCAAGTGACTTTGGGAACCAACGGAATTCGAAGTTTCTTCAGTCCTGTTTGTTGAGGATTTTTCTTTTTTCTTTTTGAAACTACAGAGAGTTGAAAGGTACTCTCTTTTAGCGATGATCTGGAAAGAAAAATTCTTTCAGCATCTTTAAGCTACCGTCTGCATTGACCGTTACAGTGTAGTTCGACAAAACTCACCATCTCATGAGGTATCTTTGTGCTTTTGTCATTCCGTGCTCCACAATGTTGCTTGTTGACATTACCGCTTAGGTCAAAATGTGCCTCGTTGAAAATAAAAATGCAGTTTAACATGTTTTCGTCCTCTTCGATCATTTTCTGGCAAAATGACAAGCAAATCAACAGGTCTGTTGATTCAGTTTGTTTGTTATTTGAATTTCGTGTTGAAAAAAGTTTAAAGCTTTGTGCTGAATTGTCTGCAATGACTGTCGGCTAGTATCCGTTTGAGCATATAAACTCCTTATCGACACGGAAGGATTGACTTGTACGTTAGCAGCTGCAGCAGCAATCGTTTCCTGTGTCCAAATTATAAAATCTCGGTGAAAATATCATCTGATTATTGCATGCTCAACAAAAGCGCTTATAAGCCTCATTATAGTCAATCTGCTCGAAGGAATGTCGCCAAACAATGTGCCTAACATTTCTATGGAAGAAGCATATACAGTGGTGGACACGTAAACAGCACACTTGCACTTCTATCAATAAATAAAATCAAAAGAAAGGCTTTTTACTTATACTATTTATTAGCGTGCAAAAAGTTAATTTAATTCACGAAAAGGTGAGATTATTTTCCTGAAAATAAAAAAGGTAAACACACATTTGTAAAACTATATTGCATTGCATTAAAAATATGAAATACATTTTAGACACGACGTAGAAGTTAGTATTTTGTCGGAAACCCGATATTCTTTAGCACAGCTGCACATCTTCTTGAAAGACTCTGCACTAAAGCCTGACAACGTCCTTTAGGAATAGATGTCCATGCGATTTAAATCTGGCTCCACAACTCAGATGAATTTCGTGGTTTTATTGTTTCAATGTGATGTTCGACATCATTCCACAGGTTCTCGATCGGATTCAGATCGGGAGACAGGGCTGGCGATTTCAAGATGCTGACATTTTGATCGCTAAGATAACCTTTCACAAGGCGAGAAGTGTGCCTAGGATCGTTGTCATGCATATAACGCCATATTAGTGGCATATTTTCTTCGGCAAAGGGGATCATATGTTCTTCAATAAGACGTGTTGATCCATTTTCGTGTCTATTTTCACAATTGGTCCCACGCCATGCCAAGGAAAAGCAGCCCACATCATCACACTTCCTCCACCGTTTTTGACGGTTTTTAGTGTGTATCTCGGATGGATTGTGTTGTTGGTTAGGTGGACGCCGTATATACCTTTTTCCATCCGATCTGAACCTGCAGAACTTGGATTCATCACTCCACAGTACACTATTCCAAAAAGTCATCCATTTGTGAATGTGTTCTTTTGCAAACGACTTCCTTAGTTTTAAATTTTTGTCGGTTGCAAGTGGCTTTCTTTGTGCAGTGCATCCTCTTAAGTTTTTTTGCTGCAGACGCCTGCTTATAGTTCTATCCGACACACAATTGGAATGATTTGCAAAAACGCTGTTCTTCATTGGTTTAGAGCTTAAAAATGGGTTGGCGGCACTAGCTCTGTAGATTAGACTCTCCTCTCTCATTGTGTTTTTCTTGGTCTCGGATCTCTGGCAATATTTTTGGCATTCCCATAAAGCTCCACATGACGTAAGGCATTACAAGTAACCTTTCGGGAACATTTTAACTGTTTGGCTATCTTTGTAATCGATGAACCGTTGTCTTTCATTGTGCAGATAATTTCACGTCTTTCTTCTAAGCAATGTGGTCCTCTCCCCATATCTAGGTACATCTCCTGATATTAACTGTTACTATAAACTAATGACAAACGTACCTACTTTCAAATAAATCTATTTTTAATAATCCAATCACAACAAAATATAACTTGAATCACCAAAGAGAAATGTGTGCTATTTATGTGACCAGAAAAGAACACGTTCTTTAATGCTGCAATCGATATCAGCGATATCAGTGATTGCTATCATGATGACTGAGATACTGAGCGTATACTTTTAATTGTTTGCCATATTTCGCAAATGCAATTTGAACTATGTGCGAAGATAGTGTGCTATTTATGTGACCACCACTGTAGATTCAAAAGCATGATAGAATTCAAATTCTGGTCCCATCACACTTGTTCAATAAATCTAAAATAAAAACGGAATAGAACCATCTAATTAGATAGAAAATCAGTCACTACCCCTCTTTTTGGTAGCGCGTTTCATCAGCCTCTCCCTGTATTAACGAATTTGGAATAAAACTAAAATTTTCTTGATTGTCAAATTTTAAAATTTTAATATCTAATAGTGTCATGATGATTCTCCATCACAATTCAGAAACTTCGTCGGCCCAAATCATAAAGATCTGAGCATTTAGCAATCTTGTATAGTTCGACTTGTTGGTCACCCCTTAACCTACTCTCTTGAATGTCAAAAAGGTTTAGTGATTGGTTGGCCTGGTTTATGACGCCATTTAACACGCCACAGTAATGTGTTTTCGACAAATTCAGATCACTTTGACTCACTACGGTGATCTTGATTTTGTTTTTGCAGGGCTCTTTTCTGCCTACATCTCATCGAATGCACACTCCTCATGCCTCTTATTTTTTTATTCTATTCGTAGAGCTGAAGCGCGGTTTTCGTCCCTTTTGTAATGATGTTTTATATGTGCATATCTTTTCCGCACTTGAGCTATCACAACCATTTCCTTACATTACATTTTACATTCAATTTAGAGATCACATCGAGTCGAGGCAGTTAAGAACATCAAATGCTATGAGCACTAAGGTATAGTTTGGTAATTATTTACCAGCACATACGCACATAAACGTCTGCAGTTCAAAAATCGAAGCACTCTGTTTGTACACCGATAGTTTAATCCTTTCTTTACAATGTACTACATATTTTCTAAAACGCATCACCCCCCCATTTTGAAGTTTGCTCCAGATAATCATTGGTCAAAGTTACAAATTTGTTGCATTTGTATTAACAAAAACTAGTGCTATATATACAATACATACGTACATATATTTTATTATATTTTTGTTGCTCTCACAATTCTTTTTACAATAAACTTCTACATTTCTGTTCTTTTAATCGCTGTACACGCTTAAATATATCAGCCTGACTCCCAACAAGTCACGGCACATATGAGAACATTGTTGAAAAATTAAATAAATCAAAAATACCTTTATTCGTTGGAAAACACACACATAAACTCGAATCAATACTTCATTATGTGTTCTGACAAACAAAATATATTACAATATTCCATTTTATAGAAATTGCATTCGCTTTTATCTGTTTTTTGTTTGTCACTTTGTTACTACTAAAACAAAAATTAATACAGAGACTAAAAATGTCTGTTTTATTAAAACAAAAAAAAAAAAAAACAAAAAACATGTACCTAAAATAGAAAATACGAAATCAAACGAAATACGAGTATATACAAAAAAAAGAAAAACTATATTCAAACAGAAAATTCAAATCAAAAAAAAAAACACTTTAAATAAACAAAATTACAATAATTATTATAGATTAGTTTTTTAAGTGTTTTAAGTAGTGTAAGTGCCATTTATATAAGCAAGTGAAATAGTTTTTAATTATTTATTTTTCTATTTTCTCTTTCTGTTTCTGTTTCATATACGAGTATGCAAATTTTTCCTTTAAAAACACTTTAATTTTTGTTAGTATGTAATTAATATACTTAAATTTTGGGGAAACATATTTGCAAAGTTAATGTAACACTCGAAAACGTAAAAACACTTTACTCTTTGTAATCTGTTTCGTTGGATATTTTTCGTTTTTATTTTGTTCTTATTAAAGATTTTATTTTTTGGGTATTGTTAAATTTATCACAATAGATAAACGGTTTTAATAAAAACAATGTTTAATTGATATTAACCAGCAAAAATTTGTTTGTCCTTTTATTAAAAATCTTCAAAATTTGCTTTTTTATTTACATACTTACTTACTAGATGGAGTGAAAAGGGACCTTGCGGACCGCCAGAATGCGCTGCTACTGCAAAAAAGGTCATGGTGCCTTGAAGTCCGTTCATATTTAGGCAGATATGCCAAATTTCAATCTTTAGTTTTGTTCTGACAGCTGATTGTTGTTGACGTGTTTGGCATCATGTTGAGTATGGACAAAAACGATTTTCATTCTCTCATAAAACATTATTTTTTGAGAGGCAAAACGGCGAAGGAAACAAAAGAAAAGTTGGATAAATCTTCTGGGGCTAATGCTCCGTCAGATTACACCGTGAAATATTGGTTTCGAGAGTTTTGTGGTGGCCGCAACTCCACTACCGATCAAGTTCGCAGCGGCAGGCCCTCCGATGCGGTTACAGAGGACAAAATAAAAAAAAAATACATGAAATGGTGTTGGCTGACCGGAAAGTGAAGGTGCGCGAGCTAGCAGATACCACAAAGACTAGTACTGAGCGCACACGCCATATTTTGGGCAATATTCTGCATATGAAAAAGTTATCCTGCCGCTGGTTGCAGCGAATGACCAAAAACACGAAGGCGAGAGCACTTCGAAAGAGTGTTTGGACTTGCTGATGCGGAATCGGGCGGACTTTTGGCGTCGATTGGTAACTGGATTTGGCTCCCTCGGACTATTATCTCTTCCCAAACCTCAAAAGATGGCTCTTCAATAAAAAATTCAGCTCACACGAGGAAATCATCGACGCCATGGAGGAGTATTTTGCAGACCTCCCGGAAAATTACTTTTCGGACTAGATCAAGAAGTTGGAAAATCGCTGGAATAAGTGTATCAAACTAAAAGGGGACTATATTGAATAATATAAAAAAAATATTTAAAAAAAAAATTTTTTTAATTCCCAAGGAGGTCACTTTTCACTCCATCTAGTAATTGAGGACAAACAAAATATTTTGTTGAAGAAACCCGATTCATAGTTAATCCTTTTTAATAAGTGAAAATGAGTACCAAGTGTGAGCGAGACAGGCAGTGATGCCGTGGTTGCTACAGATAAACACGCCATTTCGACTAGTTTGAGTGGAACAGATAGAGATGCTACCCTTATCATTTCATTTAATTTTTTTCGCGTCACAGAGCACACAGAACACTACGTTCTCTTGGTGTACACTCTCAGGATCGCCATCTACCGATCTTCGAATGGGCCAATAATTCTACCATTCAAAATTCCCGTCCACATGTTTACTTTAAAAGGGTACTGTGATTTATCTTCCCGCATCAAATGTGGATTTTCCAGCTACCGCTTGTGCAAATTGGGGAGGTTCATGTAACCGTCCCTTTTAAAAGTTGATACGCCCGACCATGGAATTTTTTCGAAGAATCTCGGATCCTCTCTGAACCTCTGCAACATCGTTTGACAAAATTGCACTCTGTCTGAATAATCTCGGGTTAGCAGACTTTGGACTCGTATATGGAGCTGGTTATTCCTTAGAATTCGGTGTGCTGTATTTTTGGGCACTCATATGCTTTCCTTAATTGCAGGTACTGAGGTACTAGGGCCTTGTGGGACTGCTTGTAAGACTTCGTCCTCGTAGGGCATGACGTGTCTTCCCTCTCTAGCCATTCGATTTGGAAAGCGACCCTCTGGGAATGACCGGTGCACATTTACAAACACACGATGATCCTGATGACGCTGAGCATTTGGGTACTATATCTCTCATGATAAAGTCTGGCTGCAGCACTAGCATTAAACCTGTATTCCCCATACATGAGATGCATGTTAGCATATTCCTGAGCAGTGTATCGAGATGGCATGATGGCGTTCACACTACACAATCACGGGATCCACGATCAACACTAGTCCAGAAGAAATCCAGGTTCGACAGAAACGGTCAGATAGCAAATCCAAGTCGCAATGCAATGAAGTCCAATAAAGAAAGCCAAAGTTGTAAGCACGAAATCAACACGAATACAGAATAATTCTCTGTAAACGAAGGAGCGTAACGTACCCACTGCAGTATGCGTCACTCCTTGACAAGGGTGGCATCTCTATCTGTTTCACTCACACTAGTCGAAATGGGGTGTTTATCCGTCTCAATCACGGTGTCACTGTCTGTCTCGCTTACACTTGGTACTCATTTTAACTTATTAAAAAGATTTAACTATGAATCGGGTTTCTTTAACAAAATATTTTGTTTGTCCTCAATTAAGCGTCAGTCTAGCAAGTGTCATACCATTTTGGAATCCAGACTAAATACGCCATCTTTTAAAGTTACTTGACCAAAATGGCATAGTACATGTTTTTGTCAGTACAGTCAGTTCAAGTTGGGTGATTAATGATTTTTAGATACATGGATGGACAAAAAAGCAATATTTTAGTTAAAACCGATAGAGTTATATTTCAATTTTGGACTGTAATTTACAGAAGAGTTATTCAGGATTACACGACAAAAAAAAATCGAAGAAGAGTAAAGATTTGGGGTCACAGTACTTGAAAGATCGTCACAGGGTGTCAGATTTCTCGATTTTTTTTTTGAGTGCCAAGAATTTTAAAAGTACCTGACTTAGATTTTTTTTATAATTTTGTGATAACCGACACCACTTGACCTAGCACCCATTTCTGGCTTGACGTTGATTTTTGGGACACCCTGTATAATAGAAATACAGTTGATGTTCCTAGAGTTTGCAAAGAGCACAATCGACGTTTCTTAACTTCTATAGCACCATATATTTTTAATAAACTGCCGTCTGATATACGCAATCTCTTGCCATATGGAAAGCAATTCTTAAAACAATTAAAAGTGTGGCTGCTTTCAAGAACTGAAGTGGAGTCTCTTCTTCAAGTAGTATCTTAGCGGTCTACTCATTTATATTTTATTGCTTCTATATTTTGGCTTTTTACGGTCTCGTCTTCCTTATCCTTTTCATTCGCTGTCTATTTCGTCCTTCTTCACCGCCACTGTTCGGCTTTAATAGTTACACTTTTAATTTGTTTTTATTAGTCACACGCTTGCTACTGGTTGTATTACACCACAAAGTGTGTTTTTATTTCATGATATAGTACATCGCATATTTTAATAGTGCCCAGACTTCGTTTAAGTTGTGTTTTATAGAAATTCTACTTAATAATCAACTAATTGATGTTTTTATAACTTATTACTCGTATAATATTATATAGTTATTATCTTGAAATAAAATCGAATTGAAATTGAAATTGAAAGCTCTGTCACGTCAATGCCATTCCACCGAGGAACGAAGGAGTCAGATATCATGTTTCTATAGCGCTCTTAATTAACAGTAACATTCTAGCCGCCATCGTCTTTAAAGAAATATGGGCCGATGATTCCGCCAGCCCATAAAGCACACCAAACAGTGAGTTTTAATAGTTGTAAGAGCGTCTCTACAAAGGCTTCTGGGTTTTCTCCACTCCAAATTCGGCAATTTTGCTTGTTTACATATCCATTTAACCAAAAATGGGCCTCATCGGAGAACAAAATTTTGCGTTGAAAATGAGGATCAAGATGAATCATGTTTTCGGCCCATTCACCGAATCTGCGAAACGTATAATGGTCAAGCTATTTCAACTCTTGCACTAGCTGGAGATCTTATAAGCTTTTAAGCCAAGATCTTTCCGTAAAATCCTCTACAAAGTGAATGGGCAGAGCTCCAATTGCTGTGCACGATGGCGAATCAGCTCATTCGGATTCTTCTCAACACTGCGCTCCACGACGGTAATAACTTATTCTGTTCGCACTGTTTGTCGTCTCTGGGGATGCATATTATTCACTATCGTGTACGTGGTGCGAAAACGATTCATCCTGTTCCGAATAACTTTCTCAGATGGACGATTATGTCGACCGTAAAATGGACGTAGCGCATGATAAGTTTGGCGAAACGAACCATGATTTTCAAAATAAGGCATTGATCTATTCATCGTAAAATGGCAAAACGTACTAACCACAAATCAACTTTCAACTGTGAAGACAATCTGTAGAAACTGTGTTGCCAGTTTAAAAACCAAACCTCTAAAAAAAGAACACCCTTTAACTATATGTATCTACGCCTTTGCTAGCGTCCGATTATGCACCATAGAATGGTACCACTGTCCGTTTTATGTAAATTGTTTATAGTTTTTCCTGACAAGTCTTTATTACTTAATTACCATCGGGACTGGTAAGTGATTTTTCGTTTAATTGGTGACTGTCATCAGACCTAGTAGAGGAGACAAAGGAAACAAAATCTCTTATTACCTCAAAGTTATAGCTGTTTATTGTGTTCGATTTGTCGAGGTTGTGCGTCATGTTGGCACTATACAGAAGGTGTGTTCCAAAGTAAACAGGAGTTTTTAAAAATAAGAATAACAAAAAGTTTGCTTAACAAAACCGATTTATTTTTTTTTAAATAGTCCTCTACCGACTTAATAAAGCGATTTGCACGGCCTAAAAGCGTGTTGAATGAGTATTTTAGATCGTCGGCCGGAATGTTCTTCAGGATGTCCGTGCAAGCCTTTTGGATGGCTTCTACTTCCACAAAACGCGTTCCTTCTATTGGCAAATGCAGTTTTTCGAAAAGGTGAAAGTCGTACGGTGCCAAACCAGGCGAATAGTGGTTGGCAGTTAGAATGTGGTTTTTAGCCAAAAAAAAAATCGGTCACAAGAGTCGAACGATGGGATGGCAACTATCGTGCATTCTGGCCGAATGCAACGAATACGATGCACCAAACGTTTCAAAATACCAAGATCGAATTGTGCATTAACTGTTTGGCCCGGTGGAACGAACTCTGTGTGCACTTTTGGAATAGTAAAAGCAAATCAAATCACTTTTGACTTCTCCAAATGGGATATTTTGGATTTTAGTTTGTCTAGCGCTTTCCGCTCGGCACTTTGGCGTTTGGTTTTTGGATCATATTGAAAACAACACTGGTCACAATGTTGTAAAGGAAGTTTTTGTTCTGTGCAATTTTTGGTCGTCAGTCATTTTTGTACCGATGACACAAACATAATCGTCGCTACGGCGGTTATTGCTGCTTTTACCAGACTCCAAAGAATGGTCTGTCTCGACTGCATGGCGACTTCCCCTAGCCAATCTGGCTCCGCTCTAGACGCATTGATAATTCTCCCTCCCCTTAACATTCACATCATGGGCTGCCCTCTCAAAACCATCTTCCCTTTAAAAAAGAATTGGTTTTTGATACAACACGCACTGGAGCTTTGATGACCTTACGCGCCTTTTGACGACGTTTTAAAAAGTCCTGTTTACTCTGGAACGGACTTTGTACATACTTGGTTTAATCCTCATTCACAACAAAATCTCCTACTCTTCTGTTCCAATATCTGTTTTCTGTGTTCTATGTATGCAAGTAACTCCACATCCTTTTTTAAAAAAACTGTGTCTTTAGTACTGGTATATAGTTGGTATAATTGAGTGTCTACTTTCATACAGATCGGCCACACGTTCGTGAGATCCAGAAATGAGTTGGTGCATGCTACCAAGTTGTCACCCTCTGCTTGAAGTAGCTTGATAGTAGCCCGTCCGGTGCGATAGTCTTGTTATATTTAAGTTTAGACATTTTTACCTTACTTTGTTTTGGTCGGGTGGACGTAAGTTTGCTTTTACTATAGCAGTATTCTGCCACACAGAAAGTATATTAGACCTAGTTCATTCTCACATCCGGTGTTGCTTAGGCAATGATGTCTTTGTTCCCTAATTTGCAACGTAATACTTAGAACATTGTGTGATTTTTTTTGTCGAGGAGCTCGTAGAAATATTCGTTGATAGCATCGCCTGTTTATTAATTTTTTTTTGTGGCATGAGCGCAAATTAATTTGATGTTGATGAATTTAGATGTGGCGCGGATTGTTACAACGTGCCGAAAGCTCTTGCCTTACAACTAACCTGCTCTCAAATAGACGCTTCTTCTGCTCTATGTAACTTCGTCCTCTTTTAGTCCCGTACGTGCTTTTTAGATAGCGGTTATTTATGCCCAACAGCATCAGTGCTTCTGCCAATTGTTCGGCTACAAGCTTATTTCACACGCACAGTAAGTCCGAATTTTTTGTTTGCTTCGTAACAGTGTGGCTCATATGCTGTCGTCTAGTGAACCTAATCTGGAGGACCAGGACCCTTTGCCAAATGGGGTTAGTTACTTCGAAGTCAATAACTTGTTTCAAGGTTATGAGGGCTGTTCCTGAGACATTGAAGCCTGTTTCAGTACTTTGACTAGTCCTGGAATGTCCTCATTGAACCCAGCTCCGTATACGTTGAAGTAGCTCATATGAGGTGCCTGCCAGGGTGGCTATTGATACTGAATGAATTCACCCGTCGTTCCTTTTTATTTTTCTGAGGATTAGCTATCCGACGCAAATGCTTCGTAATTTTTAAACAGTTTTCACAATATATCAAGCGCTTGCATTTCATTTGGCAATACTGGGTACAGGAGAAGTCGATTTCATACTTTCACATTTTGGTGTCATTGGATCCGACGTCATGTCCATAGGACCAGAGTCAGAAAACAGTCATCGTATATTGTATATAAGTTATATTGAAGACCTCTTCTTTTTAAACGGAAAATGGCTTTGAGAGTGTAGCCCTTGATGAGTATAGCACAGATTACATAGTACAGCTAGAGCAGAGTCAGCGTGTTAGGGAAAGCACCCATGCAACCGAGACATACCGCTCTTTGGAGTCTGATAAAAGCAGCAGTGTTGTGATTTCGTAAAAGCTTGCTGCATCAGACAACCGACCCACATAGGCCTAATGGTCCTTCCTAGATTATAAGCCCCATGTCTTGGTGAATGGCCCTTTACACTGTCAAGCCGATGTCCCTTGAAGGTTTTCTACACGACACATATAGTCCAAAGAAATTTGATAACATCCAAATACTAAACTTAGATTTTGCCGCATTGCTGGCAAACATTGTTTACCACCAAGTGTGACTCACAGTGCTGAAGATTTTTACGAGGGTATCATTTTTCCGATTATCGGTATAAAGCTTACTCTTATTGTTCCCCAAAATAGAAATGGAGATACTTTTCAGAGTTGCTGGAAACCACCTGCCTGTTCCTATTTAGTTACACGTCAAATCTGGACTTCTTTGGCGCTTTGGTCTTTTCAGAATCTTAAGATCTTGTCACAAGACAGGCGCAACTTGAAAAAATTGGCAGGGATTTATCTACATATGTAATGTCCACATCATTGTCCTTTTTACGGATCCTATTCGGCGTTGCAATCATGAATTTGCTCATTCAACTCACGCTACCCGTCGAAAAGTACGATACGATCGTGAAATGATTTCACCATCACCTCAGGTGAAATGCATCCAAAATCGACAAACACTTGTCTAAATTGTATACACGATTGTGGGCCTCCATGTCGACTCGATTTACTGAATCTGTAGCTTGTGGAGCTAAAGCGTTGATGGTTTAGGGTTACCGCTTCTACGTGCGCTACGCAGTACATAGTTACTTTGCTAGTTATCCCCTTCTGATGTATCTACTGCAAAGGTTGCAGCAATTTGTATATTATTTGTAATTTAGTTGTCGACGGCATACGTGCGTATACAATATTACGGTGATACTGTGACCTTTCTTACTCTGTTTTGGAACCAGGGAGAATTGTTGCACTGTCTCCACGAAGTGTGCTCTTCCGTGTCACGGACACTGGATTGGCATACTGCTTGCCACACTACGGAAAAAACGCGTTTGCGTTTGTTGAAGTTACTCACCACCATTCAACTACCTTCTTCCACTCAGCCCTAAGGTGTCTTTCCATTCCATCTTGTACTGCGTGAGTTGCACGAACAAGGAATGTGTTCTGAGCAAATTTATTTTAATGTGTGAAGAAGCTGCTTTTGCCGTGGTCTTTTGCACACAGGATTTAAACGAACATTGAGTCTTTGTTCTAGTGAAGCTTCTACGATTTAAGCTTCAGGTAAAATATGCTACAAGAAGTCGTATTAATTCTTCATTGCGTTAAGGTTGTTGATATTATTACCACTTGCTATTGGAATAAAAAATTGATGAAAGGTTGTATAATGATTTATTTACATGAGTTAGTATATTTAATTCAAAATTTGGCAGCGAAGGAACAAACAAAAAAAGAAAAAAAAAAAACACTGAGTTCAGACAGAAAGAAAATATGTTAAAATTGTTAAACTGTTTTTTCTTTCTTGGGTTTGGCTCGTTTCACTAATGAAACCGACGGGCAAATGGCACTATTTAGACATTCGCCACACTTTGGCTTGATCGGTGTGCAAATAGTTTGGCCGAAGCCGACGAGTAAGTGATTTACTTCCCTCCAACGATCTGATGGTAGCCAGCCTTCTAGTTCCTTTCGCGTTTGCTCGGGTTCTTTTGTTTCTTTTCGCACCCAACCGAGGCGATTTGAAATTCGATGTACATGCACGTCGACACCTGAAATTTTTCAATTATTCATACAAGGTCCATATTGTGAATTCTTAAATGTTCTTACCAATTCCTGTGACAATATCCCACGCAGAACTCATACAAAGGTGAGCCATCTTAGGGCCAACCCCTGGCAATTTGATCAGTTCTTTCACATTATTTGGTATATCGGAATCATATTGCTCTACGAGGATCTTTGATGTGTTTTTAAGGTACTTGGCTTTGTTCTGGAAACAAACTTTGACTTAAGTAACGGGAAATGTGTTAGAGCACGTACTCACCTTATAGAACGAAACGGGATAGAGAAGAGACTCTAGCTTCTGTGAATCCATTTCGGAAATATTTGCTGGTGTGCAGTCGTTTTCTTTCAAACGTTTCATAGCCTCATAGTTTACCTGGTCCTTGGTTTGACTAGAAAGCATCAAAGCTACCAACGTTTGAAAACGTTGTGTCTATGGGAAATAAATTTGGTTAGATTCTATTTAGTTGAAAGTGGACGATGCACCTTTTCATCGGCGTTTTCATCTGAGCATTTGTCACATCCCATTGTGTCGACTGGAGCATCTTCATTTGCTCTCATAGATTTGATATTGTCCAAAATAGCAATCCAATTGTTTGGCTCCCATTTTTCAATTTTAATATCGGAAGCGGACGACAAGTCTTTTGATTTCCTCTTACCTTTTTTGGTTTCCGGTGATAATTCTTTCTTTGCAGATGAATCTTCTGATATGCCTGTTAAATTTTCCAGACTCTTTTCTGCTTTTGGAGACTTCTTAGGAGATCGTTTTTGTTTTGGAACTGTTGGTATCTCGAGTTGATCCTTTTCTTTTGGTTCATCAACGATGTCAGTTGACAAGGGTTTCACGTTTTTGATTTTAGATACCCTGGGACTCTTTTTCGCTTTCGACGATTCAGTCCCTACTGCACTTTTTTCGATTTTATTTTTGGCGGTTTTCTTAGGAGCCAGCAGAGCGGGATCTGTTGCTTTTAATACTTCCAACGGCCCTTCGCCCTCTTTAGATAGCTTCTTTAAATCCTCTCGAAGTGACTTCAATTCAGCCGATTTCTTGGACCCTACCTCTGCTGGTTTTGGTACCAATCCAGAGGCGTTTTCCAAAACTCGATTATTTACAAGCGATGGGATTGGTTTCAGTTCGATTTTCTGTGCTAATCGCTGGTTTCTTGTTTGGAGAGGTGAAAAATACGGGGATTTAGTTCCATTGACAATATCTTCAATGTCCTGTGAGGGGATTTCATTTAAAATTTCATGGTTACATAAAGATTTCCATCCAGGTTCTTACTCGTATAGGCTCGATTTTTTTCTCCTGCTGGACAACTTTTTCCGCAATTTTCTCTGCTCTTTTCGACGTTGTCATTTTTGAGAATATACTGCCGAGTTTTTTGAAAAAATTCATTAATGTGAGAAATTTTGAAAAACGAAATAAAGTAATTCGTAGCGGCTTTTAAGAAAAACAAAATAAATAAATAACATAAGAATGGAAAACAAAACTGAACAACTGTCAATGTTTACATGTGTTAAGTGTCCGTCAAATGTAACGATGTAGTTGTGCCAATGAAGTGATAGATGGCCCTAGCTATGCGTCCCAAATAAAGTTTGGTTGTGAAATATAATATTCAAAAACGGACTTGAATAATAGCTGTTTCTATTTGTAATTGCTCAAACCATCTTTACAAAGTTTATGCATAATTTCTTAACGAATATCTCCGAGATGGCGCTACATGGTCTATTTTAAAAATTTTACTGATATTTTCGTGGCAGAGTAACAAAAAATCGGTATCGGTCATTTTAAATGTCTCAAAATTGCCTTTAATCCAATCGGAGTCACCAGAACCATTCATTTTATTCAGAACTAAAAGAGTAGGTTCTAAATTTTGGGATGATGTCTATTCGTGTAGTGATACGGGCGGGTCAATAAGTCCGTGACTTTTCGAATTTCTGACCTCTTTACTGAAACAGCAACACTGCTCCTGTCAACAGGCATTTGTCAGTTGACTCCTGTCAAAATTTAAACTTGCTGCGTCAGTTAGTTTGTGTTTGACAGCTATTTTTATCAGACTACTCACTAATTTGAGGAGAAAATGGAAAAAAGTGAATTTCGTGTGCTTACTCGTATTAAGCATTATTTCTTGCGAAAAAAAACCATTACCGAGACCAAGGCTAAGCTTGATAAATACTATGGGGACTCTGCACCATCGATTTCAATGGTAAAAAAGTGGTTTACTGAATTTCGTTGTGGCCATACAAGCACTGAAGATGCCGAACGTCCTGGACGCCCAGTTGAGGTCTCTACACCCGAAACAATCGAAAAAATTCACGATATGGTGTTGGCCGACCGAACATTGAAAGTGCGAGAGATTGTGGAAGCCGTAGGGATCTCGCATGGCTCAGTGGTTTCAATTTTGAATGATCACTTGGGCATGAGAAAGCTTTCCGCAAGATGGGTGCCGCGTTTGCTCACAGTCGACCACAAACGCAATCGTGTAACAACTTCACAGGAAGGTTTGGCGTTGTTTAATCGCAATATGGAGGAGTTTTTGCGCCGTTTTGTAACCGTGGACGAAACATGGATCCATCACAACACACCAGAGAACAAACAACAGTCAAAACAGTGGGTTTCTAAGGGTGAATCGGCGCCAAAGAAGGCCAAGGTGGGTTTGTCAGCCAATAAAGTTATGGCGACTGTTTTTTGGGATGCACGCGGGATAATCCACATTGACTACCTTCAAAAGGGAAGAACAATCAATGAGGAATATTATGCCAACTTATTGGACCGATTCAATGACGATTTGAAAAAAAAAACGACCTCATTTGACCAAGAAAAAAGTTCTTTTCCACCAAGACAATGCAAGGGTGCACACATGTGCAGTTGCCATGGCAAAAATCCATGAATTGGGCTATGAATTGCTCCCTCATCCACCCTATTCTCCAGATTTGGCTCCGAGCGACTACTTCTTGTTCCCAAACCTGAAGAAATGGCTTGGTGGAAAAAGATTTGACTCCAATGATGAAGTCATCTCGCAAACAAAGGCCTATTTTGAGGACCTCGACAAATCATTTTTTTTGGAAGGGATAAAAAAATTGGAGAAGCGTTGGACAAAGTGTATAGAGCTCAAGGGAATATGCGTTGAAAAATAAAATTATTTTTTTATCAAAAAATCTGTGTTTTAATCCAAAAGTCACGGACTTATTGACCCGCCCTCGTATTTCGAATTTGTACGCAATATTTATTGAGTGCCTTAAGAAACATATTTATAATTGTTGCTCTTTCTTACCTCAAAAAAAAATTAAGAAAAAGACTCAAGCCCTGGATCTCTAGATACTTAGTAAATAAAGTCAATAAAAAAAAAACAAACATAGAATGATACCGTAGTAATATGAATTTTAAAACTAAATACACTAAATTGTGCGCTGAGCTGAAAAAGAAGATTCCAATTTGTCGTGATACGAGTACCTATTAACGAAATTGTTTTGATTTTGCCAGAGGAAACATCAGATACGAATGAAAATTAGTGAATAGTTTACTAAATAAATCTTCTTCCACAAAACGACCTACATCTTTGTGTATCAGTAACGGTTTAATCTCGGACAAATACGAAATCGCTGAGGCATTTAATGACCACTACACTAATATTGCCAGTAGTTTGCAACCTTGTCAAGTAAATTCATCTCGTGCTCTCTGTATGTGTGCTGAACCGTTTCAAAGAAAAAGCGTTGGTTATAAACCTACGCTTGAAATATTCGATTACTTGAATACTAATTCAAGTGGTGCAGATGGTATCTCAAGTACGATTCTTAACAAAATTGCTTGGTTTATAGTGGATGTCTTAAAGGACATCTTCAATAGCTGCGTTTTTGCAGGGGTTTTTCCTGATGAACTCAAGCGAGCCGATGTTATACCTTTGTTCAAAAAAGGTTCTGCAGTTGAACTGTGCAACTACAGGCCTATTTCCCTCCGCCTCCCTGTGCTAAGTAAGGTTTTTGAAAAACTAATGAAAGACAGAATAGTACAGTTTTTAGATATCAATAATTACTTTAGTCCTAAACAGTTTGGCTATCAGAATGGAAAATCTACGAAAGATGCTCTACTGCAGTTTTGTGCCCAAACAATGTATAATCTTGATGGTAAAAGGTGTACAGCTGGCTTGTTCATTGACATTACCAAAGCTTTTGACATGGTCAATCACGATATTTTGCTGGGTAAACTGGAAAAAGCTGGATTTCGTGGCTTTATGCTTGATTGGTTAAAGTCTTACCTAAAAAATAGGTCACAAAGTGTGAAGATTGATGACATAAGGAACGAAATAAATTTGCTTAACCTGGGTGTTCCGCAGGGCTCTGTCTTGGGTCCAATTCTATTTCTCATCTACATTAATTCACCTTTTGCACTTGATTTTAAAGCCTCACCAACTGCTTTCGCGGATGACATAGCCTTATCATATGGAAAGAATAACCCTTTGGAACTCGTTGCTGACATAAATTGCGATTTGAATTTGTTGAGAATATGATTTGAGAATCACAAGTTGATAATTAGCTCCAAAACAAAAATTATGTATTTCACTTTATCATCAGTACCCAGTTTCAGAGCAAATGTCCACTTTCATGCACCCGAGTGTCAAAAATTCAATTTTTTCAATTGCAATTACATCAATAAACCTACTACTCCCACTTTTTGTAGTACTCTTAGTTGTGATGATAAATGTTTTCTTATCGAGAAAGTAGATGAATATAAATATCTAGGTCTTACTATCGATTCCAATATGAGCTTTTCGAATCACACGGATTCTCTGAGGAAGTATTTCCGTTTCACACTGAGATACTTCTATTATTTGCGAAATGTCTGCTCCACAATTCTTCTAAAGAAAATCTACTATGGGATCTTTCATTCAATGCTGCAATATGGAATTTCCTGTTGGGGAGGTACTTATCATAACAAAATACAACCCCTATTATTATACTAAGAAAGTTATGTCATAAACATGTTAGATACCCAAGTTTTCCTTTGTTCTGTGATCTTAAAATCCTTCCTGTTCGTTATCTGTATTGTTTTAAAGTATTGAAGTCATTCTTTATGCAATCAGGTAATCGAAATTTTAGATTAATTTCTAATTACAATTTACGAGGTAATTTTTCGTACTTGTTACCTGTACAATTTGCTCGTACCACTGCCTACCGTAATTTCTATTCCGTTTTGTCATTCCGCCTCTTTAATAAACTTCCACAGTCTATCAGGGCAATAGCAATACCTGGAATGTTTTTAAAATGTCTAAAAAACTGGTTTCTGAACCACAACTACGCTAGCTTAGAATCTATTACTTTTGACATTCTCAACATTTCATATAAATAGTTTTGTGCGTTAAACTAGTTATAATATTTTTTAATGAATTGTATTTGAATTATACTCTGAATACTATTACTACTAATACTAATTTCATTGTTCTGTTCTTGACATGCAACAATAGCAATACTACTGTAAACTATTTGTGTGGACTCAAATAATACAACTTATTCCTTTCAATACAATCGTTTTATTCAATACAATTCAATTTTAAAATTCAATCGCTTTTCTCAACCACTATTACCTTATCACACTGCTGTCTTCCTAAAGTTCGTCCCGAACAACTTCGTCATTCATCATTCCGTTCAAATGACACATTCTATCCACATGAACCACCTCCATTCTTCCTCGATCTTTACGCTGGATCCGGTAGACAACATCATTAATGCGGATTATCGCCTTGCATCAACCTTCTCTATCCTGTTGCAATTTTGGTGATTTGCCTTTTTTAAGCAGAGGATTATACAGCCACACCAGGTCTCCTTCGTTGAAGGCGGAAGATTTAGCTTTGATGTCGTACCTAGTCTTCATGCGGTTGCTCGCTAGCTTCATCTCGAGTGGTTGCATGCAATTTACGAATCCTGCTGCGCAAGTCGTCCACGTAGTCGTTCACTTCCTTGGGCTTTATAGGTGGAGATCCGAATTTCGTTTCGCTTGGCAACCGAACTGTTTGACCAAATAAGACCTCGGATGGTGTATGCTCTTAGACAGATGATTATTCATTGTCCTATTGAATTGTTTGACCATTCCATCAGATTGAGGGTGCAGTGGCGTTGTCCTTGTCTTTCTTATTCTCAGATATTGGCACACTTTCTGGAAAACATTTGATTCAGAGTTTCACCCTTGATCAGAGTGCAGCTCCATTGAGACCCCAAAATCTGCTCACCCAGTTGTTGACAATCTCTTCTGCTACGGTCTTAGGCACTTGATTTGGGATGGCAAACTTATTGAAGTAGCCACAGCAAGTTTTCATTTGTGTAATTGGAACTCAGTCAGAAAAATCTGCGTGTGAAGGCATAACACTGACATGTAGATTTGGCTGTTGTAGGGTTTTCAAGCACAAATCAACCGTTAAAATTCACAACCGGACTCCCACCCTGGAGAGCCAATATCGAAACCAAACACACCTGAGTTTCAAACCACTATATCACAACAATGCTCTCCTTTCTCCTCCTTCTATCTTTCCGCCCGCGCCCTAGCAACAGTATAAGGGTATTCATAACCCCTTAGGCAGGCGTAAATTATAAAAAAAAAAAAAAGTCATGGATTACTTACGAGGGTGTATCGGTTGCTATCAAAGATTTCGGGAAACGGCCCCAGCTATTCGTTCGAATGATGCTCCGACATTGTATTTTTGCATTCTGGCTTTACTTTTGGGCCCATGGTAGCCGCACACCTTATCCACTTTTTGCACCAATTCTCGACATCTTGTGTTACACTTAGCCAATAGAAACGCTCCCTTAACGTCTTTTTTATTCCCAAGTGACCTCTTGAGTTTCCGTCATGTATGTCGTTGAACACTTGGCTGACTCTGGATCATAACACAAAGTTTTTCCATCCGTTCTTTCTCCCATTTTCTTTTCAGCATACCATCTTGAACGCAAAGCGAGCTCCACTGTGCCCAATATGCTTTCAGAGTTTGGGTCCGGTCCGATATCCCCTGCCGTCTTGGTCTTTCCTCATGTTCCAGGCCAATATTGGTTCGATGTCATTATTTGCCTGTTGTACTTAATTAATGGATTTCCTCTGCACTCCAACCCTCTACTGCACGGTCGACAACAAAGAGCATCAGCATTTGAGTGGCATTTTCCCTTACAGTGTTGAACTTCAAAATCGTAGCCCTGAAACTGCTCCATCCATTTCTCGCAAGTTGGGCTACAGGGTTCTTAAATGGTAGTAGCCACTTCAGAGCTGCGTGGTCTGTGCGAAGTATGAAATTATTACTTATGGAAGTGCCAGAATTAAAGCCAGAGGCTCTCGCCGTATTACGCTGTAGTTCCGTTCAGGTTTGGAGGGTACTTCTCTGTAATATGCAACCATTTTCTCTTGACCATCATGTACCTGAGAGATCACAGCTCCGGCTCCAGCATTGCTAGCCTCTGCGTCCACGTTGAATATTTTGGTAAACGAAAATGGAGGCATTGCACAGCTGCTGTTTGAGTTTATGAAATGCTTTTTTACACTCTCCACACCACCTGAACTGTCGGTCTTTTCCGTAAGTTGATGCAGTCCCAAGAAGCTTCACAGTTGGTGTTTATCTTTGGGGGCAGGCCAACTTTTCACCGCTTCGATTTTATCAGGATTCGTTCTTACTCCTTCCGCTGATATAATGCGACCCAGATATTGTAATTCCTTTTCTGTGTTCAGCTTCAAATGAGCTCTTCACAGCCTCTCAAGCACTTCTTTTAGATTTTGACGATGCTCCTCGATGACTGCATATGACGCATATGATTGCATATGACGATAACGTCGACAGGTTTGCCACGTGAGGCCTTGCAATGCTCGTTCCATTAATCACTCGAAGGTGGCAAGAGCGTTCAACATTCCAAATGGCACCACCATAAACTGCCATAATCTCATAATCTTTTCGATTAATCTCTAACTGCCTGGAACCGCTCTTCAGGTAAAGTGTTGAACACCAGAAAGCGTATCTAAAGTCTCATCAATTCTCGATAGTGAGTATCTGTCTTTTTCAGTGACATCATTCAGATGTCAGTAGTCTACATAAAATCTTGTGCTGCCGTCTTTATTCTTCATGAGGACCACTGGAGATGCCCAAGGCTCTGAGATTTTTCAATCAGCCCCTCAACTTTCATCTTCGGCAACTTCTGTTTGTTTTGCCAATAGAAGACGCCTTGCAGGTTGACAGATCGAGCGTCGAGCGTCAATGTGTGGTTGAACAAGTTGCGTACGTCCATATTCTCCGTTTTGTGTAGCAAATATGTACTATACTATACTATCGATCAGTTTTTCTGCCAGGATACGCTGCTCCTGATCCAAATAACGACCGGTGTTGAACCACTCGTTTCCGTTGTGGTCGATATAGCCTTAATAGGTGCACATTTTCCCACTATCTCTCCCTTTTTCATCTTTACACGGAATGTCTTTGGACAGGAAATAAATGACCAATTTATCAGGGAAATCGCAAGTTCGAAGGTACAGTCAGAAGTAAGGATAGTCGGGAAAAGAACCTTTGCTGAAGCACTTGCCTTCACCCTGGCGATAAAAGCCAACCAGAATTTCAAAGGAACACATTTCGTCAGAGAGGTAGCATCTGTTGAATGCTCCTGCGCAAGACTAAGTGCCGTGGCACGAGATACACGGCGAGGGAGACGAAGAAACTTAAAGCGTTCATTTTCTTGAGGATCGAGCAGAAAACGATGAAGTTCCATTCATCGGGCATACTTCGGTAATGTTTTAATGGGTTACCCGTAAGCTTCAGCAACCTCGTTGGACTCAACTGTCCTCGCTTTATTTTGGTTGGGTGTGCAAAACTTTTGCATTACATAGGTCAGGTTGAATGATTCATTCTTTTACCGACATTTTTTTACGGACAGCGCCCTTCTTATGCTCTTGGTGCTTCCTTGTGAGAAATTGAAGCTCTGAAACTTTTATACAACACCATTCTATGCCGCTTCGTGTTTTGCTACATGTGCTTGCTGGCATTCTTCGTTGTGGTGGCCAAGAGAAACCCACGCCAGAGGTGGCATCTCCGATGGATATTTTGCAGCACAATTTTTCGGTATTTGGTACTGACGGCACGGGATTTTTGAGATTCACTCGAACAGCAAAAGCGTTGGTAACCTCTTGTGATTGAAGGCGTTCGATATCGAACCTCCTCACAATATTTTCTGTGTTTGAAATGTTCAAGATTATATTGGCAACCATATTCTTTCTCTTACTGTCCCATTTTCCAAAAAACTTAACACATGCTTTGGCACCATAAGGGCAGTCAGACCTTTAACACTTACTTTATGTAAAAAAAAAAAAAAAAATTCTGGGTAAGGCAAGGTAGTGTTCGCATGAAGCGTTCGGACATCCATCTAAAGGAGTGCTTTGAGTAAAGTGGATGATTCTATATTTGGAAACAGTTGATTGATCGTAAGTCTCCTTTCGAATATTGAGATGAGGTAAACTTCTTATTTAGAATAATCAGACACTTAAAGCGATTCAGATTCAGTTTTGGTCAGATCTGTTTGGTCGCTAGACATGTTGGTCCAACAGTCTACCTAAGGTCTGTTCTTTTATTGGCACCCAGCTTTAATGTTAGTTCGCACGTAGCGATTGGTATAACTATGCTACCCTTTTTCGGTAGAATAGGGAGAGAGGTTCCAATTTTGGCGAGTTTATCGGCCCTACAGTTCCCTGGAGTGTCTCTGTGGCCCGGCATCCAGCAAAGGTTAAGGTTGAACTGCTCTGACATCTCCATAAGAAATGATCGGCATTCAAAGGCGGTTTTAGAATTTAATGAGACTAAGTCCAGAGACTTGATAGCGGCCTGACTATCCAAAAAGATGGGGATATCTTTTACAGATACCACGTTTTCCTTCAGCCAGGACAGAGCTTCTCTAATCGCCAAAATTTCCGCCTGGAGCACGCTACGGTGATTTGGAAGACGGAAGGAGAGGCTTAGATTTAGCTTATCTGACAAAACACCGCCACCAAGACCGCTATCAGTTTTAGATCCATCTCTGTAGAAGTGGATTGACTTTAGTCGCTTTAAGGCGAATAGCTGCAGTCGGAGCTACGTGCCTACTTGCTACTTGCCTGCTGAAGATATCAGAGGGTGTCAAGTGAAGCAGAATATCTAATGCCGCGGAGGGAGTAGAACGTAGGGCTCCACTTATGCTGTTCTTTGGACTCAGCTTAGTTTGTTGCAGTTGACTGCATTGCTTAAGGCCGTCCACCAGACAACAAACCCGTAGGTGAGAATCGTAAGACCGAGATGTATAGCCAGTAGGTTATGCGAGGCTTAAGGCCCCATTTTGTTCCCAATGCCTCAGCATGTGTTAAGTTTTTTGGAAAATGGGATAGAGGAAGAAAGAAAGATTTTGGGCACAGTGGTTATTTCGCTTCATGGGTGGCATCCAACATTTAATGGGGGGACTAAATTCTTAGTGGAAGTTGGATTGATGTTGATTTCTAGTCAACTACTCATCTTACTTGATTTTCGTTAACTGAGAAAATGAATATGTCTTTCGGGCGAGTCTGGGATTCAAACACCGAACCTTCCGATTTGGAAGCCAGTCCACTACCACTTGAGCCACTGCCACCCACTCAGTGAATGCAGAGCCGTTTCTACCGACTTTCTTTTACAGCAGGCGTGTTGAGCCATTGACAGAAGTCTTGGATCAATTTTAGCTCGAATACGGATATCAATCAGTTGCTCTAGAGTTTTCAGAAGGAAAGATGATAGATTTATAGGTCTAAGGTCTTTTGGGGCAACATGAGAACATTTTCCGGTTTTGGGAATGAAAACTACATTGACTTCTTCCCATGACAGTGGAATGTGGATCAGTTCTACATAACTCCTCATAATATTTTCTATCGAAGGCAGAATCACATTTGAGGACCTCTGTAGCTTGGCAGGTATATGGTAATTCCGTCCGGACCAGCAGACTTGTATGGTTTGAAGCTATGTAGCGCCCAGAGCAGTTTGTCTCTAATAATCAGAACATGAATTTTGGTCCCGGTTGCAGTAGGCCTGTTTGGCCTGGAAAGTGGGTGCCCAGTAGCACGTTGAGTGATTCATCACTTGAGGTTGTCCAAGAGCCATCGGGTTTTTTCAAACAGCTAGGCATAATAGGATTTGTAGAGAGGATTATTCTTAGGCATCTCTGAGGCATCGCGGCTAGTCTTATTCGATACAGCAAAATATCTTTGTCTCATTTTTGACAGAAAACTACATAAACCGGAAACCTAACATTCAAGAAAGAGCCAAGAAAGCTACAGTAGCTTTATTCTCTTGCAAAAAAGCCATTGGGAATAAATGGGGCCTTCAACCCTGCACAACCCACTGGCTATACATCTCGGTCGTAAGACCGTCTAGTGGACGGCCTTAGACAATGCAGTCAACTGCAGCAAACTAAGCTGAGTCCAAAGAACAGTATGTCTATGCATAAGTGGAGCCCTGCATTCTACTCCCTCCGCGGCACTGGATATTCTGCTTCACTTGACACCCTCTGATTTTTAAGGGTACAAAAACCCCTTGAGCGCACGCTGATTATAAAAAAAAAAGAAATGCTCTTCCAACCTGTCTCTACCCCTTTCCCACCTTTTTCGTCTATCCCTTATACAGGGAGAATTTCCCCAGATTTGGAAGACCTGGGGAATCTAAACAAGAAGTTACCAATTATCGTCCCATTGCTAAACTCTCTCATATACCCAAACTCTTTGAAAGCATTTTACACGAAGCCTTAAGCTTCAAATGCAAGCCTTTTATCTAGCCCCGACAGCATGGTTTTCTCAAAGGTAGATCAACTACCACAAACCTAGTTGAATTCGTGTCTTTTGCTCTCTCAGCCTTAGAAAATGGCAAAGAAATCGAGTTATCGCAATCGATTTCACTAAAGCGTTTGATAAGATATCTCATTAATTGATCCTCTTCAAATTGTCTGCTCTCGGCTTTGAGAGTCTTTTATTAAAATGGATTTATTCTTACCTGGTAAACCGATATTATATGTAGTGTTCGGTTTAGATCCGCTCTTTCTGTTCCATTCCTGGCCTCATCTGGAGTTCCACAAGGCGGTCATCTTGGCCCTCTTCTCTTCATTCGTACTATTAACGATGTTGAGAGGGTCATTAAACATTCCTCCCTCCCGACCTTGATCGGTTTTCAATCTGGTGCCTCAAAAACTGCCTAGAACTTAATATAGCCAAATGTTAATCTACGAGTATAACCTTCTTACGTAAATGCAACCCGTCTCCTTCCCGACTTTATTTTCTCTATAGTCAACCAATTCCCCTGGTTCAGTCTTTTCAAGACCTTGGCATATTATTCGACTGTGAGCTTAATTTCCGTTCGCATATCGATAAGATGATCCTCAAAGCTAACTCATCACTTGGCTTTATTAAACGATGGTCCAAGGAATTTTCCAACCCGTATATAACCAGATCTCTCTATGTTACTTTTATTCGCCCCCTGCTTGAGTATGCCAGTCAAGCTTGGTCCCCCTTTCACCGGGTTCATGTTTCCCGAATCGAGGGTATTCAACATCGATTCCTCCGATTTGCTCTCCGTGGTCTGCCGTGGAACGACCCTTTAATCTTACCTCCCTATCAGGACCGCCTGACAGATAATTTTCTTATTTACAAGCCTTTTAAACGATTTGCGTCTCAGTTGTGTTGAAAAATTTTTATCCGCGATGGAATTCAAACGTGGTAGTGTGATTGTTTTATATTTGACTGGAAAACCACAAGTAGCTACTTGTTAGAGCCTTCCAGCACCTCAACGTGAATAAATATTTGTGTCTCGAATCATAGCTCGTTACCGTGATACTGGCAGCGCTGCAAAATGCCATGGAGGTGGTCATAAAAAAACAGCAACATTCGCAGAAATGGTTCGAAAAGTGAAGGCTCGAATTGAGCTAAATCCGCGTCGAACTGCAACATATCGTTGGAACGGATGCAACACATATTGAAAAATGAGCTTGGGCTCAAGCCATTGAAGTTCCAAAAAGCACAAGATCTTACACCGCAACAAAAAAAAGTTAGAGTCGAAAGAGCGAAGGAGTTGCTACGCTTGCACGAAAGTGGTGAGTTGTCGAATTTGTTTTTTTCCGATGAGTCGCCATTTGTTATTGAGCAATATGTCAACAAACAAATTGACCGAGCTTATAGTACTTGCCAGAGAGGTCCTTCGAAAATTTTCACCTTCGGACGGCCACCAGAAAGCAGGCAGCACTGATGGTGATGGTTTGGGCCGCCATAACCGCCGATGGTCGCTCTCCGCTCGTATTTTTGGACGGTGGCGTCAAAATTAATGCGATCGTATACCGTGAAACCGTCTTAGAGGCAGTATTGAAGCCTTAGGCAAACAATCATTTCGGTCGGAGACGGTGAACATTTCAACTAGACTCGGCACAGTCTCATAAAGCGCGCGTCATGCAAGATTGGTTAAGAAACAATGTTCCACACTTTATTTCTTCGACACAATGGATTGCAAATTCTCCGGATGCAAATCCGTTGGATTTCTCTGTCTGGGGTATTTTGAAGGCGAAGGTTGGCACTAAAAAATACCAAAGTTTGGACCACCTCAAACAAGCACTTCGCCGGGAATGGGCCAAAATACCGCAGAGCCACTTGCGTGCAGCGTGCGATGCTTTATTCGGCCGTCTCAAGGCTATTATTCGCGCCAAAAGTGGACATATTGAAAACTACTGATACAATTTGAAAATTGATGTATTTTCCATTCACCCTATATTAAAGTTGGATGCAAATAAAAGAAAACAGATCTGCCCAAAACTGGATCTGAATCGCTCTAAGTGTCTGATCCTTCTAAATAAAAAACATCTCAGCGTCATCATAGGTGTCATCACAGGACACTGCCTCATAGGCAAGCATGCAAGAAGGCTTAGAGCCTTTACAAACGATTTCTGCAGAAGCTGCATGGGCGAGGAAGGGTAGGAGACTGTACATGCCCAGCTCTCTCCCAGAGAAGAAAACTTCACTTAGGAGCTTTCTTCTACAATGACTTAGATGATCTAAGGAATATAGAGGGAAACAGTCCTACGTTTCATCATCATCTTCCATTAGTAAGAGGATCATAGATCCACGTGGCATCACAATGGGCCAATAGGCTTAAGTGGGTTGGTATTTCCAACAGCCACTCTTACCTACCTACCCACCTTAGGAAAATAAGTATCTAATCACTTTAGTGATAAATTACCTAAGTTTCAACATCCACACATGTACTCTACAGTGGCGTTGGCACCCTCTCAACCGGGCTTAGTTTGGCTATATACGTTTGGGTGTTCTAAACGCGAATCCGTTCAGGCACCCCAAGAAGTCCGTCACCTTTCTTTCTTTCCTATCACAACAGAGCACTCAGGCAAAGAACTAGCCCATTTTACTCCTTGTGGAACGTACATATTACAATTTCACACTAAAATTTCGCAGTGTTTCAAAGAAAGATTAGTAAGCGCTTCGGTAATAAAGCGCCTTCGGCAAGCGTACTACGCCACACTGGGAGAAATTAAGATCCTTGGGATTAAGAATATTGGTATTGCAACAATGCGAAGTCAGAAACAAGCTGAATTAAGTGTTTTAAAGAAATGTTACTGAGTTCCCATCATGTTGAGCTTGAGGAGATATGAGGTAAGTCGGAAACACGGATGATGTGACAATATGTCTTAAAAAAAAGAAAAGATGGTCCCTGAGATGATATTTCTCGAATAGATTAACGACAGAAGGTAAACCTTAACAGCTTGCCCGTTAAAACGTTTTGTAGATGCCTCCTAAAACTCTGAGGCAGTTCGAATGAACAATATTTTTGTTTTTTTGGAGTATTTTAAATGCTCTTGTGGTTTTCAAGGTGAACATTGCATACCTCATGTACTCGTACATTGCATTCAAGAATCTGCTCTATCCTGAAAACGCCAATTGCGATAAAGTGATAACCGAAGAATCTTCTCCCCAACAAGATGGCACGTATTTTTACATTACTTAACATAAGAAGTACCAGCAGATAAATTTCCACGAAGCATTTACTCGTATATTGACTCGATACGATAATTATCCAAGCTAACCCCAACAGTTGAATAATTAATGCACTAGGAACTGATAAGCACGTATGTCATTCATGCAATGGCACTTGGAATTGGAACCTCCATCAGCTGATAATTCTTCTTGTCTAGACATAGCCAACCAAAGCAGTACTCTTCTCCTCCGAAGGCAAAACGAGTAATTGGAACTTTTAAATTTGCCGCAAGTAGCAACCGAGCGACGACGAGGTCGAATTCAATATTTGCCACAAAAAAAAAAAAAATTAAAAATTTAAAAGTCACTAGCACCGGGTGGTCCTCCGAATCTAATCGAATCGCTGTCAGGTATCACGTAAACGCGACAATTGACTCGCACGTACCAGTTTATCATTACGAGAAGGGTTAGTGGTGCTCAGTAACTTGTCAAAGCATTGCCACTTAACAGTCGTTCGTTCTCTAGAGGGTGGATTAAGGTTTCAATTGTAAATAATACTTTGACGAAATGTCAGAACCATACGAATACATTCGTGATAAGGAGTAGCTCTTATCACTGATAATTGCGAAAGGCTTTAATATTTCTTAAATACATACGAATGTCAGCGGTGCCAGTAGTCCTTCGATAAGAGACATATCGCACAAGAAGCTGAAACGCTTTATTTTTTGACAGTCAGATAGTATCTGAAGCCGGAGGAATGTAGTATTCAGATTAAAAATATGTGGCCGCTATATCTTGAAGGGAAATAATTTGTAATTTATGATGAATATGAAAAATTATTTGCTGTCATGATGTTTTTTTAGGAGGAGGTGAAAAATTTCAATTTAATTTCCGCGCGGAAACTTGACTAAATTTTTTTCTTCTACATATTTTGAACTGTGACTAAACTTCAGGTTTTAAGTGGATAGACATGGGGATTACAGATACCAACTACATCTGGTTAAGATACTAAAGTTTTACATAACACTTACCTCTGCTTATCGGATACGTGGCCTTCATAGAATAAATAGGCAATGCCCCCGAAGAAGGTTTCTATAAGAGCCTCAAGAATGCGCAATATCATAAATTTATGGTTAAAGTCATGCTAAATGAGGGCCGTATAATATTAGCATAGAAGCAGTGAAGCAAATTTTATGTGACATACAAAAACGGGCCTAGATTTATAGATCCTGCTCTGAGACACAAGTGGTGATGCATGATTTGTTTATGTTTCAGAGAGCACCAATATAGATCTTTACCACCTATCCCTATGCTAAACTTTACCATATGACAATGGCCTTAAAACTCTGTCCTATGAACAAGTCTATACCTCTAATTTTCGTAGAGCAGACTAAACTAAGCTTACTTAGTATAACCAATTTCAGAGTTGACCAGCCTTTATCAAGATCATGCTGTTGTTTCTTTCTCTGCTTAAATTTTTAGTTTCTTTCACATTTTTGCCCAATAGAACACCTCGTCATCTCGCCCTGGTATAACAAAGATTTACGCTCATCCGTAATAATAGGAATAAACTATGACAAGCTTACCTTAGATCACCACTTGATGTAGATTTTTATAACTACCACATCATTCACACCTAAATCTGTATCCTATGTATGTGAATGACCATATATAAATTATTTAAGCCTTACGAATCACAGTTTAAACTCTGATTCCAAACGTTTTTTGTTTCCAATTCATTAATGTTTGCAAAAAATGTAAAATGTTACACAGAACGATCGGGAAATACCAAATGAAAAACTACTGACCAAAGCTAAAATAAAAGACACGACTTACAATTTACATCACGTGAATATTACGAAGGCTAACGAAGGACGTATTCTAAGCATACTGAAGAAAATCAAAGTAGAGTTGATGGAGAATACAACCATTTGATAGGCGAATCTCGCAATCACGAACATTACCGTCTCGTCCTGGGAACACCCTTTGAATTACAGCTAACTGCAAAGCGTTCTAGGCAAAGAAGATTCTTGCAGAAGGACCACATCTCCTAGTGATATAGAAGTAACTCGCAGAGGTTTGACGTGGTGTAAGGATTGCGAAACCACCGGTTCTTGAATTTTGAAATAAGTTGCAGTAGTTTTAACTGCTTCTTACGGAGAAATATCCCGGTTAGAAATTGAAGATTACTTTCATTTAACAAAAAAAAAAAACCAGGATATGCTTGAGTACCATGAAGAAAGTGAGCTGGCGTAAGTGGGGCCAGGTCATCAGGGCCATCGCTGGCGTAGGTAAGTGGTCGCGAATTGACTACTTTTTCAACTTCAGAAAGTAAAGTTATGAGCTGATCTGCATTCAACATGGCTCTGCCAATTGCTGCTCGTAATAATGACTTTACCACTCCAACCAATCGCTCCCAAAAACCTCCGCACCAAGGACCACGTTCCACTATGAATTTCCACTTTATTCGCTGATTACTTAAAAATCCTTGAAAGCTTTCGCTATCCCTCAAATAGCAGATTTTGTATAATTCCGATGAAACCTTTTTAAATATCTTCCCCTTATCGGAATAGATAATATGTGGAGCACCATCGCTTCGCGATAAATCGGCGCAACGCCAGGAGACAGCTTCCAGTTGTCAGATCCCAAGCGACCTCTAGATGTACGACCTGTGCTGCGGCGCAAGTTGACAGCATAATGTTGGCCATTTTATGTTGATTTACATTATCTGAGATGTACAAAGGACCAGCGAAGTCAATACCAGTAACTTCAAACGGCCGTGATGAAAAAATTCGATCCCGAGGAAGTGGGGCAAAAGTTTGTGAGGCTGGTTTCGCTCGAAACTTTAATGATGGTTTTTACTAATTACCGCGCTTTAATCATCTAAAATTTAGAGCGAAGTTGAGATACAACTGCATTAATCCCACCATGAAAGTAATTAGCATGTACATCAACGACAATCAATTTAGTGACATGCGATGACTTCGGCAATATCAGCGGATGTGCCTTACACTTCTCCAAATTAGTAAGCTGCAGGCGACCTCCAACTCTCAGTAGTCCATCGAGTTCATCTAAAAAGGGAGTAAGCGTTAGTAAATTTGAAATCGAAGGTATACCCTTTTTCTGTCTAAGTGTGGCAGTTTCATTCGAGAAGTACAACAGTTGAACATTGCTAATATCGTTCCACTCTATTTATATTTTCTGCTGACAGTAATGAAGGAAATGTCGTCTTCATCTTAAAGCAATCAATAGCACGAAGAAAATCAGCAGTCACACGGAGAATACGATTCCAGTCGCTAAATTCTTCACAATTTATGAGCTGCTTGTTACCAGTAGAAGTCGATTCAGATGTATTGTCTAACTCGCTGGTATTTCTACACGCTAAACAGGCCGAAAAAGCTGCATCGTTGATTTCATCTGGTTTAGGCCATTTAGATGGGTCATCTTTCAGCCAATCTGGTCCAGTTGTCCACAGAGATGAACCTAAAAGTGATGCTGCGCTGATTTCTCGTACTCTGTTTTTGATATCCGGCTTCCAGCGTTTTTCGGATCCTAAGATCCAGAACAATGCAATTTTCAACTCTACCCATTTAGCTGAAACTTTAATTTCGTTCGCAAGTAATCAAGCAAACGTACGGCAACTAAAGCAGCTGTCAGTTCCAGTTTTGGACATGGTTAATTCGTTCTGGTTCCGACTGTTGAGCGGTGCTACTCTATTCTTAGCGCAGATAAATCGTACGAAAATGTTACCATTAATGTCGCAGCATCCGGCATGGGCTACTGCCCCAAAGGCATACTGGCTGGCATCTGCAAAAAACATGAATTTGAACAGTATCCCGTCCAATAAAAGCATAACGAGGTATTGTCATATCCTTGAGAACACTTATTTCTTTGCAGCAGATGGTCCAGATTTTGAATAAGGACTGAAAGGAATAAAATTTAGAAACTTCAAAGTAAAAAAAAAAAATATTTTCATAATTCATGTAAATTTTTTTTATTTGCTTTAAAACTCTGTTTTTATTAAATTCATTCACAATTACAAAAAATAAAAAAAATTATTTGGGTTCCCATTCTTTCCTCAACTTCTTTCGAATGTCCTTCATAACGTTGGTGACAGTTACATCCGTGATCTTTTTGGACGCTCTTTTCCATTTAGCACTAAAATCTTTTACGTCCTTTGCACACTGCTCACTTTTCCACAATTTAGCTTTGACCAAGGTCCAATACCTTTCAATGGGACGGCACTGTGGAACATTGGGTGGATTCATGTCTTTTGGGACAAAGTCGACATTTTTAACAACGTCGCATGAGCGTAGTGAGCTGAAGCTAAATCTGGCCAAAATAATGTTGAACCCTCGTGTTTGTTTAAGAAAGGAATCAACCGTTTTTTTAGGCACTCGTTAATGTACACTTCTCCGTTAATTGTTCCCGTTGTAATAAACGATGAGCTTCTGTGTCCACATTGGCAAATGGCCTGCCAAACGAGATATTTTGACCCGAATTTTTCCATCCCAATCGATGTTGTTGAATGCGGAAGAATCTCAGCTTCAAACGAGTTGTAAAACTGCGCACCTGGAAGAGTAGTAAAGTCGGCTTTGACATAAGTTTCGTCATCCAAAACCAAGCACGCTTTGTCGATGATCTTTTTACGGCGTTCCTCTTGACTCATATTTTATAAATATTTTAAACCGCACCCAACTAAGATCAATAACAAACTGAAACTAGAGAATATACAGGCTAATTTGGGTACAAAATGGAATCGCAATTTTTACGCATTGGAAGTATAGCCCGTGTTAAAATTTACAGATTTTATTCGTTTCAGTCCTTATATCATCAGGCAATGGTCGTAAAAAAACAGCAACATCGGCAGAAATGGTTCGGAAAGTGAAAGCTCGAATTGAACGAAATCCGCGTCGAAGTGGAAGAAAAATGGCTCGTGAGCTCAACATATCGTTGGAACGGATGCAACACATACTGAAAAATGAGCTTGGGCTCAAGCCATTGAAGTTCCAAAAAGCACAAGATCTTACACCGCAACAAAAAAAAGTTAGAGTCGAAAGAGCGAAGGAGTTGCTACGCTTGCACGAAAGTGGTGAGTTGTCGAATTTGTTTTTTTGCGATGAGTCGCCATTTGTTATTGAGCAATATGTCAACAAACAAATTGACCGAGCTTATAGTACTTGCCAGAGAGGTCCTTCGAAAATTTTCACCTTCGGACGGCCACCAGAAAGCAGGCAGCACTGATGGTGATGGTTTGGGCCCCCATAACCGCCGATGGTCGCTCTCCGCTCGTATTTGTGGACTGTGGCGTCAAAATTAATGCGATCGTATACCGTGAAACCGTCTTAGAGGTAGTATTGAAGCCTTAGGGAACAATCATTTCGGTCGGAGACCGTGGACATTTCAACAAGACTCAGCACAGTCTCACAAAGCGCGTGTCAACCAAGATTGGCTCAAAAACAATGTTCCACACTTCATTTCTTCGACACAATGGATTGCAAATTCTCCGAATGCAAATCCGTTTAACTTCTCTGTCTGGAGTATTTGAAGGCACTTCGCTGAGAATGGGCCAAAATACCGCAGAGCCACATGCGTGCAGCGTGCGATGCTTTCTTCGGCCGTCTCAAGGCCATTATTCGCGCCAAAGGTGGACATATTGAAAACTACTGATACAATTTGAAAATTGATGTATTTTCCAACATTGTTCGCTTTGGCACAATAAAATTTATCAAAAAATAAAAAAAATTATAGCATTTTAAAAAGTGGGAGTGCGAGTCATTCTAGATTGGAAAGGGATGTTTGATCGTACGATCCAAGGTCCTAGAAAACCTAAAGGGTCAAATATTTTAGCTATTACCTTTAGAACTTTGCGTTTTGTAGCTCATATATCTTCTGAGTTTATCAGGCTGGAAACTCCATCGACAACTAACTTGTCTGTAGATGTGACCTTCAGCGATTTGTCTTCGAACAGTTAAACTATTAGTGTTCCATTTGCGAAGAGTCATTGAAGCTCCCTTTAGAATGATATCTGCTTCTTTGTATATATTCAATGCCGTTGACTCATTATCGACGCTGAACACCAGATCAGAAACTTGTTCGTAATAGATCACAAGTTTGTGGATATTGCCTGTTGGCCTCTTCGATCGCTCTATGAATCGTAGCCCCAAGTAAGAATGGACTGCAGGTAACGCCAAATGTTACACGATTCATGCGATAAATCCTGATACATAGACGGAAGATCACTGATATCGCTTAAGGGTTCAGCAAATCATAGAAATCGATGACTGTCTCGATCCTCTCTATAAACTGGGCGGTGAGGTAAATATTAAATTATCTTTTTCAGGAACAGGGTCAGCAACTTATTTTAGCTGAATGGCTCCTAAGTAATTATTGTGGAAGAAACCACTAATTTTCTTCCAGAGAAGAGAAGCTTCAAAGCGGTTGCCCGATCTGTAAATATGCATCGTTAGGTCTGTACTTACGTTTTGTAGGAATGTGGCAGGATGCCTAATGTCTCCAGCTGCCAGAAATTTCGAACGTCTTCACAGGCGCAGACACTCAGAGTTTTCATGGGATTTGGATCGACCCACAAAAAAATGGCCTTGAATTGAATTTTCCATTGTCCGTTACTGTATTTATCATACAGTTCGGGCAGTGACTGAGCGTATGTGACAACTGATGGATAGAGGGTTGTGATTGAAAATTTTGTTGGTGCATATTCTTGGTTTCATATTCTTGTAGGCATAACACCTACAGCAATTTGATTCAGTAAACCAACGTAAGAATTTTCACTTCGCAGCCTTGCTTAGTATCGTCGGTGTTTGTGTTTACTGTGTTTGTTTGTAATTGTGACTAGCAAATTCAGGGTGCGTACGTCCTCGTCTGTAAGTACAGACCAGCTGTTTTGGCACTTAGTGACACACAGGTAGATCCCCGCTTACACCTCTCAGATCACTCTGATCTGAAGCTACCTGACTACGAAGTAGAGCCATTATTCTTCTCTCATCGCAGTCTCGCCATTTACGTGCGTAGTGATATAGCTTAGCAAACTTCACCACAATTTAGTCCATGTTCCAACCCGGAATTCAATTCCCTGTGGTTAAAATACCACCTTCGTAAGCAAATTATTCACTACTGCTTTATTTACAGAAGCCCAAAATTAGATAACAATTCGACCTTTAACGAGTTTGATGCCCTGTCTGACTCCATACAAAGAATTGTACCCCTGTATCCTCATACTGAAATCGTGATTACGGGCGGTTTCAATATACACAATTCATGTTGACTTCGACATTCTGAACAGACAACACCCGAAGGACGGTGTATTGAAAACTTCGCTGCGGAAAATAATTTGACCCAGCTTGTAAATGAGCCAGGAATGACTGCAGCGCCTTTTTTAGCGTGTGAAATTCCAATACGATCAAAAACTGAGGCAGAAAATACTACAATGTCCCAAAGGTAGTAAAAATTGTTGGTCATTCGTCAAAAACATTAGAAATTCTGCCTCATTCTCCATCCCAACGCTCATTTACAATGACATTTCTGCTGTCAGCTCTTTGGACAAGGCCAATCTGCTTGCTGCACACTTTGCGGCCAGCTCAACACTCCCGGATTGTGCTTTATCTCCACGTACACTTGAGTGTGTCGAATCTTCAGTGGGATCCACTTTCGCAATCGTGTAGTAGCAAAGTTTCTTAAAGATCTTAACATTCACAGATCCGCTGGTCCAGATGGAATATCTCCCCTCCTTTTGAAGAGGTTGTCTTCCTCGCTGGCAAGACCATTACGCTAGCTTTTTCATCAATCCTACTTTTTGGGACTCTTTCCGAGCAGATGGAAAACAGCATTTGACCAGTCCGTTCCTAAAAAAGGCGAATCTTCTTCCCTCTCCTCCTACAAACCCATTACACTTACGTCCCATCACTCCAAGGTCATGGAAACGCTGATAAACCGTCAGCTCATGAAATATCTCGAAACACGAAAATTTCTTAATGACCTGCAGTATGGTTTTCGTAGCAACAGGTCCACTGGTGATCTGATGGCATATCTCATCGAAAAGTGGAACCAAGGCGTACATCAATCTGGCGAAAGCAAGATAGTTGCGCTTGATATTTCTAAGGCATTTGACAGAGTTTGGCATCAGGCTCTCTTGTCGAAAATGCGTGATTTTGGGATCGACGACTCTCTTCTTCAATGGATTAGAAATTACCTTTCGGAACGTTCAATTCAAGTTGTCTTGGACGGTTTCAAGTCTGATATTCTCAAAATAAATGGTGGTGTGCCCCAGGGCTCCGTTCTGTTTCCGACACTCTTTTTAATTTTCATTAATGATCTCTTGTCTGCCACTTCTAATATATTCTTCTGCTGATGACATATTCGTTCCCTGACTTACGTCTCTGCTCTTCGGCTCTAGAACGGGAACGGCAGGGTATGTTAAGGTCGTTAAATTCTGATATTACCAGCATAACTAATTGGGGAACCGTTAACAGAGTAGAATTTAATGCTGTTTGCTGTCGTTAAAGCGAAATCTAAATACCCAGCCATTATCCATGAATGGCACTTACGAGAGTTGCCTGAAAAGTTTCCGACGTAAAGATACCGGCACTCGTCAATAAAAGCTGGTGAATGCTAGTTGTGCACCTTTTGACAGTTACCTACCGAAGTTTCAGTCATTTTGGGCGCGCAGTCCAGTTAGTTGACAGTCCTTTGAGCGAGTCGATGTGAGTGTTTTTTGAGAAAATGGAAAAAATTGAGCATCGAGCTGTTATTAAATTCTTGTTTTTGAAAGGCAATACGCCTACGCAAATCAAAAATGAGTTGGACTCTGTGTATGGGGACTCTGCACCATCATTTACCACAGTGAAATTTTGGGCAGCTGAATTTAAACGTGGCCGTAAGAGCTTGGAAGGTGATGAACGTCCAAAAACTGCAACCACTGACGATAACATTGCTAAAGTTCACCAAATGGTGTTAGACGACAGCCGAATTAAAGTGAGGGAGATAGTATGTCCAAAGAACGTGTTTGTTGCATATTAAATCAACATTTAGGCATGAGAAGGCTGTCCGCGCGTTGGGTGCCGCGTTTGCTTACGTTAGACCAAAAACATGTTCTAGTGAACATTTCCAACGCCCTGTTGGCGTAGTCTAGGCGCAATAAATCCGAGTTTTGGCGACGATTAATTATTGTAGATGAAACTTGGATACACCATTATACGCCCGAAACAAAAATTCAGTCAAAACAGTGGACTGCAAAGGGCGAGCCGGCTCCAAAAAAAGCAAAAACTGTTTTTTAGGCTGGGAACGTGATGGCGACTGTTTTTTGGGATAGTAAAGGAGTTATCTTAATCGATTATTTTCAAAAAAGAAAAACCATTACAGGAGCATACTACGCATCATTACTTGCCAAGCTGAAGGCAAAAATTGCGAAAAATCCTGTTTCACCAAGACAACGCGCCGCCTCACACCTCAGCGGTTGCCATGGCGAAAATCCATGAATTACGGTTTGAACTACTTGACCGTCCATCTTATTCACCAGATCTGGCCCCAAGCGACTTCTTTTCGTTCCCTCATCTAAAAACTGCGCTCGGAGGACAGAGATTTTTGTCAAATGACGAGGCAATCATCTTCGTGAACAATTATTTTGCAGAGTAAAACGCCAAGTACTATTTGGACGGGTTAGAGAGATGGGAGCATCGCTGGGAGAAGTGCGTAGAGTTACAAGGAGATTATGTAGAAAAATAAAAAAAAAATTTGAGAAAAAATGTCTTGTATCATTGTCCGGGAACTTTTCAGAAAACCCTCGTACATCGTCGAAAGCGAAAAGCTTCCAATTCTCAGTATGTGTGTCAATGACAACTTACGTTGGAATGACCACATATTCGGTGTCGTCAAAAATGCTGCGAAATGTCTAGGTCATCATCGATATATTCAACACAATTGCCTTAGCAAGTACTTTTCCACAGACGTGGAGGGTTGCAAAGGTTATCCCCATTTTGACAAAATCGAATGCTGGGCCCGTATAGCCTGTTTACAGACCAATTTCAATACTTTCATTTTGTCTTGGGAAAAATTTTATACAGACAAGTATCCATTTTCATTAAAAATAAGGTTTTAGGTAAAAACTGTGTTGCGGGCATACTAAAAGTAACAAATTTCTCACGAAATTTTAGTTTAATAGTTAACCCCTTACCGCATGAATTATTAAAGAGATGAAACAAAATTTTTTTTGTTTTTCGAAAATGTGTTTATTTAACCTTAAATGATGAGATCAAATTGAGAAAAAAAATGCTGGTTATAAACATCGACACCTTGCGGAGAAGGTATGCAAACATATTTTTTATCCTGTCGAATATCACGTCGTTTTGTTGTCGTTAGCTCGCTTCCAATGTAGCCTGAAATAAGGTTCACATTCTTGTTATTAAATCGGAAAACGAGGCTTAACTTAACTTCATCTATGACTGGTACCTTTTCTTCCATGCTTCCGCGGCCTCGCTTCTTCAGTTCCTTTTCTGTAGCCACATTTGAGTTTGACGCACAATTGAGGCGCACAGTTACTAAGGGAAGTAAACCGTTTTTGTAAAGATATACTTAAAGATTTGGGCTGTTGAACCAGTTGTCAAAACAAATATTGTAGTTTTGATGTCGTGGAACTGTGGATGTCAATCTAGTGACCACATTTCAGCTTACGCCAAGATATGGTGCGTCTGAAGAGTACGAATTGCTTTGGTCTCCAGCAAAGATGTCGAAGCCATAGCTAAAACCACTAACGCCGCTGAGGACTTGGCTTTTGCAACACCATTTGCGAGGTTTAGCTGGGTTATATTGTTTTAATTCATGACGACATTTTGTAGCGATTATTCTTCTTTAGGGACTAACATATAACGCCCAAGAATCATATCTAATAAAGGCCGCATTTTAAATAATTTGTCATGGCCATCTTCTCCGCGGGGTACAAAAGCCTCATTATTATTAAAATGTAAAAATCTTTTGATAGCTTCGAATCTATTACACGTTATTATTTCATAAACTTGCGACACTCCTATTTCTCTTGACCAATACTTCCTCTCTGCTGGACATAAAGGACATAAAGATGACAATTTCTATAAATTTTTACATTTTGTCTTTCGTGATAATTGCTGGTTTGTTGATATTATCTTGAACAGATTTGAGATTAGATTGCTCAGTAATAAAATTAATCATATCAGCTGTAAACAAGAACTTGAAAACGTCTGCAGGAGAGTTCAGTTGTTTTATAGTATCCGGTAAATCTATGTTACCCAAGAGTTGGAAATTGTTAACATCGTAACCTGGCATTTTCCCCTTTTTCCCAATAACCCTTTTAGCAGTTTTTCCTCTGGATTTGGATGTTGTTGCAGACTGTAAATTTATCAAAGGTACGTCGTCTTCTTCAGAAGAATCAGAGTCAGGCTCGGGTATGATAATGTGCTTTTTTGGAACTGAACTAAGATCATCATCACAATCGGAATCAATGTCATCATCACTCACATTTCCATCACCAGGAATAGTATTAACATACTTAGCAGAGCCGTAGAAACGTGCTGGTTGCATTTCTGGAATAAGTGTATATACAGGGTGAGTTTTTTAACTTGAGACATCCAAATTACTCGAAAAGTATTGGGTCTACAAGTAAGTTTCCAGCGTTTGTCAGAGATGGCGCCACCAGTGGATCCCGGGCAGAAATGTCAGACCCCATGTGTTTTATTTGTAGGTTTTGTATCTGTCAACAACTTTGCAACGTTATATTTGAGCAGTTCTATCGGTGTCGTACATTTTATCGAGCAAAATCATGGCAAGTTTCCAGCCAATAAACGTCATTTGCGGGAAGCGCTGCTTTTATTCTTTAATATGAAGAAAAGTGCGGCTGAGGCCTATCGTTTGCTTTCGGAAACTTATGGGGCGGAATGTATTGGTGAATCGACGTGCCGCGAGTGGTTCAAACGGTTCAAAAGTGGTGATTTTGGAGTTGAAGACAAAGATCGCCCCGGAAAGCCGAAAAGTTTTGAAGACGAGGAATTGGACGCTTTACTGGATGAGGATCCGTGTCAGATTCAAGAAGAACTTGCTGCATCATTGGGCGTCACGCAACAAGCCGTTTCCCTGCGCCTAAAAGCACTGGGATTCATTCAAAATGTTGGAAACAGGATGCCGTACGAATTGAAGCCAAGAGACGTCGAACGGCGATTTTGCATGTCCGAAATGTTACTGCAGCGGTATAAAAATAAATCATTTTTGCATCGTATTGTCACTGGTGATGAGAAATGGATTTATTATGATAATCCTAAACGCAGAAAATCGTATACAAAGCCCGGCAAGCCCGCCCAATCGACGCCGAAACGAAATATTCACTTGAATAAGGTCATGCTCTGCATATGGTGGGATCAAAAGTGTATACTACGAACTGCTTCCGAGTGGTGAAACCATCAAAGGTCCATTATATCGAATCCAACTAATTAGTTTGAAGCGGGCTTTAAAAGAAAAACGGCCAGAATATGAGACCAGGCATGAGTCCGTCATTTTTCATCACGACAACGCTCGGCCACATGTTGTGGTTTCGGTGAAAAACTATTAGGGAAATAGTGGATGGGAAATTCTGCCTCACCCGCCTTACAGTCCAGACTTGGCACCACCTGACTACCACTTGTTTCGTTCGATGCAGAACACTTTTACGGGAATACGCTTCAGATCAGTAGAGAAGATCAAAAATTGGCTCGATACGTTCTTGGGCTCGAAAGACGAGAAATTTTGTTGGTCCGGAATTCATAAATTGCCAGAAAGATGGGGGAAAGTTGTAGCTTCCGATGGACGATACTTTGAATAAAGCATTGTAACTATGTTTTCATAATAAAACTTCAAATTTTGGAAAAAAACGCTGGAAACTTGTAGACCCAATACGAAATATAGCGAAAAATGTTTCAGACAAAAGTCACAAGGTTCTGAAGGGGACATAAGATGGTGACCACGAGTTTGACCTTGAGACCCATTTTCAAGGTCAAATGAAGGTCACTTTTGATTTTTCAAATGATAATTCCTAATTTTCATTGCTCAGTCGTATTCCTCAATGGGGCACACGACCTTGTCTCAAAGGTCTTATTCATTCAGGCTAGATACCACTGCACTGGCACGCCTAAATCATTAATCGGTTTCCAACGTTGTTAGGGTGTTAGAAGTTCGATATTTGTTTTGAGGAACTGATTATTATTAGTACCGTTTTCCAGATTAATAATTCGGGCTATTTCAATTCAAGAGAAAATTGAAATGACATTGATTTATGGAGAAAGTGGAAGGAACATCGATGGTGCTGTTGCTCTTTACGCCCAACGTTTCCCAGCCCAGATACGATCGCGTGCTTCCTTTTATCGGGTCATCCAACAATTCACTGGTGAAGGAAGTGTGCAACCAAAGAAAAACAATCGGTCAGATAGGGTGGCTGTTGAGGGCAATGAAATAGCAGTGTTAGCTGCCGTTGCACACGATCCTCACATTAGCACTCGCCAAATAAGTCGTGAATCAGGAATTTCTCAAACGACTGTCTGTACATCGGCATAAATACCATCCTTATCATGTTTCAATGCATCAAGAACTTTCCAGTGAGGATTTTCGCAACCGGGTTTCCTTTTGTCAATGGGCACTTCAGCAAATTGAACGAGACCCCCTTTTCTTCGCTAAGATGTTATTCTCTGATGAGTCGACTTTCACCAATCACGGTACGGTCAATCGACATAATATGCATTACTGGGCTACCGAAAACCCTTTTTGGTTGCGACAAGTTGAACGCCAGCACCCTTGGAATGTTAATGTTTGGACGGGAATTATTGGGGATAAATTAATAGGTCCACATTTTATTAAAGGCAACTTGAATGGTGAAAAGTATGCAAACTTCTTGCGGGACCATCTTCCAGTATTACTAGAAGAACTGCCATTGGAGTTGCGACAAACAAAGTGGTTTCAACATGATGGTTGTCCAGCCCATTATTCCCAAGTAGCCCGGCGCGTAATAAAAAATGTTTACCATCAATGATGGATCGGACGAGGGGGTCAGAGGCAATGGCCTGCTAGATCACCTGATCTTACGTCACTTGATTTCTTCTTGTGGTGCTACTTAAAAAGTGAGGTTTACAGAAAAAAGCCAACAACATGTGAGGTCATGAAAAGACGAATAACTGAAGCTTGCCGGAAGATTACGCCAGAAATACGAGTACTTCTCAGTTCTGTTGGTTCATTTAGAGCGCGGATAGACAAGTGTATTGAAGTGAATGGTCACATTTTCGAGCATTTGTTGAAATAGTCTCGGGAAGTAAACGTCGAAATGGGAAGAATTCAATGATTCAACAGTGGGAGGCAAGGGGACCCACTCTAATTAATCACCCCGAAGGAAACAAAATACTGCTACGTCCACGTCGTTGTTTCTGGGTTATGCTAAACGCAGTATGTAAAAACAAATGACAAGACTACGAGCAATACGACTGAACAATAAAAAAATCATAATCGGAATCCAAATATGGCTTCGTATGCAGTAAGGGGTTAAAGTCAAGTTTCTGGTTTTCTAAATAATTTTCTGCCACTCTAATGCGTTCTTACATCACAAACAGACCGAAGGCAGTTGTGTTAAATGGGAGCACATCAAATACTTTAGGACTTTCATCAGGTGTGCCTCATGGATCAAAATTAGGACAATAGGACCTTTGTTGTTTACATTGTTCGTTAAACATTTGCCTCTTGTGGTCAGGAATTCCTCTCTACATACTCATATGTACGCTGATGACGTTCAGATTTATTTAAGTTGTAAATTTGGGACGATTAATGAGCAGACAGAAAAACTAAGCAATGATTTGAAAAATATAGTTGCATGGTCAGAAAAGAACAATCTCAGGCTGAAACCAAAAAAAATCCAAATGTTTAGTGATTTATAAAAATCAACATGATCTTAGCTATTTTCTTCAAATATTGCTTTGTTCGGAAAGTAATTTCGTTTTTATCGAATTAATTGATGCAGACCGGCGAATACCAACTCGTGAGATCGCTGACAGACTAAATTTATCGACTCCAACCGTTCATGATCATTTGAAACGCCTATGTTTAATTTCATTACAAAAATAAACAGTTGAGAATTTAAAAAGTAACATTTTTTGCTGTGCAAAACATATGCAACCAAGATATGTTCTTCGATTTAAATATCAAAATATTCTAATATTTTATTGCGTATCAATTATTTTTAATGACAGCTGCACATCTCCTGGGCATGGAAGCAATTAAATTGTCAATAAATAATTTGGGAATGTCTTTCCACTGCTTGTCCACTTCTGCAAAGAGTTCTCCTCTTTACGATCTCCCACAAGTTCTCGATGGGGTTAAGGTCTGGGGACTGCGGTGGCTATTGCAGAATGTTTATATTTTGCGGCGCGATCCAATTTTTGACCAGTTTAGATGTGTGTTTGGGGTCATTATCGTTTTGAAACTACCAAACCAGCGGCATTTCCCATTCTGCATAAGGGGCCATGACATTTTGTAGGATGTTTTTGTAATCTTCGGATCTCATAATCCCTTCAATACGATGAATTGGACCAATGCCCTGCGAAGATAAGCAGCCCCAGACCATAACATTCCCACCACCGTACTTGATAGTTCCTTTGGTGAATTTGGGGTTCAACCTCTCGTCTTTCGGTCTTCTTACATGTTGCTTTCCGTCTGATCCACACAAATTGAATTTCGATTCATCAGAAAATAAGACAGTCTTCCATTTCTGAGGGCTCCAATTTAAATGTGTCTCAGCAAAATTCATACGAGCCTTCAAATTTTTCTTCGAAATAAACGGTTTTTTGGCTGGCTTGTAGCTTCGAAGACCAGCTTGTAGAGCTCTGCGCCGTATTGTTGATGAGTCAATATCCAGCTGTAGTTCTACCTTCATTTCTTTGGAAGACGCCTTGGGGTTTCTCCTTATAAAATTAATAATTTTGCTATCTTCTTTCCACTTGTTTTGCGGGGCCTGCCACCTTTATGGTCTGATACCACAACTCCACTATTAACGACACGATAAATTGTTGACCTGTGAATCGAATATTTGGTCACAATTTCTTTTTGGGTAAGCTCATTATTAAAATCAGTTAAAATTTTGGACTTCAGCTCCTGGCAATATTTGTTTCCACCCATTTTATTAATAAGAACACAATTGTTTTAACTGCAAGTCTGTTGCTACTACTTGTATTTGACTAATGCGCTGCAAATCGACAGACGAAACCAAGGAACGAATGCAAACAAAAAACCGAAAGCAAACATAAAATTTACCGTTAAAAAAAAAAAATCATTGTACCGAATAGTAATAGCGAACTGTTACTTGCAGATGTTTTGCATAGGCAATTTGTAGGTTTCACTGCAAAAACTTCATGCTTATTTTTGTTGTCAAGAAATATGTCCAATTTGATTTGTTTCCAATTAAGTAAAATGTATTGGGTCTACAAGTAAGTTTCCAGCGTTTTTTTTCCAAAATTTGAAGTTTTATTATGAAAACATAGTTACAATGCTTTATTCAAAGTATCGTCCATCGGAAGCTACAACTTTCCCCCATCTTTCGGACCAAAAAAATTTCTCGTCTTTCGAGCCCAAGAACGTATCGAGTTAATTTTTGATTTCCTCCACTGAGCTGAAGCGTATTCCCGTAAGAGCGTTCTGCATCGAACGAAACAAGTGGTAGCCAGATGGTGCCAAGTCTGGACTGTAAGGCGGGTGAGGCAAAATTTCCCATCCACTATTTTTCAAATAGTTTTTCACCGAAACCGCAACATGTGGCCGAGCGTTGTCGTGATGAAAAATGAAGGACTCATGCCTGGTCTCATATTCTGGCCGTTTTTCTTTTAGTGCCCGCTTCAAACGAATTAGTTAGGTTCGATATAATGGTCCTTTGATGGTTTCACCACTCGGAAGCAGTTCGTAGTATACGACACCCTTTTGATCCCACCATATGCAGAGCATGACCTTATTCACGTGAATATTTCGTTTCGGCATCGATTGGGCGGGCTTGCCGGGCTTTGTATACGATTTTCTGCGTTTAGGATTATCATAATAAATCCATTTCTTATCACCAGTGACAATACGATGCAAAAATGATTTATTTTTATACCGCTCCAGTAACATTTCGGACATGCAAAATCGCCGTTCGACGTCTCTTGGCTTCAATTCGTACGGCACCCTGTTTCCAACATTTTGAATGAATCCCAGTGCTTTTAGGCGCAGGGAAACGGCTTGTTGCGTGACGCCCAATGATGCAGCAAGTTCTTCTTGAATCTGACACGGATCCTCATCCAGTAAAGCGTCCAATTCCTCGTCTTCAAAACTTTTCGGCTTTCCGGGGCGATCTTTGTCTTCAACTCCAAAATCACCACTTTTGAACCATTTGAACCACTCGCGGCACGTCGATTCACCAATACATTCCGCCCCATAAGTTTCCAAAAGCAAACGATAGGCCTCAGCCGCACTTTTCTTCATACTCGTATTAAAGAATAAAAGCAGCGCTTCCCGCAAATGACGTTTATTTGGTTGGAAACTTGCCATGATTTTGCTCGATAAAATGTATGACACCGATAGAACTGCTCAAATATAACGCTGCAAAGTTGTTGACAGATACAAAACCTACAAATAAAACACATGGGGTCTGACATTTCTGCCCGGGATCCACTGGTGGCGCCATCTCTGACAAACGCTGGAAACTTACTTGTAGACCCAATATAAGGATAATTTATAGAAATATTTCAGTTTAAATAACCACTAAGAACTAAGTTAGAAATTCTGCCGCATCACATGGCAATTGCGGTTGCAAATGTTTTGCACAGCACTGTATGTGTTCCTCAAGTTCTTACGGAAAGAAATTTGTGCCGACTTAAACATTATACTAGGAGTCGGATTCGTAGTTTCGTGCGTTAAAAGTGGACACTTGTAGGTAATCATCTGCGGACGCTCCGGGTCGTCATCTTATAAGAAGGAATTCGCGTTCTTTTTGTGGAAGTTTCGATATCACCGTTGATTCCATCTAGGAAGTTGCTTTTCTGAAGTGTTTACAGTGCTTACAACCAATAACCGATGACATCTAATTCGAAGAAAAATTAGCTCATGGTTACAAAACTAAAATTCGTCATCATTGTATCACTTAGCGACCACCGTATTTCTACTACACTCTGCCGCCCAGTGGACCATATAGAGTTTATAGGCAAAGCATTTGGCTAATTTTTTTTCAGGTATCTCTCGTATAGAATAAAAGTTTTTGTTTAAATAAAAAAAAGACTTAATCCACTCCTGACATCAATCAATAAATAATAAAATTAGCTTCACTTATTGCTCTCCCATCAAGAGTCATCCTATTTTCAAGCTCATCTAAGCAACAAATTTCAACAATCGAAAGAAACAAAGACAACAAACTCATCCATCTCTGCTCGTAAACATCTCATAAAATAATTAAAATTCGAAAGATAGCACATTCTTCTTTTATCCGTAATTAGTCCTTTTAAGTAACAGAAAAATTAAATTTTAAAAAAGGTAGTAAAACCCGTAGGGAGCTGATTTCCACTGGTACGGCCCCCATCTTATCATAGCGAGGACACACTCAATTAGAAAATCAAATAAAAAGCCATCGAAATATGATTGCGTCCTGTTTCTGGATGCCCTTTAATTTTCCGTCTCTTTGAGCATTTAAAGTGAAACTTATAAGTAAGGGTAAAAATGAAAGTGAAAGTAGATTTTGAGTGTTTTTTTTTTTTATTTTAGCTCTTTGTGTCGTCTCAAAGTCATCTTGGCATCACTGTGCCTATTAATTAAACGAAAAGTAAAGAAGAAGAAAATATGCTAATTTAATAATTTAGCACAAGGACACGTATCCATGGCTACTTTATAATAGCCATCACGTAGTTTGATTGTAATTTGCTTTTGAGGGCTATTGATTGACTTAATTGATGAATAAAAAAGGATATCCTGCCAACCTTTACTCACATCTGCGTCGTAATTGGACTGTGTGTCAAGAGTGAATTGAATTATACATTTGAATTATACATTTTCAATATCAATCAGCAGTTAACTTATTTTTTATTTTCTCAAAAGGGCAATTAGATCCGTTGCATTTGCATATCCTTACACAAGAAAAAAAAGCAAAAATAAAATTGAGAAAATGTATAAAAAATGAAAGACAAATAAAATCCTTTGTGTACATCTTTACATCTTCCTGTGGCGTCGTTGCGATTATCCTTTTTTGGTAGAAGTTTTCTCTGCACTATCTGAAGAGGATGGTCCGTATCCTTAAGGTAACAGCAGCCTTGTTTCCTTATTTGCATTCAAATTAAAAAAGAAATTCCATTACCAAAAAGTCAAAGAATAAGTAGGACCGCGTCTGTCATGTTCTTTAAGCGATTTATTCGTAATAGCGGGGCAGGGGACAAGTTGTGGGACTGTATGCGCTCAATGAACGTTTGCGCGCACTGGCACGCACGTAGGCACTGAGGGATGCCCACCAGGCTATGCCCAGTATTTTAACTGTTTCTACACATCGTGCTTATTTTACCACCAAATGGTAGATGGTCGATGCCCACCACATACGACCTTAACCGACCTACTCCGACATATTTGGAACTCAGGTCGGTAAGGATTTATAGGCCTACTCGTAAATCGGGGTCTTGGAAGTCATCTCTTGACGGGTGAACCCTTAATTCGTTTACATCCCCGAACTGGTTTACGGGTTAACCTCTTGTCTTAGGGGTATCTATAATAGATCTGGCCCTTCAGGTTGGGGGTTGTACTGCCGGGGTAACTGACCGGCCATGGAAAAAAAAGTTAAGTTATGAAGCATGAAGTATGAACGAAAAGGATACGAACGGATCTACTATTGACAACCCCTGCAAAAGAAACAGGAACACCGACCTTAGGATATGCACATGGAATGCTAGGTCCCTTACTAGGCCACGTGCAGCCGAATACCCAGCGGAGGCCCTGGACTGCTGCAAAGCAGATATTACCGCTATCCAAGAAATGCGATGGGATGGGGTGAACAAAAAGAGAATGAAAAACTGCGACACCTACTATGGCGATTGTTATCAACGGCGGCAGCGCCCATTTGGAGTTTGATTAGAGTCAGACTTAAGCATTAAGTCTTGAGTTTTCAGCAAGTGAATGAGCGCCTCGTAGATTGCTACGTATTAGGGCAAAATTTATCAACATTAACCTTATATGCGCGCACGTCCCCATATAGAAGAAAGATGACGAAACCAAAAATTATTTCTACGAGCTCCTGGACCGGCCCTACGAGTAGTTAACTATGACATTAAAATTGTCCTCGGTGATTTTAATGCAAAGCTAGGAAGAGAAGGCATCTTTGGTTTTACTATCAGAAGGTATAGCCTAAATGACACCACCTCCGATAACGGATTCAGAGTAATCGACCATCCGGTGGGGCAAAATATTATCGTAGGTAGCACGCGGTTCCCGCATCTCCATATTCACAAGGGAACTTTAAGAACTCCTAATCAATCAATCGTCGTCAACCAGATTAATCATATTGCGATCGACGCAAAGCACTCCTACAGTATAATGGATGTCCGAACATCGACACAGACCATTATCTTGTTGTAGCCAAGGTACGGTTGCGAAAATCGCTGACATCGCAAAGGTAAGCTAATATTGTGAAGAAATTTGACGTCAGACACCTATAATCGCAAGACATCGCCTAATCCTTTTCCAATCGAGCAACCCTTAATCTCTTAACAGGTTCTATGCCGCCAGCAGCAAGTATCGAAAACCAGTGGCAAGATTACTGTGCAAGTTGCGTACAAAGCTGCGCTGCATAGAAGGACTAGAGCTGCTCACGAACTCTCCGAGTAGAAGAGCAGAGACGAACATCGGCTTCTCAGGAGGAAAAAGAAGGAGCATGAGAAGCGCGTGGGCGAGGTAATTGGGAATGAGATTTGTAAATTTTACCGAAAGGTAAAAACTATATGCCACGGACACAAATCCCGAACCGAAGACTGTAGAGACGAACAACGGAGCATAATAGTAGAGTCGCATTCGATGCTGAGGATTTGGAAAGAGCATTTCTGCAGACTGTATAATGGCGATGACGAACCAAATATGCCTGTCAGGCAGAATGAACCTTTCAACCTGGACGATTTAAATCAACAGTTCCATTCACCTGAACACTATGAAGTGGAATCAGCCATATCTAAGCTTAAGTCCAAAAGAGCTGCTGGAGCGAACGGCCTGACTGGCAAGCTCTTCAAAGCGGCGGCCGATGACTTGGTAAGGAGCATACAAAAACTCATCTGTAGAATGTGGTCGAACGAAAGTATGCCCGTTGAATGGAACATCAGCATTGCTTGTCCGATCCTCAAGAAAGGATACTCTCTGAGCTGTGCCAACTACAGAGGCATCTTAACATCGCCTACAAGATCCTACCTGCCGTATTACGTGAACATCTGAAGCCCTTCCTCAACAACCTGATTGGTGCATATCGGTGTGGCTTCAGTCCAGGAAAGTTCGCCATCGACCAAATATTCTCACTACGCTAGATCTTGGAAAAAACCCATGTGCTCCAAATCGATACACACTATCTGTTCAACGATTTTAAGGCCGCGTATGACAGCATCTATAGAGACGAGCTATACAGAGCAATGTCTCGGTTTGGCATTTAAGCTCGTCCGCTGATCGGGATGACGATCGAAAATCCACTCGGCTCCATCAAGGTCGGTAAAGAACTCACCGAGACCTTTGATGTCAAAAAAGGATTCAGACAAGGCGATGCGCTGTGTTGTGGAAGAATAGTGCAAAACTCACGCATAAAACCAAGCCGCACAGTCTTTCAAGAGTCAATCCAATTACTCGCATACGCCGATTATATCGAGATAATTGTCAACAAGAAATGACACCCAGCACCGAGGTCTCTTACAGAACGTCATCCTCGACTGTTATAACTTTGAGGTAGTTAAGGACTTTGTCTACCGAGGCTCCATTATCAATTCAGAGAACGACACCAGCGCTGAGGTTAAACGTAGAATAACTCTTGCCAATCGTTGTTTCTTTGGGCTAAGAAAGCAATTGGCTAGCAAAGCCTTTTCTCGAACAACAAAAGTGACCCTACATAAGACCGTACTAATCCGCAGAGGCATGGACTTTATCAAAAATGGCTAAGGGTGTCCTTGGCTGCTTTGGGAGGAAAATTCTTCGAGTGATTTTTGGTCCCGTCTGCATAGATGTTGAGTGGAGGAGCAGATACCATGACGAACGGTACAGCGACATCGACTTAGCCGGAATAGAGAAGGTCCAACGATTGAAGTGGCTGGGTCATGTAGAGCGCATGAACACCAACGCTCCGGTTCGAAAAATCTTCGAGTCTGCCCCCGCGGGACAGCGCAGTAGGAGAAGACCGCAACTCAGATAACGCACGCAAGTGGAAGGGGGCCTCAATCAACTTAGCGTGCGAGACTGGAGGCACTTAGCTAAAGATCGAATTGGTTGCGCTTGTTGGTTGAGGTCCAGGTCCACCCCGGACCTGATATGAATTTCAGATTAATTTCTTTTTGCCTTTTAGATCCATTCGGCCTTCACCTTAGACTAGCTATCTACTCTGAGATGGGAATTGATTTTGGGAGGAGTGTGAAGTGGGGTTTTCGCTTTCTAATTTGGAATGGAATTAGGTTAAAATTGAAGATTTTGATATTCATTCTGCATCTGCAATGGTGCGAGTACTCACTCGTAAATAAAACTTTTGCATCGTTTACTTTTGAAGTCTGGTCCACTAATTGTTCCGTCTACAGTCTGTGGAATAATAATTAAATTCATTAAGAATCTGTTGTTATTATTTTTTCTGCATTGTAGGGCAACGGCTGGAAAGTTGGATGTGTGCACCCCTCCTTTTTCTCTGAGCTCCTTTCTTTTAAATAATATGATTTAAATATCTTTCGGATTAAGTATCTGCCGTGGTTGAGCGGTAAGGTGTTTCAATACATCCAGTTGGTATTTATCTTTCCATTTGCTTAAGAATAATATAAAATCGGTATGGTACTCGATTGCAAAGCGTCAAAGATTGCAACAAATTCTTGCCACAGAATCCTTTAGCGCAGTTCAGTTGTTTAAGTTGTTATATAAATGGCTTAAGCACTATAATTTTGGGGGTAGGATATTCGCCAAATTCGCTTCATAGCATAGCTCCCTAATTTGTAAAAAAAACTTCATCCTTTGATATCTTTTCTCAAAGCGCAAAGCGTACCGAACTAAGATTAAACGATGAAGGAGTTTCCTCTTCTTTAGCAAGCCACCAAAATTCTCGGTGCTGCCGAGCAACACTGAACCGCCATCAATGTCGCCATCACTTTCAAAGCAAACGTCGCAGGATGTGGTGCCACTTATGCCCTGCACACTCAAGTTCCAAATAAAAGCGTAGTACCCCGCCATCACACCACGACCCCAGTAAGCGAGACACAGCAACAATGTCGTTGACTTCTGGCATATTCTGGAAACATTCGTCTGGATTATCAACAACCTGGAGAGTCATGCCATAAGCAATTATACTCATATGAAACCTAAGTACCCTAACTAAATGCAGATTTGGGTCCTGAAAAACTCTCCTCTAAGCCTTGCTTAGCAAATGCATCGGCGATTTCATTTTCAGTGGAACTCATTGTACAAGTATTGTGCATTGGTCTTAAATGTTTGCAAGCTGTAATGTATTGGAAATATAGACTTCGGTAGGGCATTCCATAACCGGGTTGTACGGCTTAGGAAAGAATCACGATATTTTGGAGTATTTCCGAAAGTGGACTTGAGGGTATACTGATGAGCATTCAAAGCAAGACGCATGTTACGGTTAAAGATTTGAAGGGGCAGATAAACTACCTACTAAATAAGTTCTGCGGTTTTATTTAGGGTTAAAGTTAAACACACATTTATTATAATCGTATTTAATCCATCAGATATTGTCCATCATGGCCTATTACTTTCTTCCAACGTTCTGGAAGAAACATATAGCCTCTTGTGTAAAAGTCAGCAGACTTATGGGTTAAAACAGTTTTCCAAATACGTTTCGATCTCATCTTGGGAATTGAATTGCCTTCCGTCAAAATTGTTTTGGAGAGAGGGCGGAACAGATGTAGTCAGAAGGCGCAAGATCTGAAAAGTACGGTAGGTGCTGCATAAATTCCCAGCCAAATGAATTCAGCTTTTGTTTTGTCACTAAAGCTGTGTGTGGTCTGGCGTTGTCATGATGGAAAACAACGCCCTGTTCGCCAACTCTGGTCGTTTTTTTCCCACTGCCTACTTCAAAGTGTCGAGCTGAGAGCAATATTTAATGGCATTTATTGTCTGATTGCGTGAAAGGAACTCGAAGTAAAGCACACCTAGCCAGTCCTACCAAATGCTCAACACGACCTTTTTGGGCTGCAAATATTGTTTACCGACCGATTGCGGTGTTTCACCAGGAGCGCACCGTGACCTCTTACGCCAAATTTTGTTGTAAACCACCCGTTTTTCGTCTCCCGTAACTACATTTTCCGGAAAACCTCAAGCGAGTTTCGTCTCAACAAAGACTCACATACCATTATGCGATCTTGAGGAATCCACCTTTTTCGACATTCTAAGATTTTTCAGTCTCTGCGAAATGGTTGTATGGGAGATGTTAAACTGCTTAGCGATCTGCCGTGTCGTCGAATGCCTATCAACGTTAACTGCAGCCAAGTTTTGATCGTCGTCTGTGGTGGGTGGACGTCCAGAAGAACAGCATCAGCAGGGTCTGTATTTCTTGAACGAAAGTATGTAAACCAACGCTGACAAAAGTTAGCGCTTCTTCAAACATGCTGCAAATCTCCCGATACGACTCGATTGCTATTTTAAAGAAGAAAGCAAAATATGCCGAAAATGCACTTTCTTATCCTCCATTTAAAAAAAAAAAATTAAACACTAAAACACGTCCAATCAAAACAAATTCTCGTAAAAATGTAAAGGATAACCCTCTCTATTGGGATAAACAATCAAATTCTCGTAATGGTATATACACAGATTTTCTGAAACGATAAAGACTACTTCCAAGAAAAAAAGCCAAACAAACCAATAGTTCGTTGCCATCAGGATTGCATCAACGGAAAAAGACGCCTAAATCGCTTTGGAGCCGTTTTTGAAGTCTCGACCACATTCCTGTCCTGGCTCAGATTCTGGTCGAAGACATCCGTGAGAGCAGGGAAATTGGATTCAGAAGAGGAGTTCTGGCGTCATTACATCAGACGTCATATCCTAAGACCAGGGTCAAAAGACAGTCGGCGAGCAAGGCCATTAAAACTCCAGATGGTGTTGTACCAGAAACAACATCTCTTTAAACTGAAGATGGTTTTGAAATTGGCTATGAACATCAAGGGGATGGAGATTCATCAGGTCGTCTATAATAGAGTCAGGCATGCTAGGATAATGCCCCGTGCAGTCAATACAAACCAATCTTTGGAGTTTAGTAGAAGGTGCACTGATGTATTTTCGAGAAAGCTTGTTTAACCAGACAACCTACACTTAGGATATTATTGTGCTTGCCATAGCCGTGTAAATCGAAGGACTCTGTTTCGGTTTTGCCAAAAACTTCTTTACACTGTAAGAAGGCCGTCAGTGCCTTGGAGGGTTTAACATGACATGTTTGCTCCTAAGAAATTTGTAATCCAAATACTTGGCTTCGTTGAAGAAACGGATGGTAATATCTTTAAGCTCTAGATAGATCCGACCAGTCACATTCCTCCTTCTCGTAAAGACTACACCTAGTCTTGAGAGAATTTATTGAAAGTCCATTTCTTGTGCACCAATCGTCGACCATGTCCAAGGGTAACCCGCGCCTTAGAGCAGACAGTCGCATAAACATCTTTCTCTTGCCATCGTTCGAGGCAGAAGAAAAGAAAGCAGCTGTAGGAGATTGCTGGACTTTAGTTAAAGTGACTTCTGCTAACTTACTTCCTTTACCATCGCCGATGAAGGAGTGTATCTGTAAGAATCCTGCCTCTAACAGCCTTTTTGTGCAGTAAATTTGCGGCATGACTTTTTCTCCCTTTCAATTGACTCTCAGACGGCAATTCAATTCGTTCAATATTCGTACTATCGAACATAGATGCAGGATTGATAGGAATAGAAAGATATAGCATCTACAAAAGAACGTTTTTTTGTCGTTCTAGATGCCCGGGTCTCAATAGAGAAGACCTCGGATAGAGGTCTGCTGCAAGTATCACTTGGAATAGGTAAATATATACGAGGATACCCGGAGAGATTTACTCATATGTACCTCTTCTCTTTAGGGCTCTAAATTTCCACCTACCTTACAGAAATTCATTACATTTATTTCGTTAGTTGGAGTTGTCAACATTAGAAGCCATGACATCCGAGGTTGCATTTTTTTATCTTTTGTACAATCCACAAAAGTATTTCTACTTCCAAGAGACTAATGAAGCATTAAATTATGTTAGAGAAGCATACACGTCACGTACTTCATCACCACGCAAAACACACTATACAATCATCCTCTTTAATCCTTTCCAGCTTGCCTGTGCGACGTGAAATTACAAAATTGCAAGTGTCCGTAGCAAACAGCAGTTCGCCAGCAAAAACCGTCACTCCCGGAAAAGCAGGTCCTTTCAAATTTGCTCATCTGTGACAGTGCAACGTTGGCGGGTCTACTCGAAATGATTCGTAAGCCTGTTGCTTGTTGCAGGGTAATGCACGACTGTGAGTTTACATACAAATTAACACGCGTATCGTAAGGCGAAACCGAGCAAGAATACGACAACCAAGATCGAATCTGATAAGCTGCAACATTAATAGAGAATCCTTTTGATTATCCTGTTTAGGTAACCGTGACAAGAATGCCTGTAAGAAGGTGACCAAAAATATTTGCGTTTATTGGGTTTTTGTGATACACGTCTTAAAAAAATTTAGATAACTGCTGTAGCAATGCTGTCAATAGTAAAATGCGAGTTTGGTCAAAGAGATGTTGGGACAGTTGTTGCAAGCAAATCATCGTAAGGACTTTAAATTAGATTAAGCGGGGAGATGGGACTGCATATTTCACGGCGGTCAGGTTACGCCTATTGTGATTTCCTCAAGTTAGAGCTCACCCGTGATGTCTGAAATTTTAATAAACTCGGCTATATCTCCTAGCAGTGATAACATCTGCTTCAAAGTATGGATTAGCTAGGAAATGTAGACATGTTACGCTTAGGCAACGGATATGCTCTACTGTTTCTTCGCCCTCGTTGCAGATGGGACAGTTGTTGTATTGCGCTATTTCCATAGTCATAGGGTCCGTTTTGACCCGTTACGAACCCGATTACTGCATGTATCTCACTCATAGAAAGCTGTAGGAGTTCTTTTGTGCTTTTGACGGAAGGGGTGGTTAAAAAGTTGTAGACTTGCCTATTTTTTCACTGCACATCTAGCCGATTCCACTCTCTTGCTCATTGGAAACCAGTATGTGCGCTTCATTTCGCAGGACGCCGCCTGCTGCGAGATAAAAATGTTGCCGCTGGCGGTTGGAAGGGATTCGAAACTTTAATATCTTTTTTTTTTTTTTTATAATCAGAACGCGCTCAAGTGGTTTGTGTACCCTTGAAATGTTTGTACACGGCGCGGGCGAAGGAAATTTAGGGAGGAAGAAAGGACAGGTACCGATGTACATTGTTTTTAAATGTTTGTAAGTTATAACGACCAGGAAACACATAGATCGGCAGGGCATTCCATAAACGAGTTGTACGGCTTACGAAAGAATTACGATATTTTAGAGTACGTCCGAAAATGGGCTTGAGGGTATACTGATGAGCATTCATAGCGAGACGGGTGTTACGGTTGAAAGTTTGAATGGGCGGAGTGCTACTGGCGATTTCAATGGAGCACTGTTGGTGGAAATAACGATAAAACAAAGTGAGACAGGAGACATTACGTCGGTGTTCGAGGATGTCAAATGATTGACTGATATTAGCATCACCTATCGCACGGTTTTGAATCCTATCTAGCAGGTGCAGAGATGTTTTAGGAGCACCTGATCAGGTGTGGGCATTGTACTCCAATTTTGGGCGGATGAATGCCTTATAGCACCGTGGTATATTGAGGCCAGATCAGAGGGCGTAAAATATTTCTTACATTGCTTAAGGAAAGCTAGATACTTCACAGCATTTTTGTAGACATCGAATATGTGGTCATTCCAACGTAAGTTGTCACTGACACGCATTCCGAAAATGGAAGGGTTTTTGGTATTGAAGATGCAAGTGCCATTCATGGATAATGGCTGGGTGCTTGGATTTCGCTTTAACGACAGCACACAGCATTGTGTGTTGGAATTATTAAATTCCACTCTGTTGATAGTTCTCTAAATAGTTATACTGCTAATATTGGAATTTGATGTGCATAACATACGCTGCCGTTCCAGTTTTACAGCCGAAGAGCAGGGACGTGAGTTCGGGAATGAATATGAGAAGCAAAGGAATATATTGGATTAGAAGTGGCAGACAAGAGATCCTTGATAGAAATTAAAAAGAGTGTCGGAGACAGAATGGAGCCCAGGGGCACACCAGCATTTATTTTGTGAATATCAGACATGAAAACATCCAAGACAACTTGAAAGGTAATTTCTAATCCATCGAAGAAGAGAGTCATCGATCTCAAAAGCACGCATTTTCGGCAAAAGAGCCTGATACCAAACTCTATCAAATGCTTAAGAAATATTAGTTGCAACTATCTTGCTTTCGCCAGATTGAAGTCCGCTTTGGTTCCACTTTTCGGTGAGACATGCCATCAAATCACCAGTGGACCTGTTGCTACGAGAACCGTACTGCAGGTCATTAAGAAGATTTCGTGTTTCGAGATATTTCATGAGCTGACGGTTTATCAACGTTTCCATGACCTTGGTGAGAAGAGACGTAAGTGCAATGGGTCTGTAGGAGGAGAGAGAAGAAGATTCGCCTTTTTTAGGGATGGGCTGGACAAATTCTGCTTTCCATCTGCTCGGAAAGAGTCCTAAAGGGTAGGATTGATGAAAAAGCTTGCGCAGTGGTTTTGCCAGCGAGGAGAACACCTCTTCAGAAGATGGAAAGATATACCGTCTAGACCAGCGGATTTGTGTATGTTGAGATCTTTAAGTACTCTTTGCTACTACATGAGTGCGAAAGTGGATTCGTCCCATTGTATATTCGACGCACTCAAGTGTAGGCGGATACAGAGCACAATCTGGGAGGGTTGAGCTGGCCGCAAAGTGTGCAGCAAGCAGATTTGCCTTGTCCAAAGACCTGACAGCTGGAATGTCATTATCAATGAGCGTTGGCATAAAGGATGAGGCAGAATTTCTGATGTTTTTAACAAATGACTAAAAGCTTTTACTACCTTTGGGACATTGTAGTATTTTTTTGGTCGTATTGAAATTTCACACGCTTAAGAAAGACGTTGCAGGTTAGTTTAAACTCTTCTCGGTTTTCCTCTGTCCGATTGGCCTTGAAGGAGCGAAAAACCACTTCTCTAACCCTGACAGCCTCTTTACAGCTCGAGTCGTACCATGCCTTTTCTTTTGGTCTGATACTCTTCATCCGATGAGGGATAAAGCATCTCATTCCAAAGAGAATAGTGTCGGCGATCATATCAGCAGCAGCATCGTTATCGAGGAAACATAACGACCAGTTAAATTTCCTAAAGAAGGTGTTAACTCTGTTCCATTTGGCTTTCTCGTATTGCCATACGGTTCTTTTAGGAATCTTTTCTCTAACTGTGTGGTGGGTGTACGAGAATTTAACTGATATGACCCAATGGTCCGACGAGCCTAGAGGGGAAAGCACATCAACGGAGTACTTATCAGGGTGAGAAGTTAAAAACAAATACAGGGTGTTGGCGGTATGATTATCAATGTCTGTTATTCGCGTGGGCTCATTTACAAGCTGCGTTAAGTTGTTTCCCGCAGCGAAGATTTCAACACACCGTCCTTCGGGTGTTGTCTGTCCAGAAATCTAGGTAGTGAACCAAATCCTTGTCTAATATGCATCCAGAAACCATTCAAATGGAGCTCAGACAGTTCCGTGTCCCAGACTAATTTACTGTAATAATCACTTGAGAAGCAACAAACGCATTAGCACTCTTCCACGAAGATTCGATACACAATCCTCTAACAAAGACATACTTATTTAGATTATGAAGTTCTTTGGAGGCAAAAAAAAGAGTACCGTCTTATGTTGCCAATGTTCAAAACAGTGGACGGGTCAGTTGGAAATGTTAAATATGGGCAAACGCCTTCCTATCAACTAGCTTAGTTCCAAACCCACATTCGAAGTAAAGAAGACATGAATGCATGTTCGTCTTAACTCTGTCCGAAAACCAACTCCGGCCCATTATCGGGTGGAGAGGCTAATTAAAAGCCAGCTGGCTGGGCTATAGCAACACTAAATTCCGACTAAAATTTCACTAAGGTGTACAATTTTTTGAGCGATCCATCTCATCTTCTTAACCTAACTAAGTACCTACCTACCTAATTTCGTGAACTGTCTACGTATAGAACTGTCGAAGTACCAACATCAAATAAATCCACACATTTGTCGGCGTTAGAAGTGAACTTCTATGGTAAACCGTCACATCTCTGATTGTTCAAAGTGCATCCGAATCAGAAAAGCACACATCATTAGTGAACTACACAATCAAAGTCAGATGTGAATCACACTCCTCATCTCCTGTCAATTGTAAAAAATACGTACGGCCATTCAATTGACATTACCCACAAATTAGTCATCTTTGACGTGGCATTTTTGCACACTGTTCCTCTCGGCTACAATTCGATAGTGCTGCTTATGGCAACAAAAATTCATCGCAATCTGCGAATTCAAATAACAAATCTAACAATTGTTGTTTCAGTCTGAATTCTGAAGTGTTGACAAGTATTCGATAGAAAAACGATAACAGATTGTTGAAAACGTCGAAATTTGGATTAAACATGGCGGGTAGGCCAACGTTGTTTATTTCGTGATAACGAGCAAAATGCACAAAAACTAGCAATCGTGTGCAATGGCCGCGAGGGAATTTTGTGACGATTATTTATAATTAAAAACACTCATACTGACCTTTGGCCTTGGTCATCGATAACAGACCAGCTAAAATAGCAGCTGTCTCCTTGTGATTAAAATGTAACAGAGTTGAAAAATAAAAACATCAAATTCGATGGCGCAGAAATGACGCGTGATTACGCTAGGTGGGGATTCCACTTTATGATTTTTGAGTTGAGACAATAGATATACTCGTACACCAACTAAGATTAGGGGCTGACTGACATTAATTCTGAGACTGAAGGGCTAGTATAATTAGATACAGATACAATACGAGTGTGTTTGGGTGGGCATTTGTTACTAGGTGACTTTTATCATACAGTGGAAAATTTGCCTTGAGCAAATCAACAGGAAATTCATTATGCAGCACAAAGTATTGGACTCATTTGAGCGGCTTATCATTTTGTAGAGGTTCTTAAAAATTCGGTTGTTGGAACTATTTTAGGTAACACTGGGTCTTCTGATTTACCGAAAAATGTTGGTATTCGTTTTAACGAATATTCAGCTAAAATTCGCCTACCATTTCACATCCACAACTGTCGACGATACTTAAAGACCTTAATGTACAGATGGTATATGTGCCTCCCTTCTGAAGAGGTGTTCTTCCTCGCTTACAAAACCACAGCGTAAGCTTTCTCATCAATCCTACTCTTTAGGAATCTTTCCGGGCAAATGGAAAGCAACATTTGTTAAGCCCGTCGCTAAAAAAGGCTAATCTTTTCCCCTCTCCGCCTACAGACCCATTGTACTTACATCCGTTTTTCCCATGGTCATGGAAACGCTGATAAACCGTCAGCTACTAAAATATCTCGAAACACGAAAACTTTTCAATGACCGGTAGCATGGTTTTTGTAGCAACAGATCCACTGGTGATTTAATGGCATGCCTCATCGAAAAGGGGAACCAGAGTGTACACCAGTCTAGTGGAAGGAAGATAGCTGCACTTCATATTTCTAAAGCATTTACAGAGTTTGGCATCAGGCTCTTTTGTCGAAAATGCGTGCATTTGGAATCCAAAAATCTCTTCTTCAATGGATTAGAAATTATCTTTCAAGTTGTCTTGGAGGGTTTCATGTCTGGGATCCAGAAAATAAATGCTGGTATGCCCCAGGGCTCCGTTCTGTCTCCGACACTCTTTCTAATTTTCAGAAATGATCTCCTGTTCGCCGGTTCTAATTGAATATACTCCTCTGCTTTTCGTATTCGTTCCTGGGCTCACGTCGCTGCTTTAGCTGTAGATAGGGAACTGCAGCGTATGTGGAGCTCATTAAATTCCTATATTAACAGCATAATCAATTAGGGAACCACTAACAGAGTTGAATTTAATGCTTCCAAAACACAATGCTGTCTGCTGTCATTAAAGCAAAATTTAAACACCCAGCCATTATAAAGAGTGTTTTTTTTTAGGGGCTTGGTTTTGAACTGGCAACACTGTTTGTACAGATTGTCAATTTGACAGTTAAAAGTTGATTTGTGATCAGTACGTTTTCCCATTTTACGATGAATAAATTAACGTCAGAACAACTCATGCAAATTGTATCAACTTATTTTGAAAACCATGGTACGGTATGCCAAACTTGTCGTACGCTACGTCCATTTTACGATCGACATAATCGTCCATCTGGCCCGTTTTTGGTTAAATGGATATGTAAACAACTAAAGTTGCCTAATTTGGAGTGGAGAAAACTCAGAAGTCTTTTTGAGACGCCCTTACAACCATTAAAACTCACTGTTTGGTGTGCTTTATGGGCTGGTCGAAACATTGGCCCATATTTCTTTAAGGACGATGCCGCCCAGAATGTTACCGTTAATGGAGAGCGCTATAGAAACATGATTTCTGACTCCTTCGTTCAAGATGGAGCATAATTTCGCGTAATGGACCTGTGAACTGGCCTCCACGATCCTGTGATTTCACACCTTTAGATTACGTTCTTTGGGGATATGTGTCTACGCCGATAAACCAGAGACCTTAGACGATTTGGAAGTCAACATTCGCCGTGTTATTGCTGATATACGGCAACAATTGCTCGATAAAACTGTCGAAAATTGGACTTTACAATTGCGCGTCATTCGAGATAGCCTTGGCTCGTATATGCCCGATATAATATTTTAGCACTAATAGTATAAATTTATCTATTCAATAAAGCTAATATCATAGACATTAACATTAGCTTCAAGTGTTTTATTTCATCCTGAATTTGTATTCATGAATTGCACTTGCATCGTCGAAACCGAAAAACTTTCCATTCTCGGTATGTGTGTTAGTGGAAACTTACGTTGGAATGACCACATATTCGATGTCTACAAAAATGCTGCGAAATATCTAGCTTTCCTCAAGCAATGTAAGAAATATTTTACGCCCTCTGATCTGGCCTCAATATACCACGGTGCTATAAGGCATTCATCCGCGCAAAATCGGAGTACAATGCACACATCTGATCAGGTGCTCCTAAGACCTCTTTGCACATGCTAGATAGGATCTAAAACCGTGCGATAAAACTCATAACACTCAATCATTCGACAGCCTCGAACACAGACGTAATATCTCCTGTCTCACCTTATTGTATCGCTATGTTCAACACCACTGCTCCACTGAAATTGCCAGTAGCATTCCACCCCTTCTAACTTTTAATTGTAACACCCGTCTAGCTATGAAGTCTCATCAGAAATATCGTGATTCGTTCCTAAGCCGTAGAACTCGCTTATGGAATGCCCTGCCATGCTCTTTACTTCCTACTCACTATAACTTGCAAACATTTAAAACCAACGCACATCGGTATCTCTCTTTTTTCCCTCACCAATTTCCCGTCGCCCACGCTATGTGCAAACATCTTAAGGGTATACAAAATCCCTTGTAAGCGCTCCAATTATAAAAAAAAAGTTTCTAGGAGAATTAAATCCATACCATTTTCAGTTAGTACCAACATTCAAAAGATACGTGTATAAATTTGACAGCTGTCGGACGATTAGTTCTCGAGATATACCGTTGTGAGTGAAGCAACTTTTGTTATTGTGAAAAAAAATCGATTCAAAGCAATTTCGTGTGTTGATTTACGAGTATCATTGCTTTTTGATGGGAAAAAATGCAGCCGATGCAAAGAAATGGTTCCCGGACTCTGCACAAGCCGAACGAACCATTCGCAAGCACCGAAGACGATGCATGCAGTGGACGTCCAAAAGAGGCTGTTTCAGATGAAAACATCAAAAAAGTCCACAAAATGATTACGAATGACCGTAAAGTGAAGTTGATTGAGATAGCTGAGGCTCTGAAGATATCAAAAGAGCGTGTTGGATATATCATACACGAATATTTGGACATGCGAAAGCTCTTTTCAAAGTGGGTGCCGCGTTTGCTCACATCTGACCAAAAACAACAACGTATTGATGATTCAGAGGAGTGTTTAAAGCTGTTCAACCGCAATAAAGCTGAATTTTTGCGTCGGTATGTGACAATGGATGAAACTTGGCTCCATCACTTCACACCAGAGTCAAGTCGGCAGTCCCCTGAGTGGCGAGCAGGCGACGAACCTCGTCCAAAACGACCAAAAACTCAACAGTCGGCTGGCAAGGTTATGGCATCCGTATTTTGGGATGCACATGGAATAATTTTCATCGACCATCTCCAAAAGGGGCAGACTATCAACAGCGACTATTGCATTGCGTTGTTGGAGCATTTGAAGGACGAAATCGCAGAAAAACGGCCGCATTTGAAGAAAAAGAAAGTGCTGTTTCATCAAGACAATGCACCGTGTCACAAGTCGATGAAAACGATGGCAAAATTGAATGAATTCGGCTACGAATTGCTTCCCCACCCACCGTATTCTGCAGATTTGGCCCTATTCGACTATTTCCTGTTCGCAGACCTCAAAAGAATACTCGCCGGAAAGAGATTTAAGACCGATGAAGAAGTAATCGCCGAAACAGAGGCCTATTTTGAGGCTAAACCGAAATCGTTCTACAAAACTGGTATCGAAAGATTGAAAAATCGTTTCAATCAGTGTATCGCCCTCGAAGGCAACTATATTGATAAATAAAGTTGAATTTTGCAAAAATTTTGTGTTTTAGTATAAAACGGCACGGACTTTTCAGCCTATGTTAGACGTTTTATTTCGAGACTTTGCAAACTTTGTGGCTATATATTATTTTTGTGAAAACGTGGATTGCCGTTATAAAAGGAAGAATATAGCTGTTCCACCCTTTATCCCGTGACTTAGGACTCATTGAAGATCTAGACAGGCTCCCAAGGGACGAGTAACAAATTCTTCCTTTTTTCATATCTGCTGCTACTGGGGATATCATCGATAAAACTCGGTAAGGTCTCTAATTACTCGTATACAGTTACAGTTTTTAACTCTTGTAAGAACGATCTAGATATCGAACTTGTATCGCAGAAGTTGCGTCTTCTTTTGGTTGCTGTGTTACTTCGATGTAAAGGGAATGAATTAAATTTGCTTTTCCGGATAAGTCAATAGGTTTGATTAACCAGTCCATCCGCCCACGGCCTGGAATTACCGTGTGGCCCGAAATCCAGCACAGAAACAATGCGTCTATTACGTCTATTATGTTGACAAACTTACAACATTGCATCCCCATATTCGAGTTTATATAACGTTTTCAGAGGTTTGATAACAGTTTGCTTATCAGTGCATACTGCAATGGTTTCTTAAATTTGTTCCAGCTCTATTCAGTTTATTCTCAGACACCTTGCTTCTTTTTCAACTGTCCTGCGCCAAGCCATCGATACCAACTCAACAGAAGAATATTTCTTCGAGCTCCTCGATAAGACTTTTAGACATATGAGTATGACGTTAAAATCGCCTAGTACAACATTAACGCCAGGCTAGGAAAGGAGGACAACTTTGTTAGGACAGCTGGTAAAGATTGCCTACACGACACCACGTCTGTAGGACTAAGGCTTATTGACCTTGCAGCGATTTCCTCATCTCAATATATACAAGGGGACATGTCGATCTCCGGATCACGAAATGCTAAATCAAATTGTTCGCATTTCGATCGACGCATAAAAGACATGCCTCCAGTATTCTGGACTAAAAATATAAGGTTCTTGTGAACCTTCCAGGCAGCCAAATTTGACTCGAATTACCACGTTGTTTCAGTCAAGGTACGAATGCAAATTTCCCAAGCGCCACCGCAAAGAAGAACTGCTGCGTGAAGATGTAATGTAGAAAAGCTGCAATCGCAATAAACTCCCAGAATCTTCGCCGTACACGTGTCCCGAAATCTCTTAACTGCTCCTATGCTGCGAGCATCAAGTACTGGAGACCAGTTGCAACGCCAATAGACATCAGTGACGCCGCAACTGATGTGCTGGGTTTCACCCGACCACCACCAAGAACTCCCTGATTTGATGAAGAATGCAAGCACATGCAGCTAAACAAGAAGCATACAAAGCGGCACTACAACGAAGGACGAGAGCAGCTTCTCCAGAAGAAGGAAAAAGAGCATGAGAAGCGCACAATCAAAGACAAGCGTATTAAGAGGTTGCACTTCAGGAATAACGTTCGGAAGTCTTACCAACGGGTAAAAAGAACGTATCAAGGCAAGAAGATCCGTACAAAAACCTTTAGAGATGAAGAAGGAAACTTCGTAGTAGAGACACAGTCGGTGCTGAGAATATGGAAAAATTTCCTCTGCTGACTGTACCCGTATAACGGCGAATTAGCCCAACATCCCGCCGATGATAATCAAAACATACGTCGACCTGACCATAACGAAGTAATGATAGCAATATCTAAGCTGAAATCCAACAAAGCACCTGCGCCTGACACCTTAGTGGCCGAGGTATTCAAAGCGTCTGGAAATGACTTTGTGTAGAGCATACACCAACTCATTTCAGATCAGGTCAGAGGAGTGTATGCCTGATGAATGGAATCTCAGCATCGTTTGCTCGATCTACGCTTTCATACCAAGGAAGTCCACAATTGTCCAAATCTTCACTGCTCCAGCACATCCCGAAAAAAAACTCAAGTAGTCCAAATCGTTAGCCACCATCTTTTCATCGATTTTAAGGCCACATGTGACAATATTTATGGAGACGAGCGATATAGAGCCATGTCTAATTTGTACAGAAGGCCGATTGAGAGCGCTCGCTGTTCCGTAAAGATCGGTAACGACTTGACCGAGACCTTTTAGACAAGGTAACGCCCTGTCATGTGGCTTCTTTAACAGCATACTCGAAAGAATTGTTCGGAACTCACAAGCGAACACTGGAGGCACAATCTTTCAAAAGTCTGTACAACCGCTAGTGTACGCCGATGATATTGACATAATTGGCAGAACTTTGCCGATGGTCACCGGCGCGTTCGTTAGTATTGTAATGGAAGCTGCCGAAGTAGGTTAAGCGGTGAATAAAGGCAAAAACAAGTATACGAGGATGCTTTCAGCAAGAAGAAACAAACAACATCGACGAATCGGACAGTACGTCACAGTCGACAGCTATAATTTTGGGATATTAAGGGGCTTTGTCTCTCTCAGCTCTGCTACAAATTCTGCCAACAACACCTCAGCAGAAATAAAACGAAGAATCACTCTTAGCAATCTGTGTTTCTTCGGGCTAAGAAGGCAATCGAGTAGTAAACCCCTATCCCGAAAGACTAAGAAGGCCTTGCATATGACCTTGATCATCCCAGTCCTAATTTATAGTATTAAAGGATATCAAAAGCCCATGAAGATATCCTTAGTCCTTTCGAGAGAAAAATTCTTCAAAAAAATGTTCGCCCCCGTTTGCGTTGACGGGCTTTGGAGGAGAAGATTCAACGACGAACTAAACGAGCTGTACAGCGATATTGACCTAGTTAGAAAATTGCGCATCAGTCGCCTGGGATGGCTAGAAAATATAGAGCGAATGGACACCAATAATCCAGCCCGCAGAGTATTCGAATCAAATCCGGAAAGACAACGCAGTATAGGAAGACCTCAGCTTAGGTGGTGCGCACAAATAGAAGAGGACCGCACTCGACTTGGAGTTAATTTATTAATTTTCTCCAATAAGCATTTGAGTTCGTGTGACTGGGAATTTGATTGTAGTTTTGGCCGTATTAATTATTTTCTCTGTTTTGGTTGCTCCAGCTTCTAAGCTATGATCTGTTTGGTGCGCCCATATTTCTATGCGAATGCAAGCAGGAATCGGCACCGTAGTCTAGGTGATAAAGTTCAGATGCCATACTGAATTTTAGTTCGATAAACCTGAAGCAATGCTTAGATGTTTAAAGCATTCAGTCTCGTCGCATTCCTGCGGATGCAGAAGGTCTGTCAATGTATTCGGCATAACTTGAAAAAAAATCGTCAGAAATACATCATACTTCCATCTATTACTGTACTGGAAGTTACCGTGCGTAAACGAGAATTCGTTGCAGCGGATAGCTTATTCGCGTCTAGAGCCATAGCGCTATCGTCCAAATTGTTATGTATCACAGAGAAATACTCCTTCTATCTTCTGAGTTGATCCTCATCCGACGTTAGCAAGGTTCAATACAGATTTTGTCCTAGATGTTGAGTGGAATTTTGCCTATTCATTGGGTTCTTTATGATTCTGAAGACGCTGCTGATATCGTGTCCCCGAGCATTATACTTGTACATCGTATAAACTTTCTCTGTTTTTCCTGCATGATCGTTGTTGCAACGACCACGGGATGGCCGTGGTGTAGTGGTACTAGCAATCGAGTCCTTGTGCACAATTTCTACCTTCGAAATGAAATAGTGAATTGGCGATTCGAGAGCTCGGGTTTCACCCAGTTCAGTGACGAGAATATGGCAAATAATGCCATCGCCGACGATGGGGTACTACCCCCGTTCATTTCGAAGGAAGAGCTCCAAATGATCTTCGAATCACTTAGAAGTAAGAAATCAGTGGGAACCGATGAAATACCGAACATTGTGCTTCGACATCTCCCACTAGAAGCGGTGGACATTTATACCACCCTGTTTAATAATGCAATGAATAATGCACATTATCCAGCGCATTGGAAAACGGCAGTGGTACATCCCATCCCTAAAAGGGATAAAGATACTTCCAATCCGACGAATCTCCGCTCGATCAGTCTACTTCCAAATATCAGCAAGGTTTTCGAGAAGGTGATCAATAGAGTCCTGACTAAGTGGGTTGAGGACAAACATATAGTTCCGGATAATCAATTCGGTTTCAAGGCGGGGCATGATATCATTCATGCTGCGTCTAAACTGGTTTCTGATATCCAATGGAACAAAGGCAAGAAACAGTGCACTGGTGCCTGCCTGATTGACTTGGAAAAGGCCTTCGATACCGTATGGTTAGAGGGACTCTTTTTCAAGCTGGACAGGTTGGGCATTAGTAAACCACTTCTGTATATTCTCTTTGATATGCTCTCCAGTAGGCAGTTCATCGTGAAGAATGGCGATGTGACTTCTGCTGGCACATTTAACATTAAAAACGGTCTGCAACAAGGTGCGGTAAATTCGCCGATCCTATTCAACATTTACACAAGTGATCTGATAGGTTCACTTCACCATGCCATAGCGTACGCAGACGACTTAATCGCGTACAGATCAGGTCCAAAGATTGAGGTCATTAACATACTTTTGCAACGTGACTTCGACAAAATTAAGCGATATTGCGACGACTGGAAGTTGAAAATCAACTTTCAGAAATCGGAAACCATTTTGTTTAGGACGCCTTTGTCTGGGGCCTCTAGGGATACCAGAAAGAATTGGCGGAAGTTTTCGATCGTTGGACAGCACGGGCGGCCACTTGCTTGTCGAAATGTAGTCAGGTACCTTGGGATCTGGCTAGACCAATATCTGTATTTTAACAAACATATAGATGTTGCTCTGGCCAGAGCCAAACGTGCTTTTGCCCTTACAAAGAGACTGTTTTATAACAGCCAACTCGATGCGAGGGTGAAGGTGATCTGCTACATGGCCCTTATCCGGCCTATGCTTGTATTTGGTTGTCCCGTGTGGTTCAACGTGAGAGCAAGCTTATTGGAAAAGATTAGGGTGTTTGAGAGGGCTTGTCTTAGGACTTGTCTTCGCTTATACAGAACACCAGAGTCCGAGTACATAAAATTCTATCCCAATGAGGTCTTGTACAATAGAGCGAACCTAATAAGAGTGGACAATTTCGTCATTAAGTTGACTCGAAGGCACATTGCAAGAGCAATGTCCTCATCGAACAACCTGATCTCCGGGGCTTACTACCCCAATTATATGTATCATGAGAGAGTTCGCTTTGACGGCTTTATTCCTCCAGAAGCGTTCCTCTACCTAGATATGAAAGGTCTGATCCAGGACAGATTAGCGGTGCCGCTAATCTTCCACGTCGCTCGGACAGCTGGGGACAGGCGACTCAACTACGACAGAGACGTCGCACATGGCAGTGCGGAGCGTCTCCGGTTCAGTAGGGCGGTAGGGAGTCGCGACATGAGGGATGTTGCTCGGCAGCACCACCAATTTTGGTGGCTATTGGAAGGAGGAGAAGGTTCGTCGTCGAATTCCTCAAGTTATAGATAGCTTCATGTGAAGCAAAGTCGGTCATTTGTTTATTTGGTTAGCCATGGCCGGCTTACATAATTTTAGGTAGATTAAGTTAGATTTAAGGGAAAAAAAAAAAAAAATAAAAAAATAAAAAAAAAATAAAAAATAAAATAAAATACACAAAAAAAATTAAAAAAAAAAAAAAAATTATATTAGAACAGATGTGGGTAACACAGTCTAAAATAAGGGGTAGTTTAAGTAGTTTAAGTTTAAGTTTAAGTAGGATTAAGTAGGTTAAGATTTATTTTTAGGTAGTTTATAGGTTTAGTTTTTAAGTTTTTATAATATAACAAAAAAAAAAAGTCCTTATACTAAGTTTTTTCAAATTAAAATTCATTTTCTTAGTTTTAGTGTTAATATATGTAAAAACAAAAATAAAAGTAGACTGTAAGCAACGTCGAAAGACAAAGATTTAAGTATTATGTTTAACCTAGAGTGCCCGCATGGGGCCAGTAAGTTATAATAAGATTACTTTTAAGTTATTTAAGCTAATTTTTAAGCGTTTTTTTGTATAGCATGTAAGAGTTAATTAATGAAGTCCAATAAAAATGCATTTTAAACTAAAACTAAACTAGCAATCGCTTCTCACTCGGAGGGTCAAGGTTCGAATCCTAGCCACGGCAAAAGTTTTCATTTGTGTATTTGAAACTCAGTCAGAAAAATCTGCGTGTGAAGGCATAACACTGACATGTAGATTTGGCTGTTGTAGGGTTTTCAAGCACCAAAAAACAACCGTTAAAATTCACATTCCGAGTGAAGAAAATCTCTCCGTCCTATTCGGACTCCCACCCCTGGAGAGTCAATATCGAAACCAAACACACCTGAGTTTCAAACCACTACATCACAACAATGCTTTCCTTTCTCCTCCTTCTATCTTTCCGCCCGCGCCCAGGCAACAGTAAAAGGGTATCTAAACCCTTAGGCGCGCGTAAATTATATAAAAAAAAAAAAAAAAATATGACGTGTCCCAATTTACACTAAAGCTGCACGTCCTTTCTTCTTCAAGACCCCCACCATTTACCGCCGAATCGTTAAATGGTCGATCTGGTTGTTTATCAATTCTGATTTTGTGCCCAAATGTGGTGCCCCCAATAAAGAGACAATTAATTTTCAAGAAGTTTACCCATAGTAAGGAACACTATCGCGGAAAAAGTCACAAAGATTGCCAACCTAAGGTGGTGAAGTCTTGAAGGACACAGGGTATCCAAGACTCTCTGACCACTTTTTGACGGCAAAAGATTTTGGAAGTTCATGAAATTAAACAGGGATAGGCTCAGGACAGTAATAGGAAACCTGACAGGACACTGTGTCCTGCGGAAACACGCAAAGAGACTCAAATTTTCAGATACGGATATTTACAGATTCTGCGGTGATCTGCAAGCCTTTGAGGACATAACACACATACTGTGTGAATGCGAGGTAATATCGCGTAGTCGAAGGAAATTTTAGGGAAATACTTTTTCGAAAATCTAGAGGAACTAAACGGCACGAACTTCAAAGTCCGTCTTGGCTTTTGCAAAGAAATTGGATGTTTCACCAGGGAAATTGTTTAGGTTTTTGGCACTTGAAGATAAATTCAACTGGTTCCACAGGGATCGCATTGAGCCCCTTTTGGTGCCTAGTGTCTGGGTGATGACTTATCCATCATACCCCTGTTTTAACTTAATCTAACCCAACCTTAGCCAACGCTTGCCATCGTTATTCATTACTTGATACCTCATTACTTTGACTCTGTGCCCTTTGAGGGCTGTTTTGTAGGCCGCACTTAATTGACTCTAGAAGACAACTTTCTTCTCTTCTTCTTACGTTTCGAAATATTGGCGTGCTCAAAGCGTTAAAAACAGCTCCAACCGGTTTTTCAAAGTATGGTAAGATAGTCTTATGTAACGGGGGATGGTATACTCCCGCGATGATCTATCTTATTTCGCTCAATCCCAGGATGTGAATGCATGAACACTCGCTCAAGCTAAGGGGATCATGGGGTTTGATGACTGACTTCAAGTGAGTCCAGAAGAATTCTAAGGTTTTGTAATCGTCATGTAAGTCTCTGTCCATCTCCAAAGCACTTTGGTCGGACTCACAGCAATATAGTTTTTATAGATGCTGGTGACGACATTAACGCTTACTCCTTTTTATTTATTGCGCAGAGCGCTTACTATTCGTCCTCTTTAGACTTTTTCAAAGGCAGTAGAGAGGCGGTGAAGAGTGAAAATTACCTTTTTTCTCTCTCATCCCTCGAAATCCTCTCCTATATACCACTCGAATCCATCATAAGCTTCTCAAAACAAAACAAAACCCACAATCTGAATCTCAACCCATCTCAACCATTGAGGTGAATTCGTTAGTAAACCTCATTTCCGTAATGTTGAATTTATCCCGAGTCCTTGCTTGTTCAGGAAACTGAGTAAAAGTGTAGCCCTCAGCAATATACTCCATTTCTGAGGGATGATTTAGTTTTTGCACGATTGGGTTCTACACCCACTTTGAATCCTGTTTTTAACGTCAGTGGATAGATTATATCCTTGGGCTTACCAAAAACAATAGAACTTGCCATCAGTGATCTTTTTTTTTCATTGAGCGAATGAGTTAGAATCCGGATTTCCTAGTTTTAAAGTCCGAATCCTGCTTAACCGCGCTCGTCACTGAGATAACAGACCCCGGTTTGTAGATATGCAAAAATTCAAAAATCTGCCAAGAGTATCACAAAGTACTAGATGGAGTGAAAAGTAACCTCCTTGGGAATTAAACATTTTTTTTTTTAAATTTTTTTTTATACAATATTATTCAATATAGTCCCCTCTTAGTTTGATACACTCATTCCAGCGATTTTCCAACTTCTTGATCCCGTCCGAAAAGTAATTTTCCGGAAGGTCTGCAAAATACTCCTCCGTGGCGTCGATGATTTCCTCGCGTGAGCTGAATTTTTTATTGATGAGCCATCTTTTGAGGTTTGAGAAGAGATAATAGTCCGAGGGATCCAAATCCAGTTACCAATCGACGCCAAAAGTCCGCCCGATTCCGCATCAGCAAGTCCAAACACTCTTTCGAAGTGCCCTCACCTTCGTGTTTTTGGTCAAAAGTATTCGCGGCACCAAGCAGCAGGATAACTTATTCATATGCAGAATATTGCCCAAAATATGGCGTGTGCGCTCAGTACTAATCTTTGTGGTATATGCTAGCTGGCGCACCATCACTTTCCGGTCAGCCAACACCATTTCATGTATTTTCTTGACATTGTTCTCTGCAACCCCATCGGAGGGCCTGCCGCTGCGGACTTGATCGGTAGTGGAGTTGCGGCCACCACGTAACTCTCGAAACCAATATTTGATGGTGTAATCTGACGGAGCATTAGCCCCATAATATTTATCCAACTTTTCTTTTGTTTCCTTCGCCGTTTTGCCTCTCAAAAAATAATGTTTTATGAGAGAACGAAAATCGTTTTTGTCCCTACTCAACATGATGCCAAACACGTCAACAACAATCAGCTGTCAAAACAAAACTAAAGACAGTATCGCACTGAAATCTGGCATGTCTGCCTAGATATGAACGGACTTCAAGGCACCATAACCTTTTTTTGCAGTAGCAGCGCATTCTGGCGGTCAAGGAGGTCACTTTTCACTCCATCTAGTATTGTATTGCGTGTTATTTTTGTGTGAAACGTGTCCGTTTCCACGTGACTGTTGTTTTCTTCTTACAACATGTGAGCAGGCGGGACAAAATTGTAAGGGCTACCATCCTGCGGCCTGCCCAACTACTGTTCATAGGGAAAGCTTTGCTTTCGATCTACAATACGAACCTGTATCAGTGCATTGCGTTCCTTAAAATCGTGAACATGCAAAAATATATTCCGATGTTGTCCTACACTCCTGCCTGCCTAAATGGTGATGAACCATCAAATTCAAATCGCCTCAACGAATGGAGGGTTGTGAATTTGCGAATTTGTCATCCTTTACCCAGCCAACATTACACGAACGCTGAAGGATTCTTAATAAACCTAGAAGAGTCCACACTCCATATAAATACATATGTACGAGTCTATATGTGAATACTCGTATTCGTGTAATCGTGCTTGTGTAGATGCTATGGGTATCTGCCGAGAGTGAACTCTTTGGACTCTTAATCCGCATAGGCAATTTTTTTTTAAGTTTTGACTCCTTTGCTTTCTTTCAAAAAAAAACAGTTTCATGGTAATTTACTTGATCCTTTGAAATGCAAATAGCTTCATAGACAAAAATTATGAAAACATCTGCCGTTTCGGGCAATTATTTCCTCCAGCTGATTCCAAATGTTGTGCAGAATGCTATTGAAGGAATAAAGGACGAATATCTTACAATTAAGGCACTCGTTACGTCTAAGAATAAACCTTAATCCGCCATCCATTTAAGTTGATTAGACTGCAATAATTTATCGGTTTTCAAGTCAAATCTAGTCTGGGTTGAGTATCCTTATGTGAAAACATTCATTAAAGTGTCCTTTTTCGATAAAGTTTGGGAGGATTTTTTTGTTTTATTGGGGAATATTGTACTTTGGAAAAGGTTTCCATATTTAATCCTCAACTTTCGTGAAAGTTGCTCGGGACCGAAACTACCGAGACATTTGATAAGTTTTTAAGGACTTTTTCATTAGTGTTTTGCTTCAGTATTCATTATTAAAAGTTTCAGCCTGAACGGAAATGTTGGTATCCTTTTCTGATTGCCATTATTGTGTGACATGAAATGATATGATATGACCAAATATATTTTTTTCTGCACAATTTTCACAGATTGGAACTGAAATTGGCTTTGACTACTGTCTATTGTTTCTTTTAGATACTTTTTCCAACACTGCCATTTTTGGCAAAGTAAGTAAGGCTAAAAGAGAGCCCATACACGTTCCCAGGTTGGTAATTAAGATTTTTGGGTGCAGCGATGGAAACAACTTCTGAGGGAGGATATTCGAAATACAAGGCAAAAGTAATGTCATAATGTGAATTGACTGCAATTTTGTAATCGAGTCGCGGGAATGGCGTTGCATAAGTGCGGAAAGAGTGCTGGCCAAATTTTCGAATTCCTAAAACCACTCGCAACATCGAAAATATTCGTTTATCGTGCTATTGCTCGCTTCGGCGAATTGTCTGGAGTAATGGACAGGCCAAGAAGTGGTCGCCCGCGCGTCGTCCATACGCATGTGGTAGTAAAGGCGAATGCGTAAACGAATTCGGAGAAATCCCCTTAGGAAGCAGAAGATTGTATTCATGGAATTGGATATATCAACCAGATCCATATCTAGACTGATTTGGGATAATTTGCATATGAAAGCCTATCGTGGAAGAAGTTTTCAACAAACCAAATGACAAAATTTATGCCACTTCATCTAAGGAAGCGAACAAAGTTGTTCCAAGGATTCAACGTGGACATCATCCCACTTCCGTAATGGTTTGGTGGGGGGGGGGGGGGGGTCTAGTCAATCCATTTCTGTCAAAAACTGGTGCAAAGGTTTACCAAGAATATGCGCTAGAGGGTGTTGTGAAGGGTTTGACTAATACCCTTTTCAATGGATACAGATGGATCTTCCAACAGGACTCTGCTCCAGCGCACAAAGCCAAAACCACGCAGGAGTGGCTCAGAGTTAATATTCCTGGCTTTATAGCAGCAGAAGAGTGTCCGTCGGGGAGTCTAGATCTGAATCCACTGGATTATGGGTTGTGATCAGAATTGGAGAACATGACATGTAAGACTCTCCATAGAAATTTGGAAAGCCTTAGAACAGCATTCAGAGCAGCGTTCACGATCTCCATGGAAACCGTACTTGCCGCTATAACCCAATGGCCACACCGTTTGGAAGCTTGTGTTAAAGCAAAAAACAGTCATTTCGATTTGATCCAGTTTTTTTTAATAATCGATATTGTGGTCTAATACGAAATGAAACAATTTTTAATACAATATGTTTACTGGTTTTTTTTTATAGCGTTTTATATTTGTAACAGAACTTATGGCAGGACTAGGTAGATTCTCCGTGCCCCAGAAACGCAAATTTTGCTTATTCACATAACCACTTAAGTGGAGGATTCGTCGCTCATTATGATTTCGGATCCTCTTTTTGCACCAGGTTTAACAGAGCGTGGGAGTAAGTTAACCTCACTTGACGATCTGCAGTTTTTTTTTTCAGTTTTTATGCATTTTTATTTATATTTCTTAATTTACTCTTACATGCTAGACAAAAAAACGCTTAAAAATTAGCTCAAATAACTTAGAAATAATCTTATACTAACTTACTGGCCCCATGCGGGCACTCTAAGTTAAACCTAACACTTAAACTATGTCTTTCGACGGATCTTACAGTCTATATTTATTTTTATATTTAACGAAACTAAAACAACTAAGAAAATCATTTTTAAGTAAAAACTTAGTATATGGACATATTATTTTTTTTTATAAAACTTAAACCTAAAAGCCTACACACTACCTAAAAATAAATCTTAATCTACTTAAACTACTTACATCTAATATGTAAATTTTTTTTTATTTTTATTTATTTTTTTTTGGTTTTATATATTTTTTTCTTACAATCTAACTTAAACCTACCTAAAACTATGTAAGCCGGCCATGGCTAAAAAAAACAAAAATTAGGCTGGACCACTCTGCTTCACATGAAGCTACCTATCACTGGAGGAGTTCGACTACGAAGCATCCTCGCCTTCTTCAAGCCACCAAAATTGCTGGTGCTGCTGAGCAACATCCCTCCTGTCGCGACTCCCTACCGCGTCTCCGGCTCCGCACTGCCATGTGCGACGTCTCTGTCGTAGTTGAGTCGCCTGTCCGCAGCTGTTCGAGCGACGTGGAAGATTAGCGGCACCGCCAATCTGTCCTGGATCAGACCTTTACTATCTAGATAGACGAACGCTTCTGGAGGAATAAAGCCGTCAAGGCGAGCTCTCTCGTGATACATATAGTAGGGGTAGTAAGCCCCTGAGATCAGGTTGTTCGATGAGGTCATTGCTCTTGCAATGTGCCTTCGAGTCAACTTAATAACAAAATTATCCACTCTTATTAGGTTCGCCCTATTGTACAAGACCTCATTAGGATAGAATTTTATGTACTCAGACTCTGGTGTTCTGTATAGGCGAAGACAAGCCCGAAGACAAGCCCTCTCAAACTTGACGATCTGCAGCCAGCAATTGGTGAACGTCTGCTGATGCAAAATTGTATGCATCGTTGTCGCATCGATATTTGAGGATCACTGCCACAGCAGTGATATTCTCGGTCGAACGAGCTATACGGGGCCAACCACCTCTTGTGACATCTCTAGTGCATCCAGTTTGCATGAGGCGCTCACCCAAATGCTAAATTGTTCGCGCACATGGTGTAGTACGACGAGGAAAACGACCACGACGCGTGGTCGAGGCTCAAGTGGTAGTGTGTTGGCTCTCCAATCGGACTGTTCGGGGCTCAATAGCAGCCGTGGCCGAAAGACTTTTTTTTAGGCAACTCAAATTTCGTGAGATGAATGGTTGCCTAAATACAACATCAAGTCAATTTACACTAATAATTTAGTCTCCCCATTAAATGTTGGTTGCCACCCATGGAGCAAAATAACCACGGAGCCCAAACATTTTTCTTTCTCTCTCTATCCCATTTTCCAAAAAACTTAACACATGCTGAGGCATGTAAGTGTTAAGTTCTTTTTAAAAAAAAAAAAAAAAAAAAAAACAGCCCGAAAATTGGTCTTCGTTGGTACCACGTTCTTCAAGTGCGTACTGCTCAATTGCCCCTTGTCAACAAATTCTCTATCTGTCTACAACATAGATATCAAAGCGTAATGACACTTGACGCCATTTGCAAAAATGATGGCACATTCACATTATGACATTACTTTTGCTTCACCGTGTATAAGCACCAGGCAATGCATCGGCAATATTTTTCTTCTCCCGTGGCGGTGTTTTGGGGATATGTCATAAATCGCACCTTCTTTCGGTTCCTGGCTTATCTTTCTGTTCTACTGCTGGCGCTGTAGCCTTTTATCAAATTTTGTTGTAGTTTTTGCAATATTGCAGTTTTATTCGCTTCTCTTTCCAATTTCTTGGCAGTTTTTTGGGTTTCTTCACTTTTGACTAGGATAGTGGGCACCTCCTCAGATAAGTTTATTTACTTTCTATTTATCTTTAAATGCAATAAATGTGCCACGACGCACTTATTCAAAGAACCATTTATAAACTAGAAGCGAAAATCCAAGTGCGCAAGAGTTGGATGCCAAAACTTGGAATCGTCGGCGATTTCAAGTGCAAAGACACGTAACATGCGCAATCTGCCAACACTGTGATGCATATGTTAAAGATCGCATACAACTACGCTTTAAGTTTAGGCAGTATTTCCTTGTCAAAAAATATGGCATCGCCATTGCAATAAAGCCTCTCTTTACAATAAAGCCTAAGTATTTAAATTGAAAGGACGACTCGCTGATTCAGAAAAACGACAGTGCAGTTTTTCAGTCTTACGACGACTAATTTGTATCCAATTATCTTGCAGCTAATTATTAAGAGTTTCCTGAAGGGCTGCCGCTTCGTTTCTTATAATAGCGCTATCATCGACCAAAAGAGTAGAAATTGTTCCGGACTCGTTAGTGTGACACTTCAATAGAAAATCTTGCACGACATTAAAAAACAAGGGACTTAGTGCACAACTTTAGCTTCGAATTTGTCCGTTATTCCTTTTGTGCACTTAATTTTCCCTTTGAAGTCATCGTGCATATCGCATATCATGCGATACTGAGAACCCTTTCCAACACTCTTTCCAAATCAATGAAGACGATACGCAGATCTTTCGAAGCATCAAGATGTTCCTCCGTCACTATCCGTAAACTTTGAATCGCGTCATATGTCAACCTGCCTCTTACAAAACCGCATTGACTGCCATGGAGTTTAGTAATATTGCGTTGAGGGCTGTCTAAAACTCTTTCGTATATTTTGGGTGCCACCTTTGCATTAATGCAGTGTAACAAGCTCTCCGTGCGTCCCCTCGATAGGCTGTCGCGCGAAATAGCCGAGTGAATCGTACGGGAATCTTGTTTTAAATAATGCGTTAAGGTAATCGTTCCACATATGTATGGTATTGCAAATTTTGTTTTTCTCCGTTAGCAGGTATCCCACTTGTCCTTAAAATATATTTTGGAGATTGAAGTAGTTTAGAGTTTGTTCTGCGTTATACCGCATTCTTAAAAAAATTAGCTAAGTTGTCTATCGGGAAAATTTTCACTGATTGTCCAATAATCTGGATTGAGTCAGCACCGCAACAATGAAGTTCGTAGCATGCTCGTAGTGCTTGCCTTTCCTGGTAATACCCCGTAACTGTAATGCGTAAATTCTCACGCACGTTTCCTTAAATTCATAGGGTTCACAACCCTATACGGAAGATAAGGAAATCCGATCAGGCGACATTCCACAGAAAAGTGCCCGGATACTCCGAAGAATGGTGGTGGGCAAAGGTGTTTAATATAAGAGCCACGCGATTATTTTTCCGCATCACTACCAACATCCAAAATAGCGGCTGAATATGGGATTCGCATTTTTCCCGTGCCCACAAACGAATGCATCCAAAATACAGTGCTGTCGGCTGTCGTTAAAGCGAAATCCAAACACCCAGTTATTATCCATGGATGGCACTTGCATCGTCGAAACCGAAAACCTTTCCATTCTCGGTATGTGTGTCGTGATAATTTACGTTGGAGTGACCACATATTTGATGTCGTCAAAAATGCTGCGGAATGTCTAGGTTTCCTCACACGATGTAAGAAATACTTTTCCCTTTCTGAGCTGGCTTCATTATACAAGGCACTCATCCGCCCAAAATTGGAGTACAATGCACACATCTGGTCAGTTGCGCCTAAAATACCTCTGAATCTGCTAGATGGGATTCAAAACCGTGCGATAAAATTCATAGGTGATGCTAATATTATCCAGTCAATGGACACCCTCGAACACCGACGAAATGTCTCGTGTCTCGCTATTTCCACCACCAGTGCTCCATCGGTAGTAGCATTCCGCCCCTTCAAACTTTTAACCGTAACACCCGTCTTACTATGAATGCTCATCAGTATAACCTCAAACCCACTTATGGACGTACTCTGAAATATTGTGATTCGTTCCTAAGCCGTACAACTCGCTTGTGGAATGCCCTGTCGAGCTTTCAATTTCCTAGTCATTATAACATTCAGACATTTAAAACCAACGTGCATCGGTACCTATCTTTTATTCCTCTCTAATTTTCCTTCGCCCGCACTGTCTGCAAACATTTTAAGGGTACCTTTACCCCTTGAGCGCGCGCTACTTTATAAAGAAAAATATACTATACATATCCTGTCTGGCATATTATGTGAATGCCTAAACCCTTCGTAAACAGTCTGACCGGGCGCTTTCAATGTGATTTTAGGCCTGGAAACTTCACCATGAAAAAAACTCAAGAGTTCCAAATCCGTACATACCATCTCTTCATGGACTTCATAGCCGCATATGAAAGCATCTATATAGACGAGACGAACTACACAGAGTAATGTCTAGTACTGGCATCTCTGCCAACCTCATTCCACTATGCAGGATGACGATGAAGAATGCACTCTACTCCGATCAGATTGTTAATGACAAAACCGAGACCTTCAATTTCAGAAAAGGATATAAACAGGGCTATGCGTTGTCATATGACTTTTTCTACATCGTTCTTGAAAGAGTTGTGTGAAAATCGCAAGTCAACTCCAGACGCACCATCCCTCAAAAGTCTGTTCACGACCCTTAAAGCAAGGACGGCAGAGATGGGTTTAGCGGCCAACAAAGAGGAGTACACAACATCGGCGCTTAGGACAAAACATCACGATAGACAGCTGCAATATTGAAGTAGTAAGGGACATTATCTATCTAGTCTCTATTGTGAACTCCGATAATGACACCAGCGCGGAAATCATGCGCAATTGAGTAGTAAAGCCCATCAACCAAAGGTATAGCGCAAGACACTTATCACCCCAATCCCTGCTTCGACACTGATGAAAGTAGATGAAATTGTTCACGCTCCAAGTGAAAAGTTCTTTGGGTAATTTCCCGTCCCATTTGCATCAATGGAGAACGGAGGGGACGTTTCACCAGCAAACGTACAGGAATGCCGACTTTGTCAGAAATGTTCGGATATCCAGCTTAAATGACGAGGTTACCCTGAACGCTTGGACACCAACGCTCCGGCACGGAAAGTTTCCGACTTCATCTCAGATTGCGCACCTGGAGGCAACTAAAGCCGAATGCTGGAGCGGGGATGGATACACAGACAAACACTTTGAAACGACGGGAGTGGTTTGGAAAGAAATTTAGATCTTATTAAACTAAACGCGGATTCCAGTCCCTTAGAAGGAAGACTTCTGAGCACTGGGCTCTAACTATAGAGGCGTCAGTCTTTCCAACATCATGTACAAAATTCTATGTACAACACAAAGACATGTGATCGTCTGAAACCGTTAATTAACAATCCGATACGTTAGTTCCTTATCAGTGTGGTAAATGCGTAACAGATACGAGAAAAATTCCCAGAACTTCGAATCGGTATCAACATCTGTTCATTGATTTCAAACCAACCTATGACAGCATGATAATGTACATAGACGGCAAAATTTACATCCGGTGTTTCCAAAATCGAGTACATGGAAAGTTCTTTATGCACAAAGTTCACAGCTCAACGAGTTTTGTAGAGAGCCTAAGCCAATTTTGATGCGTAAAACTCTGCAGGCAGTTAGTTATGTAACGCGTTGTTAACCGAGGCATCACAGGCTATCGCTTTTAATAGAACACTTTCTACGAATTATAGAACAGATGACACTTCCAGATGTATAACGTCTTTTCTACGTAAGCCCCAAACACTAATATTTACGAATATACACTATTCATATTGGAAGTCCTTCCAATAAGGACTTCCGAATTTTGACAGTTGATAGCAGCCATATTGTTGAAGCTATATCTGTCGAATTGGCTGTGATTTATTTAGTCTGTTTTGCCAAATCACCATGGACGGACATAGTGTTCAACAACACGTGGAAATGATAAAATTGTTTTATCAAAATGGGTGTTCTGTTCGGGAAAAGTTCCACTCGCCTCGCCCATTTTACGGTCGCCATAATCATCCTACAGAGAGGATTACTCGCAGTGTGGTGGATAAATTTGAGTCCACTGGTTCAGTAAACAATAAAACAACCAACACGCGTACGTGGGGTGCCGAAATCATCGCCGCTGTCCATTAGAGTGCGCAGGAGAGCCCGAGGCAGTCGATTTCGCGTCGCTCACAAGAAGTCGGTCTTTCACAGACCACAACTTCGCGAATTTTGCATCGTGACTGGGGCCTGCACCCGTATAAAATTCAACTGACCCAGGAACTGAAGGTAAACGACCATAGACAACGACGTGTGTTCGCTGAATGGGCTCTGGAGCAGTTGGAAACTGACCGTAACTTTCATCGAAAACCCATCTTCAGCGATGAGGCCCATTTCTGGACGTCAACAAACATAATTGTCGAATTTGGGACGATACTAATCCACATAATCCGAAAAGTCACTATTTGGTGTGGATTTTGAGCTGCCGACGTCATCGGTCCATATTTATTTGAGAACGACGTTGGCCAGGCCATCACCGTCAACGGCGAGTGCTATAGGTCGAAGATTACCAACTTTTTTTGACCTGAATTGGATGATATGGACATCAACGACATGTGACTTCAACAGGACGGCGCTACGTGCCACACAGCTCACGCCACATTGGAAATTCTGCACGAGCGATTCGAGGGCATGGTCATCTCACGTGGAGGGGATGTGAACTGGCCACCGAGATCGTGCGATTTGACCCTGTTAGAATTTTCCTTGTGGGGTTTTCTGAAGTCGCAGGTCTATGCGAATAAGTCACAAACCGCAGCGACCATCAACGCCAACATAACCCATGCACACATTGGTCAAATTCAAGCTAATTTATGCATCAGGCTCATGGAAAATTTGACATTTCGGATGCGCGCCACCCATACATAATGGCATCGATAGGCCTTTCAAAGGAATAAAAAATTTCGATGATATCTCATACACACTTTGTTTTATTTAAATTTAAAGATAGGAAGCGCTTAATGAAGGACCCTTTACATGAAGCACCATCTGAATTTATTGTTATGCGCGCCATAATTACCCATTTCAATATGAATTTCGTTGACCAGAACAATTTGAGTCGCCACATTTGTACCAAGCCCACATCTGCCTCTGACTCTAATCCTGCGCTCGTTATTATGACCTCAATTTCATTCGAAAATAACAGCGCCTGGTTTTCGCCCAAAATCAGAGCAATTAATAAGCGAAGATTATAATTTAATAGGGACGTTGCATCCATTCTTCCTCCCAAAAAAGGATACTACCATTTAACTAGTATTCAACATTTCCTGCGGCATTTTGGGCAAACGCATTAAATCGAAATTACCCAATGACACGACACAATTATAACGAAATCTTACATGCGCCCACAACTCAGATGTGTCCCTACCTAGTAGGGACATAAATACTGTTACACAGAAAAATCAGCGCCAAATGAAAACGAATTAATATTTAAACAATTTTTTTTTGTTTTTATTGGTTCAATGGCTACAAATCTTCGAGCAACTTCGAAATGACTACCAATTGCCTTCCAGCACGACTTAAGACGATGTAGCCACTCATCGATTGCGAGACGCACTTCATGCATGGGGAAATTGTAAACTGCCCGGACAAGGGCTCGCTTCAACGATTCAATATTTGTGTGTCGAGTAGAGCAAGCCATGCCCTCTAATACGGACCAAAACTTGTAATTCAACGGATTGAGGTCTGCACTACCAGCTAGCCAATCATCCGTTGATATGAAGTCCGGAACGTTGTTTTTGAGCCACAGTTAAGTCGTTTTTGCTTTGTGAGCTGGAGCAGAGTCTTGCTGGAAAGTCCATGGCTTGTTGTTGAATATTGATTGGTTGAGAGACTTCACAATGGGTTCCAAGACGGTCGATTGATATACTTTGGCCGATGTTTTCACTCCTTTATCGCAAAAATGGAGCTTGGTAAGGCCATCGTAGCACACTCCCCACCATACCATTACAGACGCGGGATGGTGGCATCTTTGAACCCCAGGTATGAGTTGGGATGCCTCCGAGCATACACACGATTGTTCTGCTTATTGAACGATTCTTCTACGGTGAAGATTTTCTCGTCAGTAAACAGAATTTGTCTGTGAGCGTTCTTCGCGTACCGGCTAAGTAACGCTTTCGATCTTCGCTTGCGTTTTTCCTTCAATGAGGCCGTGAGCAGGTGTCCAGTGTGTCGCTTGTACGCGCTGAGTCCTAAATCTTCTTTGATAATTCGAAACATGGATTTTTGCGAAATTTGGATTTCCCGCGACAAGATTTTCTGTTTTCGCAGCGGTTTTCGGTCGATTCGTTTCTTCACGGCTTTGATCGCTTTCGGAGTTCTCACAGTGCGCGGACGGCCGGATCTTCGACAGTCTCGTACTCCACCAATATCCTGAAACAACTTCACAGCACGATACACAAAATTGCGAGTGATTCCAAGCGGTCGCAACGTCCTAAAGATATCGCCTTTTCCCATGTTGCATTTAAGTAGGCTAACTACAACAATACGATTTTCGATGTCGCCCCATTCCATGATTGTAAGCAATTAATGTCAAAAACTTTTTACTCCACAATGAAGCATAGATATCAACTGTCAAATCGCAATCAATACGAAATGGATGCGCCCAGTGTTGCATTCGTAATGAGTGAGTTCAGTTGTGTACCAGTATTTATGACTTGACTAGGTACACATGTGTAAGGGATGTTTTGTAGCCGTAAATATTGTAATTCTTCCCCCCTGACAAACAATTGCTGCGACTCACATACGCATACGGTCATTTTCGTTGTTCCTTCTTTCTTCTTCTATTATTATAATTTGGAACATCCTCAAACCTGACCCTCATTCTCATTTTAAGATGAGAAGTAAATAGCCATCATAGCGGCGTTGAAACAAATCCTTTTTACGCTAAGTGCCATACGTATTGTCCTGCGGGGTAAAATTATTATACAACAGTATTGGTGCGACGACAAAGATCTATTTCCTTTTTACAATACATGGAAAATTTTTGTAACTCCACTCTAAGGGGGCCCGTTCATAATGCACGGGCGTTATGTGTGATGATTGGTAATTCGGATGTTTGTGTGGTGTGTCCAATTTGAATACACGCACTTTTAACTATGGCAAACATGTGACTTCACATGGCAAGTAATTTAAATAAATGTTGGAAGTGTGCTCAGCTGGCTAGATAAATGGACACTTTATGGAGGACACATTAAGGCCAAAATTGTACACTTCCCTGCAATTGCTCATAAAGATCATGCCTACTTCCTCTTAAATGCAGAAGTGTGGCAAATTTTCATAAAATATGGAAACTGAAGTGCATTCAAAATTGATAACAGATTACACAGATATGTATGTACATTCTACATATCAGCCACCGTTAGGAAACTTTTTAAAAATAATTTTTTTTTAAATACATATACAACGCAATTAGTTTATGGTAAACGTTCATGTTATCAATGAGACGAGTACTTTGCTTAATTCAATGTTAAGCAATCAATTTACAGATAAACGAAATCAATGAGCAACGTTTTTCCCCACGCTACCAAAAACCTTGATTGTGACAAATTTGTTGATTGCTCTAATAGATTTATGCAAGGTAATATCAGTGTCAAAATTTATTGGGTAATATCTATGGAAAGGTAATAACACCATTTATAATCATTTGTCGTTTAACCGCTTTATCTTCACAGGTATTCCACAGGATAGTACATCTTCTTGCTTTAGCGAACATCAGAATAAGTCCTATATACATATGTATATGCAGTAACTTCCTGTTTTTGAAAAACAATCCGTCGCTCTAATGTATTGAATTGAGTTGAGTGCCGAACAGCTTCATTATGCATAATACAAACAAGGTCTTAAATAATCAACTGTTGATGTGCTCTTCTTAAAGAACCATATGGCAATACAAGAAACCTTATTGTAGCAGACCACACATCATTTTTAGGAAGTTTAACTAGAAACTGTGTTGCCTTGATAATGATGTGGATGCCCAGTTAATGCTATCACAAACACTATTCCCTTTGGATTGAAATCCTGTATCCCTCAACGGATGACGAATATCAAATCAAAACAAAAGGCATGGTACAACTTGAGCTGTACGAGATAAAAGAATGCTACAGTGTCCCGAAGGTCGTAGGCTTATGTGGTCGTTCGTCAAAAACATGAAGAACTGTACCACATTTTCCATCCCAACGCTCATTTATAATGACGTTCTAGATGTCAGCTCTTTGGTAGAGGCTAGTATGCTTCCGGCGCACTTTGCGACCTGCTCAGCTCTTCCAGATTATGGTTATTTCTCCACCTACTCTAGCGCGCCTCAAACATTCTATGAGAAGTCTCCTTTCGCATTCGCATGCTTAGTAACGTCAGTGTTTGTGCTTTTTGTTTTTGGCTTTCTTTATAATGACCCGGGAATTAAGGGTGAACATTGCGAACATACGCGGGTTAAAAAGTAATCACTTTTCTGCGTACGTCCGCGTCTATAAATTCAGGCCAGCTATTTTGGCACCTAGTGAAACACGGGTAGATCCCCCCCCCCCCCACACCACTCAGATCACTCTGATCTGAAGCTACCTGGCTACGAACTAGTGCCATTATTCTTCTCTCATCGCAGTCTCGCCATTTACGTGCGTAGTGATGTAGCTTACCAAATTCCACCACAATGTAGTCCCTGTTCCAACCCGGAATTCAATTTCATGTGGTTAAAATTCCATATCCGTAAGCAAATTATCCACTATTGCTTTATTTATAGAAGCCCCAAACTGGACAGCAATTCGATTTTTAACGAGTTTGATGCTTTGTCTGACTCTATTCAAATAATTGTATCCCTGTATACTCATACTGAAATTGTTATTACGGGCGATTTCAATATACACAATTCTGGGTGGCTCCAACATTCTGGACAGACAACACCCGAAGGACGGAGTGTTGAGATCTTCGCTGCGGAAAATAATTTGACCCAGCTTGTAAATGAGCCAGGAATGACTGCAGCGCCTTTTTTAGCGTGTGAAATTCCAATACGACCAAAAACTGAGGCCGAAAATACCACTATGCCCCAAAGGTAGTAAAAATTGTTGGTCGTTCATCAAAAACATTAGAAATTCTGCCTCATCCTGCATCCCAATGCTCATTTACAATGACATTCCAGCTGTCAGCTCTTTGGACAAGGCCAATCTGTTTTCTGCACACTTTGCGGCCAGCTCAACACTCACAGATTGTTCTTTATCACCGCCTACACTTGAGTGCGTCGAATCTTCAATGGGACAAATTCACTTTCGCACTCATGTACCAGCAAAGGTTCTTAAAGATCTTAACATTCACAAATCCGCTGGTTCAGATGGTATATCTACCCTCCTTTTGAAGAGATGTTCTTCCTCGCTGGCAAAATCATTACGCTAGCTTTTTCATCAATCCTACTTTTTAGGACTCTTTCCGAGCAGATGGAAAACAGCATTTGAACAGTCCGTCCCTAAAAAAGGCGAATCTTCCTCTCTCCTCCTATTGGCCCATTGCACTTACGCTCCTTCTTTCCAAGGTCATGGAAACGCTGATAAATCGTCAGCTACTAAAATATCTGGAAACACGAAAACTTTTCAATGACCGGTAGCACGGTTTTTGTAGCAACAGATCCACTGGTGATTTAATGGCATGCCTCATCGAAAAGGGGAACCAGAGTGTACACCAGTCTAGTGGAAGGAAGATAGCTGCACTTCATATTTCTAAAGCATTTACAGAGTTTGGCATCAGGCTCTTTTGTCGAAAATGCGTGCATTTGGAATCCAAAAATCTCTTCTTCAATGGATTAGAAATTATCTTTCAAGTTGTCTTGGAGGGTTTCATGTCTGGGATCCAGAAAATAAATGCTGGTATGCCCCAGGGCTCCGTTCTGTCTCCGACACTCTTTCTAATTTTCAGAAATGATCTCCTGTTCGCCGGTTCTAATTGAATATACTCCTCTGCTTTTCGTATTCGTTCCTGGGCTCACGTCGCTGCTTTAGCTGTAGATAGGGAACTGCAGCGTATGTGGAGCTCATTAAATTCCTATATTAACAGCATAATCAATTAGGGAACCACTAACAGAGTTGAATTTAATGCTTCCAAAACACAATGCTGTCTGCTGTCATTAAAGCAAAATTTAAACACCCAGCCATTATAAAGAGTGTTTTTTTTTAGGGGCTTGGTTTTGAACTGGCAACACTGTTTCTACAGATTGTCAATTTGACAGTTAAAAGTTGATTTGTGATCAGTACGTTTTCCCATTTTACGATGAATAAATTAACGTTCGAACAACTCATGCAAATTGTACCAACTTATTTTGAAAACCATGGTACGGTATGCCAAACTTGTCGTACACTACGTCCATTTTACGGTCGACATAATCGTCCATCTGACCCGTTTTTGGTTAAATGGATATGTAAACAACTAAAATTGCCTAATTTGGAGTGGAGAAAACTCAGAAGTCTTTTTGAGACGCCCTTACAACCATTAAAACTCACTGTTTGGTGTGCTTTATGGACTGGTCGAAACATTGGCCCATATTTCTTTAAGGACGATGCCGCCCAGAATGTTACCGTTAATGGAGAGCGCTATAGAAACATGATTTCTGACTCCTTCGTTCAAGATGGCGCATAATTTCGCGTAATGGACCTGTGAACTGGCCTCCACGATCTTGTGATCTCACACCTTTAGATTACGTTCTTTGGGGATATGTTTCTACGCCGATAAACCAAAGACGTTAGACGATTTGGAAGTCAACATTCGCCGTGTTATTGCTGATATACGGCCCCAATTGCTCGATAAAGTCGAAAATTGGACTTTACGATTGCTCGTCATTCGATATAGCCTTGGCGCGTATATGCCCGATATAATATTTTAGCACTAATGGTATAAATTTATCTATTCAATAAAGCTAATATCATAGACATTAACATTAGCTTCAAGTGTTTTATTTCATCTTGAATTTGTATTCATGAATTGCACTTGCATCGTCGAAACCGAAAAACTTTCCATTCTCAGTATGTGTGTCAGTGGAAATTTACGTTGAAATGACCACATATTCAATGCTGCGCAAAGTCTAGGTTTCCTCAAACGATGTAAGGCATTCATCCACTTGAAATTGAAGATGCCCACGTTTGGTCAGGAGCACCTGAAATCTCTCTGTATCTGCTAGATAGGATTCAAAACCCTGTGACAAGACTCATAGGTGATGTTAATATCACTCAGACAATGGACACCCTCGAACACCGACGTTATGTTGGTTGTCTCACCTTGTTCTTTCGTTATTTGCACCGTGGACCAGTGGTCCATTAAAATTGAAAACCGTAACACACATCCTTCTTTTTCTTTCCTCCTTAACTTTCCTTCCCCGCGCTTTTAACATTTTAACGATTAACGAATTTAAAATAAAAATAAATTGCTCCTATATGTATGAATCCACGTCCGCAACATTTCTTCTGGTTACGCTTATCTACATACTTATGTCCTCCATATGAAAAAAAGCTGTTCTTACTTTAATTTAGGTGGCTCAACAGTCCGAGTGGATCTGGGCCTCAGCCAGCAGCTGTTCCGATTTGGCCCTTATCGCTCTCAGTTGCGGTACCTTTTCACTTGATCGCGTCACTTAAAGCAAGATGATTTTTTCAGCTTCAGATAAATTCATAATTTTTGTTGCTTAACGGTCAGTCCTCCGTTCTGACATTGGTTTAATCTTATTCCCTTTTCGCGGCTATTCGCAAAGAATTTATTCATTTCTTCTTTATTCATCCGCCATTTTACCGTCAGCAAGGAAGGCAGTACATTGCGGGGAGTTAAACATAACAATTTTGTCATATGTATAAATGTTCCTTTAACAGAAATAAATGTTGAATTTGTACGTAAAAGGTTTCGTTTAATTAACTAACCGTTTGGTAAACCAACGTCAGAATTTTCACTTCGCAGCCTTGCTTAGTATCGTCGGTGTTTGTGTTTACTGTGTTTGTTTGACCAGGGAATTCAGGGTGGACGTGGCCAATATAGGTGGGCTGAAAAGTAATCACTTTTCTGCGTACGTCCACGTCTGTAAGTACAGGCCAGCTGTTTTGGCACTTAGTGAAACACAAGTAGATCGCCGCCCACACCTCACAGATCACACTAATCTGAAGCTACTTGGCTACGAATTAGTGCCATTATTCTTTTCTCATCGCGGTCTCGCCATTTACGTGCGTAGTGATGTAGCTTACTAAACTCCACCACAATGTAGTCTCTGCTTCAATCCGGAAGTCAATTCCCTATGGTTAAAATACCATCCCCGTAAGAAAATGATCCACTATTGCTTTATTTATAGAAGCCCCAAACTGAACAGCAACAGTGGGTGGCCGTGGCTCAAGTGGTAGTGTGTTGGCTTCCCAATCGGACTGTTCGGGGCTCAATAGCAGCCCTGGCCGAAAGACTTTTTTTCAGGCAACTAAAATCTTGTGTGATGAATGGTTGCCTAAATATAACATCAAGTCCAATTTACACTAGTAATTTAGTTTCCCCATTAAATGTTGGATGCCACCCATGGAGCGAAATAACCACTGAGCCCAAAAATCTTTCTCTCTCTCTTTACCCTTTACAAGACACTGATCAGAACATAAGCTTGGACACTGACGAAAGCGGATAAAAATGCGTTCGGGCCCTTCGAGAGAAAAGTTCTCCGGGTAATATTGGGTCCTGTGTGCATCAATAGAGAATAGATGAGACGTTTCAACAGCGAATTTTAGGGGATGTACAACGATGCCGACATTTTTAGAATTTTCATACCTCGGATAGCCCCGTTTAGATGACTGGGTCACTACTGTGGATAACCTTTAACGAATTCGATGCGCAGTCTGACTCCATTCAAATAATTGTATCACTGTATCCTCATACTGAAATCGTTATTCAGTACAGAGCGATTTCAATATACATAATTCTGGGTGGCTTCGACATTCTCGACAGACAACACCCGAAGGATGGTGTGTTGAGATCTTCTCTGCGGAAAACAACTTGAAACAGCTTGTAAATATGTCCCCGCGGATACCAGACGTTAATAGCCATACTGCCAACACTCTGGACTTGTTTTTAACTTCTCACCCTGACAAGTACTGCGTTGATGTGCTCTCCCCTCTAGGCTCGTCGGACCAGTGTGTCATATCAGCTAAATTCTCGTACACCCACCACACAGTTAGAGCAAAGATTCCTAAAAGAACAGTATGACAATACGAGAAAGCCAACTGGAGCGGACTTAACACCTTCTTTAGGAAATTTAACTGGTCGTTATGTTTCCTCGATAACGAAGTGGATGCCGCTGCTGACATAATCACAGACACCATTCTCTTTGGAATGAGAAACTTTATCCCTCATCGGATGAAGAGTATCAAACCAAAAGCAAAGGCATGGTCCGACTCGAGCTGTAAAGAGGCTGTCAACCCAACAGAAGAAAATCGAAAAAAGTTTAAACGAGCCAGGAATAACTGCAACGTCATTCTTAAGCACGTAAAATTCCTATACGACTAAAAATTGAGGCAGAAAATACTAGAAAATACTACTATGTCCCAAAGGTAGTAAAAGTTTTTGGTTGTTCGTCAAAAACATTAGAAATTCTGACTCATCCTCCATCCCAACGCTCCCTTATAATAACATTCCAGCTGTCAGCTCTTTGGACAAGGCCAATTTGCTTGCTGCATAGCTTGCGGCCAGCTCAACACTCCCAGATTGGGCTTTGTCTCTGCGTACACTTGAGTGTGTCGAATCTTCAATGGGACAAATTCGCTTTCGCACTCGTGTAGTAGCAAGAGTACTTAAAGATCTCAACATGCATAAATCCGCTGTTCCAGATGGCATATCTCCCCTTCTTCTGAAGAGGTGTTCTTCCTCGCTGGCAAAACCACTGCGTAAGCTTTCTCATGTCCTACTCTGTAGGACTCTTTCCGAGCAGATGGAAAACAGCATTTGTCCAACCCATCCCTAAAAAAGACGAATCTTCCTCTCTCTCCTCCTACAGACGCATTGCACTTACGTCCCTTCTTTCCAAGGTCATGGAAACGCTGATAAACCGTCAGCTCATGAGATATCTCGAAACACGAAAACTTCTGGAACTTCGTAGCAACAGGTTATTTGATGGCATGTCTCACCGAAAGTGGAATCAAAATCTACACCAATCTTGCGAAAGTGAGATAATTGCACTTGATATTTCTAAGGCACTTCACAGAGTTTGGCATCAGACTCTTTTGTCGAAAATGCCTGCATTTGGGATCGATGACTCTCTTCGCAATGGATTAGAAATTACCTTTCGGAACGTTCAATTCAAGTTGTCTTGGACGGTTTCAAGTCTGATATTCACAAAATAAATGCTGATGTACCCCATGGCTCCGTTATGTCTCTTACACTCTTTTTAATTTTCATCAACGATCTCTTGTCTGCTACTTCTAATCATATTCCTTTGCTGACGACAGTACTCTCTGCTTTTCTCATTTGTTTCCGGACTCACGTCCCTGCTCTTCGGCTGTAGAACGGGAACGGCAGCTCTTTAAATTCTGATATTAACAGCATAACTTATAGGGGAACCACTAACAGAGTAGAATTTAATGCTTCCAAAACACAATGCTGTCTGCTGTCGTCAAAGCGAAATTTAAATACCCAGCCGTTATCCATGAATGGCACTTGCATCGTCGAAACCGATAAATTTTCCATTCTCGGTATGCGTGTCAACGAAAACCTACGTTGGAATGACCAAATATTCGGTGTCGTCAAAAACGCTGCGAAATGTCTAGGTTTCCTCAAGCGATGCAAGAAATACTTCACCCCTCTGATCTGGCCTCAATATATAAGGCGTTTATCCGCCCGAAATTTGAGTACAATTCCCACTTCTGATCGGGGGCGCCCAAAACATCTCTGCACCTGCTGGATAGGATTCAGAAGTCATAGGTGATACTAATATCATTCAAACAATGGACAACCTCGAACACCGACGTAACGTCTCGTGTTTCACTCTGTTTTATCGCTATTTCCACCCCCAGTGCTCCATGGAAATCGCCAGTAGCATTCCGCCCCTTCAAACTTTTAACCGTCTTTTGTCGAATATGCATGGGTGTGGAATAGTAGAATCTTTGTTTCCTCGGATAAAGAAATACCTCTCGGAATATTCGATTCAAATTATTTTGGGCGGTTTCAAATCTGATATCCACAAAATAAATACTCTTGTACCCCATACCTTCATTCTGTCTCCGACACTCTTATTACATATTGTAATTTTCATAAATGATCTCTGGTCTGTTAGCTATGTACTTCTAATTCAGTAAATTTTTTTACTGACGAGAGTAGTCTCTGCTTTACATACTTTTTCCTGGAGTTACATCCTTACAGCCATCGTATACATTTGTATAAGGATCTTAAGATTATTAAATTCCCATTGTCCAAGAATAGCGCTTGCATCGTTGAAACCAAAAATCTTTCATTGACAATCTAATTTGAAAGAATCTTATATTGCTGGGTTTCCTCCAGTATTCTATGAAATGAATTACCCCTTCTGATCTGACCCCAATATACATATAAACTATTCGCCCTTTGTTGGAGTACAACATCGACAGCCAGCAGTAGCCCCTTAAACCTCTCTGTACTTGCTAAATAGGATTCAAAATTTTGCGACAAAATACAATATCAATACATGCCAATATTGATAATCCACAACACCGATGTAATGTCTCTTTCCTTACCTAGTTCCATCGCTATTTGTACCACCAGTGCTAAAACGAAATTGCCATTACCATTCCGCCTTTTCAAACTTTCAACCGTAACACCCGTCTCACCCGCCTTCGAACGTGCACTGAAATATCGTGATACTTTTCTAAGCCGTGCAACTCGCTTATAGAATCCCCTAATAAGCTCTTTATTTCCTAGCTATTTTAATCTGCTTACATTCAAGACCAACGTACGTTGGTATCTTTTTTTCTTTCCTTCCTAATTCTCCTAAATCTCTCTTTGCATTATGTGCTATGGGGAGGAATCAAATGTTGACATACCAAGAAGTCTTTCTTGAGGGAGAGTCTGCGTGGTGCTAGTCAAAGATTTGTTGAATAGAGTTGACTTGTGTAGTATTCTGGGTATCGGCTCATAATTCGTTCTTGCTTACTTACTTAGGTGAGGCTACAGTCCGCCTTAGATATGAGCCTCATCCCTCTCTAGGCAGGTGATGTTGCCCAGTTGTTTCCATTTTCGCAAGCCAAGTCGGTCTTTACCGGAGGTCTTCCTCAATTTACCTCGGAATAGGACAGCAGCTAGACCGGCAGCTCTTTTTAAATAACGGCTATCCTCACTTCGACGAGGACGGAAGAACGGAATTTCTGTTCAACATTGCTCAGATCAAATGGTTCGTCTGACAATGGAATGTTGATCGTGATCACCGTTTAATAATTTGCGAAACTGGTTTTTCCATTTTTACTTTCTGGTAAAATTTTTCAGACTTACCACATCAGAGACGGCATTTATATTGACTGGTTGTCAATAAGTGAGGTTATAGGATCAGCAAAGGCTAACCTATAACCTCAGCCCTCTAACGTCAAACTTCCTCATAGTATTGTATTTTATCTTCTTAACAGTGGCGTTAGAGATCATCGCATTCGTACCTTGGCCACAAAAAAGTAGTCGTCCGAGTCAATGTTGACCAATTTGGTTGGCGGTACCTAAGTGGATTAGAAGATCAACAGACCTCCCTTATGAATGTCGAATCCTGAAACCGCGTGTTTGCTACGATAGCATTTTGTCTCGAGTAGAAGTCGTATACACTTGAACCCGTTGTCGGAGGGAGACGAATCTCCGCAACTGACCGAATATGAAGAGCGCTCGTCTTTGATGTCAAAAAAGGGTTTAGACAAAGTATTGCGATGTCATGTCGCTTTTATTGAACCACACTTAAGAAATATGTGCGAAACTGTAAGACATTATGAACGTCACAATAGAGAGCTATAATTTTGATAATCACAATGACAATAAAAATCGCTGTTTCTTTTGCCTAGAGTACGAATCCTTCTCAAAACAAAAAAAAAAACTCTAAAGATACTCTGTATAAGAGAATGACTTAATATCGGCCAAGTAGCACCTCCATTTAACAAACTGAGATCTTGAAACGAGCAATTTGTTTGGGGAAAGGCGCAACAACTCGCATTAATTCATTTTCAAAATGAAGGAATCACTCTCGATTATTTACGGCGTACAGAAGTTTAACTACATATTAGAGCTGATTACCGGTTATCAGCCGCTGGTAAGCATATTTAATCTCAACAAGAGCTTACCGCACATGACCATTAATTGAATATACGCACACGATACGCTACCGTTCCACTAGACAACACGGAACCGCCGACTGTCTGTCTCGATTGTCCGTGGGATATGACGAAGTTTTAAACGTGGCTGAAGAAGCTGCTCATCATTTGGATGAAGATTCCATTTCGCTTGTGAAAGATTTTTATATTAACTCCGTTATCATAGCTTAAGAGACTGTAGGATTCAGTCTTGATTAGGATTATGGCATACACGAAAAAGGGATGATCAATAGTGTTGCCAGCAATCAATAATATCCTTTTGCATTATTTTCAGAGGACGCTATTAAAATTGATAATAATATCCTTCTTTCTCAGAGTGGAAGCCTTAGAGTTGCAATGCAATCAAAGGGCTTGACGATGCTTCACCGAGGGCACTGTGGCGTGAAGCGCGTGAAACAATTGCCTCGACCATATTGTTGGTGGCCCAGCATCGATGACCATATCATGAATACAGTTTCGCTTTGTGCAGCATGCCAAATCCTTGCTAATAATTTGCCAAAAGAATACACTAGCTGGCCGTCAACGCAAGAAATATGCCAGACCATTTGGTTAATTGTGGTAAACTCAAAACCTCAATTTCCCTTCGTTGTTCGGATCTGATCCACTACTTCACACGCGACAATTCACTCTCTAAAATCTATCTCTTAATTGAGGTGCCTACCCAAAGCTGTGGAGTCTGACCGGAACGGAACCGAATTCACTTCGAGGGAGTTCCACGAGTTCTGCCGAAGTAAAAGCATTCAGTATTTGAGATCAGTGCGTTTTAATCCTGAATCTATCTTGGCACTTTTCGATAATTGTACCAGAACCCCAAATGAAAACAACGCTAGCTAGATCTAAATTTGTTGTCCATCAAAAAGTTTTGGTACGACAGTATCATCAAAAAGAGAAGGAGACAGCTGCCTCGCTCTGAGGAAAGTTCTTGATAGAATATGAACCGTTAGCATCTGTAACTTTTTTCCAACGTGATTCAAGGCCGCTTATTCCTTTTTTACTTTTTTATGGTAGTCTTAATTTTTGGACGCTATAAAGTTTTCAAAGGCTTTTATGGCCTCTGCTCGGTTTCGGAATATCATCTGCCGACAAAATTACTCCAGACTGCGGAATAAGTGATAGTCCACTGGAAAAACATCAGGAGAATACGGCGAATACGGAAGAATTTCAAATCAGGACAATTTTTGCACCATTACGCATGATGTAAGGGGTCTAGCATTGTCATGAAATAGGATCGAACCATGCCTATTTGCCAACGCGGGTTGCTTTTCAGCCAATTTCTAATTGATGAACTATGTCGATTCCCTCACAATATTTGACTGCATTTATCGTTTTCCCTGGTTGAAGAAATGAAGAATGAATTGGTGTTTTCAATGTCCACCAGATTGCCAACGGCCTCGTCACACTGAAAGCATCAGATCACCGAAATCAAGCAGTATTGTCCGCGGTAAGTACGTAGATGGATGACATGACATGGGAATTCGATACTCCGCGTGCTGTTGACAAAACGCCACATGGGCATAGTAAGTACCCCTGCGTTAAATCCCGGACCTTACAAATTAATTTGTATCATTCCCTTGATAATAAAATAAAATAAAATAAACTTTTTCTGTGTGACAACCTAGTTTGTGGGTGTGTTTTGGTTTTTCCTCTGCATCTAACTGCTGCCCAGATCCAAAGTCAAACAAAATCCACTTTTCATCACACGTGTTTATACGACGCAACGACGGTTCATTTTGATGCAGCTATGCACAGATTTCTAAGCGGCGTAGTGTTTGTGCCTCGTTCGTCTTATGGAGCACCCACTTTTGGAGTTTTTTTTTCACTTTTCCTATCGGGGATATGTAGGTGTCGGCTTATTGTCATGGGAGATGCTTCCATGTTCTGTACAATGTTCCGCACCGTTTTTGTTGGGTCTGCATCTACCATTACTTTTAAAACATTGTCGTCAATTACTGTTTCGGTTTCCTGCGTGGTTCGTTTTCAAAGCTAAGATCTCTCGACCGGAACTTAACAAACCGACGTCCTACATCCTTAAATGCATCATTAATGTTTTTCGCTGCCACAGACGCATTATGTCCCAGTGCAAATTCATAAAGGAGAGAGAGCCGTCGGCAGCATGATAAACAATTCCTAGAAAAAAATTATTGTACTCTATACGAGGGTCGTCTAAAAAGTTTCCGGCCGAACAATGATACTCGTACAAGACATTTTTTCTCAAATTTTTTTTTTATTTTTCTACATAGTCTCCTTGTAACTTTACACACTTCTACCAGAGATGCTCCCATCTCTCTAACCCGTCCAAATAGTACTTGGCGTTTTTCTTTGCAAAATAATTGTTCACGAAGGTGATTGCCTCCTCATTTGACGAAAATCTCTGTCCTCCGAGCGCAGTTTTTAGATAAGGAAACAAAAAGAAGTCGCTTGGGTCTGGTGAATAAGGCGGATGGTCAAGCAGTTCATGGATTTTCGCCATGGCAGCCGCTGAGGTGTGAGACGGCGATGTGGCCGTTTTTCCGCAATTTCTGCCTTCAGCTTAGCAAGTAATGATGCGTAGTATGCTCCTCTTTGAAGATAATCGATTAAGATAACTCCTTTACTATCCCAAAAAACAGTCGCCATGACGTTCCCAGCCGAAAAAACAGTTTTGCTTTTTTTGGAGCCGGCTCGCCCTTTGCAGTCCACTGTTTTGACCGAATTTTTGTTTCGGGCGTATGATGGTGTATCCAAGTTTCCTCTACAGTAATTAATCGGCGCCAAAACTCGGATTCATTGCGCCTAGACTGCGCCAACAGGGCGTTGGAAATGTTCACTCGAACACGTTTTTGGTCTAACGTAAGCAAACGCGGCACCCAACGCGCGGACAGCTTTCTCATGCCTAAATCTTGATTTAATATGTTAGAAACACGTTCTTTGGACATTTTCATAACCTCTACTATTTTTCTCACTTTAATTCGGCGGTCGTCTAACACCATTTGGTGAGCTTTAGCAATGTTATCGTCAGTGGTTGCAGTTTTTGGATGTCCCGAACGTTCATCATCTCCCAAGCTCTTACGGTCACGTTTAAATTCAGCTGCCCAAAATTTCACTGTGGTAAATGATGGTGCAGAGTTCCCATACACAGAGTCCAACTCATTTTTGATTTGTGTAGGCGTATTGCCTTTCAAAAACAAAAATTTAATATCAGCTCGATACTAAATTTTTTCCATTTTCACAAAAACCACTCACATCGACTCACTCAAACGACTGTCAACTAAAAACTGCGTGTCCAAAATGACTGAAACTTCGGTAGGTAACTGTCAAAAGGTGCACAACTAGCATTCACTGGCTTTTATTGACGAGTGCCGCTATCTTTACATTTCAGACAACCCTCGTAATTCTTATAGATGTAGGTGTAAACATCTGAGTTGACCAAAGCATACGAAGCCCTCCATAAACCTTGCCAATAGCAGTGTTTATATGGCCAGTCCATATTAGGTAGTCGTTAAAAAGTCCGGGATTTCTTACAGTATGAACAAAGGGGACGATTTCTTCATCAAGTTTTATCGGTGGAAAGGTAGACAGGTCCTGTCTTTTCCTATGAATCACGAGAACTTTCGACTTTGCCGGATTCAAACATAGAAAGTTACGTTGAGCCCAGAGAAAAATATTGTCCAATTCTTCATGTATCAAAGCAACAACTTGATCTAGGACATTGATATTTCCACTCAAAGCCAATTAGACATCACCGGCATACATGTGGATCAGACACCGTTGGACAATTTGTGACAAGTCATTGATGTACATAGAAAGAAGGACAGGTCCAAGTATTGATCCTTGAGGAACTCTACTCGATACCCTAAGAAAGCTCGAAGTTTTATTGTTGACCACAACACCTTACTGCCTATCTACTAAGTAGGAATAAATAAACTTTGTCGATTCTTTGGAGAAATTGTACATGGTCTGAAGTTTTCGGCAAAGAAGAACATGGTTAACAGTATCAAACGCTTTTGAAAAATCTAAGAGAATTAGAAAAGTAACATATTTTTTGTCCAACAACTTTCTAATGTCATCGACTGCTGACAATAATGCTGCTTTGCAGCTGTGTTTGGGACGAAAACCGGACTGACAACTGCTTACTAGCTTATTTATAGATAAATATGCTTGCATTTGCTTCAAAATTACTTTTTCCAACACTTTACTTAAAAACAAGAGAATCGCTATGGGTCTATAATCGTCATTACCTTTTTTAGGGATTGGGATAACTTTTGGCCTCTTCCATTCACGTGGATAATCCGAAGCTGTTATTATGCTGTGGGTAATTGAATGAAGAATGTAAGGAAGGAGAAGTTTTACGAACCGGGGATCAACACCGTCGATGCCGGTTGCGTTTGACTTTATTGATAGAACCTCTTGATCACTGATACATTCGAAACCGAAAAATTCATTGGGGACAGAGTTGTCTGAAGGATCAAATGTATTACACTCCTTTTCATTTGTGAAAGAGGATGGTTTTGTGAAGAATTTAGCGTGTAAGAGTTCACAGTCAATGTTATCGGCTATTTTTGGAATCTCTTTTCCAACTCCCAGTTCCTTAACAGCGTTCCATTTAATTCTAAATACATTCTGCATACATTCGAGTATTCACATGTTTAATGTTCATTCTAAAAATAAAACCTGTTTGTAGATACCCCATACAATCATAGAGATAGCATTTGATTAGGTGATATCAGATATGTAATGAAAATAGATACAATCACTGGAGTAAAAATTTTCAATGTGAGCAAAAACTCGAAGTTCAAGTTTAAATTGAATCAGTAAAAGCAATTTAAATGAGACAATACAAACTACGAGTATGTAATTAAATATTTACATAAAATATGTGAATATTTCCGTATACAACAAGAGCAGATTGTTATGACGGGCGCTATTAAGTAAGCGGTTTTATGTAGTAACTGAGAGTGAAAGCTGTTGTAAATGATAGCAAAAGGTGTTCTGCTTTAGCATCAATTTCCATTGACATAATTTCGTCTACGTCGGCTACGTCGGCTACAGCAGCTATTTAGCTTCTTGCTTTGTGCGGAACAAGAACTCTTTGAAATTTCGTAAAATTATGCAGCGTAGGTAGGCCAACTTGATTATTTACGAGATGGACTTAGCCCTCAACCAAGAAGTGTTTCCAGTAAGTGGAATCGTTTGACAAGTTGCAGACTCCACTTCCAGTCCCCTTCCACTTCCACTTGCTAACTATCACGAAGTTTTCGTCTAATCAGCTGTGACACTGAGTAAAAATCGAATTATCTTTGGGGCCGGGGCCTCAATTTCTCTAAGCCACCTCAAGCGGCTCATAGACGTTTTTCAGACCAGCGCGTGCTCAAGGTGTTATTATACCCTTAAAATGCTTGCACAAAGCGCGGGCGAAGAAACCTTAGGGAGGAAGAAAAGAGAAGTACCCGTGAACGTTGGTTTTAAATGTTTGCAAGTTATAACGACTAGGAAATAGAGATCTTGGCAGGGTATTCCATAAGCGAGTTGTGCGGCTTAGAGCACGTCTGAAAGGGGGTTGATGAACATTCATAGCGATCAGGGTGTTATTTGTTAAAAGTTTGAAGGGGCGGAATGCTACTGGCGATTTCTATGGAGCACTGGTGGTGGAAATAGCGATAAAACAAAGTAACACACGAGACATTACGTTGGTGTTCGAGGGTGTTCATTTTCTGAATGATATTAGCATCACCTATGAGTTTTATCGCACGGTTTTCAATCCTATCTAGCAGGTGCAGAGGTGTTTTAAGCGTATCTGACTAGATGTGGGCATTGTACTCCAATTTTGGGCGGATTCAGAGGGGGTGTAGTATTTCTTACATCGCTTGAGGAAACCCAGTCATTTCATGTTTTTGGCGAAGTTATAAGTTGTCATTGACACACATACCGACAAAGGAAAGTTTTTCGGTGTCGACGCTGCAACAGCCATTCATGGATAATGGCTGAGTATTTAAATTTCGCTTTGCATTGCATTTTGGAAGCATTAAATTTCACTCTGTTTGTAGTTCCCCAATTAATTATGATGTTATAATCGGAATTTAATGAGCTTAGCATATCCTGCCATTCCCGTTCTACAGCCGAAGCGCTGCGACGTTAGTCCAGGAACGAATATGAAAGTGTAGGCACGGATAAAGCACAATCTGGAAGGGTTGAGCTGGTCGCAAAGTATGCTCGCAAGCAGATTGGCCTTATCCAAAGCCCTGACAGCTGGAATGTCATTATAATGAGTGTTGCGATGGAGAATGAGACAGAATTTCTAATATTTTTGACGAAAGACCAACAGTGTTTACTACCCTTGAGACATTGTAGTATTTTTTGCCTTTTGCCTTTCGTTGACGTGTTGACGTTTCGTTTGAACTTTTTCGGTTTTTCTCTGTTGGGTTAGTTTTGAAGGACCGAAAAAATATTTCTGACAACCCTGGCAGTCTCTTTACTGCTCGAGCCATGCCTTTTCTTCTTTTGGTTCGATACTCTTCCTTCGATGAAGAATAAACGATCTCATTCCAAAGAGAACAGTGTCTGTGATCATCAGTTGAAATTCCTAAAGAAGCTATTAAGTCCACTACGAATGGCTTTCTCGCATTGCCATACGGTTCTTTTAGGTATCTTTTCTTTAACTGTGTGGTCGGTGTACGAGAAATTAGCTGATATGACACAAGTGGTAGACCTTGTACTTATCAGAGTGAGAAGTTAAAAACAAGTCCAGAGTGTTGGCGGTGTGGCTATCAACGTCTGGTATTCGCGGGGACTCATTTACAAGCTGTTTCAAGATGTTTTCCTCAGACAAGATCTCAACACACCATCCTTCGGGTGTTGTCTGTCGAGAATGTCGAAGCCACCCAGAATTACGATGGCGGGTCAATAAGTCCGTGACTTTTGGATTAAAACACAGATTTTTTGATAAAAAAATAATTTTATTTTTCAACGTAGTCTCCCTTGAGCTCTATACACTTTGTCCAACGCTTCTCCAATTTTTTTATCCCTTCCAAAAAAAATGATTTGTCGAGGTCCTCAAAATGACGAGATGACTTCATCATTGGAGTCAAATCTTTTTCCACCAAGCCATTTCTTCAGGTTTGGGAACAAGAAGTAGTCGCTCGGAGCCAAATCTGGAGAATAGGGTGGATGAGGGAGCAATTCATAGCCCAATTCATGGATTTTTGCCATGGCAACTGCACATATGTGCACCCTTGCATTGTCTTGGTGGAAAAGAACTTTTTTCTTGGCCAAATGAGGTCGTTTTTTTTTCAAATCGTCATTGAATCGGTCCAATAAGTTGGCATAATATTCCCCATTGATTGTTCTTCCCTTTTGAAGGTAGTCAATGTGGATTATCCCGCGTGCATCCCAAAAAACAGTCGCCATAACTTTATTGGCTTACAAACCCACCTTGGCCTTCTTTGGCGCCGATTCACCCTTAGAAACCCACTGTTTTGACTGTTGTTTGTTGTGATGGATCCATATTTCGTCCACGGTTACAAAACAGCGCAAAAACTCCTCCATATTGCGATTAAACAACGCCAAACCTTCCTGTGAAGTTGTTACACGATTGCGTTTGTGGTCGACTGTGAGCAAACGCGGCACCCATCTTGCGGAAAGCTTTCTCATGCCCAAGTGATCATTCAAAATTGAAACCACTGAGCCATGCGAGATCTCTACGGCTTCCACAATCTCTCGCACTTTCAATCTTCGGTCGGCCAACACCATATCGTGAATTTTTTCGATTGTTTCGGGTGTAGAGACCTCAACTGGGCGTCCAGGAGGTTCGGCATCTTCAGTGCTTGTACGGCCACAACGAAATTCAGTAAACCACTTTTTTACCATTGAAATCGATGGTGCAGTATTTATCAAGCTTAGCCTTGGTCTCGGTAATGGTTTTTTTTCGCAAGAAATAATGCTTAATAAGCACACGAAATTCACTTTTTTCCATTTTCTCCTCAAATTAGTGAGTAGTCTGATAAAAATAGCTGTCAAACACAAACTAATTGACGCAGCAAGTTTAAATTTTGACAGGAGTCAACTGACAAATGCCTGTTGACAGGAGCAGTGTTGCTGTTTCAGTAAAGAGGTCAGAAATTCAAAAATGCACAGAATTATTGACCCGCCCTCGTATGTATATTGAAATCGCTCTGTACTGAATAACGATTTCAGTATGAGGATACAGTGATACAATTATTTGAATGGAGTCAGACTGCGTATCGAACTCGTTAAAGGTTATCCACAGTAGTGACCCAGTCATCTAAACGAGACTATCCGAGGTACGAAAATTCTAAAAATGTCGGCATCGTTGTACATCCCCTAAAATTCGCTGTTGAAACGTCTCATCTATTCTCTATTGATATACACAGGACCCAATATTACCCGAAGAACTTTTCTCTCGAAGGGCCCGAACGCATTTTTATCCGCTTTCGTCAGTGTCCAAGCTTCTGTGCTGTAAAGGGTGTTTTTTGTTTAGAGGTATACATATTCAATATGAAATAAAACACTTGTAGCTAATGTTAATGTCTATGTTTTTAGCTTTATTTAATAGATAATTTTATGCCATTAGTGGTTAGATGTAATATCGGGCATATACGCGCCACGTCTAGCTTGAATAAAGCACAATCACGAAGTTCGATTTTCGACAACTTTATCGAGCAACTGAGGCCGTTTATCAGCAATAATACAGCGATTGTTGAGTTCCAAATCGTCCAACGTCTCTGGTTTATCGGCATAGACTAGTGCCTTAACTTACTCCCAAAGAAAGTAATCTAAAGGTGTGAGATTATAGGATCATGGAGGCCAGTTCACAAGTCCATTACGCGAAATTATGCGTTCAGCAAATGTTTCCCTCAGTAAATTGGTGGTGTCGCTCGCCGTGTGGCAGGTTACTCCATATTGTTGAAACCAAAGCTCTGTCACGTCAGTGCCATTCAACTGAGGAACGAAGAAGTCAGAAATCATATTTCTATAGCGCTCTCATTTGACGGTAACATTCTGGACGACATCGTCCTTAAAGAAATATGGGCCGATGATCCCACCAGCCCATAAAGCACACCAATTAGTGAGTTTTAATGGTTGAAAGAACGTCTCGACAAATACTTCTGGGTTTTCTCCACTCCAAATTCGGCAATTTTGCTTGTTTACATGTCCATTTAACCAAAAATAGTCCTCGGACAAAATTTTGCATTGAAAATAAGGATCGGCCCATTCACCGAACCTACGACGCGTATAATGGTCACGCGGTTTCAACTCTTGCACAAGCCGGATCTTATAAGCTTTTAAGCCAAGATCTCTCCGTAAAATCTTCCACTAAGTGGATGGACATAGCTCCAATTGCTGTGCACGATGGCGAATCGACTCATTCGGATTCTCCTTAACACTGCCCCCCACAAAGGCAATAACTTCTTCTGTTCACACAGTTTGTCATCTTTGGGGATGCGTATTATCCAATAGAGTGTACGTGATGCGAAAACGATTCATCGTGTTCCGAATAGCGAATAGTTTGGCGACCCGAACCATGGTTTTCAAAATAAGTTTGCACAATTTGCACGCGTTTTTCTAGCTAATCTACATATTCATCGTAAAATGGCAAAACGTACTAATTACAAATCAACTTTCAACTGTCAAATTGACAATCTGTAGAAACAGTTTTGTCAGTTTAAAAACCAAACCCCTAAAAAAAAACACCTTTATAAGGTCCAACCAATAGTTGCTCGAGAAAGGGCTTTACTACTCAATTGCCTTCCAATCCTAAACAAGCAGCGATTAGTAAGGGTAATTCTTCGCATAATTTCCAAGCTGGCGTCGAAATTGATGGCGGCACCGAGATAAATAAATATACATATAGTCGCTTACTACCTGTTATAGGTGTCTAAAATCGATGTTGTGTGTCCCTCTTTGTTGACCGCTTTTCCTTTACTGACAGCTAAACCCACCTCTGGTGCTTCTGCTTCAATAATTGCAAACCCTTCAGTTACAGTTCACTGTATTATTGCTATTATACACGTATTAATGTGGTCTGCGTAAGTGAGTAACTGTACAGACCTTAGAAAGACGGTGCCTTTGCAATTTTACTTGTGAGTTTCACACAAGAACGATGTTCAAAATTCACATAACAACACATAGCATTGTTTAAGTGCTTTCCTGACATTGAAGGTCTCGATTTTGTCATTACCGGCCTTGACGAAATAGCCCGATATAGTTCCTCCGTATAGATGCTGTCATACATAGCGTTGTGTATCGATTTGTGTTTTTTTCCAAGATCTGTCGTAATGTGAAAATTTGGTCTATGGTGTAAGTACTTTCGTGGCCGTGTGATAGGGGTCCGTTCAGATTTTTTACGATAAGTTTTAGGCGTTTTACATATGAGAGACAGGATTTTATATGCAATGTTGAGGAAACTCGTTCCCCTGTAGTTGGCGCAGTTCAGGATATCTTCCTTCTTTAAGATCCGACAAACAATGCTGAGGCTTAACACGTCGGGCATACTTTCGTCCACTCAGATTTTGAAGATGAGTTGATGTACGAGGGGCGTTCAACATATTCTCGATATCGGGGTGAAGCTGTGGTTGTATATATAAATTGACTCATTTATCAAGTAATACTATTATTTTAGTGCATTCATGTAAAATTTCATATGAATGTGATTATTAATTCGCGTTTTATCTCTAGTTAAACAGAATCATAATGGCAACTGAGACGATGATGGTGAAAATTGGGCATCGCGCTGTAATTAAATTTCTCACTAAGCAAGGAAAAAGTCAAAAAACTATTCATGAAGAGATGGTGGCTGTTTACCAGGGTTCCGCACCTTCATTATCAACTGTGCAAAAATGGTCAAGTGAGTTCAAGAGAGGCAGAGAGAGCATTGAAGACGACCCCCGCTCCGGCGCCCCGGCTACTGCTTGTACGGGAGAAAGCATCAAAGAAGTCGACAAACTTGTTCTTGAGGATGCCCGAATAAAGGTGAAAATGATGGCAGAGATCACCAAGCTTTCAATTGGTACCATTCACACCATTCTTCATGACCATCTTAACCTTTCAAAGGTCAGAGCAAGGTGGGTGCCACGAATGCTCACAGCGCCTCAGAAAAAAGTGAGAATCGCATGCTGTAGAGAGCTTTTGGAGATGTGTAGTGAGAACGCGGACGGTGTTATGGATCGAATTGTTACTGGGGACGAAACATGGACCCACCACTAAGACCCTGAAAGCAAACAAGAGTCCATGCAGTGGCATAAAATGGGGAACAGACCCCCCGAAGAAGTTCAAAGTCACTCCGTCTGCCGGGAAGCTCATGGCCACAGTTTTTTGGGACTCAAAGGGAATCTTGCTCATTGAGTACAAAAAAAAAGGTGAAACCATCAACGCCACATCCTACGCTTCCACTTTGCATAATTTGCGGGAGGAAATTAAAAAGAAAAGACGGGGTAAACTCGCAGCGGGTGTGTTGCTTCTTCATGACAACGCTCCTGTTCACACGGCACGAGTTTCCAAGGCTGCTGCGCGAGATTGTGGTTTCGAAGAAATCCAACACCCACCCTATAGTCCAGACCTTGCCCCTAGTGATTATTTCCTGTTTCCGGATTTGAAAAAATGTCTTCGTGGAAAAAGATTTTCGGATGATGAAGAACTCAAGTCGGTATTTTGCAGAGAAAGAGGAAATTTATTATTTTGAGGGTTTAAAAAAGCTTATCTCAAGATGTAACAAATGCATTGATGTTACGGGAGATTATATTGAAAAATAAAAACAATTTAAATTGAATTCGCATTTTCCTTCATATCTATACCAAGAATATATTGAACGCCCCTCGTATGCTCCGTATCCAACCATCATCTGCTGCTTTAAACAGTTCGACAGTTAAGCAGCAGTCTTGTTGGACTGAAGCGTGGAAATTGCTCTCGTGACATTATCTTGGTCGGATGGTTGGAAATGTTGCCCATCTTCGTCCATTCCGATGTTACAGGTACTCATCGTATCATACGTAGTCCCACAATGCGATGCGTACATATGCATGTAGAAGCCGATCGAATATGTAATAGGCGTGTATAACAGATCTTTAAGTTAAGACAGTATGTCTCTGTCACAAAATACATTGGAGTTTTCGCGCCATTAAAGGCACCCCACACAACAGTAGATTTCCTCAATAGGCATTACAAAGTCCACATTTATTCATATTCATATCCGCATTCGGAATCTAAATGTGATTTACTCAGTATTCCTAGGTAGGTTCAAATCTGTTGCAGTTTCTAAAAATACACTTTAAGCATTTTGAAATCGTAATCTTGGAAAACAGAGTAAATAGAACTTGAGGAATAATTTTACACAAAAAGTATCGAAAAGTAATTCCCTCAACGCGAACACATTTCACCACAAACCTTGATAATTGAAAACAACAACCACCCTCTCGGCCCGTCATTTCCGTCTTAACTTTCAACCATTGTCAACAACTAGTCCGCCTCTGAATAACAAATTGAAAAACCAAAAACAACACATTTTAAAGAGAAACAAAGAGAATTGAAAGAGAATCAACCATAGTCGTTTCAAATCACAAAGAGCGCCCTTTTTTTTCTTTGTCCCCTTGCAAGAGGGAACTATTTTACTTTATTATCTATGACATGAAAAACCAAACAAAAATAACAAAATTCAGAGGAAAAATTTAACAAAAGAAGATAATGTGGAAGAAGAAATCATTAATTTACAGTTTGTTCGTTTGTTTTATTGGAAAAAAAAAATACTAATTAACAACGAGCGATCAATACCCCCTCAGTATTGGAATCTCAAAGTCTTGTTTGTAATCCTAATTGGTAGCTCAAAAGAAAACATTTAATTTGCTGTCTTAATTTTGACTGCAGCCGAAAATGGTCGTCTTTCTGCCTTATTTGCTGCTTGCTCTTCTTAGTTCTACTTATCAGTTAACAGCTTAATGCTTTTGCAAGTACTCGTCGAACAAATACACTCCCAGTGGAGCCTGACCATTAGCAACACCACCCAACATGATCTTCTGCAAATCGTTAATATGACCGGACAATTTGCGAATGGTTTTGATTTGATCCTCCAAGAACTCCTCCTCTAAGAACTGAGTGGTTTCTGGATCATGATGTGCATGAGATGAGACTTCAGCATGATATGACATAACTTGCTCGGACAATTTCTTTTCAATATCCAAAGCTGTGGCAAGAGCGTGTAATTCATCCAGTTCCAGGGTTTTCTGGGCGCGAGGAACATTGTGAAGGCTTGCAAAATTAACCTCCCCACCACGGCGAGTGACCTGTTTGATTAGCTTGATGCTGTTGTCGAATGCCTTGTCGGAGAGCTCACGGAAGACCTTAGCGAAACCGGGACGGTCCTTTGCGTATGAGCTGAACAGCGTTGACAATAGAATGTAGTCGTATGATGATGCAAGCTGATCGTAGGTGTAGTCCCGGAGTTTGCTTTCAACATGGCTGAAGTGACCCAACTTGGAATTGCAATTTAAATCAGCTACATAAGAAGAGATAGATGATGGTGAGACTGGTGGGACAAAACTGAAAAGTGCTTCAGCGCTTACCTTGTTTATTTGCAATTGGATTTGTGCAATACGATTCCACAGAGGCGTAGCACTCGTCCGTCTGGGCTGCAACAAACCCAACCAAGAGAGTTGATAGAATGGTGATTACTAGTTTCATCTTGATGTTAGTTACTTTCTTCTTTCGAGTATTCTTTAAAAGAAATCAAATTTTCCACCATTAGACAAAGAATTTTCACAAAACCACTTTGCTAGCTCAAATAAAATTTCAAATTCCGAATGAAAATGAAATCTTAATGCGCAGCAAATGTCAAACAAAAAGGAGAAAACAAAAAAAAAAAACTCAAAACTCTTCTCTTCATTCTCGAATGTTTCGCAATCGTTTTACTTGCTTCTTTTTTTTCGGAATGATTGGCTTCCGTGGACCTTTAACACATGTCCTTTCTCTTTGCACTTCGAAACGAAATAATATTCAAGTTGAGCAGAGTTTTCGAATTTATAATTTACGAATTATTGTAGGTAGGTTTTTCTGCGATTGTCTATTTGACACTGTCTACTTACTGACTGATAATGAATTGCAATTAGCACTGATGAACAGAATTAAATTTTTTTTTTTATTTAAAGAATAGAACGACGCACGCTAAACGGTTGAATGTTTCTGCCAGCCGAACCGATTGAGTGAATCTGAATGAGGTTTCACACGAAACAAGTCAATTTATGTAGAAAAGAAACAAGTAATCTGCCATAAGAGAGAGAGTGAGAGAAATCAATATGGTTGCTGGCTGCCATTTGTCTTTGAAATTGTTGGTGTGGTGTAGAGGGATTCTCAAATTTAACGGAAACGATAGAAAAAAAAAAAAAACAGTTACAATAACAACAAAATGGCATGTTGAATGTAGAGTTGCCATTTTTCCATTGATTCTGGATAAGGAGAAGGGTCAGCTGTCTATTGCGTGATTGGAGTAGGTATTGACGTTTTTGCGCGATATTTTGCAAGCGAGCGTAAGAATTTGGTTGCCGTTGTTTTATCAATACCTTCACTCCAAATAAACATTTGTCACATAAATAGGTTGTCCAAATACATAGTGTCATGTTGAATAAATTCACCTGGCTTCTGGTTGCCGAAATGAAGGATTCTCTTAATCTTTTACTGAAAAGGCCGAACGAAATTTTGGCGGCTAACTCGGCTTTCATCAATTAGCCTATCGACTCGCAATCGATGATCAAGCAGATATTAAAAAAAAACATTCATTCTCACATCACACCCTACTGACAAGAGGAACTGCACAAATTTAGTTTGAAATCTCTTGCTTTGGAGCATCGCAGACCATGAAAAGTAGACATGGATGAGCCTTCGCTAGGCCTTTTGCGAAAAAAGCTTTCGTCATTCCCCCATTTTTCTAGCACGCATTCTCAATGTTCTTCCTTTAACAATCCAAAGTTTTGGGTTATATCATACTCGTATGTTCTTCCATATCTAATGCAAGGAATTTAACGAACGAAAACTTAAAAAAATCTCCGACATACGAGTACCTTTACTATGGATAGAAGTTATTTAAAAGGCCAGTGTTTATTAGAACCATATGGTATACCAAATTATGAACGGTTATTAACGTGGTCCTCATACCAAAATAAGACAACTCTTATATTTATCCCAATAGCCTATGACACATAGTTTTGTCAATTTGATTTTCACTTATGCTTTAATTAGTGCTAACAGTTTTTGCATTCAATGGCAATGTCATCATAAGTATACTACTGCATTAAATATATTTCTTTACCTACCTTTGCCTAGCCAGACGTCTAAAGCTATTTCGAAGCGGAGAACTTGTAGTGAGTAATAGTGGATGGACCTTTGTTGCGATCGCTAAAGTCAGCGAAAATTGTATGAAAAATAAACGTGTTTCCCATACCTCGAGGCATGAATTTCTCCGTGCTACAGTGTCTTCCGTTCTATTTAACGCATTATAAGTTTAAGGTTACTGCTTATTCAAGGCTGTTGAAAAGTACTTCCTAAACAGGTTTTTGATTCGCAAACATAAGAAGTTCTCCTACCTACATGTATACTCCATTTACAGACCCATGTTCTAGGATAATCTTAAATTCTTTGAAAAAAATATAGATGGACGCAACAGCATAATTGAAGTAACCATAGAGCACATACATGAGAAACCACCCCTGATGATGTACATGCATTTTACCCAGAAACAGAAATATAATGTACATAGAACCAATGTCATGATATTTGTAAAAAAATTACTGAGGCAAAAGTATTGTGGAGGAAAAAATTAAGTTAGACGTTTCATTTAAGTATAACTTGCAGCAGTGCTTAATATCTAAAACACAGAAAGAGTGATTTTCATGAAAATAACCAGCACTTGCCTAATAAGGAAGCAATTTAATGTCTAAGCATAGAAGATATTGCCTTATCTAAGAAATAACCAACCAAGCAAAAGTGAACGAAACTGAAGCATAACCTGCCCCGCATGCCAAACTTTTTTTTTCTATCAATTAGACAAACAAATCCTTGTTTCCAAGTTTTTCAACTATAGAACCAGTGTTTTCTATATTGGCAGAGGGCATGTACAAATTTTCTGACGCATAGCATTAATTTGGCTTACACGGCAGGTTTCTTTCTGTATCCTAGTAGTAGCTGTTTTGTATCTTTATTGAGAGGTGCGGATGATATGCCTTAGTGATTTCGACAACCTCTTCGTTTAACGAATTGTTGACGCTCATTTGACTCGAATTAACTTCTTACTCAACGTCGTATTTCTTTTTCTGAGTTGGAGAGGCAAGATGTAAAATTACCTGCCACAATAAAGAGCGGGTTTGAGCATGCTTTGCATCGATTTAAATTTGGTACATCTGTTTAATGGTTCAACTATAGACAGAGCGCTGGATTTCTTTGTTGTTCTGAAAACCGAATGCTCTTAATCACAGAACCGTCTAACACAATATTCAGCACTCCAAGAAGAAAGTGGCTTGAATAAATTCGGAAATAAGGCTATCATAAGCAGACCTTGAAACTCATACAATATATTTTTTCACAAGTTCTATAGTTGTGTTACCATTCCTCAATTGAGTGGGCAAAACATTGAAGTCATCAAGTAGCTTATCAAAGTTTAATAAATGATAACTCAATCCAAGCATGTTAATAAATTTCTTCCGACGTTTATAAAGACTTTTTCTTGTCGGTATTTTAAAGGGCGCTTTTAAAAATATCGCGCGTAAACCATCCTTATTTAAATAATGGAAAGTTCTCTTGCTAGTAGATCTACTAATACTCGTAAGTACTCGTATAACGTATTTCCAAACCGTTCTGGAATATTTGAGAAATCATTGTGAATATACCTACTCGAAAAGAACGCTTCCGTATCATTAAAAGGCCCGTCTCATAGACTCCGTATTCAACTGAGAGCTGGATAGAATATACGCTTTCTTATGGAAGGAAGTCCACAAGTAACGGATATGACGGATAAAGTAGATTTACTTTCTACTTTTTTGTCCGTTGGGAGTTCACACATTTACGCATTGAACTTAATACATTTACATATTGAGGTTCACACATAAGCGTTTTTATTGGTGGATGCATTGAGAGAATGTAAAGAAACTGTCATAGCTTTAAAATAAAACACTCGCAGCAATAATAAACCATCAACGTAAGTCGCAGATTCTACAGGACTGCCATTTCCCTTAAATACATCAACGTCAACCTATCCGACAACGTTCTATGATAATTTACTATTTACTTTACTACACTCTACATAATGCAAAGCCCACAATGCGTCAGAAATACCTGTAGCCACTGTGAGTGAAAGTGTGGCGGAGATCCGAAAACATCAATTCGGCATCGGTCCGTTCACTGTAAGTAAGATCTCGTACAGCAACTAATGACATAAAACCAAGGGATATGTCGAGAATCCGCGGATTGGGCTCTTTAGCAGCTAGAAGTTGACCTCAATTCTTATCGCAAATCTAGGCTAATTTTTAGCTCAGTGGGGCTACGAATCGCCGCTTCTGGAGGCAGGCTCATGAGACTCACACTGGTGATATCATCGGTTTTTATTTTTCAAGAACCTGATTGGAACTGACGTTATAGTTATATGGCGTTATAGGATAAAGTAAGGCAGCGCTACATGCTCTACTGTCCATGAAATCAATGCCTCCTGAGGATTCGATTCAACGACATTATATCACGAAATGAACCAACAAATTGGCCATCGAGATAGTGTGATTTAACGCTACTCAATCACTTCTTTTGGGGCTATGTAAAGACTTTAGTATACCTACAACGATAAACTGCAAACTATTCAGGTATTGAAAGTCAATATTAGGCGCACTATTGATGTGATAAAGCCCCAAATGCTCGAAAAAGACGATCAAAGCAGGTTCGACAGGGTGAGCTTTGTAAAAACAGACGAGGAAACCATATAAATTCAGTCGTGTTCAAAACTTAATGTCATGAACCATTTTTCATAATGAATGAAGATTTTTGATTCAAATTCAATTCTTATCCCAACAATCTTTAGAAATAATTACAGTATGAAAATTCAAGATGTTTTGACTACATAATGTTCTCATCAAGAAGTTTCTTTAAACTCCATGGTATCCATAGCGCTTAGTTCATGATAGCTGGATGGATTTTAGGCCGTCACTTCATAATGCTGGGCCAAGGATAGTCGCGGACTTCCTGCGTTTTCAAGCACCTAACTTAGTAGGTTAAGATCTCTCCTTGCTAAGCGGTGACAAATTTAGCATAATGACGAATACACTCATTTCCTTTGAAATCTACATTTACCGCTCGTATCTTTCGCTTCATTTCGTTTCGTCATTTTTTTTATTTTGTTTACACTTCGATGTACCATGTCTTAGAACTTTCGAGAACGCTGACCCATCCATGTTGTGAAATACTGTTGCATATAGCAAAATTGACGCGTTGGTAACCCTAGCCATGTATTGTACTTTGCCTGGGTTCTTTTTCTTCAAAATCAACAAAAACAACAAACAGCTGACTCATAGCTCTCTTATGGCAGCCATTAAGCAAAAAAACACACAGCCATATTGAATAATGTTACGTTATCTCCCTCTCAGCTTAGCAAAATCGGCAACAACAAGCAGACGACACCATCATTTTTCGTTCATGTTTGTTGCGGCGCCATTACTGTGCACTTTACTCGCTCACTCTCTCTCTCTTTGTTCATTGTATATTTGCGTTATCTTTTATCTCGCCACTGAGCTGTTAATACACAGTCGAACCCTGCAAACTACAATATTTTTTTTTTTTATCACGCATCATATCGTAGTCGATTTCGATTAGACATCACCACGTCAACTCAAAAAACAACAGCAACAATCAAATTCGAGAGCGAACGCAGAACCGTGTGGCACAAAAATTTTGCTTTTAAAAGTTACGTCGATTCGCCCTCAGCCATCAGTTCAGAAACAAGCAGCGTTTAGCACGTTCTCTTTCTATCCGTCGCCATTTAGTTCTCAAGAAAAAGTCGACTTCTATTCCAGTGTGTATAAAGACTCCGACTTCAATTGAGAATCACAGAATTTTTTAATCAGTGCTAGCAAATTGAACCATCCAATCATCATCCATCGTTTGTGTGAAAAATCAAAGCCAAAACGCGGTCACTATAAAATAATTCTATTAATTTAATTAACAATCAGAATTGTCAGTAGTGTCAGATCGTAAGAGGTCTCAGTGTTGTGTTTTGCAAAATTTTGAAATCTACAAAAAACCAAAAAGGACTCAAAATGAAATTCGCCGTGGGATTAGCTGTTCTTTTGTTGAGTGTTTTGGCATGTGTCTCTGCCGATGGGAATTGTAAGTGAAAATTAATTTCTGATACATATTGTAATTTTATGAGTTTTTTTTTTGTCAAGTTTGTGAAAGTTGTTTGTACCTACGGAATTTTCCGAAGTTTCCGTGTGCATTTTCGAGGCGAACAATGAATTAATTTCGTCGCATTAAAATTTCTTATCGAACCGAAGTGAGCGACCATCATGAAATCGAAGAGAGTGATGGGTTCTCTTCAGACGTGACTCAGTCTCTTTTATGTTACGTTTATGTCGTATGTCGTATCGTGTGGCTTTGTTTTTTTTATTGTGTTTTTTTTCCTTTCTTTTCCGGAGAATATATTAATTTATTCAAAATTGGTAGATAACTTGAGATTTTGAATAAAAATCTGGAAGTGAAAACATCTGATATCACGGTCACATGTGACACGATTTCACTGTTACTTTTTCAGAGTGGACAAGCGAGGAGTATATGTAGCACATTTTGAATTGAATCGGCAAAAGTGCTTGTTTGGAAAGAGGTGGAGGAGAAAGAAATTTAAAGCCAGCGGCAAATACGTGAATCGAGATTTTCTAATCCTACCCAACATCCCAATTAGGTTCTTAGCCAAATGATGTAATACTCAGTCTGTGTACCTGGCGATGTTTGTTACTAGAAATTGGACACCACTACATTGTGGTTGGTTCATGTGTGAGGTTACACAATCGTTTTCGCATACATCGCCACAAAGGGACCCTGCAACGCTTTGCAGTCCCATTAAAATGTAAGAAGATATAATCAACGATGGTAAACTTATGATACTACAGGCTTGTGCGGTCCATTTATGAAAATTAATCGCAGGCAAACGTTTTCATACCGCTTTATCGCACATCACACTATGTGCACAACATAAACTTCGTTTAGCACTTGCGTACGTTCAAAATGGAAATGGAAATGGCTTCATATCAGGGACACATGACTATTCTCGATAGTTTTAAAAAAATACTTCCAGTTTTCTTAAATTTAAAATACTTCCTTCAATCTTCTCTCTAGAAAACCTTAGATTATGCTTAGAAATCCCATACAGCTGGTCTTGAGAACCTTTCGAATATTTCATTCGAACTTTGTACAACTTTGGACGCTTAAGTACAAAATATTTCAAATACTTCCGTTTCAACTGGTGCTACTAACCACAGTTGTTTCTTAGACTTTCACATCATAGTGTACCTCTGTTTTTGGCTTGAATTTCCGATAATCGTTGGATTTTCTGATAATATTCGTTGCGGATGGCAATACCAGCTGATGCGATCGTTGGAGTTTTTCAACAATCGGTTTCTTAATGCGGAAACTTCGTCGAAAACGCCTACTTTACTACTACCACGTTTAGTTACAATCTCTGGACATTCCTCATGCATTGTTCAACACATCGCTGCATATGCACCACAGTTGTGTTTTGCAAATTTTTTAGTTTAAGAGACACTTTAATCCACCGCACGCTATTATTTCATCACATCAATCGATCGTGTTGTCATCTTCGCATATCTGATCTGTGCAATACAAACACAGCAGAGGATTATCATGGAAACGGGCACCTTCACCAAGCAATACAACATCAGATTATCAGATATCGAACGAAATCAAAATCCGCTTCCTGACCTAATAAAACTCTAAGGCAAGTCAACAAGTGGCTGTGTATCTTTGTCAAATTTCTTGCAATCATACTAAAGAAGTATTTTATTATACCTCCGGATTACATGTCTCCTTTGTTTGGAAGCCGGTCTATTAACGTTCTCAAATTTGTTATATCAATCAGGGGATGCTGACTAGTAGAACCGGCTCCATCAAACTCCCCTAACACTACAGCATTGTGTGTGCATTAATACTCTCGTGAGTCACTCAGTTGCACTTCACTAACAGATTACGTCCAGAGTTCGTGACCTTTGTTAGCTAATATCTTCGATACATACAGATTACAGAGTTACTCGTATCAACTTTTTTGAGTTACTGAGTTGAAAAAGCACAGATTCAAAATTCCTCATCATTTAATGTTCACAATTCCATGTACTCTATGTATTGTGCCCTTGTTTTCTTAATTTGCCCGAGGCAGAAGCAACCGAAAGCACATCGATAATGGGAGTTCATAAAAGGCATCTTCTATTGTATAGCACGTTGTATCTATACTTTTCTGGTAGAAGAGTAGCTATCGAACGATCAATACTAGTCTATTCGGATTTTGTGTGATGTGTGCAGGAGGATTCAGGCTCAGTACTTCTTTGTCGATAGTTTAATTTAAAGAACTCTTACCCAATCCAAAATCATTCCTTTCCAGATCCCATATTCCATCATGCTCACCTTTGTTGATCGCATAGTGAACATTATATTTTTCGATTCCATCGATAACTGCACGACTTCTGAATATTTGTCACCGATGAAACAGTTCCGCCTGGGTGTTTTTGATTAAGACCGACTTGTTTAATAGATCTTTGATGGATCTTGGCGATTTCGTGATCGTCTTATTTTTGTACTCCTGAGAAGTGTTTGAATTCAAGAGTTTGTAGCGGGTACAGTGCAAGTTGTTGTCTTCAAGAAATTTAGAGCTTTGACGCCATATTTCCTTCTTTTGTTGAAGTCAAGTCTAGTAGATTACCATCTAATCTTGATGTCATCTGTAAGCTGTCCAATGATGCTGTCGATGTTTTTCATGTCGCATGCTGTTTCTTAATGTATATTCAATGGAGTGCCGAATTCTACTTCAGGTGACTTAATTCAGCGTTCATTATTCAATTCATCCTCATTGCTAATGCTCTCCTTCGTTCACCCTTCTCTTAAAGACTTAAAATGCCAGTTGTGCGGGCTTTTATGAATCCCATTTTAGAGGACAGGAATTACGAACTTTTTACCTCGATTGAACAGTTAATATTGTTTAGGATGATTGAAATAAACTTGATCCTTATTCAAAGGCATTGGATAACGTGATCCTACAGTTTAATGTTCATCTTCACTGATCATGATCATATGTGTACGTCTAGCGCGGATTCTGCAACAAATTGCTTATTTTTTTTACTGACGCACGATCTACGATCATAGGGCTTGGCCTGAATCTCTTGGAACAAAAAACAAGGCAGCTTGTCAATGTCAAGCAGATTGAGGTTGTAATCTTGTAATCCTTAGCGTTTAGACTCTGCAAACATTATGCATACAATTATGGATGTCGTCATCTTCGATTTACTCTTCTATTATGAGAGAAGCTGTCGTGGTTTTATGTAACTTCATGTAACTTACTCACTTTTAATAAGTCGGGCACATTTGGAATATGGAAATATGAATTCGTTTGAATGTTCCGAAAGTTGCTATGACAACATTATATTTGAAAAACATAAAACATGCTTTCCCCTAAAAACATCTATATGATGCCATGTATTTACAATTTACATGAACACTCAGGTTCACAGACTATAAACATGACTGGGAGCATGTCACTTACGTGTGATTAGTTTATCAGCAGACGCTGATAAGGCTACTGTTGATCTTGAAATGAGGTATTATTTCCATTTTTCATAAATTACTGATAAAATTTATTTGATTTACAATTTGAGCACCATTACGAATAGGTAATCTTTTCTTTATTCCACGTATATGACACCCTGATTGCCTGCCGTTGCTCAACGATTGTATCCAACATGTTTTTGTTTTTAAATTGTCAGACGATTAGACGGAATCTGAATCTCTTTTGTTTTCAATTGACTTAAATCGAACGAATACAAAGCGGAAAACGCAATAAACAACGTGGGATATAGTCGTTGAAGTACTATGTACGCAGTTGACAAGGGATCAATGCAAAATCTTTGCACACGGCCCCATCGAAACCAGAAATATTGACCACTGTCTCGACTGAATGCATTGGTGGCATACTAGACAAGGCAATGAATGAGAGAGGAAAATTAATCAATAAAATACGTCACTAAAATTATTACACGAGTATATTCCACATTTGGTAAATGATTTAAAAAAGAACAAATGGTAATTAGAGGGCGGGGAATTAGATTTTGTGATTTGTACTCACTGTTTTTATAATTCATCACAGGAGATGTTTACTGAGCATCTAGAAAATGAAGGGACAAGCCATGTGCCACGTTGTCGATTATTTAACCACATATTCTTAGAAAAAGTCCTCTCAAAAGGGGCTCTCATTCTAACATATAAACCCTCTTGATTTCTAAACCAATCATCAATGCATTTTTTTTTTTTAATTCCAGGTCAGATTGTGTCCGACAATTTGCCCACAGCTTGGGTGGACATGAAGTCTGAATGCATCTCGAAAATGCGCGAACAAATTCAAACTGAAATTAAAGCTTCATACACCTACCTGGAGATGGGAGCCTATTTCTCTCGTGACACCGTGAATCGTCCAGGATTTAGTGAATTCTTCTTCAGTGCCGCTAAGGAGGAACGCGAGCATGCCATCAAACTGATGGAATACCTAACTATGCGTGGTGAGCTCACCAACTCCATCACCAACTTGATCTCTGTTCCTGTAAGTTTGATTTACTATTTTTGTTTACATATTTGCATAGTTTTGACTTTTGTTTCCTTCTCTTTACAGAAAATCCAAACAGGCGTAAGTTACAGATGGTTATTTCTCGAAAGTCCTGTGTAGGTACTAGGTATTTTTGTTTTATATTTTTACAGACTGCATGGACTGGTGTCAGTGCTCTTCAGGCTGCCCTCGAATTGGAAACCAAGGTTACCGATGAAATTCGTAAAGTTATCATCAAATGCGAAGGAGGTGCACGCAACGACTACCATGTAAGAATTGTTTAACTCGACCAAATCAAATGGAAAATCTTCAATTTAAATTTTTTTTTTATCACAGCTCGTTGATTACTTGACCGGTGTCTATCTAGAAGAACAATATAAGGGACAACGTGACATTGCTGGTAAATTGTCCACCCTCAAGAAGATGGAGAAGGCCCAAGGCGCATTGGCCGAATTCTTGTTTGACAAAGATTTGTAAACATACAATTTGTTAGCCTTAAATTATCAATTACTCGTCAACTGAAAGACTCTTTTTGCCTGATTGATCATCTATTTCGTTACCTACATACAAATTTTCGTTTCATACATTATTTTTCCAAAAAAAAAAAACAAAAAAAAAATCAAATTTATTCCTATTTACGGTTCCAAGTACTAATTAACACGAAGCAAGCGATCAACCCCCTCAGAAGAAAACTTACAAATAAAAAATTAAGAACAAATTTGTTATAAGAAAATTGAATAAAATAACATCTTAATATTCTATGGACTGTAGCCAGAATGAAGAGAAAAAAAAATCGCTGTTTCTTTTATTATAAACGTTGTTGCATACCCTTCAAAAGTGAATTGTACTCGTGTCATCCCTTAAACATATTTTAACCAACATCATGAACTATTGTAGTATTCGTAATAGACCTTTGATTTTCGATTTGATGATCATTAAGCATTTGTGTTCTTGTTTACTTGTTTTTTGTTTTGTTTTTCTTTTTTTTTTGTTTAAATTTAGATGTAAGATGTTTGTTCTAAAAATGAAGATGTAAAGAGTATTTGGGAGATTTCGTTTTAGTAAATAAAAATTAAAAATAAATTTAGATTTAGAAACTACGTACGTACAGTTTGTGATTGTTATTTTTTTGTCATACTTGTAGGTACGTGTGCTTTTGTTTTGTCTCTTTGATAGCTGGTTATTTTTGTTCACGTAGCTATTGCGATATCGCATCTATGTCTTTAGAACGTGTACGACCGCATGCACGGATGATTGTTTAGTATTGGCAATATTGACCCCGAGTGGAAGACTTTACTTTATCGTCTGATTTCGCGGAATGACACCTTTTAAACTGCTGTCACTGATTGCGTTCTGACGTTGAATGATTTAGATGACATCAATACCATCAATTGAAGGGGGGGCGGAAGAATGCACGAATAATACAGGGTGTCCACTAATTCGATGACGATAATTTGGGAAATGATTCCTGGGCATATTCTAAGAAAAAAAATCGTTCTACAGTGAGGGTGTTGACTAGCCAATTAAATGGTTGTTTATTATCTGTTTAAAATACAATTCAATATGTGTAACAAATTATAATTAAATTAAAAATACTTAGTCGTTCTCCCGGCATCTGGCAAGTCAACCGGATAAAGACCAAATAAATGGAAAAGGAAAACGTGGTGTTCGCCAGAAAAAAATGTGGTAGAGTAAAAGGTTGTAATAAGTCTTAGGATAAGAACAAAGTACTCTTAATAGAGAAGTTCTTGGGGCGCTAACATTCCACCCGCCGTGAATCGATTCACATTGGAGATTCACTACTCATCAAATCCAGCTTGGCTAATTTTGAGACAGGTCGTCTTATGTTTCCGCTTGATGTTTGCACTACAGCTGATCGCACCTGGCCATCAGGCGCTGGAAATATTGGGTCTACAACTTAATTCGTGCGGTTTGCTAAGAGGTGGCGTAACTTGCATTATTCCATTGGAACATGCGTTGGAAAGCTACTGTCATTGTACGTTATTTCAGTATATGTCATTCATTTGAAGCGTAAACAACAATAATTTTTTTTCACTCAACTATGTCGAACTTTATGCCTGAAAAAGTGTTTTTGCGGGGAATTCTTCTTCATTACTTTAATATGAAGAAAACTTCTGCCGAAAGTCATCGTATTTTGGTGGAAGTATATGGTGAACATGCGCTAGCTGAGCGAACGTGCCAAAAGTTGTTTGCACGGTTTAGAACTGGTGATTTTGGCTTGGAAGACGATGAACGTCCTGGCCAGCCAAAAAAGTTTGAAGATGAAGAACTGGAAGCATTACTCTATGAAGATTGTTGCCGAACACAAGAAGAGCTCACAGAATCTTTGGGTGCCACTTAAGCAGCCACTTCAAAACGTTTAGAAGCAGCTGGATATATTCAAAAGCAAGGAAATTGGGTTCCACACGAACTCAAGCCGAGAGACGTCGAAAGGCGGTTTTACATGTCCGAAATGCTGCTGGAATGCCACAAAAGGAAGTCATTTTTGCATCGGATTGTTACTGGTGATGAAAAATGGATCTATTACGACAACCCCAAGCGCAAAAAATCATATGTGAAACCCGGCCAACCAGCCAAATCAACGGTAAAGCCGAATATCCCATGGCGCGAAGGTAATGCTCTGTATTTGGTGGGATCAGATGGGTGTGCTGTATTATGAGCTGCTAAAACCGGGTGAAACCATCAATTTACAACACTACCGAACACAATTAAGTGGCAGTGGCCGAAAAACGCCCGGAATATGCGACCAGACACGAGGCAATAATTTTCCATCATGACAACGCTCGGCCCCACGTTGCTATTCCGGTTAAGAACTATTTGGAAAACAGTGGATGGGAAGTCTTACCCTACCCGCCATATAGCCTAGACCTTGCCCCTTCTGACTACCATTTGTTCCGGTCGATGCCGAACGCCCTCACTGAAATACGGTTCACATCAGAGCAGAATATCAAAAATTGGCTTGATTCATTCTTGGCTGCCAAGTCGGCGCAGTTCTTTTGGGATGGGATCCACAAATTGCCAGAAAGATGGGAAAAAGTCATAGCTTCAGATGGGCAATACTTTGAATAATACTATTGTAAATGTTTTTTTTAAATAAACGTTCAAATTTTGAAAAAAAAACCGCACGAATTAAATTATATACCATAATGTAAAAGAAAAACAAGAGGGAAAAGAGAAAAGGAGAAAATTGTCAGAAACAGTATTGCATTTTTAGTTCCTTTTATTAATTTCGACTTATATTAAGAATTACCCTCATCTCGTTCCGACATATGTTGTATATGGTATTATTTCAATTTAGATTAAGTTAGGTTAAGAACAGACAATAAGTCAAAGAAACTTGTACACAGCTCCGGAAGCAAGAGCTATCTATCTCCTTTATTGGCATTTCATATTAACTAAAATAAGCAATCGAATAGGACGGCCATACGTTACAGCCTCCATGTGTATACTGCAACTCGTTGTAGAAAAAGACAAATATATTATATTCACATGTAACCCAAGAAGAAAAGACTTAATAAATATTCATTCATTCATTCGCCTCTTAAAACTAGATAATCTTTTTCCTCAGTTTCTGCAGCATCATAATCTACATTATGGACCAAATCAATGTTAGCATCCGTATTTAGACAATTTTCATCATCATCAGTGTTGTCTTCATCTTTATCGTTCGTACTTATATTCGTTAAATGGTCCCCTTTGTCGTTTTCGCCATCGACAGATGAGAATAAATGTAGTCATCTGTCTTGTTTACATCGTTGTTGTTGTTGCTGGATTCGATAAACTGGGAAAGTTTTTCATCAAAAACGACGTCTCTCCGCTCTACGACTTTCTTGGTGTGTCTATCAAAAAGCCGGTATGCTTTTGAAACTGTTGAATATCCGACCATGATATATGTTTCACCCTTTGCTTCGAATTTTCCACGAATTGGTTTCTTCATGCTCACAGCTACACAACCGAATGCACGAAGATGTTTCACGTTTGGTTTCTTATTAAACCATATTTCAAAAGGAGTTTTACCATTTAATATATAAGTTGGACATCTGTTTCTGATGTAAGCCGCCGTCATCACAGCTTCTACCCATAGACTCGTTTCAACACTGGAATGAACCAACATTGACCGTGCCATTTTAACTAACGTTCTGTTGGCGCGCTCAGAAACGCCATTCTGTTGAGGAGTGTAAATGGTAGTAAGTTGTCTCTGGATTCCATTCTTTTGAAGTAATGCATCAAATTTAGCATTCACATTTTCCTTTCCGTTGCCCGTCCGTAAAGTTTTTATTCTACGTTCCGTTTGCCGCTCAACTTGGAGTTTAAAGAGCTTTTAATTTACTTAGGGCGTCGCTTTTTACCTTCATAAAGTACACGTATATCTTACGAGACATATCATTTATGAAGGTGATGAAATATCTTGAGCCGCCTAGTGGTTCTATGTCGAACGGTCCGCACACATCCGAATGTACAAGTTCTAGAAGCTTGTTTAATCGTTTTTCGGACTTTTTAGGAAATGGCAATGAATGTATCTTGCTAACCATGCACATTTTACATACTCCTTCTCTGATGCTTTTGCATTCAACCCATTTACCATTCCTTTCGCACACAATTCATGAAGAGACTTTACTCTGCAAAACGAACACCTTTTGCTTAACGATCTCATCTACCAGAAACAGGCCATCATTCTTTTTCGCATGAAGGATAACAGACCCATCTCCGCGAAGAACTGTAGCACGCTCCGCATTAAACTTCACAGACCTTTAGACCTTTGTCAACCATTCTGCTCACAGATAGGAAGTTTGCTTGAAGCTCTGCGGAATACAAAACATTTTGAAACAACAAGTCTTTGTTCTTGTATTGGAAAAATACATCACCTTTTCCTTCTGCAACAATTGATTTGTTGCCTGCTAAACCAATGATTTCTTTATGTTGTTCAAAATTTACAAACCGGTTCTTGTTGTTGCATATGTGCGTTGTTGCACCGCTGTCAATATACCATGCATCACTTCGTGGTTGAGTTTCAGCTGCCGCAATCATGGTCAATGCTTGTTGTGAACGCGTGTATGTTTTTCTCTCCTTATCACATTCACTAGCACGATGACCAGGCACACCACAGTTGAAGCATTTGCCCGAAAAGTGTTTCTTGGTCTGATTCTTCTTCCCATTCGGCTTTTTGAATGTGCGAGTCACATACGCTTGTTCGTGCGCATCTCCATGAGCGTCTTCTTTTCTTCTCTCTGCTTCTTCGAGGAGTTTTTGTTTGATGAAGCTGAATTTAGGCAACGAGTCACGTGTTTAAATTGCGATGACAAAGTTCTCAAATTCTTTAGACAAACTGGACAGCAACATAACAACAAGAGGCTCATCTTGCATTTGTATTCCAGATTCAGACAATTGTTCTGTCAGTTCAAGGAACGAATTCAAATGCTGCACCATATTACCCCCTTACCCACACTTTTTGGATTGGACCTTTGGGCGCATAGATTTCGTTTAGTTTTGTCCATGCTTCGAACGAAGTCTTTGCGTTTTTTATATAAAGCAATTGCGCAGGCTTCACACTCAAGATTATATTTGCAAGAGCCTTCTGATCGTCGGTATTGAATTTTGCAATTTCTGCAGCATCCTTGATGGACTCCTTTTTCACCTTGCCACATGTAACTTCCCAGAATCCTGTATGCACTAGAACACTCTCCATCTATATGCTCCACACATCGTAATTGAATTCGTCCAATTTCTCTATTTGGAAATAATTCATTTTCAATTTAAAAAAAAACTTTTAGAGAGCACTCCTGGGCCCATAACCTGTTGAAGTAAAAGTTTATTGGCGAATGAAATTTAAAAAAGATGTCACATTTGAATCTTGTTCTAACGTACAATAAGTGATACCAACTTACAATATCATATGAACTAGATTGTGCCATACACGTTGGGTATTGCCAGCTATTTTCAACACTTATGAGAAATAAAAAGATCTTTGAATTGATATGAATTGAAAAACTCAGTTGGATAATTGGTTGCTTCGTCTTCGTTTGTTACACAGTCGATAGATTTGAAGGAATGCAGGGAACCAACTATTTGATTTTGAATTGTACAGTTTAAGTGATCCACATCCTTGTTCTTTGCCGCTAAAATTGCTCTTTCACTCAACCAATCGTAGTTTTTGTGGTTAGCAATGATGTTCGGAAACACTTTGTTGATGAGCTCCTCTTTCGTTGAGACGAAATTGCAAAAATTCGGCGGGAACAAAATCAATTCATTCGATGCGTCGACAGGAACACGACCATTACCGATAGTTAGCAGTTGATTGGAGAACACTTCGGCAGATGGATCATTTAGCAATGCAACTCGAATGTTTGTGGTCAGCTGAAATTTCTTCACATAACGCTACAATATCGATGATTTGAGGCAAGCATGGATCTCATCGGCAGCGGTCGATCGTGGTATTACTAGTAGTGTTTGCCGGAAATCGCCTGAGAGTAAAATCAATGCACCCCCAAAACGTCTTGCGTCATTACGCAGATCTTTCATAGTGCGATTAAGAGCTTCTAACGCACGTTTATGCGACATTGTTGATTCGTCCCAGATAATGATTTTGCTTGCTATCAAAACTTTGGCCATTGCTGAATGTTTCGCTATGTTACATGTGGAACCAACCGCTTGAAGGTGTAATGGCAAATATCAATGCCAAATGAGCGGGTCGGCAACCTTCCAGCAGCGTAGCCGCTATTTCAGAAGAAGCAGCTACTACAGCAATTTCTGATCTTCTACGAACTGTAGCCAAAATCAATAATATGAGGAATGTCTTGCCATTGCCACCAGGCGTATCAAGGAAAAACATGTCAACATTTCCATCATAAATTGCCTTCATCATCGTATCGTACACTTCTTTTTGTTGGGGATTCAACGAAGGTACATTCGTTCGAACCAATTTGCGTATTCACGTTCACGCTGCAATTCTCGCTCGAAAGCGTCGTTTATTCCACGATCTGGCGATGGCATTCCTGACCTGACTAATAAACTGCCGCACATGAGGTATCACATGTCTTATATCAAAACCAAAGCATGGTTGTGCATATCTTCATTTATCTCAAGATGGAGTTTGTCTGAATGGACACGAACTCAATGCAAAATGTCTTCTGACATGTCATCCTTATACTTGTCCCACAATTCACGTGGATTCAATATAAAACATGTGGAAATAATAATCGCAAATAATGTGCGTATCTGACTTGGAGATGCGGAAACAGTTGCTTCAGCGATTGTCGTGTCCCAATGCGTATCGTTTTCAAGCAAATGGAGCACCTGACATGCAGCACAAAATCTTGGCAACACTACAACCTTAACAGTTCGAAGTGATTCAAATGATGTCGGCCCACGAACATTCACCAGCAATAGTCGCAAGTAAAAGCATACATCATTCTTCGGATGAACTGTATAAATACGGCCAAGAGCTTCAGTAGAACACTCATCCAGATGACCAGGAACTATATCGCCTTACTTTCGACGTTGAAATTTCTTTGATGAAGCATTCCAAGTGTAATAACGCGGCATCTCTGAGTAAAGTAACGTACGTGCAAACGGATCACTTCGGCAAATTGAAAAGAAACTGGTCAATGTTGTCGCTGGTGAGTTTTGAGCACGTTCAGCGGCATTTGCTGCAGTGAAATAAACTCGTTGACCGTTCTCCAGATGCACTGCAAAATGTGTAACAGTCGGATAGCGTTCGTGAATGGGAAATGTGAATATACGCCAAATCGCCTCATTGCAGCTTACGTATCGACCAACTTGATAGGGCGTGATCTCATGATTTTGATCAGGAGTTTGAAGACCAAAAGCCGCCATGTCACTGCCTCTCGTGACATATTTGCAGATGTACTTGATGGACTTCACTGAATTACAATACTCCACGTTACAATGCGCCTTGAATGTTTTGGAAAGAAGTGGCGAATACGGAACAACCCAAGAGTTGTCGTCCACGAAATTATTTCCTTTCACTTTGGCTGTGATTGTTCTACCGCCATCATCAGATTATCGACGCCGATACAGTGGATAACCATTGTTGCCAGTGATAGGCTCATCAGTCAAATTTCGTGGATAATGTTTGGAACATGGTCCATGAATCATGTTTGTAATTACGACATCATGCAGATCTGCATCGGTTTCGGTATCAGGAATCTCGGCACATATGATCCCATCAATTTGGTCTGGTTGCATTCTTTCGACTAACCAAATGAGAATGTGCGCATGCGGCAAGTCTCTTTTTTGCCATTCAATCGAATACTTCCAACATCGACTATCCGCAAAGACACGATGCTTAACAATATAGTCCATCAGCGACCGGATTTTTAGCCTGAATACACGTGCGGTGATATAGTGCCGATCACTTGATGTTTGGCCAGGAAGCAGCAGTTAAACAATTTCTGTCCAATTTGAATTGCACGTGCAGGTGATGAACAGGTCTGGACGGCCGTAATGACGTACATATATCTTTGCATCTTACGCATAGTCATGCATATGACGTGGGCTGCCAACGAACGTTGCCGGTAAAATGGTCAACCGACCAATATCAGCTGCATTTCCTTCGGTGAAAATTGCATCGCGTACGTAGTTTGGTTTGATTTAAACTGATAAAAAGGAGGCGCTACGCTTCTATTTTGTCATACATATCGACGCAAAATTGCTTAAACAATTCTTAAACAAGAAAATAGTTATCGACATTATGGTGAATCATCAAACGATACGCGTAAAAATTCATTGCGCTGACCTGCTTGGTGGTTTCCTCACCTAAAATGATATCAGTGACATTAGTGTCATATTGAAATGAAAATTATTATGATATCGATACTCACCGGTCAATGGATTTATCATCTTGATGTTGGTATAATATCCATCGTCTCCTTGCCAAAACATCAGTGGGTATTGCAATGCATCGTATGACGATGTGTTTCGGATATTCGTTGTAATTGCCCAGAGTCCCGACGTGTGAGCAGAATATCGCGTGATTCCAGATTTTCGCCAACAATCACAACTGCAACCTCATCTATTGTTGGAGCGTTAAATTGGCGTTCGTGCGTTCCAGCAGGTCGTTTATCCACTCTGATCACGACTTTATAGTCATCAATTGGTATGCGATCCAACGCAGTTTTGAATAACCAATGCATGATGTTCATGAAGTAGCTGCTGCAGATCTCGAAGAATTTCTCTTCCGAGGGGATCAGACAGGATTTTGACAAGGGAAATGTTTCGTTTCTGGGTGCATTCGATTTTTCCAAAGCATTCGATAAAGTAAACAATTCCTTTCTGTGTTGGAAGCTTAGAACCCAGTTCGGGTTTAGTGATAGGGCGGTTAAACTAATCAATCTCTCCCTTAGATTTCAAAGCGTATTCTCTGATGAACGTTCTTCATCCCTGAAAGAGCTCAACCAGGGGGTACCGTAGGGCCGAATTATGGTCCTTAGCTACTCTGCATATTTATAAATGATCTCCCATCTGTTAATGGGAATCCGTCCACCTATATGCAGATGATATCCAACTTCATCTGCAGACTAGATGAATTAGCTCTTCTTGTGAATGAAGATTTCAAACTCGTTCAAATTTGGTCTGAAGCTAATGGATTACTACTCAATCTGACTAAGTCTTAAGTAATCCCAATATCCAAGACCAAACGCGTCCAAAGCTGGTAAAAGTTATTTATAGTCAGAGTTCTTAATTTAATCCCCCGTCGTAGCAATTACCTTAACTCCTCGCGTCTTTTCTTCATTCATACCGCAAAGTTATGGAACTCATTACTAATCCAAATTAAATCTATTAGAAATCCGTCAAAATTTAAAAGTGAGGGGTTCACTTCACTTTTTGCTCTCTAATACTACACTCCAAACATAAGCCCACTTACTTAACGGGCTTCCGACCCGTGGAGAGTCTCTGTCTGAGACACTTCAGCCTTCTCCTCCATTCGCCCTCCTCGCACACAGGACCAATAATCCGTCGAAGAGAGCCCAGAATTAGCTCTCCCTTCCTGCTTATCGTCCAACACTCGGCGACATACAGTAGAACTGGCAGGATAAGGGTTTTGTAAAGCGTACATTTCGTCCTTCGAGTAAGGAGTTTTGAACCCAATTGCTTTGCCAAACCGAAGTAGCAGCGGTTTCTTATGGTAATTCTTTGTCGGATCTCCACTAGGGTGTCATTCGTGGAGTTCATGTTTACTCCGAGGTAGATGAACTCCTTAACTACCTCGAAATTGTTGCTATCAATAGTGACGTTTTGTCCTAGGCGGTGGACAGATGATTCTTTGTTTGTTGATAGCACGTACTTGGTCTTGTCCTCGTTTACTTCCAGGCCAACGAATTTCGCCTGTTCTTCAATCGCCGTGAAAGTCTCTATCACGGAACGCTGCAAGCGCCCGATGATATCAGTATCGTCCGCATATCCCAGGAGCTGGACGGACTTATTGAAGATAGTGCCTTCCGTGTTGACACCTGCCCTGCGCACTATCTGCTCTAGGACGAGATTGAAGAAATCACATGATAGCGCATCACCTTGCCGAAATCCGGTGTATGTTTGAAATAGTTCGGAGGAGCTACTTCCAAACTACACGTTGCAGTGCGTGTTTTCCAGTGTCACGCGACACAACTGGATCAGTATTGCCGGGATCCCGAATTCGGCCATCGCCATATAAAGCTCCTGACGATTAATGCTATCATATGTGGCCTTGAAGTCGATGAAAAGGTGGTGAGTCTTGACTTGAAATTCATTGCTCTTTTTCAGGATTTATCTCAGTGTGAAAATTTTGTCTATAGTCGATCTGCCGGGCCGGAAGCCACACTGGTACGTGCCGATTAGTGTGTTGCAGAACGGTTTGAGACGTTCACACAGTACGTTGGATAGGATCTTATATGCGACATTAAGCAGGGATATGCCACGATAGTTCTTGCAAGACATAGGATCGCCTTTTTTGTAGATGGGGCATATGGAGCTGATAGTCCAGTCTTCGGGCATGCTTTCTTCCACCCATACTTGGATGATGATCTGGTGTATGCGCCCTACGAAAACATCGCCACCGTATTTGAAGAGCTCGGCTGGTAAACCATCAGAGCCTGCAGCCTTGTTGTTCTTAAGCTTTTTTATAGCTAAGCCAACTTCTTCTGTACTGGGTGGTGGAACTGGTTCTTCATTGACTGGACGTGGGTTCTCTTCTTGCCCTATCACTCTCTCTACATGATGCCCATTTAGCAGCTGCTGGAAATGCTGCTTAAACACATCTTCTATTCCCTGTGACTAGGTTTCTTTCGGTGTTTCGAAGAGCTTGTGTTCCGGTTTTGAAGCTTTCTTATAAAACCTCCGGATGTTGTTACGATCACGACACTCTTCGATCTCCCTGAGCTGGGATGCTGCGTAGGCCCTCTTTTTTCTACTCAGGATCTTCTTCTCTTCCCTCCTCCTGGCTCGATACTCTTCCCTTGCTGCCCTTGTTTTGCGCTGCAGCATTTTCTTGTATGCACCTTCTGGCACCTTTTTCCTCTAAACGCATTCTTCATCATACCACGGGCTCTTTCTCTAGGGTGGCTGGTACCCTAAGATGGTTTCGGCTACCTCCTTGATGATGTCGCGATACTGGCACCACTGATGGTTGGCGTCTGTGGTAAGTGAGTGCACAGCAAAGAGTTTGTCACTCAGGCGCTCTCTGTAGTGTCTGGCTATTCCAGGCGTCCAACGTTGAATTTCTTTTTCTGGGCGGTTCGCAGTTTTTTCTCGTTGGACAGTCGAGCTCTGAATTTAGCCGCAACAAGAAAGTGGTCAGAGTCAAGATTTGCCCCTCGGAATGTGCACACGTCGAGGATGTTGGATGCGTGCCTCGCATCAATTAACACATGGTCGATTTGGTTGGCGGTTCGACCGCCTGGAGTGAGCCAGGTTGCTGTGTGGATCCTTAACCTTGGAAACCTAATGCTACTTATCACCGTGTTACGAGGTGCTTCAAAATCGATTACTTAGTCGGTAGCCGTTGTCTGTTGTCCTTTCGTGCTTACCAACTAACCCGCCAAAGATGTTTTCCTTTCCGACTTTGGCATTGAAGTCCCCGAGTACAACTTTGACATCATACTCTGGACAGGCTCCGTAGGCTCCGTAGGCTCCATCCAGGAGCTCATAGAACTCCTCCTTGATGGGCTCTTCAGCCTCGTCGGTAGGGGCGTGTGCACATATCAGGCTTATGTTTTGGAAGGTAGTTTTGATGCGGATTACAGACAGGCAATCACTTATCGGCTTGAAGTCAATGACTTTTGACCTGAGCCGATTTGACACGACGAATCCGCACTTTTGAGTAGCACCTGGAGTGTACAGCGTTCGCATATTGCAGGTACATACTCTCATATCGTAGTCCATTGACGTTCCGGGTCTATTTGCCATTTGAGGAGTTGCATTATCCGAGGCTGTTTGTGTCTCTCTCATAACTATTCTTTTTTCCATGGTCGGGAAGTTACCCCGACGGCACAACCCCCAACTTGCAGGGCCAGGGTCTAGATTTGACCTTAGGACAGCAGGCCGGATATTCCGGTGCCAGTAATTCACTTCGGGGTATGAGCGCTGCCGTTGACCCATTAAGGATTCATTCTTTTCCAACACCCTGACTCAGTATTGGAGATCCCTAGAGATCTGGTATCCGAATCCGAATGAGCTGCTTCGATCATATAGGGATTACACTTAATACTTCAGCCCTATCCGTCTTTTTAAAATTTCCCACAAGTTCTCGATAAGGTTTAGATCGGACGATTGAGAGGGCCATTCCAACACATCAACATTTTTCTGCTCAAACCACTCCTTAAGAAACTTTGATGAGTGTTTTGGGCCATTATCATGTTAATAAACCAAACGCAGTTGCATCTCCTCCTCAGCGTATGGAAGCACTACGGATTCCAGTATATCCCTATACTGAAAACGATCCATAAAACCACATCTCGCACCAGAAAAACATCTCGACACCATAATTGGGCTTCCTCAATGCTTCACGGATGGACGACAACGTCGTGGCTGAAGAGTGTACCCTTCTTTCTCGCTAAAGAGTACAGTTTTCCACTTCTTTGCTGACCAATTCGAATGGTTTCTTGCGAATTCCATAGAAAACGATTAGCGTTAGCAAAGTAATCAAAGACTTACTAGAGGAATAAAATGGTACCTTTTTTGTCTACATATACTTAGCAGTAAGTGGAGGCTTTTTCGCTGATCGAATAGAACAAAATCCAGCTTCTCTTAAACGTTTCCGTACAGTGCTGGCTTCGATTGAAAGATTGAGCTCACTAAAAACCTTTCTTGAAGGCAGGAAAGGATCCTTAAGAATCATTTTCTAAATTTGCCGATCGGTTCGGACTGTAGTTCTTCTTGGGCGTCCTCCATAGTGAATGGTTTCACCAGGTTTTCCATTCCGAAACTTTTTTATAATGTTACACACTGTCGATGATGGCATTTTATACTTTTTAGCAATAGATTTTTATTTTAGCCCTGCCCTGAAATCCGCTACCACCAGATTTTTAACCACACCACTGTATTTTTAGCCATTTTATTAGTAAACAAATTGGAGACACCTGGCCTTTTAAGTTTTATTAGGTCTATAACTCACTTAAAATAACAGCCAAAACCATTACCAGCAAGTTAAAGAGCAAGAAAATACAGAACTTTTGAAAATCCGGTATGTTTTACACAGGCATGGCATTGAGTTGAGCTACAGTTTTTGCCAAAGCTCTACAAATAATGATAGCAATGCCTTGTTTTTATTTCTATTTGTAAACTTATTCAATAGGTTTTCTTAAATTGCCAAACAAGTGTGCCTTCTGTATTCTTGTCCTGTTTCAGGAAAAATCCGGTATGTTTTGCACAACACTGTATAGTATATTTTAACCCCTTGAGCGCGGACTGATTATAACAAAAAATAAAAATACAAAATACTCGATAAAAAAGAATAAAAATGTAAATAGCAATCAACTTATGAGACAACGTGCTGTAAATGAGATCTGTGTTGAATTATCTTATCTAGGTAATTGTACATCCTTAGCTACAATGTATTATATTATACTAATCCTTCAAAACCAATGAGATGTTATCTTAATGTGAAATATTGTATTTGTTATAAATAAAATACAAATACAAATATTTACAAATACTTTACAATTGCCCCACAATGGTCCATTTTTAGCTTTTTTGCTTGAAAAAATCATAACTCTTAAGCAGATGAAGATATCGTGGCAGTTCTTTTTTTGTTTCACAGGGTGTTTCTGAACCTTCTTCTGAAAAATAACTTTCTCATCACAGGGGATAAACATAATATTTTACTTTACTTTGCACGTATTTTGATATCTGTATTCCTTGTCGTCATTATTTTTTGATCCCTGAGCTTCTTCTGAAAATTCTCCAAGTCTTAAAGATTCTTATTTCCATTTCATTTTCATTTATTAAATTCATTTAAAGGTTTGTATTGTACATAAAGAAACACATCTTTTTTAGGCTTTTTAAACTAGTAGCATAATTTGACAACTTAATAACTAATTTACAAATAACATTTAATCTAGAAGAAGGTGAGACATGGCGGGGCAAATGGTAAACAAATAAGGATATTGAGGGAAAAATGGCTTTCCGGATACAGGGAATTAAGAAGTAGTAAGTGGGCTTATAAATATCGCAATTATTTCTTTACATCATACCTGATCCTATCCATAGTATCTCCTGGATGGCGGTAATTTTTGCGATATTTATCACAGCTGCCATAAAAGATTGCACGTACGAGTATTAGGGTGCGGATTCGTCGTGTCAAATCGGCTCAGGTCAAAAGTCATTGACTTCAAGCCGATAAGTGATCGCCTGTCTGTGATCCGCATCAAAGCTACCTTCCAAAACATAAGACTATTATGTGCACACGCCCCTACCGACGAGGCTGAAGAGCCCATCAAGGAGGAGTTCTATGAGCTCCTGGATGGAGCCTACGGAGCCTATCCGGAGTATGATGTCAAAGTTGTACTCGGGGACTTCAATGCCAAAGTCGGAAAGGAAAACATCTTTGGCGGGTTAGTTGGTAAGCACAGAATCCACGAAAGGACAACAGACAACGGCTACCGACTAAGTAATCGATTTTGAAGCAGCTCGTAACACGGTGATAAGTAGCACTAGGTTTCCAAGGTTAAGGATCCACACAGCAACCTGGCTCTCTCCAGGCGGTCGAACCGCCAACCAAATCGACCAATCGACGCACGCATCCAACATCCTCGACGTGTGCACATTCCGAGGGGCAAACGTTGACTCTGACTACTTTCTTGTTGCGACTAAATTCAGACCTCGACTGTCCAACGAGAAGAAACTGCGAACCGCCCAGAAAAAGAAATTCAACGATGGACGCCTTAGCACACCTGGAGTAGCCAGAGACTACAGAGAGCGCCTGAGTGGGAAACTCTTTGCTGTGCACTCACTTACCACAGACGCCAACCATCAGTGGTGCCAGTATCGCGACATCATCAAGGAGGTAGTCGAAACCATCTTAGGGTACCAGCCACGCCAGAGAAAGAGCCCGTGGCTGGCTGGCTGCTGGATTCAAAACCGGAACACAAGCTGTTCGAAACACCGAAGGAAACCTAGTCACGAAGCACAGGGAATAGTAGATGTGTTTAAGCAGCATTTCCAGCAGCTGCTAAATGGGCATCATGTAGAGAGAGTGATAGGGCAAGAAGAGAACCCACGTCCAGTCAATGAAGAACCAGTTCCACCACCCAGTACAGAAGAAGTTGGCTTAGCTATAAAAAAGCTTATGAACAACAAATACGGTGGCGATGTTTTGGTAGGGCGCATACACCAAATCATCATCCAAGTATGGGTGGAAGAAAGCATGCCCGACGACTGGACTATCAGCTCCATATGCCCCATCTACAAAAAAGGCGATTCTATGTCTTGCAAGAACTATCGTGGCATATCCCTGCTTAATGTCGCATATAAGATCCTATCCAACGTACTGTGTGAACGTCTCAAACCTTTCTGCAACACACTAATCGGCGCGTACCAGACCAAATTTTCACACTAAGACAAATCCTGGAAAAGACCAACGAATTTCAAGTCGAGACTCACCACCTTTTCATCGACGTCAAGGCCACATATGATAGCATTAATCGTCAGGAGCTTTATATGGCGATGGCCGAATTCGGGATCCCGGCAAAACTGATTCAGTTGTGTCGCGTGACACTGGAAAATACGCACTGCAACGTGCAGTTTGGAAGTAGCTCCTCCGAACTATTTCAAACATACACCGGATTTCGGCAAGGTGATGCGCTATCATGTGATTTCTTCAATCTCGTCCTAGACCAGATAGTGCGCAGGGCAGGTGTCAACACGGAAGGCACTATCTTCAACAAGTCCGTCCAGCTCCTGGGATATGCGGACGATATTGATATCATTGGGCGCTCGCAGAGTTCCGTGATAGAGGCTTTCACGGTGATTGAAGAACAGGCGAAATTCGTTGGCCTGGAAGTAAACGAGGGCAAGACCAAGTACATGCTATCAACAAACAAAGAATCATCTGTCCACCGCCTAGGACAAAACGTCACTACTGATAGCAAAAATTTCGAGGTAGTTAAGGAGTTCATCTACCTCGGAGTAAACATGAACTCCACGAATGACACCCTAGTGGAGATCCGACAAAGAATTTCCATAGGAAACAGCTGCTACTTCGGTTTGGCAAAGCAATTGGGTTCAAAACTCTTTACTCGAAGGACGAAATGTACGCTTTACAAAACCCTTATCCTGCCAGTTCTACTGTATGTCGCCGAGTGCTGGACGATAAGCAGGAAGCGAGAGCTAATTCTGGGCTCCTTCGAAAGAAAAATTCTTCGACGGATTTTTGGTCCTGTGTGTGAGGAGGGCGGATGGAAGAGAAGATACAAACGCGAACTCTATGAGCTATACCAAGATGTGGATGTAGTCCAAAAAGCCAAAATACGTCGACTACATTGGCTCGGCCACATCGAGCAAATGAACAACAATGCTCCAGCTAAGAGAATATTCTAATCTCAGCCCTCAGGTTCGAGACGACAAGGAAGACCGAACCTACGTTTCAAAGACCAAGCTATCGCGGATGCCAGAGCGCTTGGTCTGGATAACTGGAAGCAGCGTGGCCGGGATAGTAGAGGATGAAAGGTTGAAGTGTCTCAGGCATAGACTCTCCACGGGTCAGGAGCCCGTTAAGTAAGTAAGTAAGTAAGTAAGTGTCGTCCATGTCTAAAAGATGCGAGGAGGTCTTAAAAAAAAAAACGGTTACTGGACAAAATATTAAGTACAACAAAAATCTGGCATATTCTGCACAGACCGTTACCGAGTTAAGTTTTTCTTTTTTGTATAATAAAACATCACGAAACCTTGTTTACCTTTTATTTGTAAACTTATACAATTAGTTTTGTTAAATTGACCACAGATTTTACTTGGGTTCTTTCTGTTCCCTAAAATTCACCAAAGAAAAATGTTAAATAAAAATCCGGTAAGTTTTGCACAACACAGTACCCTTAAAGTGTTTGTACATAGCGCGGGCGAAGGAAAATTAGGGAGAAAGAAAAGAGAAATACAGATGTACATTGGTCTTAAGTGTTTGCAATTTACAATGACTAGGAAAAAGAGAGCTCGGCAGGGCTTAGATGTTTAGTTAAATGCTTTTTAAAAGTGTTTATGTTTTAAATTCTCCGAAATGTCATAGGTAGTGAGTTCCATAAATGAATGGCATGGACAAGAAAGATACGCTCCGATTGTATGTAATTAAATCTAGGTTCGATAAGGACTACAGTTCTTTGGGAGCTTGCGAAAGCCAGTCTGTTGTATAAGTACTCTGGCTGGTAAGGTTAACAATATTTGTGTTTTTATGTTTCAACATTTGTTTTGGTATTCTTTTAACTTGCACTTTGTTGCTTCGTTTTTATTGCTTAGGCTAGCAAAATTTTTGTACAAATTATGTTGCAATAAAGTTACTCGGCTCAGTTTTGTTATTTAATCGAACCAAGCCTTTTTGCTACTTAATGTGAGGCTACATTAGGCGATTGAATCAAAAAATATAAAAATTCTAAATAATACAATAGAATTTACATGGTCCTTCGAGCCGGATTAGTTGGAACAGAGAAAAGTGATTTGTAAATATTGGTACTAGACCAATACACAGAAATGAGTGAAATCGAAGACATTGCGTTGAACCAGACGAGAAGCACGGAAGAAGTGCATCGATTATGGACTAACATCAAGAAGTGTCCAGCAAAGTTTAAAAAGTTGAATGTGATTAAGAACAACTTTATACGTATTATTGAGAACTTGGAGTTAACTCAGAATACAGTTTACCTAGCATTCAAATTGGATCAGATTAGAGAATACTGGACAAAGCTGGTGACAATGAATGACGAGATCATGTCATCGTTGGAAGAAGCCGATTACGAGTAGGGGTACGTGTGGTTGTTGGACATTGAGCTGGAGCAAATATATCAAGATGCTTACATCCAAATTAAGGAAGCAGAACAACGACAACACCAACCAGAGGCAGTAACTCCATAAGCTGCAATACATCGGGAAATTAAACTTCCACCAATAAGCATTCCATCATTCAGCGGCAAGTATGAAGATTGGATATCATTTTGGCAACTGTTCGATCGACTAGTTCACCAGAACGGAACCTTAAGCGATGTTGAACGAATTTAATATTTAAAAGGAAATTTAAAAGGAGAAGCAGCAAGGATTGTTAATCATTTGGCACCGACATCAAGCAATTATGCAACAGCCATAGAATTGCTAACGAACCGGTTTCAAAATTCAGCTGCATATCTCAACAAGTACACCCAAAAATTGCTTACTTTAAAATCAGTTCGACATGAAAATGCGTTCGATTTGAAAACGATCATGGATATGTCAAGGGAAATCTTGTACGGTATCAAAAATTTAGGGGTCGACGTAAGCTCCTGAGATCTATTAGTGATTCAGTTGTTATGTCCGAAACTTGATTCTGAATCAAGGAAATTATATTAACAATCTAGAGGAACTTCAACAGAAATTCCTAAACTAAGCGAATTTTTTGACTTCATCGAGGCTAGATTCAGAGGATTAGAAAGGAGTCGCGAATTCAACCGTGAACACCAGCAAGTTCGAGTAACAGCCACAAAAAACCATTTGACTACAGTCACAGAGTCAAAATGCGTTGTGTGCAGCGAGTCTCATCAATTGTATAATTGCAAAAGATTTTAAAGTATGAAGACGAAGAACCGATTGGACGTAGTCCAAAGGTCGAAGCTGTGTTTCAACTGTTTGCTAGATGGGCATACCGCAAGGGAATGTGTGATGAAGAGGGGTTGCAAAATATGCGTACAACCGCATAATTCCTTACTTTATTTTCCTCGAGGTGAGAGTACAGCAGTTTCGGTAAAAGGAAGAATATCCAGTGAAGAAGCTTCAACATCAACACGAATCGCTACCGCATGTAATAGTAATAGGGCGGTATTACTAGCCACAGCCATGGTGAACATATTGGTTCGAGGAGAAGTTAAACTCGCACGAGCTCTGATTGATTAAGGGTCTCAATCATGCTTCGTGACAGCGAAATTAGCCCGCCAATTAAAAGTTCCATTGGTCAAGTATGAGTCAAAGATCAATGGAATCAACGGTCATGCTACAGAAATCATCGCAGCATGCCGCTTTATTATTCAATCAATTCATGATGAAAGGGTCAACTTGGAGGTAGATGCTCTAGTAATGTCAGTTATTACATCAAGACTTCCAGCACAACAAGTTATACCCAACCACGTCCAGGGGTTGGAGTTGGCTGATTCATGGTACGAAAAACCGTAGGAGATTGAATTACTAATTGGATCAGACATTTTGCCGCAATTTTTGACGTATGGACTAGTGAAGGGTCCAGCCAATACTCCAATGGCACAAAATACAAGGTTTGGCTGGATACTATCGGGACCAGTCAGCACCATCTTAACATAAATGAAGAAAGCACAAGTTAATAAACTCACATCATGCATCAGTGTGTGCAGTAAAGATGAAGGCTTAAATAAATTTTGGGAATTAGAAGAAGTTCCAAGTGCAAAGATCAAGTCTACAGAAGACGAAATGTGCGAGAATCAATACCAAATGACGCACAACCGGGATGAAATAGGGCGTTACATCGTCAAATTGCCACTGCTGAGGGATCGCATGGTTCTGGGAGATTCACGCAAAATGTCATTAAAGCGATTCTTTGTGTTGGAAAAAAGATTCGCAAAAAATAAGAGTCTTCGGGATGAATATTCCAATTTTATTCGAGAATACATTAATCTTGGACATATGGAGGAAGTTGACCATAACAGGCGCAGAGCACTGTGTAGCTTACCGATTGTTTCAACTGCAAGATCAGTCCAAGTTAATATCTCATTATTGGTGATTGGTGAGAAAATAATTTATCTAACTTATGCGTGTAGATGCATATGGTTTTGGACTTGTTCAAAATCAGTAATAAATTATGCTTTTGCGCCCACAGCTGAATGGTAAGAAAATCTGGTCAATGGAATTTCTTATGCATTCTAACATAGAACTCACGTGTAATTGGACATCATCAGCAAACATGTGAATTCTGCAGGATTTGATGAGCCGAGCAAACTCATTAACATACAGAGGAAATAACATAAATGCTTGGGCCACCCCTGAAGAAACTGGATGAAAAGAGGACATGTGATTTCTCACGGACACACCTATTACATAGGAACGTAGCAGTTTAGTTGCGAAAAAGAAAAATCCGAAATCATTCCTCAGTTTGTTAATGAATACCAAATGATCAAAACTGTCAAAGGTTTTCGTGAAGTCTAGTAAGATTAAAAAAATAGCACATTTATTGTCTATAACTTGGCGAATATTGTCTACATACAACAAGTAAAAGGACATTTTTGCAGCTCCTTTTGATACAAAAACCACTATTACAAGTTAGGTTTGTCTGCATCTGCTTTAAATGGCAAAATATCATCAGATGGAAAACCAAACAAAATTCAGAGAAGAAATTTACCAAAAAAAAGAAAATGAAGAAAAAGAAAACATTAATCAACAGTCTACATATTTGTTTTGTTCTTGATTTCGTTTGTTTTATTGGAAAAAAAAAAATAAAATTCTAATTAACAACGAGCGATCAATACCTCCTCAGCATTGAAATCTCAGTCTTACTTGCATTTCCAATTGGTAGCTCAAAAGAAAACATTTAATTTGTTGTCTTAATTTTGACTGCAGCCGAAAATGGTCGTCTTTCTGCCTTATTAGCTTCTTGCTCTTCTTAGCTCTATTTATCATTTAACAGCTTAAAGCTTTTGTAAGTATTCGTCAAATAAGTGCATTCCCAGGGAAGGATCACCATGAGCACTCAACATGATCTTGTGCAAATCGTTAATATGACCGGACAATTTGCGGATGGTTTTGGTCTGATCCTCCAAAAACTCCTCCTCCAAGAACCGAGTGATTGCTGGATCATAATTTTTATGAGTTGAGACTTCAGCGTGGTATGATATAACTTTCTCGGACAACTTCTTTTCAATATCCAAAGCTGTGGCAAGAGCGTGTAATTCATCCAATTCCAGGGTTTTCTGGGCGCGAGGAACATTGTGAAGGCTTGCAAAATCAATCTCTCCACCACGATGAGTGATCTGTTTGATTAACTTGATGCTGTTGTCGAATGCCTTGTCGGAGAGCTCACGGAAGACCTTAGCAAAACCGGGACGGTCCTTTGCGTATGAGCCGAACAGCGTTGACAGTCGGATGTAGTCGTATGATGATGCAAGCTGATCGTAGGTGTAGTCCCGGAGTTTGCTTTCAACATGGCTGAAGTGACCCAACTTGGAATTGCAATTTAAATCAGCTACATAAGAAGAGATGGATGGTGGTGAGACTGGTGGGACAAAACTGAAAAGTGCCTGAAGCACTTACCTTGTTTATCTGCATTTGGATTTGTGCAATACGATTCCACAGAGACGTAACAGTCGTCCGTCTGGGCTGCAACAAACCCAACCAACAGGGTTGATAGAATGGTGATTACTAGTTTCATCTTGATGTTAGTTGCTTTCTTCTCTCGAGTATTCTTTAAAAGAAATCAAAATTTCCACCATTAGACAAAGAATTTTCTCAAAACCGCTTTGCTACCACAAACGTTAATCAAAATGAAAATGAAAATGAAAATTAAATTGAAAATTAAATCTTATTGTTTGGTCATCGTTTTACTTGCTTCTTGTTTTCGGAATGATTTGCTTTTGTGGACCCTTAACGCACGTCCTTTCTCTTTGCTCTTCGAAACGAAGTGGTATTCAAGTTGAACAGCGTTTTCGAATTTATTCGAATTAGGTTCTTCTGCGATTTTCTATTTACGAGTACACTATCCGTATCCACATATTTACTAACTGATAACGAATTGCAATTAACACAGATAAACGCATGCGAGACGGTTCAATGTTTCCGGCAGGCGAATCGATTGAGTGAATTTGAATGAGGTGCCACGTGAAAGGAGGCAATTTATTTGCAAAAGAAGCAAGTAATCAGACAATATGGTTGCTGGATGTCGTTTGTCTGTGGCTAGGAGGAACTCTCAAATTTAACGGGGATTAATTTCAATTGTCGAAAGAAACACATGAAAATTAAAAAAGTGTATACCATTTGTATGTAAGTTGATAAATCAATGCTTTCTCTTTACTTTTTAAAGATTATTTCATGTACAATTTGACCACGACTACGTTTTAAGTGGTCCATACGGAGACTCCATATTTAAATCACTTTTTCGAGCATATTGGCTGGTATGGTGGCATGTAGCGAAGTTGTGTATTTTTTGCGAAAAAAAAAAATCGAAATCATTGAACGACAGCGGACGCCATTGACGGTAACGTCGTTCTCACGGTCATCTTTGAAAAAATTCGGACCAACCAATTCCGATGGACCATTAACCGCAACGAACAGTGTATTTTTCCGTGCGCATTGAATTGCCGGAGGTTGCTCATTGGACCAAATACTGCAATTTTGTGAATTAATATATTCAACCAGAAATGAGCTTCCTCGCTGAAGACAATTTTTCGATAAAAAAGTGGATCTTTCTCCTGCTTAGGTCGTTCGGCTTCAGTTCTTGCACGAGCTGTATTTTGTAGAGTTTTAGACGAATATCCTTGCGTAAAATCTTCCACGTTGTCGAGTAACATAATCCCAATTGTTGCTAACGGCGACGAATAGTCAAATCACTGTCTACATTAACACTGGCGGATCGTGCTCTATATATACGGGTAGATGGCTTGATGTCCGATAGCGTGAAATTTGTGTGAACTTTGGTCACTATGGCTTGAATTGTTTGCTCAGTAAGTCGATTATAACGACCGTAAAGTGGTTGAAGTGCGCGAACAACATTTTTCACAGAGCATGCATTTTCGTAATAAATTCAATAATTTGTGAGCGTTCTTCGGATGTAAGTCTTTCCATGATGCAATAGCAATGCTAACTGACCATGCAACGACCCCTTGGGGTCAAAATCATTTTTCCAGTGGTCAATATAAACAAAAACTGATTTTGGGCGTCGACGAGGTCGACGACACAAGTTCTTATTTGAAACGTTCAAGATACTGTATAAATTGCGTTACGTGTACCAACTTGTTATAAGAATGACTAATATTTTAGTAGAAGGTATCAACAAGTCGATAAGCGTGCACAAGTAGCCTGAAAAGTTTCCGGCCGAACAATGATACGAGATATTTTTTCTCAAAATGTTTTTTTATTTTTCTACATAGTCTCCTTGTAACTCTATACACTTCTCTCAGCGATGATCCCATCTCTCTAACCCGTCCAAATAGTACTTGGCGTTTTTCTTTGCAAAATAATTGTTCACGAAGGTGATTGCCTCCTCATTTGACGAAAATCTCTGTCCTCCGAGCGCAGTTTTTAGATGAGGGAACAAAAAAAAGTCGCTTGGGGCTAGATCTGGTGAATAAGATGGTTGGTCAAGCAGTTAAAACCGTAATTCATGGATTTTCGCCATGGCAACCGCTGTGAGACGGCGCGTTGTCTTGGTGAAACAGAATTTTCTTTTTCTGCAAATGTGGCCGTTTTTCCGCAATTTCTGCCTTCAGCTTGGCAAGTAATGATGCGTAGTGTGCTCCTTTTTGAAGATAATCGATTAAGATAATTCCTTTACTATCCCAAAAAACAGTCGCCATCACTTTCCCAGCCGAAAACGCAGTTTTTGCTTTTTTGGAGCCGGCTCGCAGTTTGCAGTCCACTGTTTTGACTGAATTTTTGTTTCGGGCATATAATGGTGTATACAAGTTTCGTCTACAGTAATTAATCTGCGCGCCAAAACTCGTATTTAAGGACTGAAACGAATAAAATTTGGAAACTTCAAAGTACAAAAAAAAAAATATTGGGTATATAACTTAATTCGTGCGTTTTTTTTTCAAAATTTAAACGTTTATTTAAGAAAAACTTGTACAATAGTATTATTCAAAGTATTGCCCATCTGAAGCAATGATTTTTCCAATCTTTCGGGCAATTTGTGGATCCCATCCCAAAAGAACTGCTTCGACTTGGCAGCCAAGAATGAATTAAGCCAATTTTTGATATTTTGCTCTGATGTGAACCGTATTTCAGTGAGGACGTTCTGCATCGACCGGAACAAATGGTAGTCAGAAGGGGCAAGGTTTGGGCTATATGGCGGGTGGGGTAAAACTTCCCATCCACTGTTTTCCAAATAGTTCTTAACCGGAATAGCAACGTGGGGCCGAGCGTTGTCATGATGGAAAATTATTGCCTCGTGTCTGGTCGCATGTTCCGGGCGTTTTTCGGCCACTGCTCTCTTCAAACGGATTAATTGTGTTCGGTAGTGTTGTAAATTGATGGTTTCACCCGGTTTTAGCAGCTCATAATACAGCACACACATCTGATCCCACCAAATACAGAGCATTACCTTCGCGCCATGGCTTTATTCGGCTTTACCGTTGATTTGGCTGGTTGGCCGGGTTTCACATATGATTTTTTGCGCTTGGGGTTGTCGTAATGGATTCATTTTTCATCACCAGTAACAATCCGATGCAAAAATGACTTTCGTTTGTGGCGTTCCAGCAGCATTTCGGACATGCAAAACCGCCTTTCGACGTCTCTCGGCTTGAGTTCATGTGAAACCCAATTTCCTTGGTTTTGAATATATCCAGCTGCTTTTAAACGTTTTGAAATGGCTGCTTGAGTGACACCCAAAGATTTTGAGAGCTCTTCTTGTGTTTGGCAACAATCTTCATAGAGTAATGCTTCCAGTTCCTCATATTCAAACTTTTTTGGCTGCCCAGGACGTTCATCGTCTTCCAAGCCAAAATCACCACTTTTAAATCGTGCAAACCACTTTTGGAACATTCGCTCAGCTAGCGCATGTTCACCATAAACTTCCACCAAAATATGATGACTTCCGGCAACAGTTTTCTTCATGAAGAAGAACTACCCGGAAAAACACTTTTTCAGGCACAAAGTTCGACATATTTGAGTAAAAAAAAATTATTGTTGTTTACGCTTCAAATGAATGACATATATTGAAATGACATACAATAACAGTAGCTTTCCAACGCATGTTCCAATGGTTTAATAACAATGGAATAATACAAGTTACGCCATCTCTTAGCAAACCGCACGACCCAATATTTTCAAATTCAAAATTATTTGGCTTCCCATTCTTTCCTCAACTTCTTTCGAATGTCCTTCATAAGTTTGGTGACAGTTACATCCGTGATCTTTTTGGACGCTCTTTTCCATTTAGCACTAAAATCTTTTACGTCCTTTGCACACTGCTCACTTTTCCTCAATTTAGATTTGACCAAAGCCCAATACCTTTCAATGGGACGACACTGTGGAACATTGGGTGGATTCATGTCTTTTGGGACAAAGTCGACATTTTTAACAACAAGAAAACCCAACGTCGCATGAGCATAGTGAGTTGAAGCTAAATCTGGCCAAAATAATGTGAGAACCCTCGTGTTTATTTAAGAAAGGAATCAACCGTTTTTTTAGGCACTCGTTAATGTACACTTCTCCGTTAATTGTTCCCGTTGTAATAAACGATGAGTTTCTGTGTCCACATTGGCAAATGGCCTGCCAAACGAGATATTTTGACCCGAATTTTTCCATCCCAATCGATGTTGTTGATTGCGGAAGAATCTCTGCTTCAAACGAGTTGTAAAACTGCGCACCTGGAAGAGTAGTAAAATCGGCTTTGACATAAGTTTCGTCATCCAAAACCATGCGCGCTTTCTTGTTGCCGATCAACTCTTTTAGCTTTCGGACTTGTGTTTCTATGACTTTTTTTTGCTTTTCAGTAACTTTTGGTATTTTTTGTTTTTGGATGACATAGTCCGGTTTTTTACGATGGTACCCACTATTTTCCTGTCCAAATTTCTCACTTTTCTGTTTTCGCTTAACTGTCAACGTCTCTAAATATCGTTTAATAACAGAATCCACTGTACTGCGTGCTATGTTTAAATTTTTTGCGATGAAATGGTTTGGACGCGAAGTATTTTCGAGCCATTTGTCGATGATCTTTTTACGGCGTTCCTCTTGACTCATATTTTATAAATATTTTAAACCGCACCGAACTAAAATCAATAACAAACTGAAACTAGAGAATATACAGGCTAATTTGGGTACAAAATGGGATTGCAATTTTTACGCATTGGAAGTATAGAACGTTTTAAAATTTACAGATTTTATTCGTTTCAATCTTTATTGCGCCTAAACTGCGCCAACAGAATGTTGGAATTATTCATTCGAACTCGATTTTGGTCTAACGTAAACAAACGCGGCACCCAACGCGCGGACAGCTTTCTTATGCCTAAATCTTGATTTAATATGTTAGAAACACGTTCTTTGGACATTTTCATAACCGCTACTATCGCTCTCACTTTAATTCGGCGGTTGTCTAACACCATTTGGTGAACTTTAGCAATGTTATCGTCAGTGGTTGCAGTTTTTGGACGTCCCGAACGTTCTTCATCTCCCAAGCTCTTACGGCCACGTTTAAAATCAGATGCCCAAAATTTCACGGTTGTGGGTTCGACTCCTAGTAGTCGGCAGACGTTCTTTTTTTTTTTTTATTTTATTTTATTTATTATAAATAAAAATAAGTGGTGTTACTAGTGTTGAATTACCATCACGTGATGGATTGTGTTGAGCGGTCCGCTATGCCTATAGCGGGATCTGCTGAAATGTCTGGTGAGGCTTCGAGTGGTTCGAGCCAAACTCCAAAGACAAAGAGAAGGAGGAAACTACCAACGACCCCTGTAAAGCTGCTTGCGGGAGTGAGGGAAGGCAACAACTTCGCTTCATTGGCCGCAAGCGAATCTGATGATGAAGAGGAAGAGATGGAGGCCATTAGTAGTAGCATCAAAATGCTACAACAAAGAGTGCTGGCCATAAAAGATAAGCAAATGATAAGAAGGAAGAGGGAAGAGCAAGAGCAATCCCAACAACAGCAGCTTGCTCAAAAGCAGAAACAACAACAGCACCAAGTAAATAAAGTAGCACAAGTGTTACAACAACAAAATGTTAAGAAACACCAGCAACAACAAGTGCAGCCACAACAACGGCAACTGCTAAAACAGCAGCTGCCACAAAAACGGCAACAGCAAAAACAGCAGCAGCAGCAACAACAACAACAACAACAGCAGCAGCAGCAACAACAACAACAACAACAGCAGCAGCAGCAACAGCAGCAGCAGCAGCAGAAGAAGAAGGAGAAGGTGCCTCCTATCAACACCTATAAATTGGAGGTAAATGCTACCAAAGACCTGTGTAAGCTGGTCATTGGTAATAATTTTAATATTAAGAGGTTGGGGAATGATCGCCATGCCATCCACTGTAATACAGTGGAGGGCTAATACAGTGGAGGGCTACGCGAAAGTGAAAGAGCTCCTAAAGGAAACGACGACGGAGCACTACTCATTCACACCGAAGTGTGAAAAGCGGCAATCGATGCTGCTGAAGGGGTTGGAACCGTCTTCTGATCCTGAGGAGATCCTGGCACTGCTCAAAGAGAAGGAGTGCGAAGGACTCAAGTTCGTGGGGGTAAAGCCATTTACCACAGCCAGAGCCAGGCGGGAGAAACGGAGTCTGCCGTTCTTCCTGGTGCAGCTCAGTCCCGAAAGCCGTCTGGATAGTCTAAGGAGTATCAAGGTCCTAGACTACCAGGTGGTTCACTGGGAAAAATTAAAAAGGAGCGAAGGCGTTATACAATGCGTTCGCATTGCGTGAAGTGCGCAAAGAACCACAGTTCCGAGGAGTGTGCTCTGGGTAGGGACGGAGTATCCGATAGGGCGCAGCTCTCGTGCGTGTTATGTGGGAACGTGGGACACACCGCAAACTATCGGGGTTGTCCTAACTGGCTCAGCAGCAGAAGGTGGAAGATCAAACGTTCACCTGTCAGGTTTCAAACACCAGCCGTTTCGTCCCAAATTTCCTAGGTAGAGGGGCTACGGTACAGCAAGCGACTATTGCTTCTCCGGCGCCAATGCCGAGAACAACGGAAGCTGCACCTAACATGCTGGCCATCTTGCTCGCAATCCAAGGGCAGATGGCTCAGCTGCAAAAGCAGGTGCAAGAACAGGCCAAGCAGGTGGACCAGATCTACGCGCTGCTGCCGGGCCTAACGCAACACATGTCGTAATGGGTACGCACATGGTGGAACAAACTTTGAAGGTCCCTGCGGTGAATGTTAATTCACTGATTAGGATCGAACGAAGAGCCGCGATGCTTAAATTGCTACAAGACCAAACTCCTGACGTGCTTTTCGCTAGCGAAACCAAGCTAACCGATAAGCACAAACTGGAGTACAATAATTATATTGTTAGAAGAAGAAACCGGCCCCGATCCAATCGTGGAGGCGGTGTCGCGATCTTCATTAAACAAGGTATAAAATTTCACAGAGTGTACAAGGGAGTGTTGCGTAGGTTCCGGGTGTTGGAGGCAGTCGTCATTTATATCCCGCTCCGCAGTGGAAAGCGGCTGTACTTGGCCTCTGTTTATGCACCTGAGGCTTCACAATCCACCTTATTCATTACAGAGCTCGACACCCTTTTTCGACTTCTGAGGCTGGAATCGGGGGAGAATTATTTCATAATCGGCGGGGATTTCAACGCTAAACATAGAGATTGGGGAAATAATGTGCCAAATACTAGAGGGAACCTACTACTCGATTGGTGGGGTCAGCACGATGTCATGTACAGACTCGGTCTTAAAGCGACGGATAACCCGTCGTTTCCCAGAAGCGGGTCTTATTTGGATCTACTGCTGTACTCCACCCACCGTCCAGTAGGAATTTGTCAAACGAGGAGATCGACAATTACCTAAAACAAATGGACGAGACAATTAAACAAACTATGGACGCTACAATACCGCGATATCGATATACGACTAACGAACACTTGTTCCGCAATCCTACTATTGACGCACTGCACCGACAGAAAAGTAAACTTCTGACAAGACTCAAAAACTTGTACAGACAGTTAACTGACAGACAAGACCCGGAGATTAGGACATTGAAGTCGTCGATTGAAAATCTTCAAACGTTAATAAAAGAGAATTACAGAATTTCTGTAAGTTCGTATTGGAACAACAGGGTTCAGGCTGTAAACACCAGCAACCCGAATATGTTCCCGCTAATAAATAAACTATTTCGGAGAAAAAATCAAAACGACCTTCAGTGTCTGAAAATAGCGCGGACAACAGACAACGAACGGTTACTGACAATAGCAGGTATTGATCCAAATGAGGCCGCTGATGATGACGACTTCTTTGTGATCGAGGATCCACAGGAGAAGGTTGAGACCATAGGGGCGACTTTCCAGGAAATATACAAGGCCACTGATACCATTGGCCCTAATTATGACCTGGACAGTCGCGTCTTGGTGAAAAACTTCTACATTCGAAATGAAATAGAGAACTGGAGATCCGAGGGCTCTGGTTTTACTCGGTTCAGCGAAGAAAATATGGCAAACAATGTCATTACCAGAAAGGGTGACCTACCCCCGTTCATTTCGAAGGAAGAGCTCCATGAGATCTTCGACACAATCAGGGCTAAGAAATCAGTGGGGACCGATGGTATTCCGAACATCGTGCTTCGACATCTTCCTCTAGAAGCGGTGGACATTTACACCACCCTGTTTAACAATGCAATGAATAATGCATATTATCCAGCGCATTGGAAAACGGCGGTGGTTAAACCTATCCCCAAAAAGGGAAAGGATATATCCAATCCGGCGAATCTCCGTTCGATAAGTCTCCTTCCGAATATCAGTAAGGTGTTTGAAAAAGTAATCAATAGAGCTCTGTCTAGGTGGGTTGAGGACAAACATATAGTTCCGGATAATCAATTCGGTTTTAAGGCGGGACATGATATCTCACATGCCGCGTCTAAACTGGTCTCCGATATCCAATGGAATAAAGGCAAAAACCAATGTACTGGTGCCTGCCTTGTTGACTTGGAGAAGGCCTTCGATACCGTCTGGTTAGAGGGTCTTTTCTATAAGCTGACTAGGCTGAGGATCAGTAAACCACTCTTGTACATTCTTTTTAATATGCTAACCAACAGACAGTTCATCGTGAAAAATGGCGATGTGACTTCTGTTGGAATATTTCAAACTAAAAATGGTCTTCAGCAAGGCGCGGTCAATTCGCCGATCCTATTCAACATTTATGCAAGCGACTTGATAGGTTCACTTCTCCATACTATTGCGTACGCAGACGATTTGATAGCGTACAGAACAGGTACAAAAATCGAGGTCATTAATACTCTCTTGCAGCGTGATTTCGATAAGATAAGACGATTTTGCGATGACTGGAAGTTGAAAATCAACTTTCAGAAGTCGGAAACCATTCTCTTTAGGACGCCGTTGTCTAGAGCCTCTAGGGATACCAGAAAAAATTGGCGAAAGTTCTCGATCATTGGACAACACGGACAGCCTCTTGCCTGTCGAAATGTAGTCAGATACCTTGGGATCTGGCTAGATCAGTTTCTGTATTTTGACAAAAATGTAGACGCTGCTCTGGCCAGAGCTAAGGGCGCTTTTGCCCTTACAAAGAGACTGTTTTATAGCAGCCAACTCGATGCGAGGGTAAAGGTAATCTGCTACATGGCCCTTATCAGGCCCATGCTGGTATTTGCGTGTCCCGTGTGGTTCAATGTGCGAGCAAGCTTAATGGAAAAGATTCGGGTGTTTGAGAGGGCTTGCCTTCGCTTGTACACAACACCAGAGTCGGAGTACAAAAAATTTTATAGTAATGAGGTCCTTTACAACAGGGCGAACCTAGTACAAGTGGACAACTTCGTAATTAAGCTGACTCGAAGGCACATTGCAAGACCAATGAACTCGACGAATAACCTGATATCTGGGGCTTACTACCCCAATTACCTTTACCACGAGAGTGTGCGCTCTGATGGCTTCGTTCCACCGGAAGCATTCCTCTACCTAGATCAAACAGGGTTGATCCAGGATAGATCAGCGGTCCCGTTAATCTTCCATGTCGCTCGGAAAGCTGGGGACACGCGACTCTACTACAGCAGAGACGTCGCACGCGGCAGTGTGGATCGTCTCAGGTTCAGTAGGGCGGTGGGGAATCGCGATAAGAGGGATGTCGTTCGGCAGCACCAGCATTTCTGGTGGTTGAATGATGGAGAAGATGTTTCATCGTCGTTTCCGTCAATTACTGATCAGCCTCACTAATGGGGCAGAGCTGACCAATCTATTTGCTCTGTGAATAGCGATGGCCAGCTTACATAGGTTTAGGTTAGCATTTAAGAAATATATACATATATTAGTATATACCTTTGTATATACTAATATATGTATATAATTGTGAATGTATAATGTGTGTGTATTGTGTATGTAGGTTAGGTAGACTAAGGTTTATTTTAAGTTAGATATTAAGTTTTATAAAAAATTAAGTCCATATGCTAAGTTTTTTGTTAAATTCTTTTCTTAGCCTTAAGCATAGAAAATAAGTATATATAAGTATAAAATGTAAACAAAGTCGAAAGACATAGATATAAAAATTTAGAGTAGCTTAGAGTGCCTGTGCGGGGCCAGTAAGTTAATATAAGTTTGTTAAGTAATTTTAAGCTAGTATGTAAGCATTTTTTGTTAGTATGTAAGAATTAATGATTAATATAATAAAATGCATTTAAAACTAAACTAAACTAACAACTGTCAACTAAAAACTGCGCGTCCAAAATGACTGAAACTTCGGTAAGTAACTGTCGAAAGGTGCACAACTAGCATTCACTAGCTTTTATTGACGAGTGCCGCTATCTTTACGTTGCGGTCGGAAACTTCTCAGACAACCCTGGTAATGTGTTCGAGCGCACAAGTCTTTCAGACACGTTTTGACTTGCTCTGTATTTGATGTATAAACGCGATTTAACCCATTAATGACCACTGTTGCGTATGTGCAACGCTACATTCGTAAATTTTGATCCTGTTCTAGGAGTGAAACGTGTAAAACCAGTTTCTGTGACTAGTAACATCTGTAGCGATCAAAAATAAAGAGGTAAGAAGTTAGTTTTGTGCGAGTGTTCGGAATGATAAGTCGCTTATTGAACATCTGTGTCCTTGTGGGGAAAAAAAAGTAAACATGTCGAGACGCGAATAGTAAGTACTCGTATTTCGATGATTTCTTTACTTTGTTTCACAGCGGCGAGTTATTTAGTACAGTTATTGTATATTGATTGCTTTTCATAATGAATCTTGATTCTGTGTAATATTGTTCATTAAATATTGAAATAAATTTCAACCAAATGCTATTCTATAATAATTCTGTGGTACTTTTTTTGTGTAATTTAGTTTTCGTACTACCGAAGATGCAATTAATTTTCTGGAGTCTTTGCAATCTGACGAAGAAGATGATTGTGAAATTGAGAAGTTGTACGAGTATATTGAGAATATTAATTCCGAAGAAGATTCTGGTAATGAAGACGACGGTGGAATGCTTCATAACTTACCAAAATCAAGCCTTCTTGTTCCATGTTGCATTCAACTTAAATCTTCACGGAATATTTCTGATATTGATTCAGGAACCCAACACAATGCACCGCTTGTACAGGATTCTCAAGCGCACTCATCAACATCCACAAAGATAGTCATTTCACCAAAAAAGTCTGTTCAAAGTTCTCTTGTTTGGGTTGAATTTTTTAATTTTGGTGGGGGCGAAAGCCTCCATTTATTCGGCTTATTACAAGCTATAACTTAAAATTAAGCTTAAACTAAAACTTAAAACTAAGGTTGGTTATTGTGGTGAAGGAGAACGGATTTGAGGTAGGAAGTGGTGCGGTGGAAGTCAAAGACGCTAGGGTTTGAATTAATTTTTCGTAGCATGCGGGAGATTGGTTCGTTCGCGCCATAGGTGGTGTGGTGGGTTGGGAGTTAGAAGAGACGAGGGGTACGTAGATTACGAGGGTTGGTGTAGAGGAAAATAGAATTGTGAAGGGACGTGCATTCAACCTGACCTGAAAGAAGTCGATGAATGAAGAGAAAGTCGGCTGCATCTCTGCGTTCCTCAAGGGTATTTAGGTTAATAAGGTTGAGAGTTTTGATAGGGGGGCAGAGTAAAAGGATCATCCCAGGGCAAACCTAGAAGAGCAAATCGAAGAAAACGGCGCTGGATGCTTTCGATTCTAGAGATATGAACGCGATGATATGGGGACCATACTTGACTGGCGTACTCTAGGAGGGAACGAACAAAGGTAATATAGAGGAACCTGGTCACGTATGGGTTGGTGAATTCTTTGGACCATCGTTTTACAAAACCTAGTGCAGAGTTGGCTTTAAGTATTATCCCATCCTTATGCAAACGGAAGTTGAGCTCCCTATCACACAAAATGCCGAGGTCGCGAAGAGATTCAACGGAGGAGATAGGTAGGTTGTGGAGAAGGTAGAGTCGGGGAGGAGATTTGTGCCACTTATGTGAAAAGGTGATGGATTGGCATTTGGTGATATTAAGTTCCAAACAATTTTTGAGGCACCAGATCGAAAAACTATCAAGGCCTTATTGAAGAAGGAAGGAGTCATGGGGAGAGGAAATGGTTTTGAAAAATTTGGTATCGTCGGCGTAAAGGGAGACGGACGAGTGTTTGATGATCCTATCGAGATAATTTATGGTTAATATAAAAAGAAAGGGACCGAGATGGCTACCTTGAGGAACTCCAGAGGTGGCCAAAAATGGAGCGGAGTGGGCTGACCTAAAACGAACACTGTAAAAACGGTTTTCGAGGTAAGTAAGAGGATATCCATTTTAACAGTATGGGTTCAAAGCCGAGGTCAGATAATTTGAAGAGTATTAATCGATGAGAGATTTTATCGAAGGCCTTGCTAAAATCGGTTGCAACTACATCGACTTTGTTGCCGTTGTCTAGGGCGGCGATGGTAAAGGATACGAATTCAACGAGATTTGTGGTGGTTGACCTACCCTTTAGGAAGCCATGTTGTCTAGGGGAAATAAGTGATTTGCATTGGAAGCTTAGAGCTTCATACAAAATACTTTCGAGGACTTTGGGTATATGGGAGAGTTTAGCGATTGGACGATAGTTTGTTATTTCGTTCTTTGATCCCTTTTTGTGGATCGGGGTTATAAAGGAGGTTTTCCAAACCTGAGGAAATTCTCCTTGTGAAAGGGATAGACGAAAGAGATCAGAAAGGGCAAGGGAAAGAGACGAAGAACATTTTTGAAGAAACATGGCAGGGAGGCCATCTGGACTGGGTGTAAATTCGTCATTGAGTTGGTTTAATTTATATTCGATATAGGAGGGGTCCAAGATGTGAGAGAGAAGTGGGCCGTTGGAGAAGTTCAGTAGGTAACGAAAATAGGATGGATCTGGTACAAAGGAGTCGTTGGTGAAGGATTGTTTAAAGAAGCTGGCAAATAGGTTGGCAATGGTGAGTGGATCGGTTGATGACTTGATGTTGAAAGAGAGGGAAGGAGGGTAACCATCGGACTTTCTGGTACGCAGGAATACAGCTCATAACTTGTTTCCTTATTTCGTAAAGAACGAAGCTTGCGATTACACAAAGGAGGACTAGTAAATGATGTTTTAAGGCGGGAAAACGGAACGTAAAGGCTAAAAGAATTAAATATTTCTTTATAAAAAATAGATAAGGCATCATTTACACTTAGGTTGTGAAAGTTAAAGGGAGATCTGCTAAGATAGTCACTGATTTTGTGAAAGTTTGCTTTATGAAAGTCGTAGGATGAGAGAGTTGTGGGAGGAGTGGACTGGAAAGAAGAGTTATGAAAAAATGAAAGTAGAAGGGGCGGGGAGGGGGGGTGGTAGTTGTCGATTGTAGAGAGAGATAGGGGACAAAGTGAGACTGAGGAGTTAATTGAATCTGTTGTGAAAATAAGGTCCAATTGCCTACCCATATAGTTGGATACTCCACTGACTCGACATAGACTTGAGTCTGTTAAGCGATCTAAGAAGAGACATTCCTTAGCTGAGTTGACATTTGAAGCGATGAAGAACGATTGATCGTCTGATGGAATCCACTGTAGCTGAGGAAGATTAAAGTCGCCGAAAATAAAGATATCGTCAGTAGAGTCAGACAGGTCAATTAAATAGTCGATCTGGCAGGATGTAGCAACATAAAACGTAAAGGGACTTGAAGGGGAGTGATATTTTTATAGCGACAAAGTTGACTTTAGAGGATGAAGAGATGGTAATGGGAGAAGAGTTAAGGCTGTTGTGGATCGCCAGTAGGACGCCTCGACAGGGGAAATCATCAAGTGGGCGGGTAGGATCGTCGTCGCGAAAAACATTAAAAGTAGGGGGAACAATTCCTGGTTCTTTATGTCGGGAATCAAATTGGTTTCAGTCAAGGCGTAAATATCAAAGGGAAGAGAATGCGATTGACGTAGGACAGCATTGGTTTTAGAGCGAAGACCTCTTACATTTTGGTAGTAAAATGTAAGAGGGATGTTGTGGGGTGGAGATGTATGGCGGGATGGTTTAAGTGCTGACAAGGAAGGCACGTTATGGACGAAAAAATTTATCGTGGTCAGCTCGGCTTCGCTGTAGGTGTGAGACTCGTTTAGAGTGAACGTAGTGGTCGAATGCAGCAAGGTTGTCTGCTACTTTCTGAGGGGACATGCTAAAAATCTCGTGGTACCTGACATAAAGGTTCCTGAGACTGATAGGTTCGGTAGGGAAGCCTTCCTGCTGGATGGATACCATGACGCTGGTTTTGGTCTTCCCTTCGTAGCAGACCGAGTCCGATTTGTCATGTAGATAGGCGAGAAAGAGACGAATGTTTTCATATATCTTTCTCTCTCTAAGCCTAGAGAGTGCATAGCGACTTTCTGTAGTTCCATTGGTTTGCTGGGTTAGTTTAACTGTGGGGGGAAAAAGAGGATCAAGGGTAGGGGCAGTGGAGGAGGGAGATGGAGATTCGTGGTTGAATATGGAGTTGGACGCGGGATGAGATGTTGGGTTTAGGGTATGGGAGTTAATAAAATTAGGGTACTTAGCTCCAGTTTGTAGGTCGAAGTTAGGAAATCAGTTGTTAGCTGGGATCGGTGGCGTAGAAGATTGAGAAGGTATAATATTGGTGGTTGGGGTTAAGTTGAAAGAGACGCGTTGGCGCGGGGGCTTGGGTGGAACATTGGGAATTAGCGGATTAGAGGATTGGTGTGTAAGGGCTTTGTGTCGGATAAGTGAGGAGGGGGGACTAAAATTAGGGAACAAGTTTGTTTTGAAGCTCCAGTTGGGATCGGGATTAGAGCTTCGTTTTTTGTTAGCGTGCTTTTTAGTTGGAAGGGTGTTTGGGAGCGGTCTTCTTTTAAGCTTATCGTTACGTTTATTTTTAAAATTTTGGTTGTCGTCGACACGTGGGTTTTCTCGTTCCTCAGAACATTTCGTGATACTTATCTTCCCAGATTTAGTGGGGAATAACCATGAATATTTGGTTGGGATGCTGATTTTGAAGCTGCAGGAACTATTAGAGTCGGCAGGGGAAATCATCTCGCACTCGCTAATGGTGATGGCATAATTTCGGTGAAAGAAATTCCGCACCCAAGAAACATCAGCGTGTTGAGGAGCCCCTTCAACGTAGAATGCTGTATGGTTTCCCTCTTTCAGCTTTTCGAGTCGGCTTTTCAATTCGGAGGGGGTCCATGAAGTTCCGAATTGTTTGAGCAGTTTGCGGGGGCGGGCGGGATAGGCAGCGTGGTTTCGGTTTCCGTTGTTAGGGCGGCGGGAGGAGTATTTGAAAATGACTCCGTGTCTACTAATTCATTATGAATTGAGACATTATACGGGGAACTAGCTTGTAGTTGAATTTGATCGAGGATTCCATCGATTTTGTGGGAAGCCAATCTCACTTCTTTACCGATTTCGGCAACGGTCAACCGAGTTGCTATGAGTTCCTCGCTGACGTCTATTATTTTTAGGGTTAAGTCATCGAGCGTAGAGTCTGATGGATGCGGGGTGGGATGTATTGTTTTGGAGGAGGATTGAAAAAGCAAGTCGACATCAGTACGGAGAAGATTGATAGAGTCGTTTATGTGTGTGAGAACGTTGGATTTAAGGAGGTTGGCAAAATTTGTTTTGACTAATGGTTTTAATCCATCCATGTGATATTTGATCACTTCGCTCTCGTTGTCGTCATGACTATCTCTATCATTCTTCCTGTGGACTTGTAAGCTTCCACATTACTGTCAATGCAGTTTACTGAGTCTTCAATCTTCTCTATTCTGTCGAGAATAGTTCTGCTAATATGATTGTTCTCGGTTAGCATCGCATAGACTCGTTATTGCATTTAATTGCCAGCATAACGTGAGCCAAGCTGATGTCTTTGGACTCGTCGCAGTAAAAATTGAAGAGACTGTAATACTCCTTGAGGTAGGTAATGGATCTCCGGGTAAGTCCGATGCATATGGCATGGAATGATTTACCACAGAGACCATTGCAGGCTACCCATTCCGCGTTGGGGTTACAAAACTGGCACAGGTGAAACTAAGTCGACGAACAAAGACGGGAAATATACTGAAATTTACTGATTCGGCAGTTTACGGGGCTTTGAAGAAAAGCGGAAAAGTAACAGAATTCGGTATACAAGAGAAAACACGTCCGCACAGGTTGACAGTCAAACTGAAACTAGGTATCTGTATCTGGATACTACCTCAATCTCTTCCCCGTCTAACTTTCACTTTTCCAAATGTGAGAGGCGTCCTCCTGCATTTCTGAATATCATCATTTTTGATTTATCAAGATTTACAGTGAGATGCAGTTAATGATAAACAGCATTAAGCCTGTTTATCATTAACTGCATACCTTGGGTTGTATCACCCAGAAAGACGATATCATCAGCATACATCAGCGCAGGAATTGATACACCGTTGAATCTTATTCCACCTTTGACATCATCTGTTATATCATTGATGTATAATATAAAAAGCAGAGCACTTAAAATACAGCCTTGTTTAACACCCATTGAAGTTTCGAACTCTTCAGAAATTAAGTCTCCATCCCATACATATGCAATATTATTCTCATACAAGCTCTCAGGATTCGAATAATTTTACTTGATACACCGATTTTGGAAAGCTTGTAAAAGAGTGCTTCACTTGGTATTGAATCGAACGCTGCTCGAAAATCTACAAAGAAGGCGTACAATTTGTTTTTCTTGCTCTTATATGTTTCAGCAATGTTTGTTAAGCAGAATATCTGGTCGATTATAGAATAACCTTTCCTAAATCCAACTTGGAATTCTTTAAGGATGTTATGTTCTTGTACCCATTCATACAATCTTTTGTAAATTAATGAAGCAAACAATTTAACTGAAGTATTTAAAAATGTGATTCCTCTGTAGTTCTTCGGGTCCCTGTAATCGCCTTTTTTATGTAGGGGAAAAATTATTGCCTTCCTGAATACGTCGGAGATATTAGCAGAGTCGAATATTCAATTAAATTCAATTGTATAGAACTCAAACGGGATGCGATCAATACCAGGTGCTTTATTTGATTTCGATTTGCATATTACTTCATTGACTTCTTCCAGGGTAAATGCAGAATCTAATTTTTCGTCTAAGAGCAGAGGGGCAGCATATTGATGGGGCATTAAGAAGTTTATCAAAATGAGTCCTGAGTTGCGGGGCTTTAAGAGTTACAGAGATGTTAGGCGTGTGTCCGTTTAGGTATTTGACAGTTTTCCAGAACTGAGCAGAAGATTTTGAATTATTTATAATCGCAATGTTTTGTTGTTCAAAGGCTAGTTTTTTTATGTAACAGATGTGTTTGTACTCCTTGTTGGCATCTTGATAGAGTGCTTTAAAGATATTGGAGTTATTCGACCTTAGAAGTTTGAGAAATTTAAAAGATTTGGTTCTAGCTTTCAAGCAATCAGAATCATACCATTTTTGTTTATATATTTTATGAGTTTTTAAATCTTTCTGTTGCGGAATGGATTTCTTTGTTATTTCCGTTAGAGCTTCAATGTTGACTGTATAACGCTGTGTGCGTAGTTCCATAAGATTCACATTCATGTTTCGCTAATACGATTCCATTATTCGGTCATTCCAGACAAATTTCGGCAAAAGGCTTAATGGTTTTGTGCAAGCATAGTTTCCGCTAGCAGTAGAATTAAGGGTTACTTCCAAGGGTACGTGGTCCGAAAAGATCTCAGTTCCTATTTGAAAACTGTCTAGAAGCTTGAGCCAATTTCCCGAAGCAAAACAGTAATCTATTATTGAGCATGATATTCCTCTGATAAAGGCCAATTCGCCATCTGGATCTCCTTCGCAACTACCATTCAACTAGCACATGTCATACTCATCAGCAAGTTCAATTATTTTTGCTGCTTTGTTATCACAAATTAGGTCTTTAGATCTGCGACACGGTGCCAGCAGAGTACTGTTGTATCCCGATGCGAAATTATTTTGTGTGAGTGATACACGACCATTAAAATCCCCAATAAGCATTATATCCGTACAGTCCAAGGAGTGCAGTGAGTCGCAGAGTTTATCGAAATCACGCTGCCAATACGAGTAATTACAGTTTAAGTAGATTGGTACCAAAATTACATCCAGTGTATTCAGTTTTAAGTTAATAACATCCATTTCGCCAGCTTTTACAAAGGTACTCGTATACAGTCCTTCGAGGTCGTGACGAAACCCGAATAGTGTTCCACCACTTCCTCTCCCAAAAAGTGAAGTTCTTATAGCCGGAGACCAGATTAATTCATAGTTTGAGAAAATATTCTTAAATCTAATTTCTTCATTATCTAATAGATGTGTTTCAAATAACACAAAAATATCAAAACTTTTTACATAATTAAACAATGTTACAAAATTCATTTTGTTTTTTAAATCTGACACATTGTAGCTTAAAATTTTTATTTTTTTGATAACTATGTTTTTTTCAGTATCATTCTGGTAGACATGGGCACATCATGCGTCACGTACGGCCGCCTTAGAGCTTGTGGATGGACCCAAAGATTTTTCGCATATTGGTGTTTTGCTAAGTTTGGCATCACTGCTGCGATTGACATTAGCCGTCAAATTTGAAGTTTTGTGAGAAGTGTTCTCTTTCGTAACTGTTTTGTTTGTATTTCTGATTTCATCCCGTAGAGAAATTTTTATTGATGCGTCTTTTTGACGAAGCTCCTTCATGATTGGAATCATTTTTGCCCGACGTTGTCTAACGTTAAAGGGTAAGTCCTTTTGGATGTTTATTCTAGTACCTTTCAATTTGAAGGCATTCCTCATCACGCTCCAGGCAGACTCCTTCGATCTCATCTTTAGAACTATAGTAGACTTGTTCGTGTTCCTATACGCAGACTCGACGATTTGATTCGGAGTTGAGTCAACTAACCCGGCGCAAATGGATTTTGCCTTTTCGCTCATGTCTACTTGATCTTCAACAGGCAGGTGAACAACAAGATTCGCTTCAGTACTCATCTGTAGGAGTCGGTCAAGCTGGTTCTCAAGACGTTTGTTTTGTTCATCCAGATACACAACTTTTTGCTCAAGTTCTTCTTGTCGCATACTCAATGCTGAGATTTGTTTAAAGAAATCTTGCAGATCTGCCTTTGAGGCTAATTGTTACACAAGTTTTTTGTTGTTTTCGAGTAGAATTTCCTGCATTCTCTCAACACTCAGAGTAGAAGTAGATCCCATAGCGAGTTTTGGTTCAATTTCACTCAAGCTTTGGTGGCGTTTTTTGTTTCCTGGGTGTTCCGGAGAGGTGTGGGATATTCCTCTTTTTACCATTTATGGGTTAGTTTAATGATGGAATTTTTAACTTGACTATAAAATAGCTTAGGTGTTAGAACTTACTCGAATTTAAATTGCCTAAGGTAAAGCGTCTCTTAATTTATAAGGTGAATGTGTTTCCTCAATTAACTTTCACTTAAAACACTTTTCTTTTTTGCTTTTTGATCCGGAGATAAATTTTTTGCTTCCACTTTCGGTTCAATCAAATGTCAAACTCCAACTCGACCTGTAGTTCACCCAGTGGGTTTTTTGACTGATAATGCACAATAATGTACATATTCAACATCAGTGTCGACACATTTTAAAGACGTCTTGCAATAAATTGCCACTCCTCCGCCCGTTGTAGAGGTTATTCTGTCGTTGCGATATAATTCGTAACCCTCAATATCGTACACAAAGTTTTCAAACTTGGGTTTAAACCAAGTTTCGGTAACACAGATCACATCTATGCTTGAATTTGTAAACAAATAGCGAAAGTAGTCTCGCTTACACTGGTTAAGACTTCGAGCATTTATATGGCATACATTGAAACCATTCTTGTATCTCGGCAGAACATTTAACAGACATAAAGTTGATCTAGCATTTATACCGTGGGTATGATTAAAAATACTGTTGTTGTTAACCATTCTCAACTAGCCTACCGCAAACAGCACCACAATCTATTAGACACATTTCCACATCCTCATCCAGCAAACAAAAAGAAAATATATATATAGTAAATATCAAGGATTAGAAGAAGGATAAATTTACTGAATTTATCATGGCGGCTCTCCAATATATCGATTGTGATGATTGAAGAGTTGGTGTCATTTCGTTTCAAGGAAGGGGAACTTACTTGAGAGGACGTTGTCGGTTTTTTTTGCGGCGATTTCGAGATCGAGCGGGTACTTGGTGGGTCTGGCATGGTGGTTGTGTTGATGTATCACAGTTAACGATCCTTAAAGCAAGCGATAGATATGATAAGATTATAAATGTCTGTACTTTGCGCGCACTTTCAACTTATTAGTTTGTTATGGTTAGAGGTTAGCTGCTACCGGACAGAAAAATAAGCCGTCTATACTGCTCTAAGCATTTGTACTGAATTATATACAAAGGACTTGATGACAAAAAGTGTTGTGTTGGACTTTTTGTCGACATAGCAAAAGCCTTTGATATGGTCAATCACAATATTCTCCTAGATAAATTATAAAAAGCTGGTTTTCGTGGTTGTATGTATGATTGGTTCGAATCGTATATCAAAAATAGAATTCAAAAAGTTAAAATCGGCGATCATTTAAACAATTCGAAAGAAATCAATCTAGGTGTGCCTCAAGGTTCTGTTCTGGGGCCAAATTTTGTTTCTTGTTTATATGAATTCATTATTTGAACTGCCATTCGTGGGAAAAGTTAGTGCATTTGCAGATGACCTAGGCATTGTTTACAACTCAAGTAGCCCGTTGAATTTAATGGCTGAGATAAACCATGATATCCACCTGTTGAGGATATGGTTTGCGAAACACAGACTAATGTTTAGCAATAAAATTAAAATAATGTATTATATTATAATGCATTATATTTCATGCAGCTGACTGTTTTAAATACAACGTGTCTATTAGTGAATGTGAAGACCAAAGATCTGAGACCTACCTTGATAACGTCGGATGTAGCCGAGGTTGCTTCAATATTGAAACTGTGGTCGACTATAAATACCTTGGCGTAACTATTGACCAAAATGTCAGCCGGTCTAAACACATTTCTAGTTTCAAACAATATCTGATGTCTTCTATTTGGATCTTTTATCGCCTCAGGAAGTATTGTTTGACAAACACCCTTAAAATTGTCTATTATGGCATATTTCACTCGAAATTGCAATATGGAATTACCTGTTAGGGTGGCACCTATCACAATAAACTTCAACAAACAACTAACTATTCTTCAGAAAAGTGCTGTAAGGAATGTTTGCAAAACTAATCGCTTTGCTTACTCTATGAGTTTATTTAGAGCTATCCAGATTCTGCCAGTAAAACACCTGTACTATTATAAAGCTATGAAAGTTTTCTTTATGAGCGAGGTGGTTATATGCAAAGTCCAATCTCTGACATGCACAACTTACGTAGGATTACAAGATACGTTGTTGATCTTCCCATTTTTCGGACCTTTTGCTACAGAAATTTCTACTCGATCGATCGTCTTGCAATTTGTTTAATAGGCTCCCTGTTGAAATACGAAACACAAGGAATATATCCGCATTTCTGAGGGGAGTAAAATCGTGGCTTGTTACGCTTCGATATCTGAGTTTATGAAAGCTGAATTGTGCGCTATATTTTTCCTTTTTTTTTAATAACCGTTTTTATTAATCAAAATTGTTCAAACTAAGTATTATAAACCACCGTTTTATTCTTGTCACCCCACAAAGAATTTGTATTTTTTACATTAGAGTGTGACATTTAATTCGATTTTTTGTTAAATACAAAATGTCACTATCTATTCTCTCATAGAGTTATATTATTAGACTTATTTAATTAAGGCATAATTTGTAATCATATATTATTTTAAATAGAGAATATGGAAATAAATAAATGAAATGAAATGAAAATATGTACTCTTATGTACGAGGATATTGTGCGTCAAATATAAGAATTTTGTAAAAGGAAAGAAAATTATTTGTTTCTGAGACGGTCGGGGATATCTTTTCACTGTGTTTGCTACGGACAAAAACAAAAATAAAACAACTTTGAGAGGATGATGTATCAATCCGTCCTGCGGTCTTTTCTTGGTGCAGTTTAGCTGGTCAGTTCAGTTTTTTTCAGTTTTAATGCATTTTTATTAGACTTCATTAATTAATTCTTACATGCTATATAAAAAAACGCTTAAAAATTAGCTTAAATAACTTAAAAGTAATCTAATTATAACTTACTGGCCCAATGAGGGGAATTTTGGTTTAACATAATACTTAATCTATGTCTTTCGACGTTGCTTACAGTCTATTTTTATTTTTGTTTTTACAAATATTAACACTAAAACTAAGAAAATGAATTTTAATTAAAAAAACTTAGTATCAGGACTTTTTTTTTTTTGTTATAATATAAAACTTAAAACTAAACCTATAAACTACCTAAAAATAAATCTTAACCTACTTAATCCTACTTAAACTACCCCGTATTTTAGAATGTGTTACCCACATCTGTTCTAATGTAATTTTTTTTTTGTGTTTTTTTATTTTTATTTTTTTTTCCTTAAATCTAACTTAATGCTACCTAAAACTATGCAAGACGGCCATGGCTAATAAAATAGACAGACGACCGACTTTGCTTCACATGAAGCTACCTATAACTTGAGGGATTCGACGACGTACCTTCCCCTCCTTCTACTAGCCACCAAAATTGTTGGTGCTGCCGAGCAACATCCCTCATGTCGCGACTCCCTACCGCTCTACTGAACCGGAGACGCTCCGCACTGCCATGTGCGACGTCTCTGTCGTAGTTGAGTCGCCTGTCCCCAGTTGTTCGAACGACGTAGAAGATTAGCGGCACCGCCAATCTGTCCTGGATGAGACATTTACTATCGAAGTAGAGGAACGCTTCTGGAGGAATAAAGGAGTCAAAGCGAATTCTCTCATGATACATATAATTAGGGTAGTAAGCCCCGGAGATCAGGTTGTTTGACGAGCTCATTGCTTTTGCAATGTGCCTTCGAGTCAACTTAATAACAAAATTGTCAATTCTTATTAGGTTCGCCCTATTGTATAAGAGCTCATTAGGATAGAATTTTATGTATTCGGACTCTGGTGTTCTGTATAAGCGAAGACAAGTCCGAAGACAAGCCCTCTCAAACACCCGAATCTTTTCCAGTAAGCTTGCTCTCACGTTGAACCACACGGGACAACCAAATACAAGCATAGGCCGGATAAATGCCATGTAGCAGATCACCTTCACCCTCGCATCGAGTTGACTGTTATAAAACAGTCCCTTTTTAAGGCGAAAGCACCTTTGGCTCTGGCCAGAGCAACATCTATATGTTTGTTAAAATACAGATATTGGTCTAGCCAGATCCCAAGGTATCTGACTACATTTCGACAAGCAAGTGGCTGTCCATGTTGTCCGACGATAGAGAACTTTCGCCAATTCTTTCTGGTATCCCTAGAGGCCCCAGACAAAGGCGTCCTAAACAGAATGGTTTCCGATTTCTGGATTGAAAATCAACTTCCAGTCATCGCAATATTGTTTAATTTTATCGAAGTCACGTTGCAAAAGTATGTTAATGACCTCAATCTTTGGACCTGATCTGTACGCGATTAAGTCGTCTGCGTACGCTATGGCATGGTGAAGTGAACCTATCAGATCACTTGTGTAAATGTTGAATAGGATCGGCGAATTTACCGCACCTTGTTGCAGACAGTTTTTAATGTTAAATATTCCAGCGGAAGTCACATCGCCATTCTTCACGATGAACTGTCTACTGGAGGGCATACCAAAAAGAATATACAGCAGTGGTTTACTAATGCCCAACCTGTCCAGCTTGAAGAAGAGTCCTTCTAACCATACGGTGTCGAAGGCCTTTTCCAAGTCAATCAGGCAGGCACCAGTGTTTCTTGCCTTTGTTCCATTGGATATCAGAAACCAACTTGGAAGCAGCATGAATGATATCATGCCCCGCCGTGAAACCGAATTGATTATCCGGAACGATATGTTTGTCCTCAACCCACTTAGTAAGGACTCTATTGATCACCTTCTCGAAAACCTTACTGATGTTTGGAAGAAGACTGATCGAGCGGAGATTCGCCGGATTGGATGTGTCTTTATTCCTTTTGGGAATGGGATGTACCACCGCAGTTTTCCAATGCGCTGGATAATGTGCATTATTCATTGCATTATTAAACAGGGTGGTATAAATGTTCACCGCTTCTAGTGGGAGATGTCGAAGCACAATGTTCGGTATTTCATCGGTTCCCACTGATTTCTTACTTCTAAGCGATTCGAAGATCGATTGGAGCTCTTCCTTCGAAATGAACGGTGGTAATACCCTTTCGTTGGTGATGACATTATTTGCCATATTCTCGTCACTGAACTGGGTGAAACCCGAGCTCTCGAATCGCCAACTCGCAATTTCATTTCGAAGACAGGAATTGTGCACAAGGACTCGACTCTCCAGGTCGTGTTTGGGGCCAATGATGTCATTCGCCTTGTACACTTCCTGGAAAGTCGCTCCTATAGCCTCTACCTTCTCCTGCGGATCCTCGACCACAAAGAAGTTGTCATCATCAACGGCCTCATTTGGATCAATGCCTGCTGCTACAAGTATTTGTTCGTTGTTCGTCGTTCGGGCGATTTTGAGACATGGAAGGTCGTTTTTATTATTTCTCCGAAATATTTTATTTATTTGCGGGAACATATTCGGGTTGCTGGTGTTTACAGCCCGAATTTTGTTGTTCCAATACAAACTTACAGAGTTTCTGTAATTTTCCTTTATTAATGTTTGGAGGTTTTTAATCGACGACTTCAATGTCATGATCTCCGGGTTATGTCTGTCAGTAAACTGTCTGTATAAGGTTTTTAGCCTTGTCAGCAGTCTACTTTTATGTCGGTGCAGTGCGTCAATAGTTGCGTTGCGGAATAAGTCTTCGTTGTCAGCATGTTGATACCGAGGTATCGTTTTGTCCATTGTTCGTTTGATTGTCTCGTCCATTAGTCTAAGATACCTGTCAATCTCCTCGTTTGACAGATTTCTGTTGGACGGTGGGTAGAGCGAATTCGAGGAGAGTGCTCTCGTCAGTATTCTGGAGAAGTGCGTCCAGCGCATCCTACTATAATTGTAGGAATGCCTTTGAACAAACTCGTCCAATTCCGCAATTTCGTTCGGAACTGTTATTTCGGTCAGTTTTTTTCTGAGACCGCAATGGTCACTGTCATACACAAATGTGCGTAGACAGTTTATGGTATGTTGGTTAGTACATGTCAGGTGTATTCGTGTGTCGAACAGCAAGAGGTCCAAATAAGTACCGTGTCTGGGAAACGACGGACTATCCGTCGCCTTAAGGCCAAGTCGATACATTATACTGTGCTGACCCCACCAATTGAATAGTAGGTTCCCTCTAGTATTTGGTGTATTATTTCCCCAATCTCTGTGTCTGGCGTTGAAATCTCCGCCGATAATAAAGTAGTTCTCCTCTAATTCCAATCTTAGGAATCGAAAAAGTGTCTCGAGCTCTGAGATGAATAAGGTGGATTGAGTAGCTTTAGGTGCATAAACAGACACCATGTATAACCGCTTTCCACTACGGAGAGGGATGTACATGACACATGCTTCCAGCACCTGGAACCTACGTACTACACGACTGTATATTCTTTTGAAACGCAGTCCTTTTCTAACAAAGATTGCAACACCTCCTCCTTGAATGGAGTTGGGTCGGTTTCTCCGTAATATTTTATATCTTCTGTGCCTCATTTTGTCTCTTTTAGTAAGCTTAGTTTCGCTAACCAAAAGCACATCAGGGGCTTGGTCTTTAAGCAACTTAAACAGTGTGGCTCTTCGTTCGAACCTAATCAGTGAATTAACATTCACTGCAACGACCTTCAGGGTTTGCTCCGCCATGTACGTACCCATTACGACTGTAGGTGCATTAGGCCCGGCAGCAGCGCGTATATTTGATCTACCCGCTTAGCCTGTTCCTGTATTTGACGCTGAAGCTGAGCCATCTGCCCCTGAATAGAGAGCAAGATAGCCAGCATGCCAGGTACAGGTTCCGGTGTTCTAGGCGCTGGGGCCTGAGAAGCTACCTTTGCTTGTTGTACCGTATTTCCCCTACCTGCCGCCATTTGGGCGTAGGTAACGTGGGGAGTAACGGCTGGTGTTTGTGCCTGCACGAGTGGACGTTTAACTTCCACTTTCTGCTGCCGAGCCAGGTTTACTCGTTTTATGTATTGGAATTTGGGACAACCCCGATAGTTTGCGGTGTGTCCCGTGTTCCTACATAACGCACAAGAAAGTTGGCTTTTCTCTGACGCTCCGTCTTTACCAAGAGCGCATTCCTCTGACTTGTGGTTTTTTCCACACTTCACGCATCGCGGCTGCATTTCGCAGTTCGACGCGGAGTGCCCAAACCTTTGGCAGCGAATACATTGTAAAATGTTTTCGCTCCTCTTTAATTTTTCCCAGTGTACAACCTGGTAGTCTAGGACTTTGATACTCCTTAGACCATCCAGTTTGCTGTCGGGACTTAGCTGGACCAGGAAGAACGGTAGTTTCCGCTTCTCCCTTTTGGCTCTAGCCGTGACAAATGGCTTGACCCCCACGAATTTGAGCCCTTCGCACTCCTTCTCTTTCAGCTGTGCAAGGAGCTCCTCCGGGTCAGTCGACGGTTCTAACCCCCTCAGCAGCATTGTTTGCAGCTTGTCCCCTTTCGGGGTGTAGGAGAAGAACTCCGTCGTCGAATCCCTCAATAAATTTTTTATTTTATAATAGCGCTCCACTGTGTTACAGCGGATCGCATGCCTATCTACGCTAAGTCTTTTAATATAAAAATTATTGCCTATGGCCGACTTACATAATTCTATGGTGTCTTTCAACTCCATCTTATATGTGTTGATTGGAGGTACCCGTTGTTTGGTTGTTTTTTGCTGTTTCTGTTGTTGATGTTGTTGTTGTTGTTGTTGTTGTTGTTGTTTTTGTTTTTGTTGTTGCTGCTGCTGTTGTGAATCGTGGAGTTCTATTCTTTGCTCCTGAACTCTTCTTGCCATTGGTTTGGCTTTAATAACTAGCACTCTTTGCTGGAGCTGTTTAATGCTATTATTTATAGCTTCTACCTCCTCCTCCTCTTCATCTGACTCGGAGGCCACCAATGATGCGAATATGTTCTCGCCTCCCATATAGCGTCCTTCTCCACCATCTGACACATATGGAAACTCATCTCTGCTTGCCGCATTTTGCCTTTTTTGATGTTGTGCTGCTGCTCTTGTTGATGTTGTTGGCGCCTCTTCCCTCGCACCCCCATGCAGCTTTTCAGCAGACGCTGACAGGGAAGGGCGCTTCACTAGGTTCGGAGTGGGCCTCAGCTTCCTCCTCCTCTTAGTAGTCATTTCTGGTTTCCCAGAATACGAATAGGCCGACATAACGGCCTGGTCATCTGATGACATCAAGCCATCTGCTGGTTCCGCTATTTGAATAGCGGACCGCTCACTTCCACTTATTGTTCACTTGTTTTACTCTCTATCGTTGTATTTATTCACTTTACTTTTAAAATGAAAATTAAAGCACGATATGTTTCGGGGCTCGAACCCACTAACCTCTGCTTTATCGGTCGGACACCACTACCACTGGGCCACCGAAGCACTTGAGAAAAATGTTTCTGTAACAATTTTAATTAAGACTTGTTTATTTAATTTTTTCACTTTGAAAGCCGAAACACGTTTATTCCTCACGGAGGTCTATGAACGACTGCAGTTTAGCTGGTAGCTTGTAGCTAAACACCCGGAACAACCCTCTGTAGCTACATCGCCAGCAAGTGGTGTTTCGCACAATTGACACATTTTATCTCATAGTAGTTTTTCGGAAAATAAGTAGAATGAAAAAATAAGCTCATTACTACTGTCTAAAACTCCGTAATAGTAAGTTTCATTTGTGATTTTTTTTTTATTTATTAAAATAATGTTGAAGAATGAAGAATGTTAAAAATAAAAAAAAAAAGAATTAGATTCAAATGAATCTTGTCTACTGACAAGTTTGGTCTTTATTCGTCGATGGCTTGGAACTAACTATACATTTCATATGCGGAGCAATATAACATTGTGGTATATCTAATACATATATTACGTTAACATAATAAAGAAGAGAGAAAAAATAAAATAAAAAATTAGATTTTTATATGACAGTTTAACTTTAATATTTTGTTTACCAACATTCCGGCACCCCTGGAACAGTGTTTCAGGATATTGGCAGGAGGGCAATTTTGCTGATGGAGCATTGGATGTTCGCAATTTCACGACTCTGACCATGTTATCGTCCCCTGGATAAACCTCTATTACTCTTCCTAGCTGCCATTTAGCTGGTGGCACGTTATCGCTTTTAAGGACCACAATGTCTCCAACCTGGTAGTTTCGTTTTTGCTGATTCCATTTAGAGCGTTGTTGTAGGGATGTTAAATATTCTTGGTGCCATCTTTTCCAAAATCCTTGGAACATATTTTGTATCGTTTCCCAGTACCTTAAGCGGTTGATCGGGGCATCAAGTAAGCTAACTTCAGGCAGTGCAGTATAAAGGCGACCTATTAAAAAATGAGAAGGAGTTAAATAATTTAAATCGCTGTCAGAGAAGGCACATAAAGGTCGTGAATTTATAACTGCTTCGATTTGCGTAAGAAGAGTATTCATTTGCTCTAGTGTAAGAATGGATGAACCGATGACGCGTCTCAAATGTAGTTTCACCGATCGGACACCTGACTGCCATATACCACCGAAGTGTGGAGCCAAGGGCGGAATAAAATGCCAGCGTATACCATTATCTGCCAGTGATTGACAAATGGATTCGTTATGCTGCTGAGAACTGACGAGTTTATGCAAATCATTAATTGCACGCGTTGCTCCCTTAAAATGGGTTCCGTTGTCGCAGAAAATATTTGAGCATTTGCCCCTCCTAGAAATAAAACCACGAAATGCTGCCAGGAACCCTTCTGTAGATAGATCTGACGCCAACTCCAGGTGCATTGCCTTAGTAGCTAGGGACACAAACAAACAAATATATCCTTTGGTTTTGCGGGGTTTGCGTCCGGGATACAATTTTAGTGTGATGGGTCCTGCATAGTCGCAACCTGTATTTTCGAAAGGATATGCTTGAGTCACTCTTGATGATGGTAGACTCCCCATATAATTTTGGTGGGGGCTGAGGCCCCCATTTATTGGCTTAATACAAGCTTAATATAACTTAAAAACTAACAGAAACACTTAAGAGCTAGTGACCAAGGAAGTGATGGAGGAGATCTTGTTTGAGACGAGGAGTGCTCAGGTGGAAATGAAAAAGGGAGAGGTTCGAGTTGACCTTTCGGAGCATTCGGGAGATAGGTTCGTTGGAGCCATAAGAGGTGCGGTGGACCGGTAGATAGAAGAGACGAGGACAACGTAGATTGCGGGGGTTGGTATTGAAGGAAATGGAGTTCAAAATGGATGCACAGTCGATGGAACCTGAGAGAAGACGATGAATGAAAAGAACGTCAGCAATATTCCTACGTTCTTCTAACGAATTCATATTTAGAAGTTTGAGGCGGTCTTGATAGAGAGGTAAGTTTAAAGGGTCGTTCCATGGCAGGCCACGGAGGGCAAATCGGAGGAATCGACGTTGAATACCCTCGATTCGGGAAACATGAACCCGGTGAAAGGGGGACCAAGCTTGACTGGCATACTCAAGCAGGGGGCGAACAAAGGTAATATAAAGAGATCTGGTTACATACGGGTTGGAAAATTCCTTGGACCACCGTTTAATAAAGCCAAGTGATGAGTTGGCTTTGAGGATCATCTTATCGATATGCGAACGGAAATTAAGCTCACTGTCGAATAATATGCCAAGGTCTTGAAAAGACTGAACCAGGGGAATTGGTTGACCATGGAGAAAATAGAGTCGGGGGGGAGACGGGTTGTATTTACGTGAGAAGGTTATAAATTGACATTTGGCTATATTAAGTTCTAGGCAGTTTTTGAGGCACCAGATTGAAAACCGATCAAGGTCTTCTTGAAGAAGGGCAGAGTCCTGGGGAGAGGAAATAGATTTAAAAAATTTTGTGTCGTCAGCATAAAGGGAGAGGGAGGAATGCTTAATGACACTCTCAACATCGTTGATAGTAAGAATGAAGAGAAGAGGGCCAAGATGACTGCCTTGTGGAACTCCAGATGAGGCCAGGAATGGAACAGAAAGGGCGGATCTAAACTGAACACTATAATATCGGTTTACCAGGTAAGAAGAAATCCATTTTATTAAGAGAGGCTCAAAGCCGAGAGCAGACAATTTGAAAAGGATCAATTTATGAGATATTTTATCAAACGCTTTAGTGAAATCAGTTGCGATAACATCGATTTCTTTGCCATTTTCTAAGGCTGAGAGTGCAAAAGACACGAATTCAACTAGATTTTAGAAAACCATGTTGTCGGGGTGAAATAAAAGGCTTGCATTTGAAGCTTAACGCTTCGTATAAAATGCTTTCAAGGAGTTTGGGTATAGCAATGGGACGATAATTGGTAACTTCTTGCTTAGATCCTTTTTGTGTATCGGGATTATAAAAGAGGTCTTCCAAATCTGGGGAAATTCACCCTGTGTAAGCGATAGACGAAAAAGGTAGGAAAGGGGTAGAGACAGGTTGGAAGAGCATTTCTTAAGAAACATGGCGGGGAGTCCGTCTGGGCCAGGTACAAATTCATCCTTAAGATTTTGTAACTTTTCTTCAATAACTGCAGGATCGAAATTTTGAGTGAGAAAGGGACCAATAGAGAAATTTGGTAGATCATTGAAGTAAGAGGGATCCGGTACGAAGGAGTTGTTGGCAAATGATTGCTTGAAAAATGTAGCAAAAAAGTTGGCGATGGTAGGAGGATCACATGAAGTTTTGGTTTCGAAAGCGAGGGAGGAAGGATAACCATCAGTCTTACTTTTGCAATTGACAAATTGAAAAAAGGAGATTGGTTTGCGCACTATTCAGGTAGCGCTGATAGAGAGAGTTATAGAGTTCAATGAAATGAACCTAGATAATTTGAATAGTCGGAAGAAGAGTGGGTGCGAAGGAATACCGCCCATAACTTATTTCTTTTGTTTCATAGAGAGCGAAGTTTACGATTATACCAAGGAGGGGATGTAGAAGAAGTTTTATGGCGGGAGTAAGGCACATAAAGGGAGATGGATTTGAATATTTCTCGGTAAAAAATGAAGAGGGCATCAACCAGAGATAGATTGGTAAACTCAAAAGAAGCACTGCTTAGATAGGTATTAATTTTACGGAAATTAGCTTTGTGAAAATTGTAAGAAAATAGAACTGCGGGGATAGCCGACTGAAGGGGAGAGTTGTGGAAAAATGAGAGAAGAAGTGGAGGATGAAAGTTATCAATAGGTGAAAGAGATAGGGGACAACACGATACTGAGGAGTTGATGGGATCAGTTGTGAAGATAAGGTCTAATTGCCTTTCCATATAGTTGGAAACGCCACTGACTTGGCATAGACTAGAGTCTGTTAACCGATCTAAGAAGAGGCATTCCTTAGTAGAAATGGGAATGAAAGCGATGAAAAAAGATAGGTCTTCAAATGGAGTCCACTTCAGCTGAGGCAGATTAAAATCGCCGAAGATAATGATATCATCAAGCGATTCTGATAAGTCGATCAAATTATCAATTGCTGCAATAGCAAGTTGGTAGGATTCGATAGGTTGCGCCGGAAGAATGTAACAACACATAACGTACAAGCATTTACGAGTGAGGGTTATTTTAACCGACACAAAGTCGAGCTTAGGAGAGGATGATGTTGGAACGCGAAAGGAGTCCAAGCTGTTGTGAATAGCCAGTAGGTCACCTCGACAAGGGGATTCAATCAAGGGGGGTGCGCGATCATCATCCCGAAAAACATTAAAAGAAAGAGGGAATAACTCCTGGTTTTTTATGTTGGGGATAAGATTAGTTTCGGTCAGAGCATAGATATCAAATGGGAGAGCATGAGATTGGCGGAAAACAGCGTGGGTTTTAGAACGGAGTCCTCTTACGTTCTGGTAATAGAAGGTGAGAGGGCGGTTTTTGCATGACTTTTTAGGTTCGAAAAAATTTATCATGGTCAAGGCGACTGCGTTGGAGGTGTGAGACTCTTTTAAAGTGTACATATTGGCGAAGAGCGGCAAGATCGTCTGCAACTTTTTGGGGGGGCGTATTGAAAATTTCGTGATACTTTATATAAAGTTTCCTGAGACTGGTAACGTCTGTAGGGAGGCCTTCCTGCTGGATAGAAACCATGACGCTTGTTTTTGTTTTACCCTCGTAGCACACCGAGTCGGATTTATCGTGCAGATAGGCGAGATATAGACGTATATTCTCATATATCTTTTTATCTCTAAGCCTAGAGAGCGCATAGCGACATTCGGTGGTATAGCTAGTTTGCTGCGTTAATTTAACAGTGGGTGGCGAAAGGGGATCAATAGAAGAGGGAGTGGTTAATGAGTTTGGTGTCGCAACGGCTGGTTTTTCTGAAATAGGGTTTAAAATGTGAGAACTGATGAAATTGGGATACTTAGCTCCAGTTCTGAGGTCGAAATTAGGGAAAGGCGTGTGTGTTAGGGGTTGAGTGGTGGGAGTTTGAGTGGCAGGAGTTTGAGTGGCAGGAGTTTGAGTTGTAGGGGTTAAGTCGAAAGAGACATGTTGACGTTGGGACTTGATTTGGGGTGGAATAGGGGGAGTTTGAGGTTGGGTGGGCGGCTTAAAATTAGGAAAAATTATTGTTTTAAAACTCCAATTGGAGCTGGGTTTGTTGTGGGAAGAGGAGGTGGGTTTTGGCAAATTGGATTTATTTACTAACTTATTTGTTGGTTTAGATATAACGGACTGCTTGGCTTTATCCTGCTTCTTGGGCGTATTTTCCAACCATTTGCAGACACGCATTTCCAAGATTGAAATTGTTGCTGGCAGGATTATGGAATAACCATTCGTACTTCGTTGGAAGATTGAGCTTGAAGCTGCGCTTGCTTCTGTGGTGAGATGTAGGAAGCAAATTGCAGTGGCTAATGGTAATGCCATATTTCTTTTCGAAGAAATTTGAGATCCAATCAACATCAGCGTTTGGAGGGGCGCCTTTGATGAGAAGCGTAGTGACCAATTGATTCTTCGAAGCAAGCTTATCAAGTCTACGTTGCCATTCGGAAGGTGTCCAAGTTGAATTAAAATAACTGATAAGCTTCCGTGGGGCAGCGATTGGAGGAGCTGACATAGAAATATTTTCTGCTGTTAAGTTGGAAGAAACTTCGCACGAATCAGTGGGTTGAACCGTCCGCAGATGACTTATATGTGGGGGTGAGCGTGAATCCAATTCAGGTTCCATTAATTCAGCCATGGTCGGTGTATTATAGGGAACATTCTGGTAAGGCTGCGGCAAGTTTTGTGTATCAACGATTTTGCTGTTTTTTGTTGAGATGTGATGTTCAATATCGCATACGAGGGATCGAGTCGCGGTAAGTTCGTCGCCGACATCGTTCACTTTATCGAAGATAACTTCGAGCACGGGATCACAGTGTTTGGGAGAGAGTTGTTTGTGTGACGAGGACTGAAAATGAATGTCTATGTCGTCACGCAGGGAGTTTATCATCTCGCAGGTTTTTTGGTTGGAGATAACCTGCGTAGAACACATAGCTTTAATGTCAATCAACACTTTATCGAGGTGACGTAAGGGAGTTTCTTCATTCCTGGATCTCCCGGAGTCTAACTCGATAAGCCCAGCAATTTTTTTGTCCATGTGCTTTACTTTTGATTTTATTACATCGGCTGAGTTCTGCACTGAGTTACGTAACTCTTCAACACTTTTAACACTGTTTTCTATTACTGAAATTTTATCCGTAATCTTTTTGGTGAGTGCGTCCTGGTAGGAGTCATTTGAAGCGCTTAGGCATTTTATTACCAAAAGCACGTGTGAAAGTGAGATACTCTTACACTCACCACATAAGAAAAGTAGGCTATCGGATAATTCTTTAATAAACACCGTGTTTCTTTTATTTAACCCGACACAAACGGCATGAAAGGCGTTCCCACAAATGCCCTTGCAAGCTACCCAGTCAGCATTGCTGTCATCGATTACACAATTGGCAATTCCGCAAGACATATTCAAATTGGTTGTGTAGGTCAGTGAGGGTATAGATATAGGTCGAGTTATTTTTTTTTATTTATTTATTTTTTATTTTTTTTTTTGTAGATAGGGGCTTTTATTTGCACTGAAATCTGCCAGTAGACAAAAAAAAAATAATGAATTCGAGCACTGGGGGTTATTAACCGGAAAATGCAATTTAACGAGATTTATAACTGAAAATTGAACAGGTGAATAGGGAGAACAAGAAAAACACGTCTAACTGGTTTGAGTCGCAATACTCGCATTTCAGGCAGTCATGGATAACCTTTCGTACAAGATTTCTACATCCTAAGATCCAGTATCCTTGCCGAAGTATTATAAATAGAGCATCTACGCCTGGATGCAAGTTTCGATTGTGTTGGTCCAATATAATTAGTTTGGTGATAAGGCCTTGTTTTGGAAGAATAATCGGATGCCGTGTGCCGAAATCCATTTGGGCATGTTTAATTCTCCCTCCGACTCGGAGCAATCCAGATTTGTCGAAAAAAGGCGAAAGTGATTTACGAGTAATTCTCGGATTACGACTTATATCTGACTCCCACAAAGTTTCTCCGCCTGACCAAAGAAGAGTTTGAGAAAAGCATAAACACATATTACGTGCTTCTTCCAGCTCGACAAAGGAAAGTGCCAAACTACCGATTTTATTTCCATCAGGTTTACAGTTTTTTGTAAATCGATTTACGTAGGCAACAACACGGATTAGCTTTCTCCAACTGGACACCCGTTTCAGTAGGCGCTGTATAAAATGTTCTTCTTAAACATTAGGAACGGTTGCAGTCGAAAAGGATTGAATTCTTGTTTCCGATAAAACCTGGGGTGACTGCAGGGTACTAGACAAGTCAATTTCTCCATCGTCCAGATCGATTTCTTGACTAAGCCATGCTGGCCCATTCCACCAAAGATGGAAGCTAAGAAGCTGTTAATCCACCATACCTCGTGAGGCGCACTCAGCGGGGTTTTCCTTTGACCATACATGTCTCCAAATATGTCGCGGCAGGATGTCAATAATTTCAGCTGTCCTGTTTCCGACGAAGGTTTTAAGCTGCGATGGTGGAGACAACAACCATGCTAAAACTATGCTCGATTTACGCCAAGCATAGAGTTGAATATTTTCAACTTGCAGAGCTGATTTAATTGAACTCATCAATCGGGCCAAGAGCAACGCACCACATAACTCTAAACGGGGAAGCGAAATTTGTTTGAATGGTGCAAAGCGGGTCTTGGCTGACATCAACGTAATGCGATAACTTCCATCTCCTGCTCGATGTCGACAATAAATTACCGCTGAGTATGCCTTAAGTGAAGCATCAGAGAATCCGTGGAGCTCCAGTGAAGTAGTCAGGTTAGGTATATACCGAGGAATAGTGAGATCATCAGCGAACTGGTTAGGTAACTCATCGTCCTAGCCAAGGTTTTGAAGCCATTGGTATTGAAACATAATTTTAAACGATATGACGACGGGTGCGAGCAAGCCAAGGGGGTCAAAAATTCTAGCAACATCAGAGAGAAGCTGCCTCTTAGTGGCCCTGTTGGTTTCAGCTAAGAATTTATTCTTTAACAATAAATTGTCATTATACGAGTTCCAAAATATTCCTAAAACCTTAGCTACGGAATTATAATTTTCCTCAAATAACGACATCATATTGATTTCATCAGGCGTCATAGTGTTTACTAGTGCGGGCGAGTTTGAAATCCATAACACGGTGCATAACTCGAAATGTTGAATATTATCCGTAGAGTTCTCCCTCCATAGAATCCGCTGATATCGACGGTGAGGCTCAGCTACCCAGATCTGCCTAAACATCTTAAAAATATCTGCCGAAAATACAAAACGGTGTAGACAGATCTCTCTGAATGTTCGGCCCTATATGCAATTGGTCATTTAACGATCTTCCTGACGAATCTTGGAAAGAACCATCGAATATAACCCTGAGTTTTTTTCCCGACGATAGGATGATGAGATAGATAATAAACGTTGCCTGATGACCAATCGATTTTGTCAGCGGGCAGCTCCCTCATGTGTCCTAACTGCAAGTACTCACGCATAAATTTTGTATACTTTTCTTATAGAGATGGATCCTTCGCAAATTGTAAATTCCGAATACCATATATTGATGAAGAGTTGTCATCGATTCAAGAGTTTAACGAGTTGTTGAGTTAAGTTATTCAAAGTTTACCAAAAAAAAAATAAATAAAAATAAAAAAATAAAAAAAAAAATGCCTTGCATTTGCGTAATTTGTCATAATAAAATGGATAGATCTGTTTCCAAATTAACTTGTGGCGATTGTGCAAAATTATTTCACGCTACTTGTGTTAATATTCTTGATAGTGACGTAGAATATAAATTATAAAAACATAAAGTTTTATTTTTAAAAAAATATTTATTTCGCAGTCAGCGTGACTGCCTTCAAAGAGATACTTAACAAATGAACCGATAACTACTTATTTCCTGAAGCTTAAATACCTAATTACAGCTAGCTGCGGACATCCGTTGGCTGTGTGTTCCCACAGGTGGTTGGCGAGATGTTCCCACAATATGTTGGTCGTCGCATTTCATTTCGTATGTGACGGAATCCAAAAGGTGTCATGTGGACCCAGACACGGTGTCAGCAGATGCGAGCAATTGTGTGAATGTTGTTGGGAGTGATATTGGAAATTTTGCTGACGTTAACTCCTCCGCCTTTAAAATGCGAACGCCCCCTCGTTTGCTAGGTTGATTAAAATAATGGTATGTTTCGAATGCTCGAGGTCGATGCCCTTGCTGATGGTTCAGGTGGTGATTGTTGGTTTGTTGTTGTTTTTTCTACCAGGTCGTTTCTTACTGTGGGCTTCTCGGGAGATTTTTGGTTTTTGATGCTTCTCAGGAGAATGACTATTATAACTGTAACGAGAAAAACTGATATGCCCAGACCAATTGTGGTGCTGAACTTAAAGTTATCTTTTAAAAGTTTGATATACTGTGTATTGTTCAGATGAAGGTCCTTTATCATTTCCAAAGACAAATATTCTTCAATACTGTTTTGCTTTGACTCGGGTTGTAGAATGGCGGGAAGAGGTTTGTATTGGATTGTTTCTGATGATTTAAATGTGGTCTGTCTCAATTCGATGGTTGCATTTTGGTACTTAATTATAAAGGTTCCATTGAGCATCATTTGATCTGCATTTATTAAAATTGGTCCAGCGTATTGGTTAAGGAAGAGGATGCCAGGTGTAATTTCTTCAAAATCTGGGATGTGGTAGTTGTTTACTATTGAGCATATGGGCTGACGACTTTTTAAAAGATAAGGGATACATGTGGTATTACTTATTTCTATAATGTTAGCTTTAGGACAAATGGAAAGTTTGTTAAATGTTTTACAAGGTTTAATAATTCCATATATTTCATTATGACATTGCAGAATTTCTTCATATAATATTTTATTAATAACTTTGGCCTTTTTGACGGCTCTAATTAAAATTGTGTCGCAAGGGTCTTTCTTAGTAGTAGGTAAGCTAATAATATATATAATTACAGAACTATTGGATGCTATTTTGACTTCTGAGAATTCAATTGCTTCTTCAATGTTATTAAATGGTATATTTTCTTCGTTTATTATTTTCTCAATTACATTTATTTCAGTGTTGGATAGTATATACGTATTAACAATATTAGCCTTTGCCCAGTGCAAGGCATAGCCTATATTTATTATTTCTTCCTTTAGTAAGTCTATTCTATACTTAAAATTAATAAAAAATTCTTTTTTTTTCTATTTCATTAGTGGCGTTCGTTATTTCATTCATTTTATCTATTATCAATTTGTTAATAACAACTTGTCTATTACTATTGTCTAATACGTTGTTAGTTTTCTCTTTTAGAATTTCAAAGTCGTGGTGGTCCGGATTACCAGAAATCCACTTCCACGCACTTCCAATAAAATCTAGGGATCTTTTATTTCTGATTGTTGATTTTGGTAGTAGCCGGTAGATATGGGTTTTAATTATGGAAAGTTCAATTGAAAGTAGAGAAAAGTTAGGGTGGTTAGTATTTAAATATTGTTTGATGTTTGCTTCTAGTTTGTTGGCTGCGTCCAGATATTTTTCCAGGTCGATAACATGTATAATTTTGAAGGTCCCTGTCTGCACGTTAGTTGTTCCAGTGTGCAGAGTGACCAGTTGAGAATTTGTGTATTCTAGTATTTGAACACTGGCCATGCAGGCTGTGAGAAATGACCTGAAAGGGGAGATAAAGGTAACGAATTAGGTTTTGATACGAGACTTATGGACAGTTTTCCCAGATTTTGTCAGAATGGTTGTATTTTTGTTTTCTGCTACGATCTCCCTTTTGTATTTTGGGGTTAATTTTGATACTAGTCTTTTATTTATCTTTACATAAACGATATCTCCTGGTGAATAGTTTTTGATAGGATTTCTATTTTTGTTATGGTATGCCAAGTCAGTGTTTTGTTTTTCTTTTATTTTTTCTACATTATCTTGTCGGGCTTTTTCGATTTCTTGCATGTCTATGGTCTATTTCTGTCTGGGCAGTGTCAACGTGGAAGTTATTATGGAACTTGTCTTGTGTTGATACCTGGTTATTCTCAGGCGTGGGTCTTCTAGCTGATCTATCTTGGTATTTATTCTGATAATTGAATGTTATTGCCTGTTGTGGTTGACCGTTGTCTACAGGTTCAGTTTTTATATGTGGACTTTGTGTGCGATATCTTGAGTGGTGTGCCTGTATATAGTTAGGATTTTGATTCTGGTATGGAGGGTTTGGTCTTGGCACATATTGTGGTTGTGTCGGTCTGGGAGCGTATCCAGAGTTTGGGTATCTTTGAGGAGGATATCCGGGGTTTGAATAGCCTCGAGGGGGGTAGCCAGAGTTCGGGTAGCCTTGGGAAGGATAGGAGGCTTGTGTTGGGGTTATTTGCCTTCTTATTGGAAATGAGGGAGATGGAGCTTGTGTTTTTCTTGCGACGCCCTGGTTATTTCGTGCGTAGTTTCTTCGGAAATTTTGATTTTCCAATTTTAAACACAAGTGTAGGGCTTGAGGCAAATCCACAGGTTCTCTTATACCGAGCAACCGTGGCAAATCACCATTAAGGCCCCTGACGAACGTGTCGAGTGCCTTATCTCTGTACGTTTGTGTGAGGAGGTTCATGGACTCATCGCTTACATCCATACAGGCTAATTTATTTAAAATGAGCGATAGATGTGTATATATGTTTTGGTAGAATTCTTGAATAGTTTTCGCACCCTGAATGAGTGAAGACATTTGGTACTCGAGTGTACCTACGTCGCGCTTGTCTGCGTAGTACATTACAAGGCAACGTGAAACACTGGGCCAATTAAGTGGAGTATTGTATGACTCCAATGCGATGTCGGCGTTTCCAATGATTTTATTCCGGATAACGCTCAAGATACCGTAGTATCTTGTACTGCCCTTGATCGGCTCATAGACTTGTAGAATTCTTTCTACACTTTTCCTCCAGGAGTTGAATTCAACTGGGTCCCCAGAGAAAGTCCTTAGACTACGTACCACATCGGGTATTTTGTCTAAGTCTTCTAATTTGTTTCGATGTTCTGTTTCAATTGTTTGATCTGTAGCATGAAATTGATCATGGTTTTGGTTAAGCACACTTTGTACAATGTTTTGACCTTGCCTTTCGAAAACTTGATGAACTATTGAGATTATGAGAGCGTTTAGCTCAGGGGTAGAATTAACGGCTTGTTGAGTATGAGAGTGGGATGAGCTAGATTGAAAAGAAGTGTTTTGGGCTTCGGCTGTGTTCGATGTACCAAAATTATTGTCAGCTGTGGTACCAGATTGGTTACCATCAGGTTGAGCACTACCTCTATTTTGTGATCTTAGAAGTGGCATTTTAGTTATATTAATTTAGTTGCGTATGAAAGTAATAATGAAGTAAATTCACTGATGAAATAGTTATTTATAATTGTACAGGCCTGTGCCTGTGTACGTTTGTACGTTTAAAAAAAAATTATAATCGATTCACAAATTGATTGTTTTCTTTATAAAAAATAAAATTCTTAAATATAATTCTTCTTTCTTATTTCCCTTTGGGGTAATGTGTTTTATCTCTTTTTACTTGTACAAATTAATTTTTTTTCTACGTTGGTTTTCACTTCTTATTTCTAAACTTACAATAATAAAACTTGGTGCATTGCTGCGTTTAAAGTTGCGGCTACTTCCTTCCTCTTCTTCCACTTGCTGGTTACTAGGGCTGGTTTGTGTCACTATTTTTTGTCTATTAATTAATTAATAATGTCTATTAATTTTTTCGCGTATCTAAGGGGAAAACCACAGGTATTTTTTATATAACGAGAGAATACACGATGCACTACTTTAGGGCTTCTGTAGGTTGTACTATTTTAGGACATTAATTCTCGATTAAATTTTTCGCGTTTGGAACTACTTGAGGACACTTAATCACGAACCTGTGGTCCCTGCTCGGGCGCCAATTATAAAAACATAAAGTTTTATTTTTAAAAAAATATTTATTTCGCAGTCAGCGTGACTGCCTTCAAAGAGATACTTAACAAATGAACCGATAACTACTTATTTCCTAAAGCTTAAATACCTAATTACAGCTAGCTGCGGACATCCGTTGGCTGTGTATTCCCACAGGTGGTTGGCGAGATGTTCCCACAATATGTTGGTCGTCGCATTTCATTTCGTATGTGACGGAATCCAAAAGGTGTCATGTGGACCCAGACACGGTGTCAGCAGATGCGAGCAATTGTGTGAATGTTGTTGGGAGTGATATTGGAAATTTTGCTGACGTTAACTTATATGCAAAAAACCGGTCTTCCATTCCGCTGCCCTTCCTGTACATCTCTTTGTCGTAGATCAGGAATCATCTCTCCACTGTCCGCTGCTTTTCATTCCACGGACGCTGCTACTGTTCCTATCACCACCACCTCTGCAGCTGCTCTTACGCATGTCACCTCCATCGCTGTCGCCAACTCATCGGCTGTTACAACAAAAACCAACGCCACTGCTGATCTTGTTGCACCAATGAATGTTCTTGGTCTGCCAATCTCTCTGGTAGACATATATAGAGAAATTTTGGAGATTAAGAAAGTCAACACTGAATGCGCTTGAGGTACTTCGTGAAGAGAAAAGTGACATGCTCAAACAAATTAATTCACTGCAGCATAGAATAAATTCGTTTGAGCAAAATCAGAGACGGAACGCTGTAGAAATAATTGGAGTACCTGATCTAACTAAGTCTAATGCTTTAGACAAAGCTCTCAAGCTGTTCTCGGATGGGTTGGATGTAAATATTAATGAAGATCAAATTGACAACATTTATATAAAAAAAATAAAAACAAAAACTACTGGCACTGAATCAGCTGATATTCTTTGTATTAATTTTTGTTCATATAATACAAAGCTGAAGGCCACAAACAAAAGACGATTGACAGCTAAATTGTTTGGAAACGATTACAACAGCAATTGTATCTATATAAACCGTAGTTTATCTTTTCATACCAGGGAACTTCGGAAAGCTGCGCAGGAAATAAAAAAAAATTAAACACTACAAGTATTTATGGTTCAATAATTCAGATCTGTTGATGAGAAAATCAGAAGGTGATAAAGTTATTAAAATTAATTATATAGATGACTTAAGAAATCTTCAATCAAATGCATTTTGCTAACTTAAACTATCTTGATCCTGAAATCAATACTGTTTCGTCTTGTAGCTTTGATAAAGATACGAGTATTTTGCAAAGTATTTTTCAAAATAACCATGAATTCTCAGATAGCTTTTTTATAGTTCACCAAAATATTCGTAGTCTTCGCGATAATTTTGATTTATTGGTACTGCATATTGAGTCGTGTTCAAATAAGCCTGACTTTATTTTTGTTTCCGAAATTTGGATTTTCGATAGTGAAAAAGATGACTATAAAATCACGGGTTATGCCTTTTTTGCTACATGCAACAATTCTTATTCGTCTGGTGGTGTCGGGGTTTTTATAAAAAATATATACAATAATTCAGAAGTTTCTAACTTTAATCTGCAATCTGCGGATATTATAAAAATTAATTTTTATTTAAAAGATGAAAAAACTGTATTTGTTGGTGCCTATAGGCTGCATGATAGTAATAGAGATGTTTTCCTTGATGAACTTAATGAATTACTCGTGAATGAAAAATCCAAAAACTTAATTTTCCTGGGTGATATTAACATTGATCTCCTTTCTAAGACTAATTTTGTGAATAGTTACCTAATGTTACTGGCTGCTAATAGTTTGGATTGTTGTATTGATAAGCCAACGCACATATGTGGTTCCTCTACTACATGCATTGACCATATCTTTTCTAGAAGTGGTACGAGTAGATCTCGTAGTTGTGGTCTTGTGAGCTCTTTACCTGATTTCGGTATCACCGATCATTGCATGATAAGTCTTCACTATTTAGACATTATTAATGAAAGCAATAAATCAATTACTAGCAAACCTTTTAAAAAAATTGATTTTGATAGGCTTAACTTCCTTCTTCGCTTTGAATTCTGGCCTGATGTCTATAACGAAAATTGTCCTTCTATAGCTTTTCATAACTTTTTACACAAATTAGGGATTTTGCTTGACTGTTGTACTCTTAATTAAAATACTTCTGATGCCAAATCTAAACGTTTAAAAGAGTGGATGTCTGGACCTTTGCTAAGAAAAATAAACAGGAAAAATAAATTGGCACTTAAATGTAAGAAATACCCTTCCAATAGTGCACTTCTTAAAACTTCTTTCAAAAGCTTATGTAAAGAGATCTCAGTTGAGATAAAGACATCTAAGGAAAATTATTATTTGTCTGAACTCGAAAAAAACCAAGGAAATTTAAAAGGGGAATGGAGCGTAGTCAACAAAATTTTAAATTGCAAAGTCCGTGAAGACAAACCATTAATTGTGACAGTGAATGATTTGACAGTTTCGGATCCGACTGAAGTTGCTAATCACTTCAAATGAATTTTTTGTTTCCACAGCTAATAATTTAGTTACTGAAGTATTTGATAAAAACAATCCTACTATTGCTGACGAGGGATTAGTAAGTGATACCTTTTTTAGTGAAAGCTGTTGTTTTAATCTCATTTCTTCAAGTGAATTATACAAAATTATTAATTCATTAAAAGACTCCAAGACTGTTACAGCGGATGGTTGCTCTAATGTTATTCTAAAAAGGATAGCATTTAATATTGTGGATGTTCTAGCTCACATTTTTAACAAAAGCGTTTTCGGAGGAGTTTTTCCTGATGCACTTAAAATTGCTGAAGTTATTCCGCTCCATAAAAAATCCAACCCTTGTTGTCTTAATAACTACAGACCGATATCTCTTTTGTCCGTTTGCTCCAAGATATTTGAAAAAGCCATGAAAAGAAGAATTCTAGACTTTTTAAACAAACAACGATTTTTTAGTGATTGTCAGTTTGGATTTCGAGCTGGCCGATCTACTGAAGACGCACTTTTAAAGTTATGTAGTGAGGTCTATGATGGTATCAACCAAAGTTTCTTCAATGCTGCCCTTTTTGTTGATCTAACTAAAGCGTTTGATCTAGTAGATCCTCACATTCTTTTGAGTAAGCTTTATAGAGCAGGATTTCGTGGTTTTTTGTATTATTGGTTTGCTTCTTATTTGTCTGATAGAAAACAGCATGTTAAAATTAAAGGAAAATACAGTGTGCTACATAACTTAAAAGTAGGTGTACCACAAGGGTCAGTTCTTGGACCATTACTTTTTTTAATTTTTGTTAACTCCATCTTTTTACAAAAATTTAAAGGTTACTCGACAGCTTTTGCTGATGACATAGCCTTTTCCTACGCAAGTAAATCTCCACTTAACATAATAGTTGACATTAACTTTGACTTGGATCTTTTGAGACGCTGGTTTGCTCAGCATCGTATGATTTTGAGTAATAAGACTAAAGTGATGTATTTCAATTTATCAGGGTCTTCTACTCTGCTTGACTGTAATCTTTTTTATCATACTTCTGACTGTCTTAAGTTTAAACTCGAAACTAACTCTGCATCGAGCACAAGTACATTTAATTCTAGTGAAACTTGCTCCAATCATTGTTTTAAAATAGATTTTCTTCAATCCTTTAAGTATCTTGGAGTGATCTTGGATAGCAAATTAAACTGGGTCGATCATACTAACGCTGTGAAAAAATACTTGCTATGTTGCTCCAGACAATTTTACAATCTCAGTTCATATTGTTCAAAAAAATTACTGGTTATGATCTATTATGGTATTGTGCATTCTAAGATTCAGTATGGTATCACTTGTTGGGGTGGAACTTATGCTAACAAAATTAACCCTCTGCTCTTGGCTCTTAAACATGTTATTCGTATTGTATGTAAGAAAAAGCGATTCCATAACAGCTTTATTTTATTTCAAGAACTGAAAATTCTTCCCCTAAGGCATCTCTACTACTATAAAGTGCTAAAACTTTTTTTTATTAGAAGTGGCTATCTTGCAGTTAGAAGAAATTCTATTTATAACTTGCGAATCCATTCAAATAACTCTGTTGTTGTACCATCGCACAATAAAATGCATTTTAAAAAGTTTTTCTTGATAGTAGCTCCGACAATCTTTAACAAGCTACCCGACTTCATCCGACGTATACGTAATTTGTTACCTTTCCTAACTAAAGTAAAAACATGGCTCTCTGAATTTAACCACCAACAGATTGAACGACTCTTAAACATCTATATTTAAAATAAACACAATCCTTTTTTCTTTTTCCCCCACGCTCATTTTAAAATTACATATTTGATTTTGAATTTTTGATGAGACACTCGCTACTAGCTGTAGTTCTTAACTTGGCTATAGACTGTTCCTTTTATTTATATTTCTGGGTATTCTTTTGAATTTATGGCTTTTTTTGAAATTTACTATTTTTTGAATTTGTGTAATCCATACTTCTACAAATTGTACCTAGAATAATAAATAAATAAATAAATACAATACAATAAAAGAAAAAATCGACGTTCGATCGATAGCATTCGCGATAGGGCACCATTATACGTGTTACCAAATACTGGTTCATCAGATTTAAATGGAAGATGAACACAATATTTCCCATCTTTAGCCCTGCGTACTGTCAACTGAAACTGAGCTTCTACAGTCTTGTCCTGCTCTGAGTAGTTCTGAACAGTCGATGGTGGCTCTTCCAGTTCCCAAAACAGCTTTAAGGTGTTGTCAATGTTTATTATACTGTTGAATGAGGAAATTGGATCAACACTCGTAGAATTGGAACCTATAATTATCCAATCAAATATTGAGGATTGCGCTATGGGGAGATCATTATTTCCAGTAAGTCTTTCGTTGGTAAGGACTTTCCAAAATTGGTCAGCTCCTAACAAGATATCGATATCTGAGGTTTTATCGAACGACGGGTCTACTAGTGTTAAGGACTTCACCTTGTTTAAAGTTGGACCGTCGAGCAAAAGAGCAGAAAGCGAAGAGCTTAATTTAGGGAGAATATATGTTATACTCGTAACATCAAGGTTGTCAGATGAAATCCGAGACTTGATGTGTATTTTACAAAGACCCCGAGTAGTTCCACCATCCGATGACGATTTCCTGCGAAGTCCGAGACGATGAATACAGCTTTCAGAAATGAACGAAATTTGTGACCCAGAATCTAGTATTATACGACAAGATTGAGTGCGTCCTTGGACGTCCAAAACATCAACGACCGCCGTAGGAATAAAGGCAAGTGAATGATTTTGGGGGGTAGCGATATTGACGGAGTATGAGAGTGGTGTCGATGTGTTAGTTGGCGAATAGTGTGTTAGCAAAGAGTTAGATGACGAGGGTTGGTTTAATGAAAAACGAGGCGACGATGGCAAAGATTTAGGGAGCAAAGTGTGAGAAGACGAAGTGGGTTGCGATGTTTGTAGGGAAGAAGCGACAGATTAATTCGAAGGATTCAAATGAACGAGCTAATGATGACGGTTACCGCACTCGTTACATCTATGCGATGATCTACATTTCTTCGACGAGTGCCCCTTTCGGAGACAATTGAAACATAAATCGTGTTGTTTCACGTATTGACGTCGTAAGGCAAGATCCATTGCCTGGTATTGTTGGCACTGGAAGAGCAAATGATTGTCGCTGCATTTCACGCACTTAGGTGAGCCTTGCGTACCAGTCTCAACAGATTTAGCGACAAAGGTACGGGCCGATAGCTGAGGTTTTCTTGGGTTAACTGGGCGATTGCTGTTACAGCTTAATTCCAACGCTTCACATCGTGTATTCAAAAAGTTTAAGAAAGAAGTAATTGTAGGATTTTTGTTATCAACGCTAGATTCTGCCCATGCATGACGAGTATCCGAATCAATTTTATTTAAGAGCAAAAATATCAACCATGAATCTCGCTCGCTTCGATTCAGGGCTTTTAATCCCCTTACCACGTCGTCGGCTCCATCTGAGATTTTACGGAGAGTGCTTAGATCAGTAGTATTACAGGAGGGAAGGTTTATAAAGGTTTTAATAAATGAATTCACGATTTGCATTGGCCGATCGTAACGGGTTTCGAACCGCTTCCATGCTTGACTATAGTTCTGATCGCAAACAGATATGTGAGAGACAAGGTCCGCTGCTTGGTCACGTAAAAAGGATTTAAGATACTGAAATTTAAGCGTGTCGGTCAACTGAGTTTTGTTATCAATGGAGCCTTTGAACAAAACCCTAAATGAGGGCCAATCCTTATAAAGTCCACTAAATGGTGGAATTTGAATTTTTGGGAGTTCGCAATCCCTAACAACTGATGAATTTGGACGAGAGTTTGGTGTACCGCTAAGCGGTGAATAGCATCAGTATTATCATTTCCATTGGTTAGAACCAGTATCACTGGCGGTGGTAGGACAGCCTTACGCTAACGAATAGCAACCAACATTAACCCGCGTGCCCGAAAATATTTTACCTCATATACTTCAAAATCTAAATCTGGATCTACGTCATCCGCTTCTAGTTGATACGCATACGTTTCATTTTGTGTTTTTATAAAGTCATTCCATGTGTCAGCTAATTTTTCTGTCTTAACTTCAATCGATTCAAGGGCATCATCATCCGTTAAATCTTCCGCCAAGGTAAGCATTCGCGTGATCGTGCCCTTTAACCCTTTGAAGAAGAGAGAAAAAATAAAATAAAAAATTAGATTCTTATATGACAGTTTAACTTTAATATTTTGTTGCGCAACAAATGTGTAGTGAGTTGAAGTCGATTTTTTTTTTGTCATCGTATCGTAATGACGGCTTAAACGTCAACGAGAGTGGTGTGTGGATTGGCGGACCGATCGTCCTTCGATGGGGCTGAATTTGACGGTATGCGACACATAAACTATTACGAAACAACGGAAAATGATTTAAACGACTTTTGATAATTTTTTTTTACAGGTGGCGACTGGGAGAAACTTCGGTTTAGGGGCTGACCTTTACAGTTTTGGCCAGAATGGCAACAATTGGTCGCATTGAGGTGGGATAAGAGTTACTTGGCTAACCTCAGCCAACAACATCCGGCTTGTTTCAGGTCGTAACAAGCCGTCATCACTGTCTGATCCTGGGACATTTTATTCGGTGTAGGATACATAGGGTTAAGTTAGCTTTAGGTTTTAGTTTTGGCTTTAACTCATTATTTTAGGTTAGTGTAGGAATAGTTAGTTTTCATCGTGTTCGTCCCGGTCTTGCACAGCGGTGAGGCACATGTGATTTTACTTTTTCTTTTCCTCTTTCCTTCTACTATCTTTCTCTCTTCCTTTCTTTTAAATCCATTCGTATAGTAACGTAGCTTTCTCTACATCTATTCTTGTTTTCTTTAATATTTTATTTTTTTTTTGATAATTTTTGAGACGATACTAAAAAGATAAATAAATTGAGATACACGGGGTAGTAGCAAGAGTACTTAAAGATCTCAACATTCACAAATCCGCTGGTCCAGATGGTATATCTCTCCTTCTTTTAAAGAGGTGTTCTTTCACGTTTGCAAAACCACTGCCTACGCTTTTCCATCAATCTACCCTTTAGGACTCTTTCCCGAGGGATTCGAGTTCTAAATTCTGGAGTAATATTCGCGATATCGGGCTTAAGCCTGCAAAAGATCCACTTCCCAATAATACCGACCTTAATGAACTAAATACGAAGTTTGTTCAAAGCAATCATAAGCCTTTTAACCACAAAAATATCCCTACCTTCTTCGATAACCAACGAGCAGGGACTTTTTCGCTCTCTGGATTTGATGAAATATCTGTAGATCAAACAATCTTAAAGATAAAATCAAAAGCGGTTGGCTCTGATGATGTATACAAACTCTTCTTCCCGCTTTTCTTCCGCATATAACACATATATTCAATACTATCATTACAACGTCTGTTTTTCTCAATCAGTGGAAAGTTGCCAAAATTCTTTCATTGCCTAAACCAAATAGTAATGAATATCGACCCATAGCTATCCTTCCTTTTTTAAGTAAAGTCTTCGAAGCAATAATAAGTAACCAAATTAAGTCTTTTCTAAATAGTAAAAATCTTGTCACAAAATTTCAGTCGGGCTTTCGTGCTAAACGTACTGCACTACCTCGTTACTAAAGGTGTGCGAAGATATTCGTGCCGGTTTGGATTGCGATATGTGGGGTCTCATAATTTTCTTAGATTTCTCAAAGGCATTTGACCGTGTAAATCATTCCATACTAATAAATAAACTGCATAGGCAATTTTTATATTTATGTGGTCGCATACAATATATGTCTAATGACACCAAATGCTCCTCATTTCTTCAAGTCCCAATGGGTGTTCCTCAAGGTTCCGTACTAGGTCCTCTTCTTTTTTTATGTTTCATAAATGATATATCTGAATGTTTCGCGACCTCCGCGTACCATATATATGCCGACGATGTACAAATATATTCTTTGTTTCCGAAATACCATAAAAACCAGGCGTTAATTAATATTAATGAAGATCTTAAAAGAATTCGTGATTGGTCAACAAAAACTGAGCTCAGTCTTAATCCAGTCAAATCAAAAGCTATGTTCATTAATAGAGGTAGACAAACAGAAATTCCGCTCCAATATTTCTCAATTACACTCCTGTAGAGTATGTGGATAAGATAAAAAATCTTGGAGTCTACTTTAGTAGTACATTCACTTGGAATTTACACGTAAACAGAGTAATATCGCAAGTGTATAGCGCTCTTCATGGTCTAAGTCTCACGAAAAACTACCTCCCAATCGGTGTTAAACTGAAATTGGTTAAATCTTTAATCTTGCCGATATTGCTTTACGGATGCGAAATATACGGGGACTTAGACTAAGTGTCGAAAAGAAAATTAACTGTGGCATATAATAGTTGCGCAAGGTATATTTATGATATCAGACGTTACGCACTTGACTAAAAGTATTACCGGCTATTCCCTAATAGCCTTATTGAATTACAGAACCATACTATTGCTTCATAAAATAATTACTACCAAAGAACCAGACTATTTATTTGAAATGCTAAAATTTGCAAGTAACCAAAGATCTATGCAAATAATTTTACCTAGACATCAGTATCTTACAGCTAGTCGAAATTTTGGAATCGTCTACCAATAGATATCAAACGAGGTTTTTAAATACTTTGCTCAAACTTACTGATGGAAGATTCCAACCTTTATACTCCTTCCCCAAATCTTTTTTCTATTTTAGTCTTCCACATCCCCTATTTCTTCTCCTCTTCTTTTTATTTTTATATACCATATTTATAAGTTTCCTAATTTTTTATCGCTACAATTTAACTCTGTTTTTTGTTTTAATGTATAATTACCTAGTTTGCACAATGTAAAAAAGATTTAATCTTAATGTACAAGAATTTTTAAATTAAATAAATAAAACAAATAAATAGATGGAAAATAGCATTTGTCCAGCCCGTCCCTAAAAAAGACGAATGTTGTTCTCTCTCTTCCTACATACCCATTCCACTCACGTTCCTTCTTTCCAAGGTCATGGAAACGCTGATAAACCGTCAGCTCATGAAATATTTCGAAACACTAAAACTACTTAATGACCAGCAGTACGATTTTCGTAACAACAGGTTCACTGGTGATTTGATGGCATGTCTCACCGACAAGTAGAGCCAAAACATACATCAAGCTAGCGAAAGCAAGATAGTTGCACTGGATATTTCCGAGGCATTTGACAGAGTTGGGCATCAGGCCCTTTTCTCGAAAATGTGTGCATTTGGGATCGACGACTCTCTTCTTGAATGGATCAGAAACTACCTTTCGGAGCGTTCAATTCAAGTTGTCTTGAATGGTTTCAAGTCTGATATTCACAAAATTATTGCCGATATGCCCCAGGGTTCATTTTCATTAATTATCTCTTGTCTGCTACTTCTAATCTAATATATTCTTTTGCTGACGACAGTACTCTCTGCTTTTCATGTTCGATCCCGAACTCACATCCCTGCCCTTCGGCTGCAGAACGAGATTGGCAGCTTATGCTAAGCTCATTAAATTCCTATGTCAACAGCATAACCAATTGGAGAACAATCAACAGAATGGAATTTAATGCTTCCAAAACACAATGCTATTTGCTGTCGGTAAAGTGAATTGCCAACCCTTCAAACTTTTAACCGTAATACCCGTCGCTCTATGAATGCTCATAAGTACACCATCAAGTCCACTTCCGGACGTACTCTAAAATATCGTGATTCGTTCCTATGTCGTACATCTCGCTTATGAAATGCCCTGCCGAGTTCTGTATTTATTAGACGTTATAACTTCCAAACATTTAAGACCAATGTACAATATATCTGTAGCTCTCTTCTCTTCCTCCCTAAGCTTCATCCGCCCATGCTGCGTGCAAATATTTTAAGGGTATAATACCACATTAAGCGCGCGCTAATTATTAAAAAAAGAAAAATCATCGGTCTTTATCTTTAAAAAATTCAGGTCAAAACTGGCATTATATGAGTATTCAACGGCCAAAGTTACCGGAAATAGATCAGTGTTTAAAGCAAGGAAGCGGGAGTATATTTCTCCCCATGAAATCGTTGACTCCTGAAATGAACCAATGAAGTGGCCGCTACTCAATCATTTCTTGTGGGGCTACGTACGGACTTTGGAGTACCTACAACGATAAACTGCAAACTATTCAGGTCTCTGATGAGACAGGGCGCCAAATGCTCTAAAAAGAGGCCCAAGACATGTCCGGAAGGTTTGGCCTCGAAAAGTAAACGAGATAGCTAATAGCCGTATAGTGCTATTCAAAACAGTTGGCCAGTCTACTGCGCAGGTCTCTTAAATTTGTTCTCACAAAATTGCAAATTTTTTAAAAAAGGGAACGTTACAACAATAAATATCCGAAAATTATCGCTGAAAGAGAAAAAGAAATGGAAGAGGATGTGCACACCCAAGCATTTTCAATCTCTTGCTCTTGCTGCGAATGTGGCCGTTGGTCAATTGTTTTGAATGGCATTATACCTTCAGTCGTGTTCAAAACATAATGCCATGAACCACTTTTCAATCTTTAGAAACAAATACAGAGCAGTTTTGTTTAGAATAAAGGACCAGTGTATGCCTTTAAAGTCCAAGGTATTGCTGAGAGCGCTCACTTCAGGTTACCTAGAAGGTGCGTACTCGAAATCTAAGACAGCATAAAATCGGTGAGTTTTAAGCCGACACGCTACGCAACAATGGTGGGCCTAGGATAGTCGTGGACTTCCTAAGTTTTTCAAACACTTAACTTAGTTGGGTAAGGTCTCTCACCGATAAGCCGGATTTCTCTTGAAATCTACATTTACCTAGATCACAAAATCCTCACTTTCGGTCCGTTTCAATATGTCATTTTCTAATTTTATTTACACTTCGATGCACCATGTCATAGACCCTTCGAGAACGCTGACCCACCACAAAGTCGATTTTGTGAAATATAATTCTTTTGCATGCGACAAAATCAAGCACTTGGTAGCCCTAGACATGTACTTTGCCTGAGTATTTTGTTTTCCTCCAAATCAACAAAAACAACAAACTGCTCATAGCTCTCTTACTACTACTATAGTCTCCTCAACTAGCTATGAAATCAGAGCATGCTATATGCTATTTATCCGTAATGGAGACCGCCGTAGCTGCTATAATCTATAACCTGAGATAAAAACTGGCTCTGATGATAATGATTGAACCATCCAATCATTATCCACTGTTTGTTTGAAAATCAAAGCGAAAACGCGATCACTATAAAATAAATTTATTAATTTAATTGACAGTCAGGATTGTCTGTAACGTCTGTCCGCTATAAGGTGTCTGTGCTGTGTTTTGAAAAAAAATCTTAAATTGCAAAAAGCAAAAGGACCCGAAATGAAATTCCCTCTGGGATTAGCTGTTCTTTTGTTGAGTGTTTTGGCATGTATGTCTGCCGAATCGTCTTGTATAAGTAAGTGACAATGAATTTCTTATATTGTGTTGTAAAATAACTACAAATGCATTAAAGGTGTCAGGATCCTACTAGACTAAGTTTTTCTACAATACTGTACTTCTGTGTACTCTGCTTTAACAAATTGTTACCCTTTTATGGTAGGACTGTTTCTTTTCCTGCGTGGCTCGCATATTTTTATCAGCTTATTGTCGCGAAAATAACTACAGAAATATTAAAAAAAAAAAAGCTCCAAGTTGAAAGTTCGCCGCGTATTTTAAACTATCCATCGTAATAAATGTCCTTGATTTTCGTGGATTTGTTCGAGAAGTTACGTCGGCGCGAGTATTTCGAATCGTGGAAACGCCATGCTAAATCGCATTTAATTCTGAAAAACTGTTGGCGAATTGTTGAACATGGACTAGCATCGCAAGTTGACAAAGAATTATATTAATGATCGAATCGAGTAATTTTTCCTATGGCAGAAGCGCCATTCGAAGACAGTGGTCTAACAAGAAAAGCTGAATTGTTAAAAGAGCTAGTGAATTGATTATGAATCAGTGCAAGACTATGTAAATAAAATAGTAAAGAAGTCAATAAAAGTGCTAACTTACTTACTTACTTAACGAGCTCCCGACCCGTGGAGAGTCTCTGCCTGAGACACTTCAGCCTTCCATCCTCTACGATCCCGAGCACGCTGCTTCCAGTTATCCAGACCAAGCGCTCTGGCATCCGCGATAGCTTGGTCTTTGAAACGTAGGTTCGGTCTTCCTTGTCGTTTCGAACCTGAGGGCTGAGATTCGAAGATTCTCTTAGCTGGAGCATTGTTGTCCATTTGCTCGATGTGGCCGAGCCAATGTAGTCGACATATTTTGGCTTTTTGGACTACATCCACATCTTGGTATAGCTCATAGAGTTCGCGTTTGTATCTTCTCTTTCATTCGCCCTCCTCGCACACAAGACCAAAAATCCGTCGAAGAATTTTTCTTTCGAAGGAGCCCAGAATTAGCTCTCCCTTCCTGCTTATCGTCCAGCACTCGGCGCCATACAGTAGAACTGGCAGGATAAAGGTTTTGTAAAGCGTACATTTCGTCCTTCGAGTAAGGAGTTTTGAACCCAATTGCTTTGCCAAACCGAAGTAGCAGCGGTTTCCTATGGTAATTCTTCGTCGGATCTCCACTAGGGTGTCATTCGTGAAATTCATGTTTACTCCGAGGTAGATGAACTCCTTAACTACCTCGAAATTGTTGCTATCAATAGTGACGTTTTGCCCTAGGCGGTGGATAGATGATTCTTTGTTTGTTGATAGCATGTACTTGGTCTTGTCCTCGTTTACTTCCAGGCCAACGAATTTCGCCTGTTCTTCAATCGCCGTGAAAGCCTCTATCACGGAACGCTGCGAGCGCCTGATGATATCAATATCGTCCGCATATCCCAGGAGCTGGACGGACTTATTGAAGATAGTGCCTTCCGTGTTGACACCTGCCCTGCGCACTATCTGGTCTAGGACGAGATTGAAGAAATCACATGATAGCGCATCACCTTGCCGAAATCCGGTGTATGTTTGAAATAGTTCGGAGGAGCTACTTCCAAACTGCACGTTGTAGTGCGTGTTTTCCAGTGTCACGCGACACAACTGAATCAGTTTTGCCGGGATCCCGAATTCGGCCATCGCCATATAAAGCTCCTGACGATTAATGCTATCATATGTGGCCTTGAAGTCGATGAAAAGGTGGTGAGTCTCGACTTGAAATTCATTGGTCTTTTCCAGGATTTGTCTCAGTGTGAAAATTTGGTCTGGTACGCGCCGATTAGTGTGTTGCAGAAAGGTTTGAGACGTTCACACAGTACGTTGGATAGGATCTTATATGCGACATTAAGCAGGGATATGCCACGATAGTTCTTGCAAGACATAGGATCGCCTTTTTTGTAGGTGGGGCATATGGAGCTGATAGTCCAGTCGTCGGGCATGCTTTCTTCCACCCATACTTGGATGATGATTTGGTGTATGCGCCCTACCAAAACATCGCCACCGTATTTGGAGAGCTCGGCTGGTAAACCATCAGAGCCTGCAGCCTTGTTGTTCTTAAGCTTTTTTATAGCTAAGCCAATTTCTTCTATACTGAGTGGTGGAACTGGTTCTTCATTGACTGGACGTGGGTTCTCTTCTTGCCCTATCACTCTCTCTACATGATGCCCATTTAGCAGCTGCTGGAAATACGGCTTAAACACATCTACTATTCCCTGTGCTTCGTGACTAGGTTTCCTTCGGTGTTTCGAAGAGCTTGTGTTCCGGTTTTGAATCCAGCAGCCAGCCAGCCACGGGCTCTTTCTCTGGCGTGGCTGGTACCCTAAGATGGTTTCGACTACCTCCTTGATGATGTCGCGATACTGGCACCACTGATGGTTGGCGTCTGTGGTAGGTGAGTGCACAGTGGAGAGTTTCTCACTCAGGCGCTCTCTGTAGTCTCTGGCTACTCCAGGTGTGCTAAGGCGTCCATCGTTGAATTTCTTTTTCTGGGCGGTTCGCAGTTTCTTCTCGTTGGACAGTCGAGCTCTGAATTTAGTCGCAACAAGAAAGTGGTCAGAGTCAACGTTTGCCCCTCGGAATGTGCACACGTCGAGGATGTTGGATGCGTGCCTCGCATCAATTAGCACATGGTCGATTTGGTTGGCGGTTCGACCGCCTGGAGAGAGCCAGGTTGCTGTGTGGATCCTTAACCTTGGAAACCTAGTGCTACTTATCACCGTGTTACGAGCTGCTTCAAAATCGATTACTTAGTCGGTAGCTGTTGTCTGTTGTCTTTTCGTGGATTCTGTACTTACCAACTAACCCGCCAAAGATGTTTTCCTTTCCGACTTTAGCATTGAAGTCCCCGAGTACAACTTTGAGAGCATACTCCGGACAGGCTCCGTAGGCTCCATCCAGGAGCTCATAGAGCTCCTCCTTGATGGGCTCTTCAGCCTCGTCGGTAGGGGCGTGTGCACATATTAGGCTTAAGTTTTAGAAGGTAGATTTGATGCGGATCACAGACAGGCGATCACTTGTCGGCTGGAAGTCAATGACTTTTGACCTGAACCGATTTGACACGACGAATGCGCACCCTAATACGTGCAATCTTTTATGACAGCTGTAATAAATATCACAATTTTTTCTTTTCATGGCGGTAATATCTGCCTTATACCGCTCTAGGGAAGACTCAGGTTTTTGAGTACGAGTAGCACCTGGGGTGTACAGCGTTCGCACATTCCAGGTACATACTCTCATATAGTAGTCCATTGACGTTCCGGGTCTATTTGCCATTTGAGAAGTTGCATTAACAAGCAAAAATGATTATTCGTTATCAAAATTTAGACTCATTTCAGACTTCATACAGAAGTAGCTGCTTGTTGCTTTATCTTCATTTCAAATTTTCCGATATTGATGATAATTTCTACGTCTGAAAACGTCTTTTTGCAGTTTTCAACTTGATCTTTGACCTGGGTAGAGTCAGTCACGGTCAAATGTACTGCATATATATATTGTTGTAAAGACCTTTTTAAAAGGGAGACACTGGTCATATTGGTTCCGTGCTATAGCTATTATTCTTCAAGTTATTTAAAAATGATTTTTATTTTTGAGACGAAAAAATAAAAATTATCAATAACTTTTATTGACGATTTTGATTTAAAAAAGTTATAGATAACTATTACCTTAAATTTTTTTGATTGCATTGTTTTTTGTAACTCTTATTTTTAATTTGTGGGGGAAAAAATTATGGGAAATTGTTTCTTTTAATTTGTTCTTTTAAAAAAGCCCACTAATAGTTACTTTTAATTGAAATGGAAGCAGATTAAAAATAATACTTACTTAATAAGTTTTTTTGGTAAAAATTCCCAACCATTTTTTCGGTGGAAATGTGAAAGGAAGAAACAGACAAGTAAAACGGTATACTTAACACACTGACTTCATCATATTTTCCTAATGATTTTTTTAACGAAATAATTGAAAATAACTCTTATTTTAGACCCCTGAATATTAAGAAAAAACAAACTTGGAAGGTTGTTTAAAGATAAACTTACGTGTTTACACCGAAAACAGTCTTTGTTCTTTTTGGTGTTTATTATCAAGGATAATGTAGTTTTTTCAAAGATTGTTAATAACAAATATACAAAGAATTAAATAAATACGAAAATTATTAGTACTATTTTTAATTTTCGAATAAAAAAGTTATATTAACAATGTTTTGTAATGAATCTCATAATTTACATTTAATAATACTCGTACATTTAATATTTAATAAAAATTTGTTCATTCATTTTCAAAAGAAATACGAGGGTTGTCTGAAAAGTTTCCCACCGCAACGTAAAGATAGCGGCACTCGTCAATAAAAGCTAGTGAATGCTAGTTGTGCATCTAGTAAGTAACTGTCATTTGCCGAAGTTTCAGTCATTTTGGACTCGCAGTTTTTAGCTGACAGTCGTTTGAGTGAGTCGATGTGAGTCGATGTAAATTCTTGTTTTTGAAAGGCAATAAGCCTACGCAAATCAAAAATGAGTTGGACTCTGTGTATGGGGACTCTGCACCATTATTTACCACAGTGAAATTTTGGGCAGCTGAATTTAAACGTGGCCGTAAGAGCTTGGGAGATGATGAACGTTCGGGATGTCCAAAAACTGCAACCGCTGACGATAACATTGCTAAAGTTCATGGTGTTAGACGACCGCCGAATTAAAGTGAGGGAGATAGTAGCGGTTATGAAAATATCCAAAGAACGTGTTTGTTACATATTAAATCAAGATTTAGGCATGAGAAAGCTGTCCGCCCGTTGGGTGCCGCATTTGCTTACGTTAGACCAAAAACGTGTTCGAATGAACATTTCCAACGCTCTGTTGAGTAGTAAGAAAAAACAAGTCTTGGTTCTTTGAAGTATAAAAAAAAAGAGGAACAAGATATTTATTTTGTAATACAACAGTCAGATGCGTGAACTATCATTCACACAAATATATTGATAAGCCTTAAGGGTCGGTTTATATCAACAAAATCCGAGTTCTGGCACCGATTATTTACTGTAGATGAAACTTGGATACACCAGACGGCCGAAACAAAAATTCAGTCAAAACAGTGGACTGCAAAGGGCGAGCCGGCTCCAAAAAAAGCAAAAACTGTTTTTCCGGCTGGGAAAGTGATGGCGACTATTTTTTGGGATAGTAAAGGAGTTATCTTAATCGATTGTCTTCAAAAAGGAAAAACCATTACAGGAGCATACTACGTATCATTACTTGCCAAGCTGAAGGCATAAATTGCGGAAAAACGGCCACATTTGCAGAAAAAGAAAATCCTGTTTCACCAAGACAACGCGCTTGACCATCCGCCTTATTCACCAGATCTATCCCCAAGCGACTTCTTTTTGTTCCCTCATCATCTGCGCTCGAAGGACAGAGATTTTCGTCAAATGAGGAGGCAATCACCTTCATGAACAATTATTTTGCAGAGAAAAACGCCAAATACGAGTACTATTGGGACGGGTTAGAGAGATGGGAGCATCACTGGGAGAAGTGTGTAGAGTTGCAAAAAGACTATGTAGAAAAATAAAAAAAAAAATTTGAGAAAAAATGTTTTGTATCATTGTTCGGTCGGAAACTTTTCAAACAACCCTCGTATCTACTCGTATCTATCTAAGTAGGTAATCTTTCTTAGTTCCAGGTTCATACTACAATGTGCCTACGAGTTGGATGGACATGAAAGCTGAATGCATCAGGTCAATGCGTCACCAAATTCAAATTGAAATTGAAGCTTCATACACCTACTTGGAGATGGGAGCCTATTTCTCTCGTGACACCGTGAATCGTCCTTCATTCAGTGCATTCTTCTTCAATGCCGCCAAGGAGCACCGTGAGCGTGCCATCGAACTGATGGAATATCTAACTATGCGTGGTGAGCTCACCAACTCCATCACCAACTTGATCACTGTTCCTGTAAGTTTGATTTACTATTTTTGTTTACATATTTGCATATGAAGGTTTTGACTTTTGTTTCCTTCTCTTTACAGAAAATCCAAACAGGCGTAAGTTACAGATGGTTATTTCTCCAAAGTCCTGTGTAGGTACTACTTAGGTATTTTTTTTTTTATATTTTTAAAGGTTAAATGGACTGGTGTCAGTGCTCTTCAGGCTGCTCTCGAATTGGAAACCAAGGTTACCGATGAAATTCGCAAAGTTATCACCAAATGCGAAGGAGGTGAACGCAACGACTACCATGTAAGAATTGTTTAACTCGATCAAATCCAATGGAAAACCTTCAATTTGAAATTTTTTATCACAGCTCGTAAATCACCTGACCGGTGTCCGCCTAGAGGAACAATATAAGGCACAACGTGACATTGCTGGTAAATTGTCCACCCTCAAGAAAATGGAGAATGCGCAAGGCTCATTATCCGAAAGCTTGTACGACTGGCATATTTGTGTGTTTAATTGCGAAGGTTCAACTTTTAATTATAACCCTCCAAAATGAGGAATACTTGCTCTCAATTACTTGTCAACTGAATGACCCTTTTCGCCTGATTGACCATCTATTTCGTTACATACAGATTTTCGTTTCATAGATACTCCTGTTTACGGTTCAAAGAGTTCTAATTAAGAAAATTGAATAAAGTAACATCTCAATATTCTATGGACTATAGCCACAATGAAGGAAAAAAATTCGCTCTTTCTTTTATTACCAACTGTAGTGTTTGTCCAACTTAAGGGTGAGCTAAGTTGGTAAGTTGTAAAACTTTTTTTTTACTTGAAAGCAGGGGTTTGCATGCTCGCGGTTCGGGCCCTTTGCTGTTCTTTTTTACAAAAAAAAAGTGCATACTAAAAGGTGTATAGGTGTGAAAATAAGTAGCAAAAGTAGAATATAAGGTAGGATTGGTATGTACATATATAAATTAACGCGCTACACGCATGCAAAATCACGGCAACACCTCATGATTTAGTTCCCACGAGAAATTGCAGTCACATAAGACCTAATACATGCAGCCACATTCTGGAGACGATACCTGAAGTACCAAACATCATTTTGCGGATTGGGCGTCTGGGTACAGAAACGCGAAGTTACTTTTAAGTTTTAAGAAATTGTTAAGTTAGTCTTTAGTAGTCTTTTCTAAATAATGTATCGTTTTTTTTTTATAATTTGCGTGCGCTCAATGGATTATTTTTTGGAGTACCCTTAAAATGTTTGCACACAGGGAGGATAGAAAGAGAGTTACCGGTGAACGTTGGTTTTAAATGTTTGAAGGTTATAATGACTAGAAAATAAAGAGCTAGGCAGGGCAATCCATAAGCGAGTTGTACGGCTTAGGAACGAATCACTATACTCGTATTTTAAAGCACGTCCGAAAGTGGGCTTGAGGGTATCCTGACGAGCATTCATGGCGAGATTGGTGTTACGGTTAAAGTTTTGAAGGGGCGGAATGCTACTTGCGATTTCTATGGAGCACTGGTGGTGGAAATAGCGATAAAACAGAGTGAAACACGAGACATTACGTCGGTGTTCGAGGTTGTCCATTGTTTGAATGATATTAGTATCACCTATGACTTCTGAATCCTATCGAGCAGGTGCAGAGATGTTTTGGGCGCACCCGATCAGAAGTGGGAATTGTACTCCAATTTCGGGCGGATAAATGCCTTATATATTGAGGCCAGATCAGAGGGGGTAAAGTAATTCTTACATCGCTTGAGGAAACCTAGATATTTCGCAGCATTTTTGACGACACCGAATATGTGGTCATTCCAAAGTAAGTTGTCATTGACACACATACCGAGAATGGAAAGTTAATCGGTTTCGATGATGCAAGTGCCATTCATGGATAATGGCTGGGTGTTTAAATTTCCCCAATTAGTTTTGCTGGTAATATCAGAATTTAATGAGCTTAACATGCGCGGCCGTTCCCGTTCTACAACCGAAGAGCAGGGACGCCAGTCCGAGAACGAATATGAAAAGCAGAGAATCCTGTCGTCAGTAAAGGAGTATATTAGATTAGAGGTAGCAGACAGGAGATCGTTGATGAAAATTAAAAAGAGTGTAGGAGATAGAACAGAGCCCTGGGGTAGACCAGCATTTATTTTGTGAATATCAGACTTGAAACCATCGAAGACAACTTGAATTGAACGTTCCGAAAGGTAATTTCTAATCCATTGAAGAAGAGAGTCGTCGATCCCAAAAGCACGCATTTTCAACAAAAGAGCCTGATGCCAAACTCTGTCAAATGCCTTAGAAATATCAAGTGCAACTATCTTCCTTCCACCAGACTGGTGTAAACTTTGGTTCCCCTTTTCGATGAGACATGCCATCATCTCACCAGTGGACCTGTTTACGAAAACCATACTGCGTTATTGCGCTCAACGTTATTTCACGGCACCAACATTTTCGTGTTTGGAGATATTTAATTAGCTGACAAGCAGATTGGCCTTGTCCAAAGAGCTGACAACTGGAATGTCAATATAAATGAGCGTTGGAATGGAGGATGAGGCAGAATTTCTAATGTTTTTGACGAATGACCAAACATTTTTACTGTCTTTGGGACATTGTGGTATTTTTTCCCTCAGTTTTTGATAGTATTAGAATTTCGCACGCTTGAGAAAGACGTTGCAGTCATTTCTGGCTCGTTTAAACTTTTTTCGGTTTTCCTCTGTCGGGTTGGTCTTGCAGGACCGAAAAAAAATTTCTCTAACCCTGACAGCTTCTTTACAGCTCGAGTCGTACCATGCCGTTTCTTTTGGTTTGATACTCTTCATCCGATGAGGGATAAAGCATCTCATTCCCAAGAGAATAGTTTTTGTGATCATGTAAGCATCGGCATCCACGTCGTTATCAAGGAAACATAACGAACAGTTAAAATTCCTAAAGAAGTTGTTAAGTTCGCTCCAATTGGCTTACTCGAATTGCCATACGGTGCTTTTAGGAATCTTTTCTCTAACTGTGTGGTGGGTATACGAGAATTTAGCTGATATAACACAATGGTCCGACGAGAATAGAGGGGAGAGCACATCAACGCAGTACTTGTCAGGGTGAGAAGTTAAAAACAAGTCCAGAGTGTTGGCGGTGTGACTATCAACGTCTGGTATTCGTGTAGGCTCATTTACAAGCTGGGTTAAATTATTTTCCGCAGGGAAGATCTCAACACTCCGTCCTTCGGGTGTTGTCTGTCCAGAATGTCGAAGCCACCCAGAATTGTGTATATTGAAATCGCCCGTAATAATTCAGGATACAATTCTTTGAATGGAGTCAGACAGCGCATCAAACTCGTTAAAGGTCGAACTTGGGGCTTCTGTAAATAAAGCAGTAGTGGATAATTTGCTTACGGAGATGGAATTTTAAACCAAATGAAGTTGAATTCCGGATTGGAACATGAATCGTAGCCAGGTATCTTCAGATCAGAGTGATCTGAGAGATGTGTGCGGGGATCTACCTGTGTTTCAGTAAGTGCCAAAACAGGTGGTCTTTACTTACAGACGTGGACGTACGCAGAATAGTGATTACTTTTTAGCCCGCGTATATTGGCAATATCCACTCTGAATTTCCGAGTCATTATAAAGAAAGTCAAACACAAAAAACACAAACACCGACGTTACTAAGAGCAGATGTGAAGTACAAATTCAGAGCTGGTTTACCGAATCAAATTGTTGTAGGTAGGTGTATACCCTTACAACAATACGAACCAGCACACCAACAAAATTCATACCCACAGCCCGCTATCCATCGGTTGTTACATACACTCAGTCACTGCACGCGCTGTATGAGAATGTAATACAGCAACGGCAGTGACGGAGTGCAAGCAACACTTTGACCAGGGGCAGGAAGGTTGTGATGCCCGCACTGTGGATGTGGATTTCGGTTTCACTGTACTCGCGCGTTGTTGTTGTTGTTTTAAATTAAATAAAAGAAAAGAATGCTATTTTGTTGAAAAAAAAACTACAATAGTATAAAATAGCTTAATTGGCGCCAAACGTGTGGGCCCCAGTACTCCGAAACTCGAGAAGCTTCACTGGTACTAGGACCTAAAGAAACTCCAACAACCAACACAATGAAAGAACCTCAAGCAGCACCAACGGACAACAGGGACACAAATCTGATCAGTTAAGGCTTCACAAGAGCTGAAAATTATTGCTTAAAAATATGTCAAAATGAGATCTTTCCCGAAGAAATCGCAGCGTTATATGTAACATATGAAATCGATATTTCGAGTAATTATACAACACTACTGAAAGCAAAGGGTAAAATTGATGCAGCTTATGACAACGATTTGACAATTTTGCATTCTCAAACCGCCAATATTGGGCGACCTACCCTCAGCTAAACTGCAGTCGTTCAACAGACGTTTTTCGTATATACTCTAAGGGCCGAATCTAAAAGGGACCTTTATTCATCCCTCCTCACCCCATGTGGGAGTTGAGAGAGGCTCACTAGATCAGTGAAGAAAACCTTGTGCTACATTACAACGACCAGAAATCCTACGGATCAATTACTATCGACTATGTTAGCTTTCCTTAGGTAGCAAAAATCTAAAGGCTTTAACGCCTCAAGTGGTAGTGTATTGGCTTCCCAATCGGATGGTTTGGGGTTCAATACCAGCCGTGGCCGAAAGTCGTTTTTTCAGACAACTAAAATCACGTGAGATGAATGGTTGCCTAAATACGTCATCAAGTCAATTCACACTAAAAATTTAGTCTCCCCATCAAATGTTGGATGCCACCCATGGAGCGAAATAACCACTGAGTCCAAAACATCTTCCTTTCTCTTTCTGTCCCATTTGGCATCATAAATGTAGTCATACCCACTTGAGTGTTAAGTTTTTTTAAAAAAAAAAAACTACTAAACGTTGAAAGACGATTCTGGAAACGATGGGGCAGAGAATACCTTCCCAAATGGTATTCCAGAAGGATTCAAGAAGGTACGTCGCCATCGTAGATCAAAATTTTTACTTGGCAGCATTGCTTAGTATCGTCGGTGTTTGTGCTTTCTGTGTTTGTTTGTGATTAAGACTAGGGAATTCAGGGTAGACATAGGCAATATCCGCGGGCTAAAACGTAATCACTTTTCTGTACGTCCACGCCTGCAAGTACAGCCAGCTGTTTGAGCACTTACTGAAACACAGGTAAATCCCCGCACACACCTCTCAGATCACTCTGATCTGAAGCTACCTGGCTACGATTCGTGTTCCAATCCGGAATTCAACTTGATTTGGTTTAAAACTCCATCTATGTAAGCAAAGTATCCACTACTGCTTTATTTGCAGAAGCCCCAAATTGGATAGCAATTCGACCTTTAACGAGTTTGATGCGCTGTCTGACTCCATTCAAAGAATTGTATCCCTGTATCCTCATACTGAAATCGTGATTACGGACGATTTCAACATACAAAATTCTGGTTGACTTCGACATTCTAGACAGACAACACCCGAAGGATGGTGTGTTGAGATCTTCGCTGCGGAAAATAATTTAACCCAGCTTGTAAATGAGCCTACACGAATACCAGACGTTGATAGTCACACCGCCAACACTCTGGACTTGTTTTTAACTTCTCACCCTGACAAGTACTGCGTTGATGTGCTCCCCCCTCTATTCTCGTCGGACCATTGTGTCATATCAGTTAAATTCTCGTACACCCACCACACAGTTAGAGAAAAGATTCCTAAATGCACCGTATGGCAATTCGACTAAGCCAATTGGAGCGAACTTAACAACTTCTTTAGGAATTTTAACTGTTCGTTATGTTTCCTTGATAACGACGTGGATGCCGCTGCTTACATGATCACAAAAACTATTCTCTTGGGAATGAGATGCTTTATCCCTCATCGGATGAAGAGAAACGGCATGGTACGACTCGAGCTGTAAAGAAGCTGTCAGGGTTAGAGAAATTTTTTTTCGGTCCTGCAAGACCAACCCGACAGAGGAAAACCGAAAAAAGTTTAAACGAGCCAGAAATGACTGCAACGTCTTTCTCAAGCGTGCGAAATTCTAATACTATCAAAAACTGAGGGAAAAAATACCACAATGTCCCAAAGACAGTAAAAATGTTTGGTCATTAGTCAAAAACATTAGAAATTCTGCCTCATCCTCCATCCCAACGCTAATTTATATTGACATTCCAGTTGTCAGCTCTTTGGACAAGGCCAATCTGCTTGCTGCACACTTTGCTGCTAGCTCAACACTCCTAAATTGTGCTTTGTCCCCGTCTACACGACGTGAGTGCGTTGAATCTTCAATGGGACGAATGCACTTTCGCTTCTACATAAGTCCGCTGGTCCAGATGGTATATCTCCCCTTCTTCTGAACAGATGTTCTTTCTTGCTCATCAAGCCTACTCTTTAGAACTCTTTCCGAGCAGGTGGAAAACAGCATTTGTCCAGCCCGTCCTTAAAAAAGGCGAATCCTCTTCCCTCACTTCGTACAGACGAATTGCACTTACGTCCCTTCTTTCCAAAGTCATGGAAACGCTGATAAACCGTCAGCTAGTTAAATATCTCCAAACACGAAAATGTTGGTGCCGTGAAATAACGTTGAGCGCAATAACGCAGTATGGTTTTCGTAAACAGGTCCACTGGTGATATGATGGCATGTCTCATCGAAAAGGGGAACCAAAGTTTACACCAGTCTGGTGGAAGGAAGATAGTTGCACTTGATATTTCTAAGGCATTTGACAGAGTTTGGCATCAGGCTCTTTTGTTGAAAATGCGTGCTTTTGGGATCGACGATTCTCTTCTTCAATGGATTAGAGATTACCTTTCGGAACGTTCAATTCAAGTTGTCTTCGATGGTTTCAAGGTTGGTTCACAAAATAAATGCTGGTGTACCAAAGGGCTCCGTTCTGTCTTCGACACTCTTTTTAATTTTCATCAACGATCTCCTGTCTGCTACCTCTAATCCAATATACTCCTTTGCTAACGACAGTACTTTCTGCTTTTCGTATTCGTTCCCTGACACACGTCTCTGCTCTTCGGCTGTAGAACGAGAACGGTCGTGTATATTAAGCCCATTAAATTCAGATATTAACAGCATAACTAATTGGGGAACCACTAGCAGAGTAGAATTTAATGCTTCCAAAACACAGTGCTGTCTGCCGTCGTTAAAGTGAAATTTCAATTCCCAGCCATTATCCATGAATGGCACTTGCATCATCGAAACCGATAAACTTTCCATTCTCGGTATGTGTGTCAGTGACAACTTACGTTGGAATGACCACATATTCGATGTCGCCAAAAATGCTGCGAAATGTCTAGGTTTCCTCAAGCGATATAAGAAATACTTCATCCCCTCTGATCTGGCCTCAATATATAAGGCATTCATCAGCCCAAAATTGGAGTACAATGCCCACATCTGGTCGGGTGCGCCCAAAACATCTCTGCACCTGCTAGATAATATTCAAAACCGTGCGTTAAGACTCATAGGTGATACTAATATCAGACAGGCAATTGACACCCTTGAACACCGACGTAATGTCTCCTGTCTCACTTTTTTTATTGCTATTTCCACCAACAGTGCTCCTTTGAAATCGCCAGTAGCATTTCGCCAATTCAAACCTTCAACCGTAATGCCCGTCTCGCATTGAATGCTCATCAGTTTACTCTCAAGCCCACGTGCGGACGTACTCTAAAATATAGCTTATGGAATGCCCTACCAAGCTCTCTATTTCCTGGTCGTTATAACTTGCAAACATTTAAAAACAATGTCCACCGGTACCTCTCCTTTCTTCCTCCCTAAATTTCCGTCGTCCGCGCTATGTACAAACATTTTAAGGGTACACAAAAACCTTGAGTGAGAGTTAAGGAACCTTATACACACCAAAAGAACCCAGACTTATCATCGGATGTCATATCAATGCTGAAACGCAAATGCACTTATCGACGGTTGCATTATCAGTTGAAGAACATAAACATGCATTTATCATAAAATAATACAACTAACAACAAACAACTGATAATTCCATGACAACCACTCAGAAACTGTATAAATAGCTCTAAGATATCATATTGAAGTTAATCTTAAGAATATCTACGAGTATATCTATAATATAATATAATTCCTTCGGGGTGAAACTCGATGACGTTATAAATCGATAAACGCTGGACCGATTTTCTTGATTCTTTCTTTGTTTTGGTCTTATGGCTGTATTTCAGGTTTAGGCAGAAAGGAAATTCCGGAAAATCAATTAACTCGCATTTTTCGCACTTTTCGTATTTTACGATAGTTGGCGTTGTGGGTATCTTTTTTCCTTTTTTTTTATGGATGTGGAATCTTCTTCAAGATACTGATAACCCGTGTTACGAGTACCAGCATGAACGATTCACGGGATATTATTTTCCTTTTTCCTCGCGCCTATGTCCTAAACCACACCCTGCACGCTTCTACCACTCTCCCCGCAGAACTGCCGCTAGGTATTACTTCGCGGGGCTGGCAAGCAATTCATGCTACTCCGGTGTTTGTATTTGTTAGGCTGTTTATGCCGCTTCTATTCTCCGTAGCTCGGTCTGCATAGGTTTTACAAATCCGCAGATATTTAGCCAGTATTCTTCCGGCTCCACTATTCTCTTAATGACCTCTGGGGGGTCTGATAGATCTTCTCTCCGCAAAGGAAAATTGCGTTCTTCACGTCATCCTCCTGATTTTGACACTCGGGACAAAAGGGGGAGTTGTCATGGTCAAATCTGTATAGATAACTTCGGTATCCGCCATGACCAGAGATGAACTGCGTAAGGTGATTTTTGCAGCTTGCTTGGGCTCTGTTCATCTATACATCGATTTTTGGAATCAAGGTAAGAGTCCATCTGCCCTTTGTGGCATTATCCCATCGAGATTGCTGACGCTTTTTTCCTCACGTAGTCCACATGTTGTTTGAACCGTAGTCGGTTCCTTCGATCGGATGTTCTGGTTACCGACTTGAATATTGATATATTCCACGGTTTTCCTGCTCGTAATAAGAACGGCTTCTGTTTTTTGTTCCGCCAGTTCGAGGCCCGCAGATTCGAGCCACTGTTTTATTTGAAAAATGGCTGCGTTTGTGGTTGACTCGACTTCATGGGTGTGTTTTGCGACGACCACGATAGCTATATCGTCTGCGAATCCGATGATACTGACTCTTTCGGGCAGCCTTAGCCGCAACACTCCGTCGTACATTAGGTTCCACAGGAGTGGACTTAACACTGATCCTTGCAGTACCCCAGCGGAGATGGTGTAGTATTTAACCCCTTCATCCGTGTCATACCGTAACTTCCTGTTCGTGAAATAGTTGGCGATTATCTTTAGCAGGTAGTAGGGTGTTTCCATCCTTGCAAGTGATCGCCTTATTTAGGACCAGTCGGCAGTGTTGAACGCGTCTTTGACGTCTAGTGTCACCACGGCACAGTACTTTTTTGAGCGTCACCTCCAAGAATGCCTTTCTATGGCTGCAGACGCAATGTCGACTACTGTTTGGAGAGCATCGACCGTGCAGCGTGACTTTCGAAATCCAAACTGATGGTTTGAGAGGGCTCCCTTCTCCTCTGCTACAGTTAGCAGTCTGTCGTATATTATACGCTCAGGGATCTTTCCCATTGTGTCTAGAAGACATATTGGGCGATATGACGATGGTTCTTCTGGTGGTTTATTTCTTTTGGGTAGTAGCACTAAATGTTGCAACTTCCACGGTTTTGAAAAAGATGAAAAGATCTGGTTTTATTCCGGCAGCAGCCTTTAATGCTGTATTCCGAATACCATCGGGTCCAGGCGCCTTTTTGTCTCCTATTCGATTAAAGCTCCCTGCAGTTCTTCCAGTCTAACGGCTGGGATATGTCCTACTTCTGTTTCCCTGACGATTGTGACCATGTTGTGTAACCTTTTGTAGAACAAGTGCTCCACTATGGTTATCAGCATTTTTAGGCACGTTATTTGTGGAGACCTGCAGGATTTCAGTTTGGTCATAGCCATTCTGTAGGCCGTGCCGCATGGGTTGATATTCGATTCGTCGTATATACATACGTTTGAAGCATCTTGATTTGCTCTCTTTGATCGCCTTTGTAAACTCCCGTTTTGCCTGTTTAAAGCTTTATTATTGTGTTATTGGAAGTCATCTCTCCCTCTAGACCTTTGGACTTTACGTCTAGCTTTTCAATACTTTAACCTGAGTGTTTTTATTTCATCGTTCCACCAGTAGCATGGGGCGCCTCTTCGATTTGCTGTTTTCCTTGACATTGCCGCATCACAAGCCGCTACGATATTTTCTGTAAGTTGATGCGACAAGCTTTCGACTGATCCGCTTGTATATGTGGTAGAACTATTCAGCATCTCCTCGAATGTATCCTTGTCCTTCCATTGTGGGCCCCTAATTTTTTTGTTCTTTTGGTTTTTTCGATCTTGAATATAATCGCCTGGTGGTCGCTATGGCTGTACTCCTCGCTGACGCGCCAGCTCATGTTGCGTAAGATAGAGTGACTCGCAAAGGTTAGGTCGATGATTGATCCCGTTTCTGCTTTGCGAAATGTGTTGCTCCTTCCTCTATTTGCTAAGCCTATGTTTAGAGATGCAAATGCTGCAAGGAGTGTACGCGCCCTTTCGTTGGTGAGCCTACTGCCCCATTCCGTAGTCCAAGCATTGAAGTCCTCTCCAATGATCACATCAGTTTGTTGTCCATCTATCTGTCCAGCATTGCTTGGTATTGGTTGAGTGTCCAACTAGGTCGCGCCTAGCAGCTGTTGAAGTTGATGCCATTTACTTTTGCGCATACAAATCCTTCCGCATCACCATCGATGTCATGAATGGCTTGGTTCCATATTGCGGAATGCTTTGTCTTGTCGTTGTGGGTATCTGACAGTTTATTTGTATGCGGGTTATTACGAGTATTTTGTTTTACAAAAGTGAATTGAATAAACCGAGAATTTCAGGTTAATGTATTACGTTTGTCAACAGTGCTGGTTTTTGATTTTGTGTATCGCTTCAACAGTTTCATAGCTTTCATACAGCAAGCCAGATGACAACAAATATATCAACGAAGCCAAACTACAGAAGAAAGCGAAGCACATAGTGAAGTCGACAGAATGGGACATTGCATAACACCAGATCAACAGGCCAGCAATTTGACAGTGCATCTAATGAGAGCTGCGTCAAAGAAGAGAGCAAACAAGTTCAAATCGAAGAGTGACAAGACGCGCATCGTTGCCGACAAACGAACGACTGGCATTGCGGTATGAACCAACAGAAAACTACGGTGGTGATGCGATTTTCGATATCATGGACCGATGACTACTGTGTGCCAACATTGCAACGCTCCAAAATTCAAAGGCGAAACGCCCGGTCTTTGCTGTGCTAGTGGCAAAGTGAAATTGGTTCCCTTAAATGCACCTCCGGAGCCATTGAAATCGTTGTTTGAATCGGATGATTTTCTCAAGAATATTCGACAGTATGACAACTGTTTCCGTATGATTTCGCTCAGAACAAAAACCATTCAAGAAACTGGTTTCATGCCGACTTGCAAGGTATTTTTTTCTTTTATACATCATGCAAACACATTTGTTCTAACGATGACACGGGATTCTACACCGCACAATTCGGGCTCACAGATTCAAGGCCAAATTTACCATCGGATGGGAGCAGTCTTGCCAGTAAACGAAGACGCACACCAATATCTGCCGGTGTACTTCATTTCTTCGGAGGATGATCAAGTCGATAGGCGATACAGAGGGCACATAGGAGTGGCAATAAAGTCATTCGACAATTGCAACAATTCTTTAATGCAAACAACGATTTGGTTACGATGTATAAAACGGCGATGGAGAAAATGAACTCAGACAATCGCAGATTTGTCATCAAACCTAATGGCGCTCCAGCCGGAGAACATTTACGGGGATACAATGCTCCTACTTCTATAGACATTTAGGCATTGGTTGTTGGCGATCAAGATATAGTGTTTTTCAGCGAAGAACCTCCGGACCGTTACAAAGAATATCCGAAACGCATAGATCATATGAAGCTCTCTAATGTTTGTGGCTTGAATTTGGAGAACCCATGTTTTTCGCATGGCCAATTATATGTGTCGTGTTCACGTATCGGCAAACCATCTGCTTTATTTGTGTATGCTCCAGATAAAAAAACCAAAAATGTCCTTCAGCACCGCAGTAAAGCCGATGAATTACCGACACGCGAATCGCTGCGTTTTCAATGAAACACAATGTTTGCTAAATTTAAAAGTTTGAATGCTCAGTCAAGCTCATATTTCGTTAAATTTAACTACACTTGCAAAACGAAATAAAACATAATGAAACAGTTGAATAAAATTTGAATATATGGAATAAGCTTTTTTATCAAATAAAATGTCACAAAAACTGTGAACAACTAAACGTCAACACGCACGACATAATTTCCGCCTGGTGGCCAACTGTTGCTGGCAAAACGGAGTTATGCCGGGTCCAGCTAGTATTAAAGTGCGATTAAGTGCAAGCAGAACAGACTTACTTGCTATTCAAACAGCCAAAGAGATATCCTTGAAACATGGAGCCTTGTCAACGAAATAATGGGAAGAAAAAAACAAAGCTTGGACGAGGTACTCGTGAAAAACTTCCCATCGGAAAAATGTTTTACAGCACACTTTCAAACAAATGTGCAAAACATTTCTCTGCAAAAACGACTCATATTATCCGCAATTGTGGTAACATAACGTCAACACACATCAATAAAACCCTACACAACTCCATCTTCATAGTGGAAACGTGCGTTGAAGAGGTTTATACAGTGTGAATGACTCGAACTCCAACTTTTTTATTTTTTGATAAATTTTATCGTGCCAAAGCAAAAAGTGTTGGAAAATACATCAATTTTCAAATTGTATCAGTAGTTTTCAATATGTCCGCCTTTGGCGCGAATAATGGCTTTGAGATGGCCGAAGAAAGCATCGCACGCTACATGCAAGTGTTCCAAACTTTGGTACTTTTTAGTGCCAACCTTCGCCTTCAAAATACCCCAGACAGAGAAATCCAATGGATTTGCATCCGGAGAATTTGCAATCCATTGTGTCGCTCTTTCGACTCTAACTTTTTTTCTGTTGCGGTGTAAGATCGTGTCCGTTTTGGAGCTTCAATGGCTTGAGCTCAAGCTCATTTTTCAGTATGTGTTGCATCCGTTCCAACGATATGTTGAGCTCACGAGACATTTTTCTTCCAGTTCGACGCGGATTTAGCTCAATTCGAGCCTTCAATTATCGAACCATTTCTGCCGATGTTGCTGTTTTTTTATGACCACCTTCATGGCATTTTGTAGCGCTGCCAGTATCACGGTAACGAGCTATGCTTCGAGACACAAATGTTGAGGTGCTGGAGGGCTCTAACGATAGATACTTGTGGTTTTCCAGCCAAATATAAAGAAATCACACTATCACATTTGAATTCCATCGCGGATAAAACATTTTCAACACAACTGAGCAAATCGTTTAAGAAGCTTGTACATAATAAAATTACCTGTCATGTGTCAAAATTTGAGCTCACTGTCATAAACGGTTTGGAAATTATAGCAGTCTGAAGTTGGTTGCAGTTCGAGTCATTCAGGGTGTAAAATATTAACATTACTGGATCAAAACAAAACCGCAGGGATCGATGGCATTAGAACGAGAGACATTAAAATGCATGCGGATGTCGAGGATCATTAGCCAGAGTCTAAATGAATGCAAGATACCAAATACTACCTTGATCAACATTTTTTCGGAATTTATTCAGAAAATTCAAAATACAAGTTTATTTATCTAAATCTATATTGTCCCCTTCAAAGTAATCCCCAACGACTACAACACACTTATGCCAGCGCTTGGTCCAATCCTCGAAACATTTTTTATATTCGGTTTTCGGTATGTCCATCAGTGCTTCCTGCGATTTTTCCATTACTTCCTCTCGACTGCTGAAACACGTTCCCCGTAGTGGGTTTTTGAACTCGATTAAACAGAAATAAGTCACAGGGAGCCAAATCAGGTGAATTCGGTGGCTGTTGGATGGTATTTGTTGCATTTTTCGTCAAAAAATTACGAATAAGGATGGCACTGTGCGACGGTGCGTTATCATGGTGCAAAATCCACGAGTTTTCTGCCCACAATTCTAGTCTCTTTCAGCGAATTGCTTCCCGGAAACTTCTTATAGCGTCCTAATACTACTCTTTATTTACTGTCTGGCCTTCTGGCAAAAATTCGTGATGCACTACACCGTTGTAATCCATGAAAATCGTGAGCATTGCCTTCTTTTTTGACTAAACACGATTTGGTTTTTTTGGTCTCGGCTCATTTGGTGAACGCCATTCAGTTGCCTGATGTCTGGATTGCGTGTCGTACACATAAACCCACGTATCGTCTCCAGTAATGATCCTTTTGATGAATGTGGGATCGGATTCAGCCTCGCAAATCATCTCTTTTGTGGTCTTGTGGTCATTGAGGTCTTTTGGCACCAACTTTGCTGCTACACGACGGAAAGCCAAATGATTAACCAAAATGTCTTGGACGGTTCCATAGGCAATGTTCAAGTCCAATTTGCGGTTATTGACCAACATTTCTTTTACGAGCACTTCATCAATGTTTTCGTCGGTTTTCGATGTCGATGGTCTGCCACTGCGTTCATCATCTTTGATTGACTCACGACCACTTTTGAACCGCTCGTGCCACTGGTAAACGACCGTTTTCTTTAGAGAATCGTTGCCGAAACACTTTTCCCACATTTCCAACGTTAGCGCATCATTAAATCCGTTTTTTACGCAAAATTTAATACTAGTACAAGTTCGTTGTTGCAAATTTAAATCCATTTGTAAAATTGTAAAAAATCGCCAACACACACAGAGATAGATGTACTCTTGGCTACGTAACTTTTGCAGATGTCAAGCTATGGCGCTAAAGTTTAGAGGGAATGTCAACAACAGATTTAAGGACTGAAACGAATAAAATCTGTAAATTTTAATACGGGCTATACTTCCAATGCGTAAAAATTGCAATCCCATTTTGTACCCAAATTAGCCTGTATATTCTCTAGTTTCAGTTTGTTATTGATTTTAGTTCGGTGCGGTTTAAAATATTTATAAAATATGAGTCAAGAAGAACGCCGTAAAAAGATCATCGACAAATGGCTCGAAAATACTTCGCGTCCAAACCATTTCATCGAAAAAAATTTAAACATAGCACGCAGTACAGTGGATTCTGTTATTAAACGATATTTGGAGACGTTGACAGTTAAGCGAAAACAGAAAAGTGAGAAATTTGGACAGGAAAATAGTGGGTACCATCGTAAAAAACCGGACTATGTCATCCAAAAACAAAAGATACCAAAAGTTACTGAAAAGCAAAAAAAAGTCATAGAAACACGAGTCCGAGAGCTATACGAGTTGAAAGCGTTCTTGGTTTTGGATGACGAAATTTATATCAAAGCCGATTTTACTACTCTTCCAGGTGCGCAGTTTTACAACTCGTTTGAAGCTGAGATTCTTCCGCAATCAACAACATCGATTGGATGGAAAAATTCGGCCCAAAATATCTCGTTTGGCAGGCCATTTGCCACAGAAGCTCATCGTTTATTAGAACGGGAACAATTAACGAAGAAGTGTACTCGTACATTAACGAGTGCCTAAAAAAACGGTTGATTCCTTTCTTAAACAAACACGAGGGTTCTCACATTATTTTGGCCAGATTTAGCTTCAGCTCACTATGCTTATGCGACGTTGAGCTTTCTTGTTGCTAAAATTGTCGACTTTGTCCCAAAAGACATGAATACACCCAATGTTCCACAGTGCCGTCTAATTGAAAGGTGTTGGGCTTTGGTCAAAGCTAAATTAAGGAAAAGTAAGCAGTGTGCAAAGGACGCAAGTGCTAAATGGAAAAGAGCGTCCAAAAAGATCACGGATGTAACTGTCACCAACCTTATGAAGGACATTCGAAAGAAATTGAGGAAAGAATGGGAACCCAAATAATTTTTTTTATTTTTTGTAATTGTGAATGAATTTAATAAAAACAGAGTTTTAAAGCAAATAAAAAAAATTACATGAATTATGAAAATATTTTTTTTTTTACTTTGAAGTTTCCAAATTTTATTCGTTTCAGTCCTTACCAACTTAACAAAAAAAAACAGAACTCAAATCGGAACAATGGGAGCCCCACACGGTGGTGTGGTGGTTCTGGAAATTTTTGATCAAGGTGGTATATTAAAAACATCTATTGCAAGACCAATTTACAAAGGCAATGCTAAAAACACTGTACAAAATTATAGGCCGATTTTAATTCTGCCTGTTTAGAGGAAGTGGTAGTCAAGCGACTTCTAAATTTTATTAATAACCACAAGATAATCCATGAAAAACAATACGGGTTCCAAAAAAGAGAAAGTGCAATGCAACTGCTTGGTGAATTTGCGAATACCATTAACACAAACCTCAACAAAAATCATCACGTCGTTTTCATGTTTATAGACTTTAGCAAAGTATTTGACACCCTAAATCATGCGAAGCTGATAGAAGCCTTAAGCCGACTTGGAATCAGAGGTACCTTGGCCGACCGCCTTCAAGACTATTTAAGTGGAAGAACTTTTAAAGTTAAAATTAAGAGTGCCCCATTTGGAGTCCCTCAAGGTTCAAAGCTAGGACCCCTGTTATTCATACTTTTCACAAACGAGCTAATGCGAGTCTTTACAAATGGGATTCCATTCGCGATCGCGGATGATACAGCGATAGTCGTTAGACATAGGTGTCCTGTCACTGGTTTACAAGTAATGCCGGCGGAATTCGATAAAGCTGTAAACTGGTGTCATGATAATGGCCTGATTTTAAATGCAGCAAAGACGAAAATGATGCACATCCGGGGACCACACAACAAACCCACTAACCTGTGAGTAACCCTCAAAAGGCACACATGTCAAAAAGTCCTATCGAACCAAGAAATCGAATTAGTCGAGACATACAAACACCTTGGGGTAACCATCGACAGCCATCTTCTATGTAATGTGCACATAGAGAAACTCCGCTCAAACCTCAGGCAAGCACTTTTTGCCGTGGTGTATCTAGGATACTAATCCACGTTTGAAGTACAATGTCAGGTATACTATGTTCTTGTGGAGTCAAAACTGGGATACGGCATATTACTTAGCATGGGGTAACGCATCAGCTAAGCACATTAATAAGCTGCAATACCTTCAAAACTCCATTGTGAAGAAAATGCATACTCGACATCCCAACAACAACACAGGACATAGAAGTTTCAATGTGTTAAATGTCCAAAAAATATTCAAATATTCCAAATGACACTTGCTGTTGAATATTACGATGACACCCGCTTCAAAGACCCAATAGATCATCAGCAGAACACAAGAAGAAGAGCACAAGGAATGTTAAAAATCCCGATAACCTACAAAGTGTACGGCAAGAGACAACTGCAGCATAGCGTTCCAACCGTATTCAACCAGATACCAAACTCCCTGAAGCTTAACTTAAAGTAACTGTTTGCTCTTGAAAATTAATCTTCTGCAGATAAACCAAAAGGCTTCGCAGGAAGAAATGTAAATATTTTATTTATTTATTTATTTATAAAATTAACAATAAATTTAAATCTATTATTAATACAATTTTAAAGAGCACTAGCAACTAAGGCTTTCGGCTCTTCGTAAATACTCGTATATATATCTTAAGTAGTAGATGTGTAATAAAGCTAAATTTATGTTCGTTTAAGTTTTAATTTTGTGAAGAAGAAGTAATTTGTTTATCAGATTAATATTTTCGAAATTTGGATCTTGAAGTCGTTCCAGTACGGTTAGCTGATTATTATTAGTTAGTTGAAGAGGGTTACTGGCTGAAAGATAACATGATCCTAAAACGTGAGACATCGTAATAGTGGTGTTGCATTTCGGGTGTTCCTTTTTTTAAAAGATATTCGTGAGTCAGTTAGATGTGGCCTAAGCGTAAACGAATGAAACTTATTATGTTCGCCTTAGAAATATTGGCAGGGAAGAAGGGACTGATTTTTCTGGTGTTAATGGTTTGATAGTGGTGCTTATATTGAGTCCACTTCAGTGTATGATGTTCTTTGATTTTATCAATTACTAGTCCGTTAAGATCCCATCTGCTTGTGGATTGGAACATAAGTGATGGCGAAATATGACATAGATTTGCAGCACGGTCAGCGAGTTCATTGCCTACAATTCCAACGTGACCTGGAACCCACATTAGCTTTGTTTTCGTTGGAGTTTTTATTAGCGTATCTCGGATTTTGGCAATTGTTGTGTTATCATTGTTTATGTTGAGAACAGCTTTTACAACAGAAAGACTGTCAGTGCAGATCGTCCATTTGCCGGCGGTTTGCGAAAACCTTTTGACGGCTTCATATACGGCTTGAGCTTCTGCTGAAAAAATTGACGCTGCACCTGAAAGGATGCCTTGTATGATAATCGATCCATTGTGTGCTGTTACTGCGAATGAAGTGCAATCAGCGGTTTTCGAGCCATCTGTATATATAAACATTCAGCCTTTTGAAGTAAAGTCACAGAAGATTTCTTGAAACATCTTCTTATATACCAGACTACAAGTATTGTCTTTGCGAAACTCGAGGAGATGCAGTATGATGGAAGACGAATTCAGGTACCAAGGTGGTGAAGATGGAGTGTATTTTGCAAATGGTTTAAATGGAATTTCCAAATTTTGTGCCGTTTTTATGTTTGAATTTCTGAAAGTAAAAGTATAAAAACAAAAAAATATATATATATATATACATAGGACTCGCAAAAAATCCCCGATCTTGAAGAAAGATAAACCAGGCAGTCCGTGAAATACAGAAAGCCACAATCGAGCTACGAAACCTGGGAATGAAAATATTATTCTCCTTCGAATCTACAAAACGACAGAGAAATAACCACTCCTCCTCTTTAAGAACTACGAAAACTAAGAAAGTAGCAGGTATGGCAGAAGTAGCAGCACTAAGAGCTCAAATTGATATATTAACACAGCAACTGCCGGAATTAAAAACAGCTGTAAACACAGTAACAACCAAATGCGTTTCGAAACATCACAACGGTGGAACAGAATCCTGAGATTAGAAGTTACAATCTCAAAAGTTCCCACAAACATAATCTAGGTTCACTGACACAGCTGACTCAACAACAAGAATAGCACTCGTATTGTAATATAACGCTATATTTAATAAAGCACTAAAGTGCACTATCAGCGTCTGAGTGTGCATCCGGCACACTTGTGTCAATTCTTGGAATCGTTGGCTCACCTGCAAATGAACATGATTCGATTATGTTTTTTTACAAAATAAGGTAAATACCTGAATAGCTACAGGTTAGTTGGTAAGTTATTAAATTTGTAAAGAGTAGTCTTAACCCTCTACTGCATGAATTATATCCTGAGCAGGAAAAAAATTAAAGACTCTTAAAATGGTTTTGTTTAAGAGTTAGTTTTTAACCAACTTTTATTAAAATAAATTAAAAAAATAAAAAATCAAGCCATAAATGGCTTCGTATGCATTAAGAGTTACGAGAACAGTGCAATGTTTATATTATATATTGGGTCTACAAGTAAGTTTCCAGGGTTTGTCAGAGATGGCTCCACCAGTCTATCCCGGGCAGAAATGTCAGACCCCATGTGTTTTATTTGTAGGTTTTGTATCTGTCAACAACTTTGCAGCGTTATATTTGAGCAGTTCTATCGGTGTCGTACATTTTATCGAGCAAAATCATGGCAAGTTTCCAGCCAAATAAACGTCATTTGCGGGAAGCGCTGCTTTTATTCTTTAATATGAAGAAAAGTGCGGCTGAGGCCTATCGTTTGCTTTTGGAAACTTTTGGGGGGGAATGTATTGGTGAATCGACGTGCCGCGAGTGGTTCAAACGGTTCAAAAGTGGTGATTTTGGAGTTGAAGACAAAGATCGCCCCGGAAAGCCGAAAATTTTTGAAGACGAGGAATTGGACGCTTTACTGGATGAGGATCCGTGTCAGATTCAAGAAGAACTTGCTGCATCATTGGGCGTCACGCAACACGCCGTTTCCCTGAGCCTAAAAACACTGGGATTCATTCAAAAGATTGGAAACTGGGTGCCGTACGAATTGAAGCCAAGACACGTCGAACGGCGATTTTGCATGTCCGAAATGTTACTGCAGCGGCATAAAAATAAATCATTTTTGCATCGTATTGTGACTGTTGATGAGAAATGGATTTATTATGATAATCCTAAACGCAGAAAATCGTATACAAAGCCCGGCGAGCCCGCCCAATCGACGCCGAAACGAAATATTCACGTGAATAAGGTCATGCTCTGCATATGGTGGGATCAAAAGGGTGTCGTATACTACGAACTGCTTCCGAGTGGTGAAACCATCAAAGGACCATTACATCGAACCCAACTAATTCGTTTGAAGCGGACATTGAAAGAAAAACGGCCAGAATATGAGACCAGACATGAGTCCGTCATTTTTCATCACGACAACGCTCGGCCATATGTTGCGGTTTCGCTGAAAAACTATTTGGAAAATAGTGGATGGGAAATTCTGCCTCACCCGCCTTACAGTCCAGACTTGGCACCATCTGACTACCACTTGTTTCGTTCGATGCAGAACGCTCTTACGGGAATACGCTTCAGCTCAGTAGAGGAAATCAAAAATTGGCACGATACGTTCTTGGGCTCGAAAGACGAGAAATTTTTTTGGTCCGGAATTCATAAATTGCTAGAAAGATGGTTGAAAGTTGTAGCTTCCGATGGACGATACTTTGAATAAAGCATTGTAACTATGTTTTCATAATAAAACTTAAAATTTTGGAAAAAAAAACGCTGGAAACTTACTTGTAGACCCAATACAATACATTTATCAGATCTGATTGCAATTGGCTTGCTGCAACGCCAACCATCTTTTCAAAAGTGATTTGTTTGTTTTGCGTATATTCTCAAAAACGGCTAGTTTTGAAATCGTATAATAGCAGGCGGAAGTCATTCTGACTGAGCATAAATCGTCATGCGAAAATACATTTTCCTTTAGCACTTTTTTTGACCGCAAAGGGACTCTGTATAAACCAAGCGTGGAATCGAGCAAATTAACGTCCGGATTCCGGATATTTTTTGTAGGCTAACAAAAGACAAAAGCTATTGAATAACTTTATGAATCAACGAATTTGCTTTAAAATGGCATCGATTTGTTAATGCATATTTTTGCATATTTTCGTGCATGTTTCGCTGTTTTCTTACCGCTTTCCTCAATCCTCTTTGCGATTTACCCAACATCTACCGACAAATAGGAGAACTGGCAATAATTTGCATCTGAGATCTCGAACACGTCCTCAAATGTCAGTTGTCTTTTTCAAGTTTTGACATCAACGGCCAAAAAAAAGAAAACTGCATTTGTTTCGGTGAGTAGATGTTAATGCAAAACTATAAACGACTCTGTAAGTAAATTACAATCTTTCTTTAAAACTGCATACTCTTATGTCTGATTATTCATGTTTTTAGCAAAAATGGTAAAAGTTAAAACATCTGTGGCTGCTAGTCTAAGCAAATATGCATGCGAGCATCCGAATGTTCTCAAGACTGATGGTGAAATTCTCTTCTGCAAAATTTGCAAGAAGGCTTTAAATTGCGAAAGGAAATCTCAGGTGAATCAACACATGCAAAGTAAAAAGCACAAGGAGCTGCATGAGCGTCATTCAGAAAAATCTAGTCAATCCTTGCTTCCTAGCTCATCTCCACTTTTAGTAGGTACAGGCAATACATTTAGTACGGAAGTATGTGAAGCTTTTGTCGCCGCCGATATTCCACTAAGCAAATTAAGCAATCCGTATTTAAGACAATTTTTAATAAAATATACGCAAGAAATCATACCAAGTGAATCAACCATTAGAAAAAACTACGAGTATGTCCAAAAATTGTATAATTCTCAACTGACTGAAATTAAAAAGGTTTCAAGAAATAATTATTTGTGGGTGTCTATTGACGAGACAATAGATATTCAAAGGCGATATGTAGCAAACGTTATCTGTGAAATATTGTATGAAGATGAAAACCTCAGCAAAAAGAAATATTTAATAAACGTGGTTGAATTGGAACGAATTAACCACTTTACAATTGCGCGCACGTTCAATGATTCTATCAGCCTATTAGGAGAAGATTTTGATAAAACCAAAATTCTTTTATTTTTGACCAATGCAGCGCCTCATATGGTAAAGTTTGCCCGGGCATTGTAAGTTTTTTACCCAAAGGTGACAACATGTAACCTGCTTAGCTCACGCAATGCACCGTGTTGATGAAGAAATCAGAAGTTGTTTTAACGAAATTGAAAATATTTTTGAAAGTACTCGTACCTTCACGCGTAGAAATTTTTAGAGAAAAATTTCCTCTACTGCCACTTCCACCACAGCCTATTGTTACTCGGTGGGAAACGTGGATTGAAGCGGTTGGATATTATGCGACAAACTATGAAGAATTCAAACCAGTTATTAATGAGCTCATTCACTCCGATGCTTCTTCAATTAAAAGAACAAAAGAAGGACTTAATTTATATATAAGTTCCACTTATGGATTTCTTAGCGAGATTATAACCAAATTAGAAGGGTGGAACTCACTTAACACACAAGTTCAATTAGTTAACAATGCGGTTAGTAAAATACATGCTGTTGAAGGAGCCATCGCCCAGCAAATTCAAAAGAAGATGGATAATGTTTTAAAGAAAAATCAGGGCTTGCAAGACATTAAACAAATCGCCAACATTTTCAATTTGAGCACCAACGATCAAAACAATTTTAAAAGTAACTATACAGTAAAAGAACTGCCTTCGTTTAAATATGCTCCCATTACTTCTGTGGATGTCGAGAGGTCTTTTTCAATGTACAAACATTTTTTAAGGCCAAACAGGCAAAATTTTACCTTTGAAAATTTCAAAATGAATTTTATAATATACGCTAACAAGGCCTTTTCATAAAAAAAATGTGATAGTTACCTACTTGCATGTGCAGTATGCAACCTGAATGTGCAAATGTTTGTTTTTTTTGTTTTGTTTTGTTTCCTATTATAAATAAATGTTAAAAAAAATAAATGACTGCTTTTTTTTTAACCATTTTTTGGGTGGTTTTAATGCATATTTTTCGATTTTGCATGCATATTTTATGTGCATATTCTTAATTTTTTACTGCATGAAAATCCGGACCCTAGTTATATAAACCTCGACAGCTTGAGGAGCAGGAATATCTCTGTACTGTTTTTCTTTCCCTGTTGGCTTGCTTCCAACACACTGTGACAGTATGTTTGCAGCCTTGTTATCAAACTAGGATAGCAGTCCCAATTTAACTCCACCACCATCTTGTTTTTCCAGTTCCTTCTCTATTGACATTTTAGAGTTGGAGACTCCGTTTAGCTGACTGCCCAAAAATGGTAATCCATTTTCGTACAGATGAACTTGCAATTTGGGACTGTGATACCAATTATATCGGGAAAAAATTGGTGGTTGACATGTTTAGCCACTGTAGATGTAAGCCTCGTCACTAAGTTTGCAGTGCCTCCTAAATGAGGGGAATTTTCAGAGAAGATGTTACTCTGTTCTCCAGCAAAAGTTTTGTAGTCCAAACTGAATCCTGAAACTCCACTTAGAACTTTGTTCTCGTAACCCCACTTGTGAGACTTGGCTGGGTTATACTGATTCAGTTTGTGATGGCAGTTATTGAGTATTATTTGCTCAACCACCGCAGGAAGCTCTACTTTTGGAATAAGTATTGTAGAATCCGTTGACTTATTTTATCCAAAAATGGTCTTAATTTAAGAAATTTGTAGCATCCATCTGTTCCAAACGGCTTAAATCGGTGTTACAACTCAAGCGTACCTTTTTATTATTTTCGACTGGCCAACAGATTTACTCCAATAAGTGGCAGTTGAACATAAAACATGTAAATCACCATGTCAACGAACTGTTCCATTTCAGTTGTTATTACTCGTTTTCTGGCTCACAATCTCCGATGCGAAAGATATAAACCTTAATGTATTCGAATCCCTGCCTCAATATAACGGCAACAAAGAGGAGTACAGATCATGGCGAAATCGATTCCAAGAAGGCCCTCAGTATTACAATACTCTTGTTATATAGTACTACACACTAAGATAGTGGGACCAGCAGCGGACATTCTTACTAACCGTAAGGCCAAGATGAATTTCTGCTCAATTATAAATCGCCTCGACTATACTTACATTGATCAAAGGCCGTTGTATAGTATAAGTCTATAACCTAATTCGTGCGGTTTGCTAAGAGATGGCGTAACTTGTATTATTCCATTGGAACGTGCGTTGGAAAGCTATTGTCATTTTACGTCATTTCAGTTTATGTCATTCATTTGAAGCGTGAACAACAATAATTTTTTTTCACTTAAATATGTCGAACTTTCTGCCTGAAAAAGTGTTTTTGCGGGGAGTTCTTCTTCATGAAGAAAACTGCTGCCCGAAGTCATCGTATTTTGGTGGAAGTTTATGGTGAACATGCGCTAGCTGAGCGAGCGTGCCAAAAGTGGTTTGCAGGATTTAAAAGTGGTGATTTTGGCTTGGAAGACGATGAACGTCCTGGGCAGCCAAAAAAGTTTGAAGATGAAGAACTGGAAGCATTACTCTATGAAGATTGCTGTTAAACACAAGAAGAGCTCGCAGAATCTTTGGGTATCACTTAAGCAGCCATTTCAAAACGTTTAAAAGCAGCTGGATATATTCGAAAGCAAGGAAATTGGATTCCACATGAACTCAAGCCGAGAGACGTCGAAAGGCGGTTTTGCATGTCCGAAATGCTGCTGGAACGCCACAAAAGGAAGCCATTTTTGCATCAGATTGTTACTGGTGATGAAAAATGGATCCGTTACGCCAACCCCAAGCGCAAAAAATCATATGTGAAACCCGGCCAACCAGCCAAATCAACGGCAAAGCCGAATATCCATGCCGCGAAGGTAATGCTCTGTATTTGGTGGGTTGTGCTGTATTATGAGCTGCTAAAACCGGGTGAAACCATCAATGGACAACGCAACCGAACACAATTAATCCGTTTGAAGAGAGCACTGGCCGAAAAACGCCCGGAATATGCGACCAGACACGAGGCAATAATTTTCCATCATGACAACGCTCGGCCCCACGTTGCTATTCCGGTTAAGAACTATTTGGAAAACAGTGGATGGAAAGTCTTACCCCACCCGCCTTATAGCCCAGACCTTGCCCCTTCTGACTACCATTTGTTCCGGTCGATGCAGAACGCCCTCACTGAAATACGGTTCACATCAGAGCAGAATATCAAAAATTGGCTTGATTCATTCTTGGCTGCCAAGCCGGCGCAGTTCTTTTGGGATGGGAAAAAGTCATAGCTTCAGATGGGCAATACTTTGAATAATACTATTGTCAATGTTTTCCTTAAATAAACGTACAAATTTTGGAAAAACCCGCACGAATTAAGTATACCCAATACCCAACACTTCAGGATGAAATGAAAAAGATACTCGTAAGACAAGGAAGGAAAAACTTGTCCGAGTATTATGATGAGATTAACCAAGCACTTAACCTTATACTCTCGAAAATTGATATGTCTAATGAAGCTGGGAAGGAAACTCTTATGACCTACTGAACCAGGATGGTGTCCGTACTTTCATAAAGGGACTTAACAGTTCATTCTCCAGAGGAACATTGTATTCCAACAATCCGAAGGATTTAGCACAAGCCTACGCCATGGCATGCATAATATACCACGACAATGAATATCACATCTTGACACGCAACCAGGATACACTGAGCAATCAGAAAGGCGTCCACAGCCACGACGTCCTAAAGTTCAATCCTGGCATCCAAGCGCAACGAAAGATTTCGTACCACAGCAGTACTACGAAAAACCCACACCAATGGAAGTAGATGAATCAAGACAGTTCGTGCGTCCAACATATTACAACAACCAACAGCCTAGATGGATCAACGGACCCAGACAAAATCCTCCACACCATAACTCCTTCAGAACAACCAATCCAATAGAGAAGAGAGAAAGAAATCCTTCATCACAAAGCTACAACCAACACAAGATGCAGCGGATACATCAAACGAAACAAGCTGAATTAGCTACCTTGTCTTCAACGACGATGCGGAATCACAGGTACATCCGTTACTTTATTAAATTAACTTCAGTGGCATTTGGTTTCGGAATGCAACTATTGTTAGGTTGAGTCTACATTCTTGATATCATGAATTGTGTTGTAATTAACAGAAGGCATCTTTGGAAGGACTGCCGGAGGGCATAGCCTGCAAGACACAACATCCGATAACGAGTTCAGGGTAATCGACTTTACGGCGGCGGGACGAAATAATGCCGTAGTTATAATAGTACGCGGTTTCCGCATTTCGATATTCACAAGGGGACTTGGAGAGCTCTTGATCAATAAACCATCAACCAAATTGACCACTTTGCGATCGTAGCAAGGCACTTCCACATTCCATTGTGGGTGTCTGAAGGTTCCAAGGGGTCAACATCGACTCGGACCATAATCTCGTTGTAACCAAGGTACATTAGTCTCTGGTTTTTAACGTAAACCACCTGTCATGTAGACTTATGTTTACGGGATGCCCATACATCCATGGGAGCAAGGATACGCCTTGCCATCGCTCTCCGTTAATCCTTTGATACCAATTCGGAACTGTGTTGGAGGCACAAGTTCCACCCTTGGTATGAGTCGAGGCCGACCTAAAACCTCTTACTGTTCTGAGGGTCACAGCACCCAGTACTTATTTGCTACTCTACAATGGGTCAAACCAAAAGGAAAACCCTTCCCGCGATTTGGGTTTAAACCACAGCCACCATGACCCTCCCACAAGGGGGCCTACCTCAACAAGTCAGGCCCGGACCGAAATCCGGGAGGCTCCTGACTCCCATGGTACCGTGATTTAAGTCCTGGTATGGACTACCGGTGGTCAAGCCTACAAACAAGACCTATGACCGGCAACTTGTTACTAGTCAAATCGTAGCAACCTTCAGAGGCGTTATCTGAAGATGTTTACGATAAGACCAGTAATATGCTCTGCCCTCGCTTTTTATTAGACAACGTCATTGATGGGCGAAGCCTTGATAATTGGGCGGGGGCCCTGTAACCAAGGTACAGTTGCGGATGTTCTGAACATGGCAAAGACGAGCTAACACTGGGAGGAAGTTTGACGTCAGACGGCTGCTATCGCAAATGATCGCCAAGTCCTTTTCCGATCGAGTCTCCCTTAATCTCGTAAGGGGCACTATGCCGTCAGTATCAAGTATCGAAGAACAGGGGCAACATTGGTAAAAAGCCATCAGATGTGTGACGAAACCACTGGTTTGACGACGAGTGCCGGCAAGCACATGCAGCTAAGCAAGAGGTTTACAAAGCGGCGCTGCATAGAAGGACTTAAGCTACTCACGAGCTCTATGAACAGAAGAGGAGAGGATAACACCGGCTTCTTAAGCGCGTGGTGAAGGAAATTGAGGTATATTACTCCCGGAATAAAATTTGTAAGTTTTACCAAAAGGTAAGAACAATTTGCAACGACACAAACCGCGAACCGAAGCCTGTAGGGACGAAGAAGGGAAAATAGTAGTAGTAGTCGATGCTGAGGATTTGTAAATAGCAATTCCGTAGACGATGACGAAACAATTACCGCTGTCAGTTAGAATGAATCATTCAACCTGGGCGATGTAGACCAACAATTTCGTCCCCTCGACCTGGATGAAGTGAAGGTATCCATATCTAAGCGTATGTTCGCTTTAGCGAACGGCCTGACAGCCAAGCTCTTCAAAACGACAGTCATGCTGACTTGATAAGCAGCATACTCATACACCAACTCATCTGTAAAATATGGTCGGACGAAAGTATGCCCGATGAATGGAACCGCAGCATTGTTTGTATGATCCTCAAAAAAAGAGACGCTCTGAACTGCGTCAAACACAGAAGCATCAGTCTTCTTAACATCGCCTATAAGATGCTCTCTACCGTATTGTGTTAATGCCTGAAGCCGTTCGTCAACAACCCGTTCGGTCCATATTAGTGTGGCTTCACGCCAGGAAAGTCCACCATCGACTAAATATTCACACTATCGTCCGTAGTGCCATAGCACTCCCTCCCAAGTGTCATAATTCGGATAAGTTGAAGCTAGTGATGGCTTTTTACGCATTTTCAAGCCTTTTTCGTCTTTAAAGTTGGCTGGCGACGAAGCTGATGTGGTGGTTGTATTGACCGGATGAATCGAGGTTAGTGATTTGGAGGTACATTGCTCAGAGATCTGTTCTTCTTCATATGGGAGAAATGCTGGCTTTAGCCTCTAGTTGAAACGATAATTTCTTTTCCATTTGATAAAATCTTGTAATTTTTAGGACTGATGCGCTCAATTACCATATGCGGACCTGTGTGTGGTGCAGTTAACGATTTTCGGACGGTGTTATCTTGCAAGAAAATGTGCGTACAGGAAGAAAGTTCCTTGTGCATAAAGCTCTGCGGCTTAAAATGGTGAGCTGTATCTTCTTAAGTGATTCAGGAAGATTTCTGTGTCATTAGCAACTGATCCATCGACAAAAAGCTCTCCTGGTACGCGAAGGGTGGTACCATAAACTATTTCAGGACATGAAGCCTGAAGATCGTCTTTGAAGCAAAGCATGACTGCTGGCAAAATCTTGACTCCGTTTCTTTTTCGTGGCACATTATTGATGCTTTGAGTGTACGGTGCCATCGTTCTTTAAGGCCGTTCGCTGCTGGATGGTACGGTGATGTCCTTATGCGTTCACAGCCCACTAATCGCAGCAGCCTGTTGAAAAACGCAGACTCAAATTGAGAACCTTGGTCTGTCGTGATTCTCCTGGGGGCACCAGATCGCGCAATCCAATTTGCAAAGTATGCGTACGCGACTTCTGCAGTTTGACTAACTATTGGAACCGCCTCAGGCCATCTGGGTAAACGATCAATCATGGTTAAATAATACCCGTATCCGGAAGAGTTAGATAAAGGGCCAACTAAGTCTAGGTGTACTTGCTCGAAGCTGTTGTGAGGAACAGGGATCTTCTCCGGATGGTTTTTCGTATGCTGGTGGATTTTGGCATTTTGGCATGGCATGCAGGTTCGGGCCCACTGATGAATGTCTTTTTGCATGTAGGGCCAAACGTATTTTTTGGCGATCTGCTTTGCTGTTGCTCGACCACTTGGGTGCGATAAGTGGTGAATTATATCGAAGATCCTACGTCTTAGTGTTGCTGGAATGTACGGCCTGATGCTGCTGGTCGACGTGTCGCAGAAGATGTATTTTCCATTGTCTGTCATAAGCTTCTGCCACTTTAAGCTGTTGTCCTTGGATAGCAGTAAGGTTTGGAGCTGCTGGTCGTGTTCCTATTCTACTGTTAGTTCATCTGATGAAATTTTCGACGGCATCGTGAGTGACGCTATCCGTGACCATCTGCCTGCCAGCGTGTTGTCTTCACCGCGAACATGGACTATATTTGTGGAGAACTGAGCTATGAAATCCAGTTGGTTGGCACGACGAGGCGGCTTTCTCTCGGATCGTTGAGAGAAGGCGTAGATCAAAGGCTTGTAATCCGTTTGGATGTTAAAGGTTGTTCCTTCCAGCGGATGTCGAAATTTCTGTATGCCACAAAAGATTGCCAATAGCTCACGGTCATAGTTTTTTTCGGTTGGACTAAGGCGACGACGAAAGAAAGCCAGTGGTAACAGTTGGTTTCCTTGAAACTGCTCGAGAACTGCGCCTATGGTGTAATCTGATGCATCCGTTGTAAGGAAAAGGGCAGCGTTTAGCTGATAATGGCTTTAAATTGCTGCATCTGCCAAATATTTTTTACTTCTTTCGAGGCGTCGCTAGTTTCCGCTGTCCACGGTATTTCCTTGTTTTCGTTTTTAGGCCCGCACAAGAATTGGTTTAACGGAAGAAAGCGTCGATAGTAGTTGAACATTCCGAGTTATCGACCGAGCTCTTTTGCTGTTTTCGGTTTCTCCATGCTACATATTGCTGCAATATTGTTCACAGGAGGTCTCATTCCATCTTTGCTGATCCATTTCGCGACATTGATTACTAACTCGAACTTTTGCAACCGGTCGAACACAGTGGTGAGATGTTATGGCTATGAAGATGTCGTCCAGGTAGCATGAGCAAAAACTCTCCAGTCCGGATACCAAATGTCATGACCAAAAATTCATAGAGACCAAAAGGTGTAATTACGGCTGTCTTCGGGATATTTTCTTCTGTCATCGGTATTTGGTTGTAAGCACGCACTAAATCGATTTTGGAAAAGACATTTCTCCCTTTCATGATCGGTAAAGCATCATGGATGTGCCTCATCGGGTATCGGCCCGGATGGGTGACAGCGTTTAGGCGGCGGTAGTCACCGCATAGTCTCCTTCTTGGGTGCCAAGTGTAACGGTCTTGCCCATAGGCTGTCTGACGGGCGGCAGTAGCCTTTTTCGACCATGAACTCGAACTCTTTGCGGGCTATCAACAATCTTTCTGGGGAAAGTCTTCAAGCTCGTTCGGCTGCAGGTGGTCCTTTTGTGACGATGTAGTGACACACATTGTGCTTTGAGTTTTTTTTGACCAACGATGGGTTTGTCAAAGACGGGTAATTTTTGAGGAGTTGATGGTGTTGTAACTCATGCATAATTGTATGGATGCTATCATCCGGGCATTGTTTTGTCGCCGCTCGTGTTGTTAGCTGTGTTTTTCCATCGACAAGTTGCTGATTCTTAAAATCGACAATGTCGAGAGATATTGGAAATTAAAAAGCGCGACATAAGCCAAAATCGAGGCACAGTAATTTATCAGCATATGTGCATATACTCGTAGGTGTGCCATTAGTAGCATAGATCTTGAAATCCGATACCGTGTTGAACTTACCGAAAGAACGAGGAAGCACTGAGATGTCTGCTCCGGTATCAACAAGAAACGATGTTTTTGAGGAACGTTCGATTATGTGTAGGTGGAGTTTCCGTCGAGCCTCGTTGTCGTCCGCCCTATACTGCCACGAGGAGCTTAGTTTTCTGTTAAACTGGGGAAATGCTTGGAGGGGCGTAGCATTTCCTCGCTCCTGTGCCAAATTTAGCGTGGTAGTGTATCACAGCGTTCCTTCGGGACATTTACTAGGTGTTGTGGTTTGTTGTTGTTGACGATTGCGGCTGGAAGAACGAGAATGACTGCGTTGTCGATTGAGACGGTGATTTACCTCGAGATTGGCCAAGCGTTTTTGTCGATTCCTTCTAATGTGCCTAAGGCGTTAGGATTTTCGGAGTCTGCTGGAGTCGCAAGACGTTGAAGTTGTTGCCTCCATTATAGCGTTGATTGGTGTGTCTGTGACTTCAACGATCTTATCAGCTATCTCTGCAAGGTCGCTGATGGCGCTTGTAACCAAAACTACTTGAACTGAGGCTCTTAATCGCCGCATCCACAGTGTGCGGAGAAAGTCATCGTGTACGCTATTTCCTGCGAGAGTCCCCATGCTCCGTAGAATTTGTGATGGTTTTTGGTCACCAAATGATGGATCCGAGAGCAGCTCTTCTGTTCATTTGAACGCCAACTCTGTAAGAATATTTATTATTCGTTTTTTTAAGGTTTCATACCGAGACCTCCATCTCTATAATGTCGCTGACTTGGTCGAGTGTAGGGCAGTCCAGTTCTCTAACCAATTTTGTGTATTTGGATGCGTCACTTTGGATTCGATGCATTTGGAACACAGATTTCAGGTGTGCGAAGCATAATCCAGGACGATGTTTCCACAAAGGGGATACGCGCACTTGCGAAATATCTTGGATTTTTACTACAGCTGGGGTGGGATTTTCAGCGTCTTTATTTTCCTGCATCGGGGTCACCGATATGGGTCTGCGTTATCCACTTTACAGAGATTAAAAGAATAAAATACAAAAACGTCCGTTTAACCACGCACTTTTATTTGAACTCTACGCAGCTGCCCTTCTTCATATTTTACCACATACATTCATGTCACAAATCATCCCTTACAGTCTTTTTTGCATACAGCATGCCATCTATTAATTGACTTTAGCAGTTCATGGTTGCCATAAACCGACCGTGTAGCGCCATCTCGAAGGTGTTTGTAAAGAAATTATTCATAAATTTTTGAAGATGGTTTTAGGACTTGCAAAGGGAAACATCTTTTTTACAAACCCGTTGTAGGACATTATATTTTACAACCAAAAGCTATTTTGGTCGCATAGCTAGTGCCATCTACCACTTCATTTAAACAACTACAGCGTTTAAATTTGACGTATTCGCAACCCATGCAAACATTTACAGGTTTTTAGGTTTGTTTTCCCTTTTTATGTTATTTACTAACATTTTGATTTTCTCAAAAGTTCTTTCGAATTTCTTTATTTCGTTTTCTGGGTCCTCAAATTTAATACATTTGTTTCAAAAAACTGCACAGACATCGTCAAAAGGAGCAGAGAAAGTTGCGGAAAAAGTTATCCAGCAGGAGAAAATAAAAGTCGAGTTCATACGGATAAGGAACCGAATGGAAATCTTAATAAAATGAAGCCCTCATCAACTGACATCGTTGATCAACTACAAATACCTACAACAAGTCTGAAAAATTTAACAGACATAGAAGATTCCACTGCAAAGAGAGAATCATCACCGGCAACCACAAAAATTTGGAGAAAATCAAAGGATTTGTCGCCAGCTTCCGATGTTAAGATTGCAAAATGGGAACCAAACAATTAGATTGTTATTTGAATAAGTTGAAATAAAGATGCTCCAGTCGCCACAATGAGGTGTCACCAGTGCTCGAATAGAAACGTCTATGAAAAGGTGTATTGTCCACTTTCAACTCAATAGAATCTACAATAACCAAATTTCTTTCCCATAGACACAGCATTTTCGCACATTCGTAGTTTTGTTGCTTTCTAATCTAACCAAGGACCAGGTAGGCTATGAGGCTATGGAGCGTTTGAAAGAAAATGACTGCAGACCAGCAAATATTTCCGAGATGGATTCTCTATCCGGTTTCGTTCTATAAAATGAGTAGGTGCTCCAACACATCTTGTATTGCTTATATAAATCAAAGTTTGTTTGCAGAACAAAGCCAAGTACCTTAAAAACACATCAAAGGTCCTCGTAAAGTAGTGTGATTCCGATATACCAAACAAAATGAAAGAACTGATCAAGTTGCCAGGAGGCCACCTCCTAAGATTGCTCGCATGTGTGTGAATTCTGTGAATGATATTGTCACAGGAATTGTTAAGAGCATTTAATAGGTCACAACATGAACCTTAAATGAATAATTGAAAAATATCAGACGAAGAAGTGCATGCAAACGCACATACATCGCCTTTTTTATAACGTCGGTTGGATGTAACCGGAACTAGAAGCCCTGCTACAACAGATCATTAGAGTGGCAGTCATTTACTCGTCGGCTTCGAGCAAACTATTTGCACACCGACCAAGTCAAAGTGTTGCAAATATTAGGCTTTCCTTCCTTATACCCCTGACCAAGAACAATTAAAAAATAAATCTGGTGTTGCCCATGCAGCTGCTGCATCAGGGGAACGGAAATAGAATCGGGACATTTTGAACCGCGAACTCCGCCATCAACAAGGTTTGTCGGTTCGTTGACAGATGAACAAAGAGCATTCGGTCTTTTTCTTAATTGAACCTTCTCATCGACTGAAGGCAGGAAAAACAGGTGGCAAGTAGCAAAGGTACCAATTTTGTAACCTTACGTCAGGATTATTAATAAATCGAATTAAATTGAATTAAATTTTAAATTTTAACGCGTTTTAATTTCTGACGGTTGCTGACCAAATCTCCCCTAATAAGTTTACAAAACTGTTGCCCAAAGGTCCAGTATCATCGATGGAACCAACAGATCGCATGCAGGAATACAATTGCCAACTGTGCAACGATCCCGATTCGAAAGACAACATGGTGGCGTGCGATATATGTGAAAACTGGATTCACTTTACGTGTGCTGGTGTCGACAGCTTTGTAAAAAACCGGTACTTCGCCTCTGAAACCTGTATAGTTATACAGCAATTGCCAAAAGGGCACTCAAGGCAAGCAACAACTGGCGATGGTGGCGCGATCAGCGTACTATGAATCCGTTCAACATGCGAGTTTGTTGTCGAGTGATATACTGGTGTGGCTTTGTGCAGTAGTTGCACTCGGTTGTAAACCGATATTGCTACGTTACTGATAAAGATATTTCCGTTATCAGTCATTAAGTGTTTAGCGTTTGGGTATTATTTGCGTTAGTATTTCTTCAATACACTCATGGCAGTTTACTTTACTTTATATTTTACGTAGATGGCAGTATTTGAGTCCGTATCGACCACCTTCGATTGCACACGTCAACCAGTGCACTCGCAATTTCTCGTGTGCTGCACATCGAAAAAAAAAACCCAGTGACCACGGAGCGCGTGTGAAAAAAAAAATAAAGACTGGAGTGCAGCACAGTGTTAAAAAAAACAAAAATATCACACAGCGAGGGTATCCCACCTCTTCCGCTGAACTGATGGATAGCGGGTTGTGAGTACGAATTTTGTTGGTGTGCTGTTTCCTATTGTAAAGGCATACCACCTACAACAATTTGATTCGGTAAACCAACTCTGAATTTGTACTTCACATCTTAGTATCGTCGGTGTTTGTGTTTACTGTGTTTGTTTGGGGACGTAGCCAATATACGCGGGCCAAAAAGTAATCATTTTTCTGCGTACATCCACGTCTGTAAGTACAGACCAGCTGTTTTGGCACTTAGTGAAAGACAGGTAGATCCCCGCCCACACCTCTCAGATCACTCTGATCTGAAGCTACCTAGCTACGAACTAGTGCCACTATTCTTTCCTCATCGCGGTCTTGCCATCTATGTGCGTAGTAATGTAACTTACCAAATTCCACCACAATGTAGTCCCTGTTCCAATCCGGAACTCAATTTCATGTGGTTAAAATTCCATCTCCGTAAGCAAATTATCCGCTACTGATTTGTTTATAGAAGTCCCAAACTGGACAGCAACTCGACTTTCCGCGAATTTGATGCGCTGTCTGACTCCATTCAAGGAATTGTATCCCTGTATCCTCATACTGAAATCGTGATTACGGGCGATTTCAATATACACAATTCTGGTTGGCTTCGACATTCTGGACAGACAACAGCCAAAGGACGGTGTATTGAGATCTTCGTTGCGGGAAATAATTTAACCCAGCTTGTAAATGAGCCCACACGAATACCAGACGTTGATAGTTTTACCGCCAACACACTGGATTTGTTCTTAATTTCTCACCCTGATAAGTATTCCTCTAGGCTCGTCGGACCATTGTGTCATATCAGCTAAATTCTCGTACACCCACCACACAGAGAAAAGATTCCTAAAAGAACCGTATGGCAATACGAGAAAGCCAATTGGAAAGGAATTTTAACTGGTCGTTATGTTTCTTCGATAACGACGTGGATGCCGCTGCTTACATGATCACAGAAACTATTCTCTTGGGAATGAGATGATTTATCCCTCATCGGATGAAGAGTATCAAACCAAAAGAAAAGGCATGGTACGACTCGAGCGGCATGGTACGACTCGAAGTTTAAACGAGCCAGAAATGACTGCAACGTCTTTCTCAAGCGTGTGAAATTCCAATACCACCAAAAACTGAGGCAAAAAACACTGCAATTTCTCAAAGGCAGTAAAAATTGTTGGTCGTTCGTCAAAAACATTAGAAATTCTGCTTCATCCTCCATTCCAACGCTCATTTACAATGACATTCCAGCTGTCTGCTCTTTGGACAAAGCCAATCTGCTTGCTGCACACTGCGGCTAGCTCAACACTCCCAGATTGTCCTTTATGTAGCGCTCCGCTTATGCACACACATGCTGTTCTTTGTGCTCGGCTTACAGGGTGAATGACTCGAACTCCAACTTTTTAAAATGCTATATTTTTTTTATTTTTTGATAAATTTTATTAATTTTGACGCCACGGTCCAAAAATGCGAGTAGAAAGCGGCCATCGGCGGTTATGGCGGCCTAAACTATCACCATCGGTGTTGCCTGCTTTCTGGTGGCCGTCCAGTTTTCCGATAACTCCGGAATGCTGGTTGGCTGTGAGGAGCATCACTCAGGTTGAATTGGATGTATCTGTGGTCTGAAAATGAGTGTTCAGACAATACCATCCAGTTCAATTGCATTTGAGTGATGCTGTCGGAGACAAGAGTGATATCTAGCTCTACCTGCCGGTTTCTAGTTATAAAAGTGGGCTCATTGCCAATATTGAAAATAAAGGGGTTAGTACTTATAATATAGTCAAAAACTGACTCACCTCTGTTATTGATGTCGGTGCAGCCCCATACCGTGTGATGCGCATTAGCGTCGCGTCCGATGATGAGGACAGTTTTTTTGCCTTCCAGCTTTCAGTACCACCCTTTTTAGGTTATCACCAGGGAGAGGGCCCACATAATCGTGGCCAAGGTATGCCGTTAAAAATAACGGATGAAGCAACGCAAGAAGAGAGTATGGTCACACAGACGCCGTCTACACCACTATTAAGTGAGCTGCAACACAGAAGCGAGCAGCTCGGTGAAACACCAACTAGCGGTTTGACGTCCGAAACCAGCGAAGAAAGAGAAAAGCGTGAAAACATAAAATCCCTGGGAAAAAACATCACGGCGCTGGTGGACTTTATCAAAGGCAAAAATAATGTTCACCGTGAAATAAGGAAACTGGCAAGTGCAATACGTAGACAATACAACTGTGTAGTAGACACCGAAGCATCGACACCATCATACGCCGACATCATCACGAAAAATAGGTCAACAAAGGTGAACCAAACCGCCCATAAGGGCCGAAGGGAGGAAAAGCAAACTAAGAAGACCATGGGTCTGAAGGCGAAACCTCTAGACATCGAGCCAGGCATAGAAACTACAAGACGCAAGGATAAGAAAGCGGAGTGGACAAAAGTGGTGGAAAAAAGGCAAGGCAAGATACGGGTCAAGCCGGATGCATTGGTAATTAAGAAGACTGGCGAAATATCCTATTGTGATATACTCAGAAAGGTGAAGACCAACCCGGAGTTAAATGGACTAGGCTTTGATGTAAGACGGCTAATGGAGAAATATTGATTGAGCTCAAGAAAGCATCGGATGAGAGAACCTTAGAGCACCGAATAAAAATTGGACAAGTTCTTGGGGAAGTTGCGGAAGTGAGGTGCCTAACGCACTACAAAGGAAGAGATCTGCCAAGCCCTGTCCGAGCAGTGTGAGGAACTGCGAGGTATTCAGGCCTCAGCCATTAAATCCCTGAGGACAGCCTACGTAGGGACGCAAAAAGCAGTCATCAGCCTCCCGATTAACGCTGCCAAAAATATTCTTGAGGTAGGCAGAATACAAATCGGATAGACGGTATGCCGAATACGGGAAAAAAGTAGTACCACTACGATGCTTCTGATGCCTTAACTTTGGGCATCTTGCAAAGGTGTGTAAAAGTATTTTGGACAGAAGCGAAAATTGCATCAAGTGCGGGCAGAAAGGTCATGTATCCAAGAACTGCAACAATGACCCTTTGTGAAGAAAGAAGAAATAGCAATACCAAACACGTTCAGTATGCCCTGCTTACCAAGAAGCTGCAAAGGCCACCAGAAGAATATGAAAGTGCTGCAACTTAACCTAAATAATTGCGAAGCGGTACAGGACCTTATGACACAAGTTCTTCGAAAGTTGAAGATTGATGTGGCCGTGGTAAGCGAGCAGTATAGGAACCTCGATGATAAAGTTGGGTAGCGGACACCTCAAAGAGAGCTGCTATTTGGACCTACGCAGACTACGCATTTGAAGAAAGAATGATGACATCTGGAATAGGGTTCGTCCGAGCGAAGGTCAATGGGGTATACATATACAGTTATTACGCATCTCCAAATGGAACGCTGGAAAAATTTCAGAGAATGCCAGATAGGCTCGTAGATGATGCCAGAATTCGTACTCCATTAATCATAGCCGGCGACTTCAACGCATGGGCCACTGATTGGGGCAGCATACGGACCAATAGGAGAGTAGAGGCTCTGCTAGAAGCAGTTGCGTCACTTGACGCAGTACTGCTTAATACGGGCAACGAGCACACATTCATCAGAAACGGCATAGGCTCCAGAGTTGATGTAACTTTTGTAACAAGTTCCCTAGTGAGAAGATCAAGATGGAAAATCAAAAAGGACTACACTCACAGTGACCTCCAGGCCATCCTATTTGAGGTGCAAGCAAGGACAGCAACACAGAAGCGCCATCTAAAGAAGGCACAACGAATGGGGTGGAAAACAAGCACACTGGAGGAAAACACCTTTTTCCTGATTTTTGGAGAATCCACAAAAAACCCAGGAGCAGCAAACACGATGGCTGCGGAGGTTACTAAAACAGTATCTAGGGCTTGCGACGCATCTATGGTACGGAAAACGTCAACAAAACGCCGGCTCAACGCCGGTTCCACTGGTCGAACCAAGAGATAGCAGAGCTACGCAGCAAGTGTCATAGAGCTAGAAGAATATGCCAGCGATCCAGAGGTCAGCCCTCCCATCAGGATTTACAGATGCAATACAAAGATAGGCGTAGGGACCTTAAATTAGTCATTCGGAGAAGCAAAAACAACAGCTTTAAAGAACTCAGCGAGGAAGCAGATATTAATCCCTGGGTTACCGCCTACAGTACGGTCATGGCAGAACTAAAGGGCTCAAGGGCACCCCCATCGTTGGGATTATTTTCACCGCGAGCGCCAACAGAGCATATAGAACCACCGCAGGAAGTAGGTGAGATTCCACCAGCTACGCAAGCGGAGCTTCTGGATGTATGCAAACGATTTAGCAATAATAAATCACGGCATACCAAATAAGGCCCTTAAGCTAGCCGTCAAAATAAACACAGAAACATTCGTGGAAATGTAAAACAAGCGTTTAACAGAAGGGGTTTTTCCATAATAATAAATATACCACCAGATGAGCCCTCGCCATAGCGTCTTGACACGATGGCCAAAATACTGGAGCGAATAATATGCAACCTACTGGCGGTGTCAATTGATGAAGCCGGATGACTCTCAAACCAGCAGAATGGATTTAGAAAGGTTCGCTCTACAGCAGATGCCATTCGGAAGGTAACTACGACCCTAGAAGAAGCCATTCAGGGCAGCAGATGGAGAGGAGGTACAAAAAATACGCGCCGTATTAACGTTGGACGTCAAAAATGCCTTCAGCTCTGCAAACTGGGGGCTTATAGTACACTCTCTTAGGTCAATGATGGTGCCATGGTTTTTAATAAAAATTATGTTAAGTTACTTCGACAAGGCAGTACCACATAACTGGCGGAGTTCCACAAGGATCGGTACTAGGACCACTCTTATGTAACATTATGTACGACATGGTTCTAAGACTTGGAGTCCCGATTGAGGTTTTGCAGATGATATTGCAATCGGTGCGGCGGCGAAACACCTGGAAGAAATAGAAGACATTGGCAATGAATGTATGCGAAAAGTTAGACGGTGGATGGCAACAGAACGTACCTGGATTTTTAACGTAAACCACCTGTCATAAGACCTTATGTTTACGAGGTGCCCATACACCCATAGGGAGCAAGGATACGCCTTGCCCTCGCCACAAAAATTTTGATACCAATTCGGAACTGTGTTGGAGGCAAAAGTTCCACCCTTGGTATGAGTCGAGGCCGACCTAAAACCTCTTGCTGTTCTTAGGGTCACAGCACCCGGTACTTTATTTGCAACTCTACAATGGGCTAAACCAAAAAGGAAACCCGTACCCGCGATTTGGGTTTAAACCACAGCCTCCATGACGCTCCCACAAGGGGGCCTACCTCTATTAATTCAGGCCCAGACCGAAATCCGGGGGGCTCCTGACTCCCATGGTACCGTGATTTAAGTCCTGGTATGGACTACCGGTGGTCAAGCCGCCAACAAGACATATGACCGGCAACTTGTAACTGGTCAAATCGTAGCAACCATTCAGAGGCTGTAATCTGAAGATGTTTACGATAAGACCAGTTTAGAATAATCTACCCCCGCTTTTTATTAGACAACATCATTGATGGGCGAAGCCTTGATAATTGGGCGGGGGCCCGGTGGATGGCAACAGTTGGGTTAGAGCTGGCAGAACATAAAACGGAAGCAGTTCTGGTAACCAGTCGCAAGGAAAGAGAAACAATCACCATCAGTGTGGGCTATCACGATATAGCATCAAAATCGGCTATCAGATATCTAGGTATGATAATCGATGCTAGGCTCACTTACAAGGAACATCTTGAAAGAATGTGCGGCAAAGCCGCAAAGGTGAGTACTACCAAACATAGGAGGACACAGACAACAAATGAGACTAGTTCTGTCAAGGGTGGTGCAGTCAATCACAATGTACGCAGCATCAGATTATGTGCTCTGAGAGTTTGCTGTGCAAACTCGGACAGTGTCAGATGATGCTATATATGTCATTGCGGGAATGCTACGAGCAGATATACTGGCTATTGAGCTACAAAGGATCTGCGATGCTAAAAACCCGGAGTTTCAGTCAAATATATCAAGCTGGGAGAAAAGCAGCGCAGCACAAGTGCATGGCAAGAGAGATGGAACCAGTCTACAAAGGAGAGAAGGACCAACCGACTTATACCCGATATTCGTAAATGGGTAGAACATAATTACGGAGATTAGATTTTTACTTAAGTCAGCTCCTAGCTGGATATGCTTTCAATCATATCTATACAGATTTGGTTTAAAGGAACCTCCCTTCTGCTTAAACTGCGGAGCGGCCAGGGAAGATGCACAGCACGTATTTTTCCAATGCCCACACTTCAGAACTAGAGGAGAAAATTTGAGAGATACCAACTCCTGAAAACATCGTAAACCATATGCTAACATCAAGTATAATATGAGATGCGGTGAAACAGGCTGCCGCAAGAATAATGAAGGAACTTCGGCCGTTGGACAGAGTCAGAGAGAGTACTAATGAAAATCAAACCCAGACGGCATCGCTAATACAACAAAGAACAGTAAATACTGTACAGAATGTCGAACCAGCAAACCGCGGTTCCGCGGGGAGAATGGTAGAAGAGTGCAGGGTGTGGGTTAGGACCTAGGCGCACCCCCAAAATCGATTACTTGGGGTTTGCGAGTCGTGCATGTTGATAGCCCGGACTATTAGTATCTTTCGGAGATTGCCACATCCTTGGACGCAACCAAAAAAAAAAAAAAACAAAAAGGTATGCCGATGCCAGACAGTAGGAGTCTTTGGCACTCTCTAGTCTGGCAACGGTTAAGACGGGGTCGCTGTTATTATTAAGTAAAAATAAATTAAGGCTACGTTTCACTAATACACAAGTTCTAGTCTAACCTTTGCCTCTTGTATAGAGCGGAGCGTATGCAGATGTCCTAAGTCCACGAATCACGCCTTCTACAATCCAGGGTTCTTGGATTAGGATAATGCCTTCTGCGTTCTTGGAGAGACGCAGAATGAGTGCGGCCGAAGCCTTCTTTGAGTGATGGAGATTAATCTGAAGAAACCATATCATTGTTACAGTTTCCCAGAGTGGCCTCCACCACGGTGTTGTTGAAGTTCTCCAATTTTGAAGATGTCCTCAAGAGCTCAACTTCTTCCTCTGATCGTATAGAACCTCTTTATGCTTCGTCAGCGGTTTCCATTTCCGACAGAATGTCAGAAGAGGAGACCGACGGCTTAATTGTCACCTCGGATAGATTGGAGTCGCCGCTATCCATTTCTGGAAAGGATATCGACGCTCCACGATCTAAGGTTGTACTTGGTGGTGTCTCCGTTAAAGGAGGAGGAGATTGCTTATCAGCATCCAGCTCATCCTTTTTATTGATCCTTAGGTGTATTGACTCGAAGCCAAACCGAATCATGCCTTTTGCCTGTGCTAGAGGGTTAAGGGATTCCTTATTGATCACTATGAAAGCGCATCTATAAGAGCAACTTAGTTCCTCCAGTCATGAGTCTGAATGATAGGGTTGCTGAGCCTAATAATTTCCAGGACGCTTTGTGAGGAGGAGGGTTCGGCTGCGATCCAGGTGCGAGTTCGAGGTCTACTAGGGATGTCCTCCTTAGACACGACCTCGAGTCGTGGCCAATTCCCTCCTAAACCACCTATGGCTTTAGTGAAAAGATCAAGAGATCACTGATTGGCACATGCGATAAGCTTGACGTGGCCTTGCTGCCAGCCAGCGTCGCTTGTGATGGGGGATGGTCTGGAGTCTTCCTGCATAATGGCCAAGAAGTTGCTCGAAGGCTTTAGCTTGACCAACCGCCATCGTGCAGGTGTCATTGATCCGTCGGAGTCGTTTCTGTCGATTGCCGCGATCATTATTGCGACAAGTCAGTGGCCTGCCACAAACTTGCTGCTGCTATGGGTGGAGGAAGTGAAAGGACCATGGTATTCCACAGTCTTAACACTCCTTGAAGATTTCTTTTTAGGTTCGTTGCGCTTGCCTTTGGAGGATGGTGCACCATGGCTTGCCACAGTTTTACCTCCGCTCGCAATGCAGGAGCCTTGCCGGTAGTCGGTGTAGTCACCGTTCATTATATTAAAAGAGTCACCGATATTAAAAGAGTACCGTCCTTGGGTTTTGTTTTTTTTTAGGTATTATCCATAATATGGGCCCACGAGTAGTGGAGAAGTGATGGTCCATCTGTACAGAGATTCACTGTATACAGATAAGTCTAGCTAAACCGGAGGTCGTCAGGTGTGCGGATACTCCGTTCGCGACTGAGCTATTTTTGGAGATACTTGGCACTCAGCCAGATTGATCTTCGGCACGGGTAGTATGGCACCTTGATCCAGCCCAGGGGAAAAAAGAGCGGTTGAGAAGGGGGGCGGGTGTTTTAGTTTCAGGACTCGTCTGGAAAATTTCTCGAGATTCATTGGCCTTGCCCTGCGTTCCATGCATCACGAGGGTGTATCGGTTGCCATTAAATGTTTTGGGAAACGGGCCAGCGATGTCAATAGCTATTAGTTCGAATGGTGCTCCAACATTGTATTATTGCATTCGTCCGTCCCTGTGGCTGTACACCTTATGCACTTTTTGCACCAATTCTTGACATCTTGTTTTGCACTTAGCCAATAGAAACTTTCCCTTACCTTCTCCAACGTCTTGGTTATTCTCAAATGGCCTCATGAGATTCTGTCATGTATTTTATGGAATATTTGGCTGACTCTGGACCGTAGCACGATCAGCTGCATATGAGGTGTTGTTCCATCTGCACTTTCTCATTTTCTCTTCAGCAAACCATCTTGTACACAAAGCGAGTCCCATTTTGGGTCCGGTCCGATATCTCCTGCCAGCTTGGTCTTTCCTCGTGTTCCTTCTAGGCCAATATCTGCTTGCTGGGAGGAACGGATTTCGTCTGTACTCCAACACTTTACTGGCTCAGTCCTGATTATTTGAATTGCGACCTGTTCTTTCGCTTCCTTACCACTAACTGCGTCTGGTAGGAGACTTTCATTGCATTGTTTTGCCTGCGAGACCTGAATAATTGCCCAGAAGCCAGACTCCTACTACCGATTTCTGCTCCGCGAAGTAAGCATTTCCCTACTGATGGCTTCGAGAAGTTTGACCGGCTTCTAGGTAGCCGTTTCCGCCAGTTTTTCCCTCTATTTGCTTGTTACCCCGTGAATGCAGTTTTTTCGTCGTACATGTTCTTTACAATGCCCTTGAAGGTGTCCTGTTTTATCGCAGTTCCCGCAGGGCATCCCTTGTCTCTCCCGCGGAGAATTTCGTTGTTCGGCAACTAGTTTTGCGCAGGAAATGTATTCCTTTGGAAGCCTGATTAGCTGCTTCCATCGCCGGAGCGACAGCATATCCCCTGATGAATGCGTTATTTTGTTGATTATTTCTTGGCCTGCGGTGGGATATGACAAATGTGCCAGTCTACAGACGTTTGCTTGGAGCTGCTGCAGTGTTTCTCCTCTGCTTTGCAATTTAACCTTGTAAACCTCCTCCTGCATGTGGCTATCCCCAAACCGTATCTCTATATTCTGCACTGAAGTCCTTATTCTTTTCGATAACGATTGTTTGTACCAATTCTATTACAGGACTGTGAAATACCATTGCTAGGGCGAAGGATTTCTCCTCATTGTCCCAGTTGTTCACACAAGCAGCCATTTCGAACTCTTATGCCATCGAATGAGGGAGGCTTCAACTCTTTTCTCCCTGGACCGCTTAAAGAACATTGTCGCAATTTTCTTTTTGCACTGTGTTTTGTTCTTTTGCCAGTTGTTTAACTTTCTTGTCCATTTGTTCGATTTTTTCGTCAACATTCTTCTCTATTCTTTCAAATTTTGTCACCGATTTCTTCTAACTTTTGCCTTAGAATGTTCTTTTGCTCTTCCAGATTATTATTTTGTTCATCCATTTCTTGTTGAAGACCGTGCAGATTGTTAGTTTGTTCGTCGAATTTTTGTTCGAGGCTTTTCTTCTGTTCGTGTAGATTTTTCTTCTGTTCTTCTGTTCATCTATTTTCGAAAAGATGAGTTGCATTATTGCAGCCATGTCGTTTTAGGAAGAAATTTGGTATACAAGACATCAAGTGTAAACAAGTTGTCTTTGCATGTCAGCTCTAAACGTCTCTCCCACTTGCAAAGAACTCGTTCAAATTTTAAAAACTATTACAGTTCCTAACAAACTAAATCCTGTATCCTCCAGTTCACAATGCCTGTCCATTTACTACCAAAATGTAAGAGGTTTGCGCTCTAAAATCTCCGTCGTATATCTCAATTCTCAGAAGTTACCCTATGACCTAATTGCTCTTACTGAAACAAATCTAATTCCGGACATTAATAACCTTGAGCTGTTTCCTCCAAATTTCAACGTTTTTCGAAAAGATGGATTTGAAAGAGCTGATAATCCCTATGGCCGAGGTGTTTTACTAGCAATCCGGAACTTTTTCCACGCAACTCCTGTTGATATTCCCCATACCGACAACTTTGAGTTAGTATGTGTCAACATTACGCTCCCCAAACGCTGTCTTTACGTACTTTGTTGTTACATTCACCCATTCCAACCAATTGAGTCTTATCGACCTGTAGTTCACGCAGTGGATTTTTTGACTGATAATGCACAACCTGAAGATTGTATTATTCTAGTAGGGTGTTTCAACCTCCCTCAACTTAAATGGGGGCCTTCCGACGATTCGTCTCATTTCGTCTCTCTTTTAATTCGTCCTCAGAAATAGAAATATTGATGGTGGACTGCCTAACCAACTCAAGTCTATATCAGATTAGTGGAATACCTAACACAATGAACAGACAACTCGACCTTGTCTTCACATCCGATTCAGATAACTGTGTCGTTTATAGGAGTGATCATCTTCTTTCTACCCTAGACCGCCTTCATCCCCCCTTGTCAATTATATACTCATATGAAAATGGCAACACAAGTGTCGATGCGGAAAATGCATTTTCATTTAACTTCCGAAGAACCGATTTTAACAAACTTAAAAACCTCATCAGCAACATTAACTTTGACTTTATTGCTGAGACGACTAATATTGATCTTGCCCTATCAACGTTCTATTCGTTAATTTTCTCCTGCTTTGCCCAATCGGTTCCATATACCTTCCGAAAGGACTGCATGTCAGCTCCTCCCTGGTACAACAAGGAGTTGCGCTCTCTCCGTAATTACAGAAACAAGTTGTGGCATAAATTCTTAAGGACTCGATCTGATTCCGACTACAGTAATTACCGATTGGTATATAATCATTTTTCTGAACTTTGTGAGTCTCTTTACCTTGAGTACCTCAACCGCATGCAATTTAACTTAGTCTCAGACCCTAAACGCTTCTACCAGTTTGTTAATACCAAAAGAAAGTCAGACGGCTACCCATCTACTCTCAAATTTCTCAGTGAATTTTCTGCCGACCCGAAAACCATTGCAAATTTCTTTGCCTGTCATTTTAATAAATCCTTTTCTAAGAAAACAGCTGAACCCGATCCTAGTTACTTTAGCTATATGAGAAACTATCCTGAGACATCATCCGTTTCGCTTAATATAACAACATCTTTTATGTCTGATAACATTACCAAACTTAAAGATGATTTTTCGTCCGGCCCTGATGGCCTTCCGGCTGTTGTAATAAAAGAGTGTATTAACCATCTCGGTCCTCCCCTTGCTGCCCTATTTAACTTGTCTGTCTCAACAGGTACTTTCCCTTTCCTATGGAAGGAATCTTACATCATCCCTATTCATAAAAAAGGAAGTAAGGCCGAAGTCGATAATTATAGGCCCATAGCAAAACTCTCTTGCATACCCAAACTTTTTGAAAGCATAGTCTATCAACAACTGCTTCCGTACTGTAGGCCAACTATCTGTGCAAATCAGCACGGTTTCATGAAAGGTAAATCAACGACCACTAACCTAACAGAGTTCGTCTCTAGGACGCTTCATGCTTTAGAAGACGGTGGTGAAGTCGATTCAATTTCCACTGATTTCAGCAAGGCATTCGATAAAATTTCTCACCAACTTATCATTTTTAAACTAAAAAAACTTGGCTTTTCCCCTCATTTTGTGGCATGGACCAAATCCTATTTAGAAGACCGAGAATACAGGGTCATCTTCAGTTCTTCAATATCCGACCCAATTAAAGCAACATCTGGTGTCCCTCAGGGTAGTCACCTTGGGCCAATCATCGTTATCCTGACGATTAACGACATAAATCTCATTTTAACGAATTGTAATCTTTCTATTTTCGCTGATGACATGAGAATTTCCAAAGTCATTTCATTGCCTTCTGACTCCCATTGCCTGCAAGATGACTTAAATAAGTTTTCGGTATGGTGCAAGCAAAACTTTTTGGAGCTTAATGTCAGCAAATGCCAAGCGATAACCTATTCCCGCAAACGTTTACCTCCCCCTCCAAGAAACTACTTCATCTGCGATGAGCCTATTCCTTCCACTACCCAAGTACGGGATCTAGGAATAATTTGTGACAGAGAATTGAATTTCGACTCACATATTGACAGCATTATAAATAAAGCTAACTCTGCACTTGGTTTTATCAAACGCTGGTCGAAAGAATTTTCCAAGCCTTACGTTACAAAATCCCTGTACATTACTTTTGTAAGGCCTCTTCTCGAATATTGCAGCCAAGTTTGGTCACCCTATAAACTAACCCACATTCAAAGAATAGAAGCAGTCCAACGCAGGTTTATCCGTTTCGCACTTCGTGGTCTACCCTGGGCCGACCCATATGGATTACCCCCCTATGAAAATAGGCTGAAGCTAATTAGCATGCATACCCTAAAAAAACCTCGTGAAGTCGCTGATGTACTTTTTATCCACCAGTTACTGACTGGAAACATCGAGTGCTCGAGAATAACGCAAAATATTGCATTCACTCCCAATCCCCGTAATCTAAGATCTGTCCCACTCTTCCTGATCCGAACTCACCGCACCAACTACGGTCACTTTGAACCTATATCTAGAATGTTGCGTATAACGAACAACTACGCCGAAATCTTTGACCTAAATAGCAGCAAACACGAAATGAAAAAAGCACTGCTCAATATGCCACTCCCTTAACATCTACCTCGTCCACCATTTCTCCTCGCCCCATATTAGGTTAAGAATATCTTTGTTAGTTTTAAGTCTAGGTTTAAGTTTTTGCTTGTTAATAAGCTAAATAAAGTTGTCCGGGGTAGACCCGGGCTAATAACAATAAAAAAGCAATTGGCCGTGTCGACAGAAAGATACTGCGTGCAATTTTCGGCCATTGTACAGAAACATCGGTCTAACCTGACATCTACGGATCCAACATTTGAGATAATTGGGCCATGTTGAGCGAGTGGACACTACAGCTCCGCCTCAAAGATTCTGTGATTTTAACTCAAAGGTACGGCGCAGTAAAGGACGACAGCTCTTAAGCGAAAGGAAACTCTCAACCAACTAGAAATGCAGCACTAAAGGCAGCTGGCGAGAGATCGTACTAGAGGGAGGTTCCTGTTGGTTGAGGTCCAGGTTCACCCGGGCCTGTAGCATGACTCGGAAGTTGGTAAGTCTTGACGTGTTTTTCTTTTGTTCAGAAGTCAAACATTGAGCGAACCATCCGCCCGACATTCTTTTTTTGACAACATCTGTTTTTCACACTTTAAAAAGATAATCTGCAGAAAAAAAAGAATTCGGTAACGCAGAATATTTCCTCGCACGTTGCCAACGTTCTTCATTAAGGAAATCCGACACAAGCTTCACATTTCGCTCATCAGTTGATGTTATCTGCCTCTCTGGGGGTGAGCCATCCCTCATCCATTCACGGAAGCAGATAGTCAGCTATTGAACCATCTAAAAGAATTATTGGCTATAGTAAATTTGCATCTGAAAAATAAAAAGTTCTTAACATAGAGATATGATAAGCCAATAAAGCCAATCATCAGTAACACACATTGGTGCAGGTGGTCCATTTCAGAATTCATCTGTTTGCGCCCAAAATGTCACCCTTTGCGTCAAAATGACTAATAACTGAAAGCGTATATTGTTGTTTACAAATGATGACCTAAAACATGGTAATCCAAACAAATATGTTCCACAACAATCATATACCATTGCCACTTGAAATTACCGTCATTTGTATTAGGATGACACTGACACTGACCAAAGGCATTGTTGAGGATTTCCTCTTCCTGATTCATTCAGTACTGATCCTTGAACCAAATAAAGAACATCTAAACATCACGTGTAACCTTATGCTACGCAAATCTATAAAATATTGATACCAATCGGTCAAAATATCCGGAACGAATTTCCAATCAGAATATTTTTTCTTTTTTTTTTAACCCCACATTTGGAAGGACATATAGGCAAGGCACAATACGAATTGGTCCTGTTCCGAGGTTCTTCTAAAAAAAATCAACCTATTCATCTAACTAAGGGTTGCTCTTTACTTGTTTATGAATAGAAGAACACTTGTGTACGAACAGAAGTCGGCGAGTACAGTAAACACGAAATTAGGTGTAAAAGCGGATGCCATAAATATTGGCAATGTTTCCAGTTTACTGAGTTTTGGAAATTGCTGTCGATTTGTCATAATGAAAACGCAATAAGCATAAAACATTTCTACGAAATAACATTTGGCCTAAGCACTATACGAGTACGTAGCACTAAAAGCTGGGGTAAAAGGAGACAGTTAAAGTTCCAACTTTTGCAGAGATAGTGAGTTACGGGTAGTTTTCAATTATATGAATCTAACAACAGAATATGTATTTAAGAAAACACATTAATGAATTTCAAAATAAACAATTTTCGAATGTACTCATGTGTAAATTTATGGAAATAGGGCCGCCAATTAATCTTTTTTAAATTTTGATTCAAAGGAAATGGTTGAGGTTGACGATTTCTTAGACGGTTAAGCGTTATTTTTTCTAAGTTTTTTCACAGAAAACGTATGAAAATCTTACACATACGAGGGTTGACTTAAAAGTTTCCGACCGCAACGTAAAGATAGCGGCACTCGTCAATAAAAGCTAGTGAATGCTAGTTGTGCATCTTTTGACAGTTACTTACCGAAGTTTCAGTCATTTTGGACACGCAGTTTTTAGTTGACAGTCGTTTAAGTGAGTCGATGTGAGTGTTTTTTGTGAAGATGGAAAAAATTGAATGTCGAGCTGTTATTAAATTCTTGTTTTTGAACGGCAATACGCCTACGCAAATCAGAAATGAGTTGGACTTTGTGTATGGGGACTCTGCACCATCATTTATCACGGTGAAATTTTGGGCAGCTGAATTTAAACGTGGCCGTAAGAGCTTGGGAGATGATGAACGTTCGGGACATCCAAAAAGTGCAACCATTGACGATAACATTGCTAAAGCTCACCAAATGGTGTTAGACGACCGCCGAATTAAAGTGAGAAAAATAGTAGAGGTTATGAAAATGTCCAAAGAACATGTTTGTTACATATTAAATCAAGATTTAGGCATGAGGAAGCTGTCCGCGCGTTGGGTGCCGCCTTGGCTTACGTTAGACCAGAAACGTGTTCGAATGAACTTTTCCAATGCTCTGTTAACGCAGTTTAGGCGCAATAAATCCGAGTTTTGGCGTCTTGGATACACCATTATACGTCCGAAACAAAAATTCAGTCAAAACAGTGGACTGCAAAGGGCGAGCCGGCTCCAAAAAAAGCAAAAGCTGTTTTTTCGGCTGGGAAAGTGATGGCGGCTGTTTTTTGGGATAGTAAAGGAGTTATCTTAATCGATTGTCTTCAAAAAGGAAAAACCGTTACAGGAGCATACTGCGCATCATTACTTGCCAAGCTGAAGGTAGAAATTGCGGAAAAACGGCTACATTTTCAGAAAAAGAAAATCCTGTTTCACCAAGGCAATGCGCCGTCTCACACCTCAGCGGTTGCCATGGCGAAAATCCATGAATTACGGTTTGAATTGCTTGACCATCCGTCTTATTTACCAGATCTAGCCCCAAGCGACTTCTTTTTGTTCCCTCATCTAAAAACTGCGCTCGGAGGACAGTGATTTTCGTCAAATGAGGAGGCAATCACCTTCGTGAACAATTATCTTACAGTGAAAAATGCCAAGTACTATTTGGACGGGTTAGAGAGATGGGATCATCGCTGGGAGAAGTGTGTAGAGTTACAAGGAAACTATGTAGAAAAATAAAATAACCATTTTGAGAAAATATGTCATGTATCATTGTACATTTTCAGACAACCCTCGTGTACTTAGATGGCGCCTGAGGAAGATCTGGGCCTCAACCAGTAAACGTCTCCAGTCATTTTCGCTCCTAAATGGATTAAAAGGCGGGTCGTCTTTTATGCGCACTTTTATTGTATTGACATTCCGAGTAGGAATCGAAGACTCTTCAGGCTGGCGCGTTAATAGGACGGTTTTACATCACAATAAAACCGCTATTATTCGCCTGGCGAAAACACACAGCGCCGCTGTTGAAGACTTGTTTGATATCTGCTGGTGTTTGGTCATAACTCACAACGCTATGATGATTCCTTGTTTAGTAGCATAACCCTGACTAAGCAACTAAAAGTATTTCTGTCATAATTTATTAATTCATTTTATGTGTTAATTTAAACAAAAAATTATAAATTTCCAAAGGTACAACTCAAACCAAATACTACGTACCCAGCCTCCAATTATTGTTCCCTTTACAGTTATGAATAAGCACTCTAATTTATCCGCCTGACATCTTCTTGACTGAGAGAGTTTGATTGAACATCTTACCCAAGTAACTGGACAAACATTTTTATTTGGGTTTTCGCGCAGATGCCAACTTGACTGCCTATGAGAAGCTGAATCAGTCTTTGAACCGAAAGCTGGATGTAAAATTATCTCATGTTCGGCATCCTCAAAACTGTGCGTGGAGACTCTAAGCAGCGTCAGGTCATGAATTCTTCTTCACGATGCCAGTAGTAAGATGGCTGCCGTCCTTCTTGAAGCTTCAAATAGTGTCTCCCTTCCAGCTTGTGAAGCAAGCCAAGCAAACACAGTTCTTGGATCCCATATTGGTGGTTTTGTGGTAGCTGGTCTCGATGTGGATATGGCTTTAAGGATTTGATGGACTAAAAAGTTGGATAATACATTTTCTGTCGCATTCGAATCGCAAAATGTAGAAATCGCCGATTTATGCAAAATAATCGTGCTGGGTAAGAAATTTTCTTTCAAAAACAAATTAGCTAGATAACTAGCTATATTCGATCCCTCTGGTTTCTGAGAACTGATGTTGTTCTGTTTGCACCAAGAAATCCATCTTCTGATAGCTGGTAAGTAAGTTCTTAAGGTTGATGTCCTCCATCCTTTTCTTAATAAATCCTTCTCGTCTCTGGACCAGCTCTCTATTTGATGACACCACCCCCAATCTTCCATACTCTCAGGATCAAATGTTCCACCTGCGGAGGTAATTGACCTGTTGTGACATCAGTACCTTATCCAGGTTGGTTACGTCCAGCGGTGGTTGCAGGGCGCGAGCCCTCAGGTCTGTCAGCCAAAAGTGAGTGAGAACTTTTGGCATCAGATTGGGTGGTGGAAAAAGCCAGCCTAGGCGATAATTCCATTCTCGGCTGAAGGCATCTGAAAATGTAGCCGACCTGTCTTTGTAATCTATTGAAACATATCTGCTGACTACGGCAGTTTCTTTTGATGCAAAAAGATCGATCTCTCGTGTGCCCAGTTTTTCGAAAATTTTTCTTGTTGCACTTGGAAGGATATGCCATTCTGATATCAATCCGCCCCTCGATAATCTGTCTGCTATGCCGTTGTATCTTCCCAGAAGATAAAATGCCGACAGAGTTGTTTTGTGCTGATCGACCAGGGTAAGCAACCGATATGTGAAGTTCAGCAAGCTTATGGATCTTGTTCCCCCCTCTTTCCGAATATAGGCAATTAAGCTTCTGTTGTCCGACTGAAGCAGAATATGTGGATCTTTCAGAAAGTGAGCTTGCTTGGTTGTATCTCCTTTAGATTCGAATGCCATTTTGATTGTTCCTTCCACCATCGACCGGACATCGTTATGTTGTCGAACTGTGCACCCCAACCCGTATCCGCTGCATCGGTCACTAGGAAGTTTGTCACGTCCTTCTTGTGGATAGCTATTGATGTGTGTTTTGTTCTTAGCCACCAGTCTATCTCCTCCAAAGCTCCTGGTGGAATTGTAAATATCTGTCTTACACCATACTTTCTCAAGAATGCCTGAAGATGTCGGCAGTGTAGTCTGCCTCTGGGGACAACGAAATTATCTAAATTAAGCTGTCCCAGAAGTGTTTGTAACTGCCGAAGATAGCAATATTGCTTTTCGTACATTTTCCTGAGTGAGAGCCGAACGTTCTCCAACTTCACTTCCGGGAGTGACATAATGTTGTCTTGTGTATCTCACGTTATGCCCAGATATTCTACTTGTTGGTACGGCAATAGGACAGACTTTTTGCTGTTGCTGGTCCAGCCTAATGTTTCCAAGAATTTCACGGTCTCCGCCACCTGAGTTTTTAATTTGGACTGATCCTGACTGACTAAAAGGTAATCGTCTAGATAGACTAGAACTCGAATACCTCTGCCCCGCAGAATCTCCGCAATCCAGCAAATTAGGGCTGAGAACATCCTGGGTGCAGATGATAGGCCGAATGGAAGGCATGTTAGTTGAAATAGTTCGCCTCTGTAGGATATTCCCAGAAATGGACGATGACTTTCTGATATTGGGACAAGGAAAAATGCCTGTGAAATATCTATCTTTGTCATCCAATCATCTGGCTGTAAAAAGTCTGTTATTGAAGCGTGAGAAATGAGTTTGAATGACTTTTGTTGACACATACCTGTTTAGTTCCCTTAAATCGAAGATTGGACGGGCTCCTCCATCGGACTTTTTCACAAGAAATATTTTTGATAAGGAACTGGGACTGATCTGCAGCACAGGCTCCGATATCTTTTGCTTTTTCATTTCCGAAATTTGTGTATTCATCATTGGAGATTCTTTTGTCGCAAATTTTCTTAGAACCTCTAGTGAAGGGTGAGTAAGACGGGGCTTCGAAATGAATGGTGTTCGTGCAGCTGAAATGGTCTTTAAAATGAAGGAGTTGGCATCCACATCCTGCCAACTTCTTCTGAAGTCCGCCAACTGACCCTCCTTGAATTTTGACTTTGTGTTATTAGTTGTCTCTCGGATCTTCTCCGGCACGGAAGGAAGAACTAAATTGCTTAACTTGTCTTTTACCTCCCTGCTCCTCCTTGTAATTACTCTTATACGGTTGTAGTCCGAAGTTGTTTTTAGTGTCATTAGTAGAGTTTCTACTGTGGTAATACGATCTTTGAGTACGCGATGATTTCTTATCTACGTTGGGAGTAAACCAAGATTGCGGTCCGCCCAATGACTGTATTAGTGCCGACAATGCTTCCTTCACAAAGAGATTATCCACGGTGGGATTAATATTTCTTAGTGCAGCCTGTATATTTTTATTCGATACCTCGGCTATTATACTTTAACGCCTTACTTCAACACATTCGGCTCTTTTATTACAAACAACCTGTAGCATAAGTTCCAAATTTTTGTAAGAAGCCGACCCTGGTCCGAAGATGGCAGCACATCTTTCGAAGAGTGCATTGGGGGTAAAGTCATCCGGTGACCTAAACGCCCAATCAATGATGGACTGTAAACCAACTTTTAAAAGCAATTTTTGCTCTAACAATCCGTTTAATAGAGCCGCCATCACCTGCTCAGTGGAGGCTAAGTAATCTTTACTCTTACTAAGAGTACAAAGCTCATTATTAACTTTTAGTTCCACGAAACCTGGTGTGGCTTCTAAAGCCTTCATTGCTTTTGAATATCGGACATTCTTCCAAGTCGGTAGTCCAAAATGTTGCAACCTGTTGAGAGCATCAAGGTGGTCCTTATCTACAAGATTTATGCTTTTTGAGTCACACTCCGTGTGCAACTGGCCCAGATCTAATGTTTTGTTAGAGACATCTGGGTTTTGTAAGAAATGTACTGGGCCGATTAATGTTCACATCTATGTGTCCCATGTCAATGTCCTATGGAATAAACATACTCATACAACTCGATAAGTAACTAACCTGGTTCGTTAAATCATTAAAAGACGTACAGTCTTCAATAGTTTATCAGGTTTCTTTCGCTTGTTTGGTGGTGGCGAGGCGGCGACTTCGCTAACCGATGATGACGAAGACCCTGAACTTGATGAAGATGTAAAACTCCTCATTTTCTCTCTGTTTTTCGCATCCTTATCTCCTTTGCCACTCTTACTTGAAGCTGAACTCATTATTAAACTTTGATTGTAAAAATTATTCCTGAAATAATAGCTGAACCTTATTCTGACGAAATACACAACGCTATGACAGGATAAACCGCGTGTTGCGCGCTTTCGGTGTTTGACGACTGAATACAGCTCCACCTATACGTGAAAAGGGACTACGGTGGAGAGTGAATGCTGGAACTTAGGGCGAATATGCAATAGCTTCTTCAACAGCGACGCTGTGTGTTTTCGCCAGGCAAATTATAATTATTTATTCACTGTACTTTTGAAAAAGCCTGTTCACCGTGCAGCCGGAAAAATTGTCCCTCTATCTTCGGTAATGGGTATTGGTCAACTAGAAGATCTGAGCTTAAACCTAACCACAGATACACACCGAACCATGTTTCTTTAGCAGCTATAGGAATTATTGGCGTTCCCCAATCGATGTAATCTATTTGTTTAGGTACCCCTAAACTCACTAGTTATTCGATCTCATTTTCTAGTTTTTCTGTAATGTGAAACAGTAGCCTACCGGCCTTAAATTTTGGTGAGGAGCCCTCTTTGATTTTTAAAGTCACTTTTGTTTCATTAAATGTGCCTAGCGTGCCATCGAATAAGTTTGAATAATCGAGTAGAATGCGTGCTAAATTTTTGTCTTTGACATTTACCAAGTTGATTTGTTTTATACAGATTTTAAAAATGAATTTGCAAACTACTATGGATTTAAGAGCACTGCCATTGTAACACCTTAGCAAAACATTCGTATTCCTCAACTGGCAGTCTGTAAGGTGTTTCAATTAGTCATCTTCTGAAATTGCATAAGCATTTTCACCTTATTTACAGCAACACCGGACATAATGGGGTTTGTGGAAGAACTTAAACTGCAATAGAATAGTACGATCCTTTGGACACATTTTCCGTAGACGAACATTTTGATGACACCGCTTGTATTTGTAGTTCTTAAATCTGCATTGACTGTCCTTGTGATTTGTGCAGCCACATACATTGCATATCGTAGGTTTGAAAATGAGAGAGCCACGAGCTGATTTTTGATGCGCCCTTGTTTTCCGTGTGAATACCGCTGATTGGAGTTGATGGATTTTTTTTAAAGTTTTTACGTATGTTAAACATCCCGCTAGTTATAACGGACTCATTCCTAATCGTCACCTATTTCGTTGAATCATATTGGTGCTTCACACACCGTCATTGCTATCTGCAACGCCTTATCCAATGTCAACACTTTTACATCTTCCAAGAAGAGTTTGTCTTTCTCTGGACTTTTACTGAGCCCCACGACGACATGATCCTTCAAAGCCAAATTTAAATGGCTATCAAAGTTACAATTTACAACTAGTGCTCTGAACTTGTCTGTCCACTTATGTAGTGTTTCATGTTCCTGTTGCGACGCTTCATAAAACTTAGGCCTCTCCGCAAACTCCGAAAACGTTGGCCTGAAGTGATTTTGCAACGCTGCATTATCACTTGCACGAAAAGTTGAAAGGCTTTTTTGACAGCCAGATAGTATCTGAAGCCGGAGGAACATAGGGAAGGGAAATAATTTATAATGAATATAAAAAAAAAATTTAAGAGATTCCAGTTTAATCGCAACGTGTAGTACTTTACACCAGGTAACTTGACTAATTTCTCTTCGATTTGGGCGAAACAACGTTTACTTGTATTTTGAATTGTGACTAAATTCAACGTCAAGTTTTAAGTGGGTAGACATGGGGATTATAGATGCAAATTACATCTGGTCAAGATAACACTTACCTCTGCTTATCGGCTACCTGGCAAAACTTTGGGGTCTAGTAGCTTTACTTGATACTATGCCCAGCTTCTCAATGGAGGAAATCGGCAATGCCAGCGAAGAAGATTTCTATAAGAGTGAGACAAATTTTACGGAGACATATGTACATAGTTGGCTTCGGCCGCACTTATTCTGCGTCCTTCCAAAAACGCAGAAGACATTATCTTAATCCTGGAACCATGGATCGGAGAAATCATGGTTCTTCGACATAGGACACCTGTATACGCTCCGCTCTATACAAGAGACAAAGGCTAGATTAGAACTTGTGTATTAGTGAAACGTAGCCTTAATGTATTTTTACTTCCCAATCACAACGACCCCGACTTAACCGTTACCAGACTAGAGACTACCAAAGGCTACTACTGGCTGGCATCGGCATATCTTGGCTACGATTATGTGGCCTCTATCCCTGGTGACAACCTAGAAAGGGAAGCACTGGAAGCTGGAAGGCAAAAAACTGGCCTTATCATCGAACGCGACGCTAACGCTCATTACTTGGTATAATAAGTACTATCCTAATTGTTTGCAACATTGGCAATGAGCTTACTTTTATAACAAGAAACCGACAGGATCACTGAAATGCTAGCAGACTGGACGGTATCGTCTGAACACTCATTTTTCAGACCACAGATACATCCAATTCAGCCTGATTGATGCTGCTTCCAGCCAACCAGCATTCCAGAATTATCGGAAAACATGGCAATACTGTTGAAACCACTCTCCTCTGAACTCCTAACTTCCCCGCGTAATACCAACGAGCTTGACATGAAAGTCAAGGATTTCACCCTGGCTCTCACTCTTATTCAACCTAGGGGCAAGAAAAAGCCGCACTGGTGGACATCAGCACTGGGAGTGCTTACAAACGTTTGCAGAACATTTTTCAAGTTAGCAAAAAGCACAAGACTGACTGGAACTCATACAAAGAATTCCTCAAATTATACAAAAAAGAACTTGGAAGGCAAAGCGACAATGTTGGAGGTCATTCTGCGACATAATCACGGAAACCTCTGAGACATCGCGATTAAGAAAAATCCTGTCTACAAATCCTATGATGCCTGGCTGTTTGGAAAAAAACCGATGGCTCTTGGACAACCTCAAGTGATGAATCACTCAACCTGCTACTGGACACTCACTTTCCAGGTAGCTCCCTATTCGCTGTCAATAGCAACCCAAACAGGCCTGCTGCAACCGGGACCAAAATGCATGATCTGATTAAAAGAGACAAACTGCTCTGGGCGTTGCAAAGCTTCAAACCGTACAAGTCTGCTGGTCCAGACGGTACAATATCTGCCAAGCTACAAAGGTCCTTTCAACGCCAGAGAATATCATGAGTAGCTGTGTAGAACAGATTCACATTCCACTGCAATGGAGAGAAGTCAATATAGTTTTCATTCACAAAGCCGGAAAATGTTCTCATGTTGTCCCAAAGGACCTCAGACCTTTGTATAAGTCTGTCATCTTTCCCTCTGAAAACTCTAGAACGACTGATTGATGTCCATATTTGAGCTAAAATTGATCCAAGACTTCTGTCAACGGTTCAACATGCCTACTGTAAAGGAAAGTCGGTGGAAACGGCTCTGCATTCCGTGACTGGCCACATCGAATGATCCCTACAATATATAGAGTACACAATGGTCGCTTTCCTGAACATAGAGTGTCCGTTTAACGTCAATACATCCACAATCACGACTGCGCTGTTAACTTTGTAGGTAGACGACTCACTTGGGGAGTTGATTAGTCTTATTCTAAACTGCAGGATAATCTACTCCAAATTGGATGGGCATCTGCTAAAAGATGTGTCAGCAGAGGTACGCCGAAAGGCGGTGTCCTCTCTCCCCTTCTCTGGAACTTAGTGGTTAATGAACTGTTTATATACCGGGAAGCGTGTGGTAGCAGGGTGATTGCCTATGCGGATGACGTTGCTATAGCCGAACTCCGTCAGCGAAATCTTAAAAGATTAACCCGTTGGGCAGATCGTTGTGGATTGGGAGTAAGCCCCAGTAAATCTGATCTTGCTCACTTTTCCAGGAAGTATAAAATCCCTATCATAAACCCTCCCTCAATAAACGGTACCAGTTTAGTCTTTTCCGATACAGCAAAATATCGGGGTCTCATTTTTGATAGCAAACTAAACTCGAAACCTAACATTCAAGAAAGAGTCAAGGAAGCTGCAGTAGCCTTATTCTCTTGCAAAAAAGCCATCGGAAACAAATGAGGCCTTCAACCTCGCATAACCCACTGGATATACAATATATCTCGGCCATTAGACCGATACTCACTTACTGGGTTGTCGTCTGGTGGACGGACTTAACATAGACAATGCAGTTAACTGCAGCAATCGAAGCAGCGTTCAAAGAACAACATGGCTATACATAAGCGGAGCATTGCGGTCTACCCCCTCTGCGGCATTAGACATTCTGCTTAATTAAACACCCCTCGCTATTTTCAGTAGGCAAATAGCTACGACTGCAGCTATTCGCCTTAAAGCGACTACATAGTGGACAAATAATTCATCTGGCCACGCTAACATTCTTAAAACATTAGAAATCCTCACAGAGAACATCGATTACACCACACCTGAACTTTGGTTTGACAAAGGCTTCCATGTAAGCTTCCTCTCTAGATCCTTCTGGGAAGAAGATTCTTTCATGGAGGACAAGTCAATTCACTTCTACGCAGATGGATCTAAAACCGAAAGCGGGGCTGGTGGCGGTGTTTTCTCAGATAAGCTCGATGTAAGCCTCTCTTTCCGTCTTCCAAATCACTGTAGCGTGTTCCAGGCGAAAATTTTGGCGATTAAAGAAGCTCTGTCCTGGTTGAAGAAAAACGTAATGTCTGCAAAGGATATCCGCATCTTTTCGGATAGTCAGGATTCACCAAGTCCCTGGATTCAGTCTCATTAAATTATGAACCGACCTGGAATGCCGATCAACTTCTACCTTCACATTTGCTGGGTGCCGGGCCACAGAGACATACCGGAAAATGGTAGAACAGGTATACCAATCGCTACGGATGCTAATAAAAGAACATACCTTAGGTGGATAGACAGTTGGATCAACATGTCTAGCGACCAAACAGATCTGGCCCAAACTGCATCAGAATCGCTCCAATAGTCCCTCCTACAAACATGTCTATACCTCTAGCTTTCGAAGAGTAGACTACGCTAAGCTAAATAAATTACTTAATATGGCCAATTTCAACTTATCTTTGAGAGAGCTAACTAGCCTTTCTATAGATCATGCTCTTGTTTCTTTCGTTACCAATATTTTTCACTGTTTTTTGAAGTGAGACTTCTAGTAATTCAGGACTCCAATGAAACGGAAAAGCGATATAAAGTGATTCCGAACTATGATGAAACGAAACGACATGAAGTGATTCCGATGGAACGAAAATGAGTAGAATATGCAAGTAGACTGTTAACAGATGCAGAAATAACTTATTCGACGACAGAGAGAGAAACTTTAGCGATTGTTTGGGCAACCATAAAGTTTCGCGGCTACATCGGAAGCTCGGAAGTGATTCCTATTACAGACCATCAGCCCTTAAAATGGCTTATGACATTGAAGTCACCAACGGGAAGGTTAGCAAGATGAGCCCTTCAACAGCAACAGGTTGATTTAGGGATTGAAGTTAGAAAGAGTTACGAGATAGTTGACATCCAAATCTCTAAACTATAATTGACTCCTTGGAAAAAGCTTTTTTAACATTTGGCCGAGAGCTTAGTACATTGGATGATGTAAAACACGATGTAAAAACAATTGCCAAATTTGAAAATTACATTCCACAAATTACTCCGTACCTTAAAACGATGACAGAGACACTAAAGTTTGCGAAAGAAACTGAGGTAAAGCAACAAGGCCGGAATAAGAGGTATGCCGACAAAGGACGACACCGACAAGCCCCTTTATATCTTAATAGCAAAGTTATGGTCACCACGGACATCTTGAGTAACCTCCCTAAGGGCATCACTGCCAAATTTGTCCCTAAAAGAGATGGTCCGTATTTCATAACCAAGAACATAGGGTTCAGTAGTTACGAAGTGGCCCGTGAGGATTCACCGAATATTCCGACCTCACCCCTTATAATGATAAACAAAGCCCGAAGCCGTTGATGACCTTAAGACCTTGAGAGGACTTCAGTGTCAACGGGGGAGATTGTAGCAGTCTGTATCCACTAATTTTCTTTTTCTCAAATGAATTCAATGAATTTTTTTTAAACATTGTTATTTAATTTTACCAAATAATTGTTCATATACCCTATATTTTCATTGAATAAGAAAAGCTTTGAAAGCCCGGTCAAACTCGTACTGTAGCGACACCTTAAGTAAGAGGTGCACTGTACGAAAGGCACACGTGTATAAAATTTATTTGCGAACAAAAAGAAGACAAGTGCTCAAATGACGACTTATTTAAGAAGATCACCTTCTTTCGACTTTAGGGATAATGGTTGGGCACTATTTAAAATTCAATTGGAGCAATTCTTCATTGCCAATTGCTTATGGTAGATTGGAAAAAAACGGAAAGTAGGCTTCAGCCAGGACATAGCTTCTTTGATCGCCAAAATTTCCCCCTGGAACACGCTACAGTGATTTGGAAGACGGAAAGGGAGGCTTAGATTCGCCATCAGTTTCAGATCCATCATGACTTGTCCTCCATGAAAGAATCTTCCTCCCAGAAGGATCTAGAGAGGAAGCTTACATGGAAGCCTTTGTCAAACCAAAGTTCAGGTGTGGTGTAATCGATGTTCTCTGTGAGGATTTCTAATGTTTTAAGAATGTTAGCGTGGCCAGATGAATTATTTGTCCACTATGTAGTCGCTTTAAGGCGAATAGCTGCAGTCGTAGCTATTTGCCTACTGAAAATAGCGAGGGGTCTTAAATTAAGCAGAATGTCTAATGCCGCAGAGGGGGTAGACCGCAATGCTCCGCTTATGCATAGCCATGTTGTTCTTTGAACTCTGCTTCGGTTGCTGCAGTTAACTGCATTTTCTATGTTAAGTCCGTCCACCAGACGACAATCCCGTAAGTGAGTATAGGTCTCATAACCGAGATGTTTGCTTTCCTGTCAAAAATGAGACCCCGATATTTTGCTGTATCGGAAAAGACTAAACTGGTACCGTTTATTGAGGGAGGGTCTATGATAGGGATTTTATATTTCCTGGAAAAGTGAGCAAGATCAGATTTACGGGGGCTTACTCCCAATCCACAACGATCTGCCCAAAGGGTTAATCTTTTAAGATTTAGCTGACGGAGTTCGGCTATAGCAACGTCATCCGCATAGGCAATCACCTTACTACCACCCGCTTCCCGGTATATAAACAGTTCTCCAGAGAAGGGGAGAGAGGACACCGCCTTTCGGCGTACCTCTGCTGACACATCTTTTAGCAGATGCCCATCCAGTTTGGAGTAGATTATCCTGCAGTTTAGCATAAGACTGATCAACTCCCCAAGTGAGTCGTCTCGGAAAGCGACCATTGTGTACTCTCCATATTGTAGGGATCGTTCGATGTGGCTAGCCGGTGAATGCAGAGCCGTTTCCACCGACTTTCCTTTACAGTAGGCATGTTGAACCGTTGACAGAAGTCTTGGATCAATTTTAGCTCAAATATGGACATCAATCAGTCGTTCTAGAGTTTTCAGAGGGAAAGATGACAGACTTATACAAAGGTCTGAGGTCCTTTGGGACAACATGAGAACATTTTCCGGCTTTGTGAATGAAAACTATATTAACTTCTCTCCATGGCAGTGGAATGTGAATCTGTTCTACACAGCTACTCATGATATTCTCTGGCGTTGAAAGGACCTTTGTAGCTTGGCAGGTATTGTACCGTCTGGACCAGCAGACTTGCACGGTTTGAAGCTATGCAACGCCCAGAGTAGTTTGTCTCTTGTAATCAGATCATGCATTTTGGTCCCGGTTGCAGCAGGCCTGTTTGGGTTGCTATTGACAGCGAATAGGGAGCTACCTGGAAAGTGAGTGTCCAGTAGCAGGTTGAGTGATTCATCACTTGAGGTTGTCCAAGAGCCATCGGTTTTTTTCCAAACAGCTAGGCATCATAGGATTTGTAGAGAGGATTTTTCTTAATCGCGATGTCTCAAAGGTTTCCGTGATTATGTCGCAGAATGACCTCCAACATTGTCGCTTTACCTTCCTAAGTTCTTTTTTGTATAATTTGAGGAATTCTTTGTATGAGTTCCAGTCAGTCTTGTGCTTTTGAAAAATGTTCTGCAAACGTTTGTAAGCACTCCCAGTGCTGATGTCCACCAGTGCAGCTTTTTCTTGCCCCTAGGTTGAATAAGAGAGAGAGCCAGGGTGAAATCCTTGACTTTTATGTCAAGCTCGTTGGTGTTACCCGGGAGACTTAAGAGTTCAGAGGAGAGTGGCTTTAACTGTTTTTCGATAATTCCGGAATGCTGGTTGGCTGGGAGAAGCATCATTCATGCAGAATTGAATCCATCTGTGGTCTGGAAATGAGTGTTCAGACGATACCATCCAGTCCACTAGCATTTGAGTGATGTTGTCGGAGGCAAGTGTAATATCTAGCACTTCCTGTCGGTTTGTTGTTATAAAAGTTGAGGTTAGTACTTATAATATAATCAAAAAGTGACTCACCTCTATCGTGTGATGAGCGTTAGCGCCGCACACAATGATGAGGCGAGTTTTTAGCCTTCCAGCTTACAGCACCGCACTTTCTAGGTTGTCACCAGGGATAGAGGCCACATAATCGTGGCTAAGATATGCCTATGCCAGCCAGTAGTAGCCTTTGGCAGTCTCTAGTCTGGCAACGGTTAAGTCGGGGTCGTTGTGATTGGGAAGTAAAAATACATTAAGGCTACGTTTCACTAATACACAAGTCCTAATCTAACCTTTGTCTCTTGTATAGAGTGGAGCGTATACAGGTGTCCTAAGTCCACGAACCACGCCTTTTCCGATCCATGGTTCCAGGATTAGGATAATGTCTTGTGCGTTTTTGGAAGGACGCAGAATAAGTGCGGCCGAAGCCAACTACATTATGTATGTCTCCGTAAATTTTGTCTCGCTGTTTCTGTGTTCTACTAGATATGATTTGCACCATGTTGAGGCTCTTACAGAAACCTTCTTCGCTGGCATTGCCTATTTCCTCTATGGAGAAGTTGGACATAGTATCAGGCAAAAATACTAGACACCAAAGTTTTGTCAGGTAGCCTATAAGTAGAGTTAAGTGATGTAATTTGCATCTACATACAATCCCCATGTCTATCCACTTAAAACTTGATGTTGAATTTAGTCACCATTCAAAATACAAGTAAACGTTGTTTCGCCCAAATCGAAGAGAAATTAGACAAGTTACCTGGTGTAAAGTACTACACGTTGCGATTAAACTGGAATCTCTTAAATTTTTTTTTATATTCATCATAAATTATAAATTAGTTCCCTTCCGTATGCTCCTCCGGCTTCAGATACTATCTGACTGTCAAAAAAACCCTTCAACTTTTCGTGCAATATGTCTGTTATCGAAGAACTACTGGTATCGTTGAGAATTATAATTATATATGTGTTTAAGAAATCTTAAAAGCCTTTCACAATTAGCAGTGATAAGAGCTCCTCCTTATCACAAATGTGTTCGTATGTTCATGGCATTTCGTCAAGGTATTATTTACAATTGAAAACTTAATCCACCCTCTAGAGAACGAACTTCTGCTAAGTACTCGTAGCAATGCTCTGACAAGTTCCTGACCACCTCTAACCCCTCTCGTAATGATAAACTGGTACGTGCGAGTCAATTATTATGTTTACGTGATTCCTAAGAGCGATTCAATCAGATTCGGAGGACCACCCGGTGCCGGTGACTTTAAGAGGTTTTGTGTTTTGTGGCAAATATTGAATTCGACCTCGTCGTCGCTGGGTTGCTACTTGCGGCAAATTCAAAACTTCTAATTACTCGTGTGTATTGCCTTCGGAGGAGGTACTGCTTTGGTTGGCTATGTCTAGACAAGAAGAATTATCAGCTGATGGAGGTTCCAATTCCAAGTGCTATCGCATGGTTTAGACACGTGCTTATCAGTTCCCAGTGCATTAATTGTTCAACTGTAGGGGTTAGCTTGGAGAATTATCGCTTCAATGAGTCAATATACGAGTAAGTGCTTCGTCGAAACTTATCTGCTTGGGCTTCTTACGTTAAGAAATGTAAATGTACGTGCAATCCTGATGAGAGGAAGATTCTTCGGCATTATCACTTTATCGTAATCGGCGTTGTGAGGACTGAGCAGTTGGTGAGGTAAATGGCCTTTGTGAGTTTTAAAAGGTCACAATGGCTTAGTGAGAATGTTAAAGATGCTCGAATATGCAATGTTCTCCATATAAAATACTCCAAAGCAAAAAATAACTGTTCATTCGAGGTAATAATGTTGACTTTTCGCACTAGATCCTTCTTCTGGGCAGACACAGAGTTTTAAGGGACATCTACAAAACGAGTAACAGCCCAGCAGTTTAGTTTTATCTTCTGTCATATACGAGTATTATAAAAATTAAGGCGCGAAAGTGGTGTCTATAAGCAGTAATTTAATGATTTCTAAATTAATAATACTTTTTGTATAAAGAACGGTTAAAAAAAAGTCCGACATTATCTGATCACAAGAGTAATTTTATTATTAAGTTTCAATCGTTCACTTTAATTAACAATAAATATTACATGGCAAAAACCACCATAAAATATATTTTTTCCTTTATAAAAATAGTAATACTCTTCCAACAGAGAGGCCGTCACTTACAAGAAATGAAATATTTTTATTTATGCGCGAGAACGGACTTTTTACATCGTCTGCTTCGGATTGTGCGGATGAAGTGGTAAAGTTTGCTTATTCAAAGCTTTCCATATTGGACGTAAATGAGGACCAACATAAAAAATGTTTCAGTTACACCAAAAAGTTTGTATCACTAATTTTCCAAAAGTGGGTTGCAAAGAAACGTACGCTTCATGAGTTCTTAAGTTCAGAAGAGAGTTGGCTATTCAAGGAATTTCAAATGCCTATAGAAATAGAAGAAAATAAGCAAAAATCTCAACTTGGAAGGCCAGAGAAAACATTTCAAGAAAGTGGATTAAAGTCTAAAGAAAGAAAAATTCGAGAACTCATGAATAAGTCTTCAGAAGAACTATCCGTCGCAACGGAAACGAAGCTATGACAAGAAGTTAAACGTTCTATCGCCGAGATCCTAAAAAATGCTGTTGGCAGCTCACCAAAAAGTCTGAAGAAACTTAAAGTACCTCAAATAACGAAATCAGTAAACCCGTTTACTATATACCTGAAGAAGCGTTAGCTCTAACGACTGAATTAAAATTAACGAAGCGTCAGTATAAAAATCTTCAACAAAATGCTAACTGGATTTTACTGTGCAGCATCTTTCAGAAGCACAGCGTGAAGTATTTGATTTTGTATGTGAAAATGGCGAATGTACTTGGAAGTGGGGAGTTGACGGTAGTGGGAGACACTTCCGCTTTAAGCAACATTTTTTAGTTATTCCTGCCGCAAGTGATTCAGACATATTAGCCGTATTTTAGTATCGCCATGATCTGATCTAGATCATTAGTTCGTATGCATTAGAACAACAACACGAGATCTTGCTATTAGCTCTATTTCTCACTAGACACACAAACATCAAAATCACGAAACAATTTTAAATGAGCTTCGACAGAGATTTCATATCATAAAGGTGAGGGCTGCCCTGAATCCTATCCGACGATCTTGCCAATACTGCAAAAATGGCCCAATTACCGGAAGCCCGATTAGCTTCCTTTAGCCGACCTTTTTCATTTGTAGGTGTCGACTATTTTGGGCCCTTAACCGAAGAGGAACCAAAAGCGTTGGGTGGTTTTGCTGACATGCGTCACTACACGAGCAGTTCATCTCGAGGTCACACAGTCTTTATCTACGGATTCGTGCATTTTAGCTTTCCGAAACTTTGACGTTAGAAGAGGGACACCCACTGAAATACATAGTGATAATGGGACTAACTTCCATGGCGCTGAGTGGGAACTGAAGGAAGCCTGGCAAAGCGTTGATAAGGATGTCCTAATGCAAACTTTCACCACGACTTCAACTATTTTTTTTTTTTTTATAATTTGCTCGCGCTCAAAGGATTTAAGTACCCTTAAAATGTTTGCACACAGCACGGACGAAGGAAAGTCAGAGAGGATGGAAAGAAAGGTACCGGTGAACGTTGACTAGGAAATAAGGAGCTAGGCAAGGCATTCCATAAAACTCGCTTATGGCTTAGGAAGGAATCACATTCATAGCGAGACTGGTGTTACGGTTAAAGGTTTTAGTGCTACTGGCGATTTCTATAGAGCACTGGCGGTGCAAATAGTGATAAAACAGAGTGAGACACGAGACCTTACGTCGCCGTACGATGGTGTACATTGACTGAGTGATATTAGTATCACCAATGAGTTTTATCGCACGGTTTTGAATCCTATCTAGCAGGTGCAGAGATGTTTTGGGCGCACCCGACCAGATGTGGGCATTGCACTCCAATTTCGGGCGGATAAACGCCTTATACATTGAGGCCAGATTAGAGGGGTGAAATATTTCTTACGTCGCTTGAGGAAACCTAGATATTTCGCAGCATTTTTGACGACACCGAATATGTGGTCATTCCAACGTAAGTTGTGACTGACACACATACCGAGAATAGAAAGTTTATCGGTTTCGACGATGCAAGTGCCATTCATGGATAATGGCTGGGTGTTCAAATTTCGCTTTAACGACAGCAGACAGCATTGTGTTTTGGAAACATTAAATTCTACTCTGTTGATATTTCCCCAATTAGTTATGCTGTTAACATCAAAATTTAATGAGCTTAATATACGCTGGCGTTCCCGTTCTACAGCCGAAGAGCAGGGACGTGAGTCCGGAAATGAATATGAAAAGCAAAGAGTACTGTCGTCAGCAAAGGAATATATTGGATTAGAAGTAGCAGACAAGAGATCATTAATGAAAATTAAAAAGAGTGTCGGAGACAGAACGGGGCCCTGGGGCACACCAGCATTAATTTTGTGAATATCAGACTTGAAACGGTCCAAGACAACTTGAATTGAACGTTCCGAAAGGTAATTTCTAATCCATTGAAGAAGAGAGTCGTCGATCCCAAAAGCACGCATTTTCGACAAAAGTGCTTGGTGGCAAACTCTATAAAATCCCTTAGAAATATCAAGTGCAATTATCTTGCTTTCGCCAGATTGATGTATGCTTTGGTTCCACTTTTCGGTGAGACATGCCATCAAACCACCAGTGGACCTGTTGCTACGAATACCATATTGCTGGTCATTGAGAAGTTTTCGTGTTTCGAGATATTTAATGAGCTGACGGTTTATCAGCGTTTCCATGAACTTGGAAAGAAGGGACGTAAGTGCAATGGGTCTGTAGGAGGAAAGAGAGAGGAAGATTCGCCTTTTTTTAGGGACGGGCTGGACAAATGCTGTTTTCCATCTGCTTGGAAAGAGTCTTAAAGAGTAGGGTTGATGAAAAAGCTTACGCAGTGGTTTTGCCAGTGTGGGAGAACACCTCTTCAGAAGTAGGGGAGATATGGTATACCATCTGGACCAGGGGATTTATGTATGTTGAGATCTTTAAGTACTCTTGCTACTACCATTGAAGATTCGACGCACTCAAGTGTAGGCGGAGACGAAGCACAATCTGGGAGTGGATATTTATTCCACCGGGATCCCCATATATGGGAGGAAGTTGGGAGCAACTTGTCCGACCGGTCAGGAGAACACTGAGTCGGATTATGACATGTCGCATCACTTTGGATGAAACGCTACGAAGCATGTTAGCTGAAGTGGAAAGTATTGTAAATTCACGGCCTTTAACGCATTTAGCTCTAAGTGGTCAAACCGATGATACCATTTTTTGCTTTGTTCCTCAAGTGGTATGAAACCATTGGCTTAGTTCAACAGCGATCCAACAGTAATCAGAAAAAATTGGCAACTTAGTCAAAAGTATGCTGACAGCTTTTGGAAACGCTGGGTACGTGAACGATTACTCGGCATTCTAAATGGTTTGAACCTGCTAAACTAATTAAGATGTTCTTATCGTTCTTATTGTGGACCCTAACAGCCCAGAAATTGATGGCCTAAAGGACGTATCGTCGCAACAAAGGTCTCAGCCGACGATCAAGTACGAAGCGCATCGGTTTTGACAATATCATGATTGTATAAACGCCCTGCTGTAAAACTAGCCGTCCTTGATGTAAGTGCTTAGGAAAGTTAAGTAAAGCCCACTAGTTCCAGTGGTTTTACGGGGAGGATTATTGGCAGCACTTACAGCTAGTTGTCAATAAGACAACCAAACGAAATGTCAAACCTTCTCCTGTCAAAGAAAGCTGCAAACTAAACAGAATGTTAGAAAAAGCCGCAGGAACTGAACAAAACAGAACGTTAAAACAAAAAAGTACTAAATTTGAAAATAACTAAAAGTAACTATAAATTTAATATTGTTTGCCCTTAATTAATAATTGTGAATTGTTAGAGGAAATTTGTAATTAAATTTAAAAAAGCCATTTCTGTTTCTTTGCCGTTCGTTACAAATTCTGAAGCCGTTGCCCCTGAGAGCAACAGATGAGCTTGGTAAATTTCTTACTCAAATAACACTTACTTACGAGTATGTATGTATGTACGTAATTATCTATGATATCAGCATCACGTTTCGTAAGGTAGGTGAACATCCTTAAAAAATCGAGGTTTTTATTAACTGAGCTTGAGTTCTAAAACTTGTCATGTAAAGCTACATACATATACGAGCACATGTACATATCCCTTGTCTCCGTCCTTAATTCTTAAGTATACGACTAGGTTTCATTTATGACTAGGAAATATGGCAATCACATCTTGCTTTTGCTAAATTGTAAAGAAAAATTCTCGCGCGCAAAGTATTTTAAGGAGCATCGTAGGAAAATGTTGTCATAAACTCTGTGCTTTGTCGGATAATTTAATTTCGAGTGCCCCTTTTACAGGATACCTTCCAGGCTAGCAACAGTTTCCCTTAATTTAGTAGCCAATCCCTTTCATCCTTTTATAAACTAAAATGCTTTTAGTTCGTAGATTATTAAATTATAGGACACAGCACAAGTAGAAAAGCATCCTGCCAAAACACCACAACGCATAACTCATAAATTCAATAATTTTACATGACGGGACAACCGAAAATTCTTCGGAAAAAAATTCCCAAATCGTGCATTACACCACTAATGTCCGTCGGACAACCCTCAGGAGGACATATAGTACATACTTCACATGGCACTGTGAAAGAAACGATGGCTTTTGGAAAAGGGGGAAAAAATGGTGATTGTCGCCACATGAATGTTCAAAGGGCACTCATAATTTGAACTCGCATAATAGAAAGGCCAGACCAACTGAAAAAAAAAACACGTTGCAGGGAGAAAGAAAGGATTCATAGCGTCGAAAGGGTGTGATAACCCCCCTGCGTATAATCGTGCATACTACGTTATATTTTATGTACGAGTATTCGTCCTGAACGTTTGTTTAACAATTTAACTGTTTTAGATTTATGGGATGTGACCCTTGATAGCGGCGTCTTTGCCTAGAGTTACCCCCTAAGCCGAAAAAAAGTGAGAAGGAACTAGGACAAAAGGATAACAAGCAACGCACCATCGCATTATATCCCAATAAACATAACTTTTAATATGTGCAATCATATGTGAGAAATTTATACTTTGTTTACACCGTTTAAATGTACGAGTGTAATTTTTGATTTCGGTAAACGACCTCTAGGGTTGACTGGCAAGGCGGAGGATTTTCATTCGAAAGGGAAACCCGGATAAGTTTGCCAACACTGGGTAGAATATATTCTCTTAGTTTTGTAGAGGTTCGCTAACAGGTTTTTGAGTAAAGATAAAGAAATTGAATTACATTTACTTTAATTGACACTACGCGTACATTTACTTACTTCATTTTACGTCTTAAGGCCTTTTGAAAACTTTAGCTTTAAGACCTGCGAATTTATTAGTTCGATTTTGCGATAAGTGGGACAGTTTTCTAGATTTAGAAAAACCATTCTGTTAAGTCTGTATGATTTTTTTTCGGCTTCAGCTGGTGTATCACCAGCGGTTTTGACTTTCTGCTCTCCTGACGATGAAATTTTCCAAATGCTTTGCTACCTCTTCGGATCATTTGCCGCAAGTTCAGAGTCTCCGTCTTCATTTGAAGGAGATTTTTTCTGCTTGATTGGAAGTATAATTTGGTCCGTTGGGACAGGTAGAAATTTCGAACTGAGCATGCAAAGTTAGTCAGAAATGGAAAGATTCGTCTAGTCAATTAAGTAACACTATTTCAGCACAGGTCCTGGCACAAGATCAGTTGTGTTAAGTAAGGTTAGAGAAGCCTCGTTAATCTAGATGTAGGTCCATTTTGATAGCACTGGAAGATTGTGTGACGGCGATGCCATAGCTAATCCTGGAACCATAGAGATGGTTTGACGAAATTGTCAAGAGCAAAGACAAGATGCCTTCCAAGTCAGGCCAGTTATAAAGGAACTGAATTGTGCTACGTATTCCCTTCCCCTTCGCAGCTGCAGTTCCTCTAGAAATCGTTATGAGGAATACCTAATCGTTACAAATGTTTTCCAGTCCATAGTCTCCAGTGATTATACTTATTTGTGAGTTTAAAGAGATTCTTGAGAGGTTGATCAGTCCTCTTGTTCATTTAGTATCGAATTTGGGTCACATTAGACTAGATGTTCCACATTTATCCCGGCGAATCTACCTATGAGTGCCCTTGAAAGTGTTACACTATTAGCTTGGCGAAGTACATTCATTTTTTGGCGGGTCAAGCCAAGTCTAGGGATCTGAATCTGGCCAGATTATCAGTGACGTAGGTCCGGGAACCCAACAGAATGTAAGCGTGTAATGCTGCAGGAACCACGGATGTGGAATAAACGCATCTGGGATTTCGGATCTTTGACACCACTTTATGGCGAGCGATCGAAAAGGCCGCGAGCATGTCTTTATGTGCCGAACTCACTCACACTATCTAAACTTGCGCAATTTTGTAACCAAGATTTAGTTGCTGCTGGATCTGTTCAGAACATGAACGGCGTCCTTGCCAAGTGTTTCGAAATGGCATGTCCATCTAGTAAGCAATCCTGCAGATCGCCCGTTCCTTGGTGGAACGCAGACCTACAGCGTTTTCGTAAAGAATCCAGAAAACTTCTAAACAGATCAGTTCAGACTAATTTGGAGGAAGATTGGAATCTTTACCGATCGAAGCAAAAAGATTTTGAGAGGCTTTACGGATTTCGAAAAGCGCCTCTTACAAAGCTTTTTGCAAAAAGGTCGAAACTATTGGTGAAACCAGTAGGCTGGTGAAAACGCACAAAAGGGCGAGATCAACTAGGCTGGAACCATTCAGAAAATCGGACGGTACCTATACTGAGTCGAAAGCAGAGAAAGAACCAGCTTACAACTAGCTCCTATCACCGAAGCTGGTAGAGAGCTGAACAATGCAGCGTGCTGTAGCTGGTATATGTATCTCATCGGTTGTGGTGATGGATGAGGCCATTAAACACGCTGTTGCTTCCTTTAATGGCTTCAAGTCACCTGGAACCGATTGTATTTACCCACTTATGTAGCAAAAAGGTATAGACCAGCTGCTGGGAATTGTGAAGAGAATTTTAACTGCTAGCCTGACACTGGAATACATACCGAATCCCTGGCGAACAGTAAGACTGGCCTCTAAAGCGAAAATCGAAAAGGAGGACTCTTCGCTCACCAAGAGTTTCAGACCTACAAGTCTGACTTCTTTCATGCTGAAAAGCACCGCCTTGCGAATGCATCCTCTGTCAGCGATGCAACACGCCTACCAACGCAGAGGATCCTGCGAGAGTGCGCTTCAGAATCTGATATGCACAATGGAAGGCGCACTCGACAAGGGGGAGTACGCCTTGGGCATTTCCATCGACGTTGAAGGTGCTTTCGACACCGCAACTTTTGACGGCATGTGTAACTTGACCAGAAAACACGGCGTAGACGTGGATAAAAGCAATTCTGGTGAATTGGAAATTGATTGCGGATGCTGGCTGCGGCCAATATGGGGTGTAAACAAGGCTTGCCCATAAGGCGGCGTTCTGTCTTCACTGCTATGGTGCATGTTGGTCGACTCACTTCTTAACGCGCCCAATAGTTCTAGCTGTACTGTCTATTGGATCGTGTCTAGCGACTGTCTGCTCTAAAGCGCAGGCAGCCCTAGACGTGATCGACGATTAGTGCACTAGTAATGTGAATTCTTTCAAAACTGTGGTTGTTCTCTTTACGAGAAGCAAAGACTCATCTAGTGCTTAAAGGCATCACCATCCAATTCTCCAAAGAAGCTAAGTATTTGGATGCCATCCTGGATAACAAACTTCTTTGGACTAAACTCGCTACGTCGAAGGTATCTGGCAGTGCCGAGAAGTGATCGGCAAGACAAGGGGCCTGGCACCGAGAAGGGTCCTTTAGATCTATACGGCTATGATAAGGTCAATTATATCTGATGGAATAAGCTCTCGCGAAAATACGTAATTACTGCTTTTACCAGACTCTAAAGAACGGTTTGCTTTGGATGCATGGGGGCAGCACTCCTGGCTCCGATCGAGATGCATTAATGAATCTCCCTTCCCCTGATCTTCATATCGTGGACTGCACTCTCAAAGCCATCTTCCGTTTAAAAAGAAGTGGTCTTTGGTACAACACGTACTGGAGCTTTGATGACCTTGCGCTGTTTTATGACTCTGGTTTTATGAGGCAATGACACTAGAACTCCTGTTGGAGTGGATGTGGCGCTAGTGTCTTTCTGGATTACGACAACGTTAGATTTCACTTCACGTTAGGAAAGCTTGCACCTGTCTTTCAAGCAAAGATATACGAAATCCTGAAGGCAGCGAACTATGTTGCGAGAGACCCGTGGAGGGGGCGAAGTATTTGCATCTGCATTTGATGAATCCTCTTACGACTTCCAAGCTAGTTCAAAAATACAAGAGATCACTGATCGCAGTCGGAAGGCTAAATTCAGTGACCCTTGTCTAGGTCCAGGGCACAATGGGATCGCGGGAAATGAAATCGCCAATGAACTTGCCAGACAAGGTTCAGAGGAGAGTTTTTCGGGACCCGAGCCAACGTTGGGTCTGTCTACGTCCTCGGTTAAAGCTTCCATTGATAGTTGGGGCTCATATGAACACAACTGCGTAACTCTTCAGATTGCAGACAGACCAAACGAAAGCTACCCGGCGTCTCCAGACAGTCAGCGGCTTTTCTGTTGTTCTTCAGCAGGAAAGACTGCAGGTTGTTTACTGGCGTCGTGATAGGGCATTACACTTTTGCAAAGCACTTAAATGTCCAGCTATGCTTACTGTGAAAGTAATGACTACACCGCGGAGCACTATCTCTGTGAATGTTCGACTTACCCTCGCATCAGGCTGTAATTACTCGGCGCTGGCGTGGTGGGTGCTGGTACTGTAGGCACCTTATCACTGAAGCGTTTCCCCAGCTTTCTTCGTAAGGCTGAAACATTTCATTATAAGCAACTTACAAAGAGTGCAATAGGCTAGTTCTTTTCCTGAGTGCTCTGTTCCGACAAAAAAAAAAATGCGTACTAGTCTCTTACCACTGTTGTTTGGATGTCTATTTATTCTGAAATATCCCTAAAAGCTATTGAGCTGAGACCTTGGGCCGGAAGACCATACAGTTTGAGGATAGACTAAGGCATATGCACAGTCCTACGCCAAAGACTTTGGTTGTTTTGGAGTCATCTGTGCAGATAGAGATGGACTTTCTGAGAAAGCCTTCGTGTTGTCTTCTCATTAAAATTAGCGTTGAAGTTAAATTCAGTTAATTGAAGCTCGTTTGATTGTGAAATCAGTTAGTCCTCACCTTACCATCTAAGAAAAGCAAACCAAATCCATTATATAGCAATCTGCCGATACTTTTGAAAGGTACAACATGGACTGGCTACCGGCATTCGGCACCTATATGACAATAGTTACGCCGTGTAGAACGGAGTATGTAGTTGGAACTTTAGAAACTGAGATATTGACGTTTATGTTGTAAGCTAAGTCACTTTCATGAAAAAGTGCACGTGAGGCATGCCCAGCTAACTCCTTATTCAAATTGACTTAGACATGTCTAAGGTAGCACCAAACTGGTCAAACAAGGCAAAGACCGCCTACAAATTAGCTTTTCAATTGCTACAATTCTAATTCGAAAACTCGAAAAAAATTGTTTCTGTGCTGTTTTAACTGTGCTGTCTTAACCAGCAGTACCGAATTAAGGAACCACTTTGACAAAAATCCAGAAGCAATCAGCAGATCCTCTTCTGCGGACATCGTTAACCACTGGAACGGTTTTGTATCTGGAGTAGATACTACAGTCGAGACGAAGCTCAAAAGATACGACAAATATTTCGAAAATGATCGATGAACGTATAAATCGTTTTGTAGTAGCCTTAGCGGTCTTGGATTAGCTATTTAGCATTTGATGAACAACTAAACTGGAGCACAGTGTCATTGATGGACTAGCCAAGATGACTAGAAAAGCAGCAAACGGATGTTATAGTACAACTGTTTAAGGCCTCATACACAACTTCTTGGTCACGAGGGCTTCAAACTACTCTGCGTAAAAAGACTAGACAGAAACCTACAAACTTCGGGTAAACAACAGCTGAATAACAGCTGAACAACAGCAGAACAACAGATACAAGAAGTATTTCGCAGCAGTGCTAAGTCACACATATATTGGCTTTCTGATCACAATATAAGGGGAGTCTTGTGCAGCGACAAATATCAAAATTCCCCCATAGTAAAACGTTATCTTAATTAGGTATTTTCTGGAGAAAAGTGACCTCAAAATCAAAATTCTACCACTAGTACTAATAGATCAATTTCCGTTAACATGGGTAAGTAATAAACGATTTTTTTCTTAGAGTCAACTATCGTCAACAAATTAGGGAACATCCTGTACATTTTTTCAATTTCTATTTTTAGTTTTCAAAAAAGTTAACCCAAAATGAAAATACTCGTATGCAATGAACAAAACGAATAATATAACTACCCCAGGTAGTACGCCAGGTAAACTGGTAAATCCACCCTCTTCGGAGGCCGGTTCCATGGATTCTGGGGGGAACCATTTATTGCTAAAAGATGACCCTTTCATAAAGAGTCGTAAATTGGTAAGAACACCACCATCCCAACGAACAAGAGAAAATTCGAAGTTGGAAGCTTATTACAAAAAAGCCTGTGAAGAAAGAGACAATTTTAAGCAACTCAGTGAAAAACTGGCAAGCGAAATTGATAAATTGAAGCTCGAATTGCAGCTGCTCAAGATACCTAAAACTGTAGTGTACTCTACGGATGAAGAAGAACTGCAAAGAGAAACAGAATCACCCTTTAGTATGACAAAAAGGAACAAAAAAAGAAAAATGAGCATGTCTCCGGAGCTTTCACCATCAAAAGTGACCCAGAGAAGATGAAAGATGAAGAAACCAAACCACTCAAGCCAATAAAGCCTCACCCAATTATAGTGTTCTGTATTATGAAGTACGAAGGCTTATTGAATATTCTAGAAGAAAATAAAATAAAAGCTAATACAGCTCTCCTAAATAGTAATGATGTTAAAATTAATGTGGATAACGAAGAATCCTACAGAAACTTGACAAAAATGCTAAACCAGAAAAAAGTTCAATGGTATTCGTTTGAAAATAAACAAACAAGACCAATAAAGGTTGTTGGAAAGAAACTACAGTACTCATACACACCTGTACGCATTGCCAATAACCTAAAGAAGAAAAACTTCAAAATACTTGAAGTTGTTAACATGCTTAAGTCCAAGAGTAAAGCACCGCTCTCAATGTTCATGTTTACTTTTGAGCAAGATGAAGACATCAAGAAAATTTATGAAATTAAAGATAGCCTAGGAATGAAATTACAAATTCATCCTTTGCGGAAATCAAAGCTAGTTCCTCAATGTAAGAACTGTCAAAAGCATGGTCACGCGCACAAATACTGCAGCTCAAACCCGAACTGCGTTAAATGTGCAGGAGACCACCATACAAACTGCGCCAATTGTAGCGAAAGACACCCAGCTAACTACAGAGGGTGTGTAGCAGCAAAAGAGCTACAGCAGCTAAAAGACAACAAACAAAAGAATATGCAAAAGCCTGTTCAAAAAGGCGCAACCAAAAACGGAGAAAAATGAAACAAAAAAGATTTGAGAGCGAAATCTAAGCCCCAAATGAATAAAAAATTGGATAGAGCTAAAGGAAATCTACCCTTAAGCGAAAATGAAAACTTAAGCCTTATAACCGATCCAAAGAAACCATATCCGCAAAACGTTGTAAAACCAGTCGGAAACCCCAAGCCTCCCAGCAATATTATGGAGGATATCATGCAAAGAATTCTTAACAGAATAGAAGATAGGGAAAAGAATAATAAGAAAATTCTATAAAGAGTATCTTTCCTTGAAAAACAAAACAGTAATCAAAGAACTGTACCTAAAAGAACATAATGGCTAAAAACATACAAATCCTATTATGGATTGCCAATGGCCTAGAGAATCGCAAAGACGAATTGCAAGCGACCTTGATATAAACAAAATTGATATATGTCTAGTCTCCGAGACACATTTTAAAATTGGAACAAAATATAAACTTCGCGGATACAAGATATACCATACCCCACATCCTCACAATACAGCAAGAGGAGGGACCGCAGTTATAATTAAGGAAGAATATCTTCATAAGAATACCGTGTGTCATGTGAAATACAAGCCAAATCCGTAAAAAAAAGGAGCGGACAGATAAAAGTAGCAGCGGCATATTGTTCTCCTAGCTACAGTCTGAAACGAAAAAATTTTGAAAGCCGCCTCTTCCGTAAATTCGGAAATAAATTCATAATAGATGGAGATTTCAACGCTAAGAACAAATCTTGGCGATCAAGATTAACAAATACAAGAGGAAGAGAACTCCTTGAAGCTTTTAAAAAAAAACAATGTTAACTACAATTCAACGGGAAATCCTACTTACTGGCCCACAGATAGGAACAAAATCCCGGATGTTGTCGACTTCTCCTTAACTAAGAATATCTCCTCAAATACTACCCAAGTTAAGGAAGGGCCAGATCTTGACTCACATCACTCATCTGTGCTGCTTACATTTGGTAATAAAATTATAATGAAGGAACACAACCCACGTCTAGTAAACAAACTAACTGACTGGATATATTTCAGAACTATCCATAACAATTAGTACAATAGAGCAATTAGAAAGTGAAGTACAGTGCTTCACCCTAACTATACAAAAGGCTGCATGGGCTGCAACACCAGAATTATATAGCAAAGTAAAAAGAAACGTGTATCCCAAAGAAGTTTACGACATTATATCTGAAAAGAGACGAGCTCGCAAACGATGGCAACCGTCAAGACCTCCAAGTGATAAAAGTAGACTTAATAGCTTAAGCTCAGAAAAAGGATAGTAGAATTTAAAAATGCATCGGTGGAGAGATACCTTACAAATCTGAGATACCTTACAAATCACTGTGGAAGGCTACAACAAAAAAATTAAAAGACCAACGGCACACATTCTGCCAGTGAAAAACAGCAGTGGTAACTGGACTAAAATAAACAAACAAAAGGCGGATCTATTTGCGGAACATCTTGAAAACGTCTTGATGTCATACGACGATAATTATAATTCCCAACAAACGGAAGAAATGTGCGAAGACGAGAGATCGATTCCAGCAGTAACCTCTAGGGAAATAGCCAAAGAAATAAAAGAAAAGATCAATCCAAAAAAAGCCCCGGGATTTGATCTAATAACGGATGAAATTCTGAAAAAACTGCCTAAAAAAAGTATGAAAAAATTAGCACAGATAATAAATGCAGCGTTCAGACTAAGGTATGTTCCACGTATGTGGAAGGTCGCGGAAGTTATTATGGTACCTAAGCCGGAAAAATTGCCCAGTGAAGAAACGTCATATTGGCCGATATCATTGCTGCCAATCCTGTCTAAGCTATTCGAAAAAATCGTTCTAAAACGACTCATCATCCATCAATTTGGATTCAGAAATAAATACTCAACTTCCTTCTTATAACACAGGCTTTTGATTAGATTAGGATTAGACCGTAACCTACAAAAATATCTTCCAAAACAGTATTGTGAAATACTAGAGTCGTATATAAAGAAACGATTATTTAGAATTAAGAAAGAAGATGAGTACTCCGCATTGAAACACATTAAAGCTGGAGTACCACAAGGTAGTGTGTTGGGACCCGTACTGTTCCTCCTATACACGAACGACCTACCACAAAATGACAAAGCTACTGTTGTCACTTTTGCAGACGATACTGCTGTACTTGCAGTAGGAAAAACCGTACAGAAAGTTACAGAAAAACTGCCAAGGGCAGTAAATGATATACAGGGTGAATTTTTTAACTTGAGACATCCAAATTACTCGAAAAATACGCGATATCGCGAAAAATGTTTCAGACAAAAGTCAGAAGGTTCTGAAGGGGACATACGATGGTGACTACGAGTTTGACTTTGAGACCCATTTTCAAGGTCAAACGAAGGTCACTTTTGATTTTTCAAGTGATAATTCATTGCTCAGTCGTATTGCTCGTAGGCTTGTCATTTGTTTTTACATACTGCTTTTAGCATAACCCAGAAACAACGACGTGGACGTAGCAGTATTTTGTTTCCTTCGGGGTGATTAATTAGAGTGGGTCCCCTTGCCTCGCACTGTTGAATCATTGAATTCTTCCCATTTCGACGTTTATTTCCCAAGACTATTTCAACAAATGCTCGAAAATGTGGCCATTCACTTCAATACACTTTTCTATCCGCGCTCTAAATGAACCAACAGAACTGAGAAGTATTTCTGGCGTAATCTTCCGGCAAAGCTTCAGTTATTCGTCTTTTCATGACCTCACATGTTGTTGGCTTTTTTCTGTAAACTTCACTTGTTAAGTAGCCCCACAAGAAGAAATCAAGTGACGTAAGATCAGGTGATCTAGCAGGCCATTGCCTCGGACCCTCTCGTCTGATCCATCGTTGATGGTAAACATTGTTTAATACGCCCCGGACTACTTGGGAATAACGGGCTGGACAACCATCATGTTGAAACCACATTGTTTGTCGCAACTCCAATGGCAGTTCTTCTAGTAATACTGGAAGATGGTCCCGCAAGAAGTTTGCATACTTTTCGCCATTCAAGTTGCCTTCAATAAAATATGGACCTATTAATTTATCCCCAATAATTCCCACCCAAACATTAACATTCCAAGGGTGCTGGCGTTCAACTTGTCGCAACCAAAAAGGGTTTTCGGTAGCCCAGTAATGCATATTATGTCGATTGACCGTACCGTGATCGGTGAAAGTCGACTCATCAGAGAATAACACCTTGGCGAAGAAAAGGGGGTCTCGTTCAATTTGCTGAAGTGCCCATTGACAAAAGGAAACCCGGTTGCAAAAATCCTCACTAGAAAGTTCTTGATCCATTGAAACTTGATAAGGATGGTATTTATGCCGATGTAATATCTTACAGACAGTCGTATGAGAAATTCCTGATTCACGACTTATTTGGCGAGTATTAATGGGAGAATCGTGTGCAACGGCAGCTAACACTGCTATTTCATTGTCCTCAACAGCCACCCTATCTGACCGATTCCTTTTCTTTGGTTGCACACTTCCTTCACCAGTGAATTGTTAGATGACCCGATGAAAGGAAGCACGCGATCGTATCTGGTCTGGGAAACGTTAGGCGTAAAGAGCAACAGCACCACCGATGTTCCTTCCACTTTCTCCATAAATCAATACCATTTCAATTTTCTCTTGAATTGAAAAAGCCTGCATTATTAATCTGGAAAAAGTTACTAATAATAATCAGTTCCTCAAAACAAATATAGAACTTCTAAATGAAGTACAGTTCCGTTCAAGTAGAAAAAAAGGGCAGAGTGCACATCATACACTCTCAGATAAGTTTAGGACAATTTGTCTCTATCTGAAATTTCTTTGAGTTTTAACTTCACTCGAGGCAATAATGACTTCCTCAAAACAAATCTCGACCTTCTAACACCCTAACAGCGTTGGAAACCGATTAATGATTTAGGCGTGCCAGTGCACTGGTATCTAGCACTGAATGAATAAGACAAGGTCGTGTGCCCCATTGAGGAATACGACTGAGCAATGAAAATCGGGAATTATCATTTGAAAAATCAAAAGTGACCTTCGTTTGACCTTGAAAATGGGGCTCAAGGTCAAACTAGTGGTCACCTTCTTATGTCCCCTTCAGAACCTTGTGACTTTTGTCTGAAACATTTTTCGCGATATCGCGTATTTTTCGAGTAATTTGGGTGTCTCAAGTTAAAAAACTCACCCTGTATACTATCCAGTTCCTAATCCGGACATTCCACCTTGATCAAAATGTTCCCGGGGGACACCACCGTGTGGTGTTTCGAAAACATTGATGCAGTAAAAGAAATGTTGGTCAATAACAGCAAATTAACCATCAGAGAGATAGCGGAGGACTTGAACATTGCCTATGGAACCGTCCAAGACATTTTGGTTAATTATTTGGCTTTCCGTCGTGTAGCAGCAAAGTTGGTGCCAAAAGACCTCAATTTCATGCAATAAAGAGACCGTGTTGACGTCGCAAAAGAGATGATTTGCGTTTGCGAGGCTGAATCCGATCCCACATTCATCAAAAGGATCATACATGCGACACGCAATTCAGACATCAGGCAAGTGAATGGCGTTCACCAAATGAGCCGAGACCAAAAAAACCACGTCGTTTTCAGTCAAAAAAGAAGGCAATGCTTACGGTTTTCATGGATTACAACGGTGTAGTGGATCATGAATTTTTGCCAGAAGGCAAGACAGTAAACAAAGAGTACGAATATTATTTGGGCGTTATGAGACGTTTGCGTTAAGCAATTCAGCAATTCGCCGAAAGAGACCAGAATTGTGGTCAGAAAACTCGTGGATTTTGCACCATGATAACGCACCATCGCACAGTGCCATCATTATTCGTAATTTTTTTGACGAAAAATGCAACAAATACCATCCAACAGCCACAGAATTCACCTGATTTGGCTCCCTGTGACTTCTTTCTGTGTCCAATCGAGTTAAAAAACGATTACGGCGAACGTGTTTCAGCAGCCGAGAGGAAGTAATGGAAAATCGCAGGAAGCACTTATGGATATACCGAAAACCGAATATAAAAAATGTTTCGAGGATTGGATAAAGCTCTTGCATAATTGTGTTGCAGTCGATGGCGATTACTCTGAAGGAGACAATATAGATTTAGATGAATAAACTTGTATTTCCAATTTTCTGAATACATTCCGGGAACTTATTGATCAAGGTAGTATTTGCTGGAAGGATGGTAACATCATGCCTTGCCTGGGTGTTTTTAGTGGGTGATTCATTTATTTCATTTTTTATTTTCATTTATTTATTTCATTCAAATGGTTTGTACATTAAGATATTATCTTTTTTAGTACATAGTATTTTAATTTCAGATGTATGATTTTATTACAAATTTAAAACTAATATATATAAACATTATGGATGAATAGGAAGAAGGGGATAGGTTTAGTTTTATTGTGTGGAGAAATATAGGAGTATTGCACTTTTAAAATTGCAGGGATCTGATATTGATCTTAGATGTGAAGGCAAGGAGTTCCATAGTCTTACTGTGTGAATGAAAAATAAGCGCGAAGAGCTAAGAAAATTGCAGCGGTAGGGTATAAGGTTCGTTGTTCTTGAAGAGCGAGTGAAATTAAGCCTGCTATACAAATAAGACGGACTTTGATTATTAATAATTTTGTGTAGGAATATACAGTTTCTAGCATTGATATACTGTTCCAAATTACAACCAAGTAAATACCTAGAGTATTCGGAGATATGCTCATATCTACGAATGCCATAAATGTAACGCACCGCATCATTAAAAGCTATTTGTAATTTACGCTGAGATAATGAGTCAAGACTACTATATACGACCTCAGCATATGTTATGAGAGGTAATATTAACGTTGTTACCAGCTTTCGTTGTGTTTCAATCGGAGTGAAATATGCGCTAAGCCACAACTTACGAAGGCATCCGTAGATACGACCAATGACCACGTTGATGTGATTGTGACCAGATAGATTTCGAGTTATAGTATAGCCAAGACTAGTGATTGATTCTACGACTTTGATTTTACTATTATTAAGATATAAGTCAGGTAGGAGATTAAAATTGAATTTTTTCTTGGATATTGGAATTACTTGAGATTTTGCCGGATTTAGTAGTAACCCATTTGACACTGACCAAGAATATATACGTTTTAAGTCATCATTAATGAGAAAAGCGAGTTCATTAAGGTTGGAGTACGGTTTCGCTAGGTGTAGTTGAACGTCATCTGCATACAGGTGTACTGAAGAATGTCTGCACACTAATGGCAGGTCATTTATGAACGGGCAGAAGAGAATCGGTCCCAATATTGAACCCTGTGGCACACCTTGTTTGATTTCCACTAGTGAAGAACTACGTTCACCCGAAACTACCCTTTGCGACCTACCGGAAAGAAAACTACTCAGCAATTTCACTGCCCTTTCACTAAACCCAAAATTGTTTTTTAGCTTCCAACACAGAATTTTATGATTTACTTTATCGAAGGCCTTTGAGAAATCCAGCAGACAAAGAAATGAAACATGACCCCTGTCAAAATCTTGTCTTATTTCTTCAAGTAAATTGACCATGGCTGTGGAACAGCTGTGGTTAGCCCTAAAACCTGACTGCTGAGCACTCAACAACTTATTGAGAGACAAGTGCTTCGTAATTTGTTTTGCTATTATTTTCTCGAAAGCCTTGGACAAGCAGGGTAGAATGCTAATCGGTCTAAAATCGGCAGGAGATGCTGGATAGGTTTTCTTTGCGATGGGCAAAACTCTCGCAATTTTCCAGGACTGAGGAAACGTTGATGTTGTTATGCACCAGTTGATTACATGTGTGAGATGAGGTACAATTTGCGGTAAAATAAGTCTAATAAAGCGTACTGGTACGCCATCTTCACCTATGGAGTCAGATTTGATAGCTGTTACGGATTGGATAATTTCGTCTTCAGTGACTACTACAAAATCTTCCAGTCTTGGCAGCGAGCGCACTACTTCCTCAGTCTGACTAAAATCAAATTCATTTATACTGGAATCATCTCGCAGAAATGCATGATTTAGTTCATCGGGATCAAGAACACATTTAGAGTTGTTGCTACTACTAGATATACCAATTTTATGCAAATTATTCCAAAGTTTCTTTGCAGGGAGGGATATATTTAGTTTAGAGGCGAAATAGTTTTTCTTTGAGGTACGTACAGCTAAGGTGGCGTAATTACGTGCCGCTTTGTACGAAGACCAGTTATCGTTAGATGGTCTATGTTTCCACTTACTATATAATTTGTTTCTTCTCTTAATAGAGCAAACCACTTCAGACGTAAACCATGGGCATGCTCTGTTTTGTATTTTGACCGTTTTAGTTGGTACACATTGATCGAACAATTGTGCTAAAATAGCTTGAAACAATTTTACTTTTTTGTTCGGATCAGCCATTAAGCGGCATTGCTCCCATGGGGCTGAAAAAGTAGCAATTTGAAGGGCATTTAAATCAATGGAATTGAAATCTTTAAACGTGAAGGAATCTGGGATAACTGTTTTAGACAAGTTCACATCATAGGTACAGAAAAGAAGATCATGGTCAGAAACATCAAACGATAGTTGGTCGAACAGTAGAACAAGCGACGGATTAGAAACAATAACTAAATCTAGAAGACTGGGTAAACAATTATCAGCAAAACGTGTAGGGTAAGTAGTATTTACTATTTCCATCCCGACTGAAGAGACTAAATCCTTCATTTGGAAAGCGAGTGAGTCATTCTTTATTAAATTGGTGTTGAAGTCACCGCAGATTATTATGTGCTGATAGAGTGCACAGTATTCGGAGATAACTGAAAAGAAGGGCACAGGGGAGCAGTGTCTATTGTTACTGTACGCACATGCAACCAAACATTTGGTATTGCAGTCGCGTATTTCAATTAAAATATATTCGATTCCATTGCCACTAGATTTAGTGATAATTTCACATTTCAGATCCGATTTGCAATAAATCACTACCCCGCCACCCGTTGTATCAGTAAATCTATCATTCCTAAAAATTTGAAAATTTCGTATCTTATAGCAAAAATCAGGTACGTTCGGCTTAAACCAGGTTTCACTTACACAAATAACATCAATACAGGAACAAGAAAACAAGTATTTACCATTGTGTGCGTCGATTTTTCATTCACACTGTATTGGTTTCCTGACCTTGTGATATCCATTAACAAAGAAATAAAACAAAACAACAACAAAAAAAGTGCAATACAACTAGAGAGGAGGAAGAAGAATTGGGCAGAGGTTTATAGAAGAAGGGAGGGGAGAAAAACAGAGGAATAAAGGCAACAGAATTACAATAGATTCGTGTCACACACTATCGCAAAGCTCGCAAGCGATGTCTTTCAACGATTTTCATAAAATATGGAGCTGGCCCAATCAAATGAAGATTTAAAAAAAAACATTAATAGTCATTTGAAGAAATTAGAATTGTGAAAATTTCAGAAACTCAGAAACTCAGAAAAATCAAGTTTTTTTGAGTTATGCTGGTTTTCTTAAACAGCGACGACTTGTGTTTCGTTATGTTTCTTTTTAAATCGAAGAGTTAAGAATATTGTAATAAGTTATTAACATTTAACTTGAATATATCATATATAAACATGTGTAATCCTTTGCTCGAATAAGACGAACGAAATGCTGGAATATCCTATAAGCCACTGCCACATGGTAATGCGTTCCTTTAGGACTAACACGATAATTTCCCCTTATTTTTTTGTATCTAGTATTCAACTGCTATTAAGTAGCCATACATTGGTTTCATAAATTCGGCATTAATTACTTCATTGACAAATTTCCTTTCACTTAAACTGTGTATCACAACAAAGCGTATTCATGTTATTTCACTAATTATTACAGATAAAGTAAGTACAGCATATTACTAATTGTAAGTGATTTCAATAGATTCCAGTTAATTCGAATTAGCCTCCTTCGTACTACCAAAACAATCCGTCCGCAAGTTTGCGGGAAATTAAATTTCAAATCAATTTAGGACATCCAGTACCAATCAAAGGATCAATGCGGGTATTTTATGAGCTAATGGTTACGTTATGATAAATCCCACAATCCTCAAACGAATTATTGCAAAATTTTGTAAAACCATCCCTTCCCTTCGGATACCCAGCGGAGGGCTTCGAGAGTACTAGTGTCCATGTAACCGGTTCAATTTTGCTTACCATAAATTAAATATTTTTTCAAAAATTAATTTATGTCCTCGAATTTGGCAATCTCCCTTCACTATATCCCCCACAGGATACTACGAGTAGTACTCATCGCTATAAGTACGAATATGTACGAATACGTGTGTATGGTATCCGCTTGGATTACTATGACTTTCATTTGAAGTTGTGCTGGGGGTAGTGGGGCGGCGCAATGTAATGTTGTAAATTTATCATGGAAATTATAATTTCACTTTACTATCGCTATGTCGCGAGATAAAGTTGGAGATAGAGCGACAAAAGGAGAACCAACACAGGGAAGTGATTAAAATTGCCGCACGAGTATCTTTGATGATTTTTTTTTTTTTAAACCTTCTCGCAATGGTATGGTAGGCCTTGAAGGGGTTAATTTTAATGAATTTCCTGAAAATTTATAGAGTTACACGGATACAAGTTGGCGTCCTGATATGCATATGGCTTTGGAATGATATCATCATTTCTGCTTAATTATTTCGCTGTCTGGTTGCCGGGCGGGCTGTGCCTTGTTGGTGGCTTACCAAAATGTGTTTTACCACGGCTGTTGCTACTAGATTCCATAAAGACTATGAGTAATGTCAGAATCCTTCCACAAATACAGCCACACTGGAAGGAAGTGTTGAACGCGACATTTTATTGCGTTTTAAATTGCCTCCCAGGGGTTGCGGTTAAAGTGCTGAATTAAATTCGAACACAACGCGAGACTAAAGTTCGATATTTATGTTTGTCGCATGAAGTTGTTAGTCGGTCCAAATAATGGAAGCAAAGTAAGCGCTGTGAACGCTCCAAGGAGTTGCGACGATAAAAATTCATCGAAGCGGGGGCTAATTTAATGGGTTTCTTTTTATTGACACGTTGTACGGTCGTACATGGAATGTCATTCAGGCTGGATTTTTACGAGCCCTGTTAAGGTTGACGCCAGTCCGATTTACGTGCAGCTATACAAAAGGACATTCTTGTTATCGTACAGTTTTAAGGATTAGCGATGAGCATAAAAATGTAACTCAATTTCAATGCATGAATTTCGTTAAGTGAGTTGTGGCAAGCACTGCGAGACAGGAGGAAGAGTTTATGTATGCGCTGGCGGCAGTCATGATGTGTTCTTTCTTTTTTTTTTGTTTTGGTAAGTAATATATCTATTGTATTATATTTTGTGTAATATACGAGTAGCACCCTCAACTTTTACTTTTTCGTATAAAGTTGTATAGAAAACGAATATTTGTTATTCGTGCTGTATCTACTCGTCCATGTATTTCAAATAGACACCACCTTAAGTTAGATTAGGTCAGAGTCTTTAATTGAGGTGGACTAGGTATCTCGTATGACCATGGGGAAAGACTGGAAGGGCGATAACCTAGCTACTGTTGGAACTATACAAATTTTTTGAGAAAATTTTCAAGAGCGGTGATATTTATAGGACTAAAATCATTAGTACCTCGGAGTTGGTAGCTGCTGCGGGTTTGTACTCTAATGCGTATATAAGAAGTCCACAGCAGATTTTTCCTTTACTACGTCTCTCCAGTTCCACCAGAAATCGTTGTGAGGAATACTCTATCTGTTGAATCGTCTTCAACCGAGTTGTGTTGAATCAGGAAAAATGAAATAAGAATGTGTATACTATAGATGTCCTTGAAATAGGGTTACTGCTTTGCTTCTATATAGTGAATTGATGTGCTGTGATGGAAAGATAGATAGGTAGAAAGAAAGATTTTAGTGATAGGTCGTTTTAATTTTCTGGTTGGTGTTTTTAGGATGACGCTACGAACGAGCTTGTCTGGTCCAGGATGCAGTTGTGTTACGTGACCCATCATCCATTTTGACGGTGGAATCTCCCGGTTGAAGTCAAATTTAAATTGGTAAAATCACTTACTGTTCCAATAATAACATACTGCTGCGAGTTGTTCAGCGATTGTGACTCTTATTCGTTTCAAAGGCCTAAGACTGCTTTCAGTACGATTGCTTGATTTGTCTTTCACCCTCGCAAGTTCGATCATGCCTCAACGGAAATGCGTCATATTCTTGGATATAGTTTAGAAATTTTTTTTAAATATCGGTGCTGCACTCAACTACGTATAACTATTCACTTGACGTAACCTGGCTATGTGTTCCTCAAAATTACTTTCGGTACATCGGTACATGATTGCCAACCACTTAACCATCGCGATGACAATTTTCCATATACAAATGCTGTCAGACTGTGTAATAATCAACCAAATCATGTGAAGTCTTTAATCGAGATCAGACAGTTTTGCCCGAACACTTCTCGAGACTTAACTGAATTTGCTTTTTTTTTTTGAATTTTGATTATAGATATAATATTGTTTGTATGCCTTGGTTGCGCTTTCTACAAACTCCTATTTTTTCTCTTTAACCTTATCTTATTTTCTATTATATTAATTTTTAAAATTTAAATCCAATTAACTATAAGTTAACCTTAATGTACAGCGATTACTTTCTTTCAATAGCAAATAAAAAATAAATAAATACTCCGTGCTTCACCGCTTCCAAAATTGTTGATAGAGTTGCTGAATCCTTTTACGGCGATCGTTGCAGCAGATATTTTCTTCCGATGTGTCTGGTTCCTGTACGCTTTGTATTGATTCCTACATCAGGAAGTGTGCTCGAGTTAAAGCAGTAAACTCGTCGGGATTGCAGGTGAGTGGATGCAGGGTTCTTGAATTAAGGCAGCCTTCTACGAGTATTTGTGTCAAGATTTTTTACATCTCCACGAATTACCGATGACTCATTTCAAATGGTACTTCGCCGATTTGATCCCGGCTTCCCACAATCCACTAAAATTTGGTGAAGCTGGAGGAATAAAATTGGTACCATCTGCGAGAAGCGTTTCTGCTACCAAGTTTTAGGAAAAGTTCGCTGCTTTTCGAATGTGCTGCAATTCTTTAGCAGCCTCTATGAAATTAGTACCACAACGCTAATGTCTGTTATCCAAAATCTGTGCCGTATTTGAGTAATCATCTGCTGGAAAATTCAGTAATTCAATACAATAAAAGACTACTTAAATCAAAAAAATGTTAAGAATGCAGCACATAAATTGTTCAAAAGGTCGTGCTCTTCTGACGATTATATTCTTTTTTAACCAAAGCTTTTCGTCACTGTTCCAGCTCACTTAGTTTTCCTTTATTTGAATTATTTAGTGAACCCCTCTCTAATGAAATTTTTCTTTATGACTGATTCCTTGCAGGCCCACAAGTCGATATGATTTATACAGATTTTGTTAAAGCTTTTAGCAGAGTTAACTTGACTATTCATTTAAAAAAATTAAGTGCATCTGGCTTTTAAGGTTCATTGCTGCAAGGCTTCCGCCTTTGTTGTTATCGCAGACTATTTATCTAAGGAAATGTTAGTCAGCTCTGGTGGTTCAGAAGGCAGCCATCTAGATCCGACGCTATTCTACTTTTCATCAATGATTTGCCAAACTTATTTAAGCATTGCTATTGCCCCACGTCTTTTACGATCGAAGATGAGCTCTTGGACACATATTCAAAATCGAAGGACTCGAATTGCACCGTATTGGAGGGTACTCTAGTAGATTATAAAAATGATACAGTTTCTGCAGATTAATCTCCATCGCTCAAAAAAGGCTTCGGCCGCACTTATTCTGCGTCCATCGGAAACACAGAAGAAATCATCCTAATCCAGGAACGAATACGCTCTGCTCGATACAAGAGACAAAGGTAAGATTAGAATTTGTAAATTAGTGAAAAGTAGCCTTAATGAATTCTTACTTCCTAAACTTAGTAATGCCGATATAACCGTTGTCAAACTGCCGAAAGAGCCTACTGTTTGGCATCGACATACCTTGGCCGCGATCATGTGGGCCTTCCCCCTGGTGACAACCTCGAAAGCGTGGTACTGGAAGGGTAAAAACTGGCCTTATCATTGGGTACGACGCCAACACTTCTGACACGGTATGTTGTTTGTTTGCAATATTGGCAATGAGCCTAGTTTTATAACAAGAAGCCGACAGGGAGTGCTAGATATTACGCTTGTCTCCGACAACATCACTCAAATGCTAGCGAACTGGATGGTATCGTCTCAGCACTCATTTTCAGACCACAGACATACATATCCAATTCAGCCTGAATGATGCTCCTCCCAACCAACCAGCATTCCAGAATTATCGAAAAACAGGGGAATACTGTTAAAACCATTCTCCTCTGAACTCCTAACTCCTACGCGCTTGACATGAAAGTCAAGGATTTCACCCTCGATCTCAATCAGACTATGCACTCTTATTCAACCTACAGGCAAGAAAAAGCCGCGCTGGTGGACATCAGCACTGGGACCGCTTACAAACGTTTGCAGAACATTTTTTAACCTAGCAAAAAGCACAAGAAAAGTAACTGACTGGGATTCATATAAATAATCCCTCAAAATATATAAAAAAGAGCTGAGGAAGGCAAAGTGACTATCCTGGAGATCATTCTGTGACAAAATCACAAAAACCTCTGAGGCATCGCGGCTAAGAAAAATCCTCTCTGCGAATCTTATGATGCCTAGTTGTTTGAAAAAAAACCGATGGTTCTTGGACAACTTGGACAACCTTAAGTGATGAATCACTCAACCTGCTACTGGACACTCACTCTCCAGGTAGCTCCCTATTTGCGGCCAATAGCAAACCTGTTAGTTAAGATTTATATAACTTAAAAATCCTATGTTACATAGTATGTCCGAACTTACTTGCACACCCCATTCTAAATTTCCGCACAATCCATTTTCTTTCTTTCCCACCAGACTGTAAAATCTAACCCCATGACTCAAATTAATACACATTACAGTAGTATCCCATATCTATCCTATTTTTGCTATCGAATGTAACACACCAGAATGTAAGTCATATGCACACCAGCAATTGATTTTTTCATTTTTTCGCAAGGTGTCAGTATCAGTTGTCAAATCTACGTTAGCGACTTGATGATTCCAAATTAATTACCACACCAATTCCCGGTTCCATTCCCACGATCTTCATTTGTAAAATAGTATATAAGTTAGAATATATTCAAAATAAATTTCACTTGTTAAGAGTTAAAAACAAGAGACGGTGTTTTTATTTCATTCAGTTGTAGTGGTTTATGTGCCTTCACACAAACAGCGCATTTGACAAGTTTATGTGCCTGAGGATTCTTTCAAACAAACCCAAACAGACCTTCTGCACCCGGGACTAAAATGCATGGTCTGATTGCAAGAGGCAAACTGCTCTGGGCGTTGCATAGCTTCAAACCTTACAAGTGGCTGGTTCTGAGGGTATAATACCAGCAGAGCTACAAAGGTCTTCAGATATTATCCTGTCTACGCCAGAAAATATCACGAGGAGCTATGTAGAACTGATTCACATCCCAAAGCCGGAAAATGTTCTCATATTGTCCCAAAGGACCTCAGGCATTTAAGTCTATCATCTTTCCTTCTGAAAACTCTTGAACGATTGATTGGTATCCGTATACAATAAAATTGCTCCAAGAATTTTGCCAACGGCTCAACATGCCTCCTATAAAGGAAAGTCGGAGGAAACAGCTCTGCATTCACTGACTAGGCACATCCACTGGCTATACATCTCGGTCATAAGACCGACACTTACCTACGGGGTTTTTGCCAGATGGATGGCCTTTGACAATACAGTCAACTACAGCAAACTAAGCACAGAACAGCATATCTGTGCCTAAGCGGAAGACTATGCACTACTCCCTCCGCGGCATTGGGTACCCTGTTTCACTTGACACCACTCGATATCTTCAGCAGGCAAGTAGCTGCAACCACAGCTATTCGCCTTATAGGGAGTACACAATGGACAAATAATTTATTTGGCCACGCTAATATTTTTAGTACGAGTACACTAGGAATCCTCCCAGAGAACATCGCTTACACAATATTCGAACATTGGTTTGACAAAGACTTTTATGTAACCATCCCCTCTAGATCCTTCTTGTAGGGGGATGCTTTCATGGGTGACAATTGAATTCACTTCTATACAGATGGCTCTAAGACTGATAGCGCGGTTGATGGTGATATAATCTCAGATAAGCTAAACCTAAGCCTCTCCTTCCGTCTCCCAAATTACTGTAGCGTGTTACAGGCGTAAATTTTAGTGATTACAGAAGCTCTGTCTCGGCTGAAGAAAAACGTGATACGAGTATCTTTAAGGGATATTCGCATCAAGTGCCTGACAACCGATCATCTCTTAGGGAGATAGCATATCAGTTCAACCTTCACCTATGTTGGGTGCCGAGGCAAGGAGACATTTCAAGGAATTGTAGAGCCGACGATCTCGCCAAATTGGGACAACACTTCCCTTTCTACCGAAAGCATCGGTATATCAATGGCTACGTGCAAACTAATACAAAAGCTGGATGCTAACAAAAGAACAAACCTTAGGTGGACTGTTGGTTCAACATGTCTAGCGACCAAACAGATCTGGCCAAAGCTGGCTCTAAATCGCTCTAACAGTTTGATCATCCGACAGTAAATGGAAAACATCTCAGCGCCATCATAGGTCTCATCACTGGACACTGTTTTATAAGCAGGCATGCAAAAAGGCTTGACAACTTTACAAATGATTTCTGCAGAAGCTACATGGACGAGGAGGAGGAAGAAACAATCCTCCACCTACTCTGTACATGCCCAGCTCACTCCCAAAAAAGGAAACTTCACTTTTTTTTTTTTTTTTTTTTTTTTTTTTTTATAATTTGCACACAGCCCGGACGAAGGAAAGTTAGGGAGGGAAGAAAGATAGGTACCGATGTACGTTGGTTTTAAATGTCTGAATGTTATAATGACTAGAAAATAGAGAGCTTGGCAGGTCATTCCATAAGCGAGTTGTACGGAACAAATCACGATATTTTAGAGTACATCCGAAAGTGGGCTTGAGGGTATACTGATGAGCATTTATAGCGAGACGGGTGTTACGGTTGAAGGTTTTAAGGGACGGAATGATACTGGAGATTTCTATGGGGCACTGATGGTGGAAATAGCGATAAAACAAAGTTATACACGAGACATTTCACTGGTGTTTTATAGCACGGTTTTGTATCTTATCTAGCAGGTGCAGAGATGTTTTGGGCGCACCTGACCAGATGTGCGCATTCAGCATTGTACTCCAATTTTGGGAGCATGAATGCGTTTTATTGTATATTGATGTCAGTCCAGAAGGTGAAAAGTATTTCTTACATCGTTTGAGGAAACGTAGACATTTCGCAGCATTTTTGGCGATGTGGTCATCCTAATGTAAGTTGTCATTGATACACATACCGAGGATGGAAAGTTTTTCGGTTTTGGTGATACAAGTGCCATTCATGGATAATGGCTCGGTGTTAAAATTTCGCTTTAACGACAGCAGACAGTATTGTGTTTTGGCGGCATTAAATTCCACTCCGTTGATAGCTCCCCAATAGGTTATGCTGTTAATATCGGAATTTAATGAGCTTAACATACGCAGGCGTTCCCGTTCTACAGCCGAAGAGCAGGGATGTTAGTCCCTGAACGAATATGAAAAGCAGAGTGTACTGTCATCAGCAAAGGAAATATTGGATTAGAATTAGCAGGCAAGAGATCATTGAAGAAAATTAAAAAGAGTGTCGGAGACAGAACGAAGCCCTGGGGCACACCAGCATTTATTTTGTGAATATCAGACTTGAAACCATCCAAGACAATTTGAATTTAACGTTCCGAAAAGTAATTTCTAATCCATGAAAGAAGATCGCAAAAGCACGCATTTTCGACAAAAGAGCGTGATGCCAAACTCTGTCAAATGCCTTACAAATATCAAGTGTAACTATCTTGCTTTTGTGTCAGACTGGTTCGGTGAGACATGCCATCAAATCACAAGTAGACCTATTGCTACGAAAACCATATTGCTGGTCATTGGGAAGATTTCGTATTTCGAGATATTTCATAAGTTGACGATTTATCAGCGCTTCCATGATCTTGGACAGAAGGGACTTAAGTGAAATGGGTCTATAGGAGGAGGGAAAAGATGATTCGCCTTTTTTAGGGACAGGCTGGACAAATGCTGTTTTCCATCTGTTCGGAAAGAATTCTAAAGAGTAGGATTGATGAAAAAGCTTACGCAGTGGTTTTGCCAGCGAGGAAGAACACCTCTTCAGAAAGAGGCGAGGTATGGCATCCGGACCTGCGGATTTGTGGATGTTAATACCTTTAAGTACTCTTGCTATTACATGAGTGTAAAAGTGGATTCACACACTCAAGTGTAGGCTGAGACAAAGTACAATATGGAAGTGTTGTACTAGCCGCAAACGAGTGTCATATCAAGATATTTGGCCTCGTTCGCGTAAGGAATTCGTACTGCGTTGATAAACACCGGTGGATTCTCAATTTTCTTGAGAGTGAAGTTCACGTGGACAGACTTGTTTTCATTAAGAGCGATTCGCCAAGTCTTTGTCCAATTGTTAGTCTGTGTAAGGGCACGTTGCCACTTGGCAGTTGATTCTTCGACTGTTTTGGCCGTTGCCAAAATGGCAGTGTCATCAGCAAATGTGGCTAGGACAGTGTCGTCTGTTTGTGGTATATCGCGGGTAAAAAGCAAATATAGCAGAGGGCCAAGTACACTTCCTTGCGGCACCCCCGCCTTCATTGTCTTAAAATTGGAATATTCTTAAAATTGGAAGAGTCGATCGTCTAGGTATGAACTTAAAATATGAAACAATTGCTCGGATAGGACTTGCCGAAGTTTATATGGTATGCCGGGCCCTCGTGCCATTCAATTACATCGGTTATTGCACTTGGTCAAAGTAGGGTGTAGTCTTCTAAAGCCAGATTGATGAACGGGCAAGAGGCGATTTGTGTCAATAATCGGTTTAAGACGATTAAGTAAGATTCGCTCAAAGACCCTCGATATAATAGGGAGGAGCGATATTGGTCTATATGACTCGACTGCAGTCAGCGGTTTACCGGGTTTCGGAACCATAATAACTTCGGCAACTTTCCATTGATGTGGTACATATCCTAATCTTATGGTGGTTTTAGCAAACCTTTTTTCGGTAGCGCTTTAAGTGTCTCTCCCGTAATTAAGTCATATCTGTGGGTTTTATTGGGCTTAAGCGTGTCTATAACTTGTCTAAGTTCCCTAAGTGTAGCCTTTTCTATTGGAAGGTTTGTGGTCGCGTCTAGCGTATTGACATTCTCTGGGAGCACTTCCCCGTCGAATGGTTTGATCGTTTCTGCAAGATGGTCGGCGAAAACGATGGCTTTTTCTCGATCTTCTTTCGCTCAGTCATCGTGGTTTCTCTTTATTGGCGCCACGTGTATTTGGGGGTTTCGAAGACTTTTAACGGCTCTCCATATGGAGTAAATTTTATCTTTTGTCGCTGAGAGGCTTTCTATTAGTACCTTGGTTATTGAAGTCCTTGATTAATTTTTTCAACAAGTTGCAGAGCCTATTAAAGGACGTTTTATCTTGTTGAGTCCGAGTTTCATGCCACCTTTTCCGCGCTCTTCGTTTCTTCCTATCATTTCCCTTATTTTCGGCAGATATCTCATGTCGATACTGGCAACTTTGTTCGATTCGCGTGGAGTGTTATTCCAGGCCGCTTGCTGTATGACTTCAACAAAGTGTACAGCAAGCAAATTGGCTTTGTCCAAAAAGCTGACAGTTGGAATGTTATTGTAAATGAGCGTTGGGATAGAGGATGAGGCAGAATTTCTAAAGTTTTTGACGAACGACCAAAAATGTTTACTACCTTTAGGACATTGTAGTATTTTTTGCCTCAGTTTTTGGTCGTATGGAAATTTCACGTGCTTAAGAAAGACGCAGCAGTCGTTATTGGGTTGGTCTTATAGGAACGAAAAAAACTTTTCTCTAATCCTGACAGCCTCTTTACAGCTCGAGTCGTACCATGCCTTTTCTTTTTGTTTGATACTCTTTATCCGATGAGGGATAAAGGATCTCACTCAGAAGGGAATAGCGTTTGTGATCATATTAGCAGCGGCATCCGTGTCGTTATCGTGGAAACATAACGACCAGTTAAAACCCCTAAAGAAGCTGTTAAGTCCGCTTCAATTGGCTTTCTCCTATTGCCATACGGTTCCTTTAGGAATCTTTTCTCTAACTGTGTGGTGAGTATACGAGAATTTAGCTGATATGACACAATGGTCCGACGAGCCTAGAGGGGAGAGCACATCAACGCAGTACTTGTCAGAGTGTTAAAAACAAGTCCAGGGTGTTGGCGGCAGCGAAGATCTCAACACACCGTCCTTCGGATGTTGTCTGACTAGAATGTCGAAGCCACCCAGAATTGTGTATATTGAAATCACCAGTAATAACGATTTCAGTATGAGGATACAGGGATACAATTTTTTGAATGGAGTCAGACAGCGCATCAAACTCGTGGAAGGTCGAGTTGCTGTCCAGTTTGGGGCTTCTATAAACAAAGCAGTAGTGGATAATTTGCTTACGGAGATGGAATTTTATCCACATAAAATTGAATTCCGGATTGGAACAGGGACTACATTGTGGTAGAGTTTGGTAAGCTATAATACATCACTACACACGTAAATGGCGAGACCGCGGTGAGAGAAGTATAATAGCACTAGTTCGTAGCCAGGTAGCATCAGATCAGAGTGGTCTGAAGGGTGTGGGCGGGGATCTACCTGTGTTTCACTAAAGAAAAGTGGTTGCTTTTAAGCCCGCGAATATTGACTATATCCACTCTAAATTCCCGCGTCATTACAAAAAAAGTCAAACACAAACACCGACGATGCTAAACGCAGCTGTGAAGTAAATATTCAGAATTGGTTTACCCAATCAAATTAAATTAAACACACACTTATTGCCAAATCAATGGAATTTTATTGATTAGTAAAGTTCGGTCTATGGAAATTATAAATGGGGCACAACATCGTTCATGTGACCACCACAGCTTCTGTTGCAAGCGACCTTTCGAAGGTCAAAATCATCGATGATTTTTTGACGAATAAGTGGGTCAATGGTCGCAATTGTCCTGAATTGTCGGTGGGTAATTGGCATAGACCTTACTCTTCAAATAACCCCACAGGAAGAAGCCTGCAAGTGTCAAATCGCATGACCTTGGAGGCGACCTTAAAATTTCGTGGCCGGTAGCACCACCTTGTTGAAACCAGAGATCGTGGAGACCCAATTCATTCAATTTTGGGAAAAAATAGCCGGTCTCTCCAGCCTCATCTTTGCAAAAGTGCGGGCCTGTAATCTGCACCATACAGTGACTTTTTTTGGGATGCATTGATTTTTCGTGAATGTCGTGCGGGTTCTCCGGCCCGAGAAACGACAGTTTTGTTTATTATCAATTCAAAAATGGGTTTCATCGGGAAAGATTTTTAGGAATTTTACGGAATGTTACTTTTACAGATCGTCCATTTTCGTAATAACGTTGAATGACAAAAATGCGTTGTTCCATGGTAAAGGAGTCCATGACTAAAATTGCTAAAGATTGTATGACATCTGTCAAAAACATCAAGCACCTTGAATTCAGTAAATGACAGTCATTGCAGTCAAAATCCACACCATCTGTTGGCTCACCTTTTACTTCTTTTTCTGAGTGTTCGGTCCCGAGAGCAAGTAAAGCAAAAAACAAGTTTATCAGTCAATTAGTCGTTTGGAATTGGGTATGGGTCATCTATTCAAAACTAAATGTTCAACAATTTTGTTAATGGGTTCATCTATAGATAGCTTCAACGCTTAATAATGCTTGAGATGATTGAAGATAATCGGAAACGTGTTGCTGTTTCTTGTATCAGTCCGCTTGTCCTTTTGCTAAACACGGTTTCTGTTTAGGAGCAGAATTAATTTTAATAACTTTGGAGTACCAATACTTAGTTGATCGTATTTGAAATTACAAATTGGATAAATATTTCAACAGACGAACGACTCCTCTAAAATGCAAACAAAATATTGACACACCAAAGCCATAACCGAGAGTAAAAGTCCCTCCCATCCCAAGAAGAAGTCGTCCCTTAAGCACCCATATCCATCATAAAAGAGATTTCCATTTTGCGGTATATTATTCGAGCATAACTTCAAGTAGAGTGATTTTTATGGCAACCTCTACCCTTCAGAGTATTTACTTTTTTATTTTCTCTTCCCCTTAACAAGCGGAGAGTCCTTATTCAACACGTTTCGGCTGAGCAGTCATTATATCTGAACAATCTCTAACCGCATATCTTTTGACATTCGACACCGTACGTCGAATGTGACATCAAAAAAGAAAAAAAAACCAGGCAAACACCCGATGGGAACTCACTGATATGATGACGAAATAAAAAAGGATATAAAAATAATAAATAAAGCAAGAGCAAGTTCTATTCATCACCCCCATGCTCATGACAACGACAAAACCTAACCAAAATTGATTTTATTGCTTAATAATAAAGATGGCATAATCTGCATACTATAAACATACACAGACTGCTATAACAAGATGGAAAATGTAACAGCGAAAATGGTTAATAAAAGTGTCGACTACAGAAGTTCCTCCACAAGGATTCCCAACCTCCAATGTCCACTGAAGTCTCTATTTTCTTTTTAATTTCTCCGAACAGATATCCGTTTTAAAGAACCCCCTGTTCTGTTATTCCCATTTCCGACAGGCGAAAACCATGTCCAAAACTCTTAAGAAATTCTCATCCGCCAAGTTATCCCGCATATCCACAACACTCAACAGAAAGATACGAATATTTACCAGCAACAAACAAAATCAGAGCCCCTCTAGGCCTAAGTAACACGGAACTGGGATATACATAAATTCTCAGCAGGATTTTAAGGATTTGCCTTTTTCACCCCTTTTATTTGAATTGGAAAAACCTCAAGACATGGGCTCTGTTGTAAGCCACTAAATAAAGAGACAACATCTCAACGAACAAGACGGTCGAGCGATGCGACGACTGACTTCTTTCAAGCAACAGCTTTTATGTTACGCCCTCAACCACTGACTTTTTGCTGATTTATTTCCTTGAGTTTGGTTTTTAATTTACGACCACCCTTTCTTGTAGTTGTGGAAAAGCAGGACACCCACCTCGTCCTGCAGGTCTACAGTGCTGTTTCCTTACAAGAAAAATAATTGCTCAAACAAAACCAAGGAGCTGTAGTCAGGGTAGGAATTCGTATTTGTTTATGTTTTCTTTTTGTTGGACAGTATTTTTGGTCAAGCAGATGCCACATCGCGTCGTACTCGTATATCCGCCGACGCCACCGTACCATTTGCCATGCCCATTCCATTGTCTGGGGAGGAGTGTACGAAATACGAATATCCTCCACCAGCAATCAGATGTTTCACTTAAGTTAATGAGTTTGAGTAATTAGACAGAACATGTTGGGTGTTCCGTATCTTCATTAAGGACATGCCGATGATATTTATTGCTCTGTGTCATATTTTGTTGGGGTAATGAAAAATTACCAGGATTAGAAGAGATTTACTCAAAGGAAACACACACTGCAGTTCTGATAAATGATAGACATAAGACAGTGGTCGGTCAGTTGGTTCAGAGAAATTTCTTGGAGTGATTTGACCACTGGAATTAAAATATTCCTTTAGAGCCAACGAGACTGATTAATTGACGGCGAAATCAGTTTAAATTACGAAATTAGAAACCGGATTCGGATTGAGTTTTTATTTAGAGAAACAGGAGCACGTAGTTGTGTAGAAATCGAAGTCGATTTACTTCAAGGAACCAGGAAATTAACCAAAATCCTCACCAAGGAATCTTTGATAACCAACACAATAAACTTTACAAGTAAAGTGGGTTGAGGGGACACCCCATAAAAGAGTGATGAGGTAAATGCTGCATATTCATGTCACTCAACTTATTTGGTTCTTCCTTTTTTTAATTCACAATCCAATAAAATGTATCTGTCACCCGCTCCACCCAATCGGACGGAGAGCTCTATCAGGGAGGATTTAAAGACCTTCTGAACTTGGACCGCTTTTGTGCAGAGTATGATAACATGATCGGGGTCAGCCTCCATGAGACCACGGTTTCCAATCAATTGAGTTTGTAGCACCTAGGAAGTACGCTGAAAAGTTTGTCAACGTCTCCAAGACAATTGATCCAAAAAGCAACATTGCTATCTCCAGATGGTCAAACGGCCAGCTACATCAACAATGTACTAATACATAGATACAATTTAATTTTTGTTGGGGGCTGAGGATACCACTTATTTGGCATAATATAAGCTTAATACTAGGACCTAAAAACTTACTTGCTTAAGGTGGCCGCTACAATCCGGGGTGGGCCTGGGCCTCAACCAACAAGTGTCTCCAGCCAGCCCAATTTTTAGCTAGCTGCTAGCAGTTTTGCACGCTAAGTTGGCTGAGGTCCCCTTTCACTTGCATGAGCTACCTGAATCGTGGTCTTCTTCATGCAAGCGAAAGAAGTAAGAAAGCGGAAACAGAACAACCAAATACTTATGAGGAAGGAGGAAGGTGGAAAAGTCATCTCGATTAAATCTTTTACTGATCTTGAACTTGTTTGAATAATGAATTCTGAATTTAATGACACAAATGATGACTTTTCTATCCTCGATCTAAGTTTTACAAATTGTGATAATGTTTTTAAAAATAGTTCATACTCTATAAACAAACTGTTTGGCGTACACCAGAATATTAGAAGTTTGAGAGAAAACTTTGCATCTCTTGCTACCCATTCCGGATATTATTATTGTTTCTGAAATTTGGATTTATGGGTTTGAAATTAACGATTATCATCTACCGGGTTTCCTTTTCTTTGCGAATCCAAATGAAGATTATCCTGCGGACGGTATCGGCTGTTTTATTAAAGAGAAACTAATAGTTCCTGAAGTTAAGTGTGTCGACTTTCAGAGCGCAGACATTCTAAAGGCTTCTGTTAGGTTTAATCAGATAGATTTTGTTCTGTTGTCTGTTTATCGTCTACATACGAGAGCGGGTCAATAAGTCCGTGACTTTTTGAATTTCTGACCTCTTTACTGAAACAGCAACACTGCTCCTGTCAACAGGCATCTGTCATTTGACTCCTGTCAAAATTTAAACTTGCTGCGTCAGTTAGTTTGTGTTTGACAGCTATTTTTATCAGACTACTCACTAATTTGAGGAGAAAATGGAAAAAAGTGAATTTCGTGTGCTTACTCGTATTAAGCATTATTTCTTGCGAAAAAAAACCATTACCGAGACCAAGGCTAAGCTTGATAAATACTATGGGGACTCTGCACCATCGATTTCAATGGTAAAAAAGTGGTTTACTGAATTTCGTTGTGGCCGTACAAGCACTGAAGATGCCGAACGTCCTGGACGCCCAGTTGAGGTCTCTACACCCGAAACAATCGAAAAAATTCACGATATGGTGTTGGCCGACCGAAGATTGAAAGTGCGAGAGATTGTGGAAGCCGTAGGGATCTCGCATGGCTCAGTGGTTTCAATTTTGAATGATCACTTGGGCATGAGAAAGCTTTCCGCAAGATGGGTGCCGCGTTTGCTCACAGTCGACCACAAACGCAATCGTGTAACAACTTCACAGCAAGGTTTGGCGTTGTTTAATCGCAATATGGAGGAGTTTTTGCGCCGTTTTGTAACCGTGGATGAAACATGGATCCATCACAACACACCAGAGAACAAACAACAGTCAAAACAGTGGGTTTCTAAGGGTGAATCGGCGCCAAAGAAGGCCAAGGTGGGTTTGTCAGCCAATAAAGTTATGGCGACTGTTTTTTGGGATGCATGCGGGATAATCCACATTGACTACCTTCAAAAGGGAAGAACAATCAATGGGGAACATTATGCCAACTTATTGGACCGATTCAATGACGATTTGAAAAAAAAACGACCTCATTTGGCCAAGAAAAAAGTTCTTTTCCACCAAGACAATGCAAGGGTGCACACATGTGCAGTTGCCATGGCAAAAATCCATGAATTGGGCTATGAATTGCTCCCTCATCCACCCTATTCTCCAGATTTGGCTCCGAGCGACTACTTCTTGTTCCCAAACCTGAAGAAATGGCTTGGTGGAAGAAGATTTGACTCCAATGATGAAGTCATCTCGCAAACAAAGGCCTATTTTGAGGACCTCGACAAATCATTCTTTTTGGAAGGGATAAAAAAAATTGGAGAAGCGTTGGACAAAGTGTATAGAGCTCAAGGGAGACTACGTTGAAAAATAAAATTATTTTTTTATCAAAAAATCTGTGTTTTAATCCAAAAGACGGACTTATTGACCCGCCCTCGTATGTTCAATGTTTTGGCGTTCATAGGAGAATTTTTTAATCTGCTGAACACAGTAAAAGCAAAAAACCTAATTATTTTGAGAGATTTCAATATTAATCTGTTAGATAGTAGCGAAACTGTGTCTAATTTCTTTGCCCCTCTTGGCCTTCCACGGTTTAGCTAGTTTTATAAATGAACCCACTCGGTTGTCTTCAGGTACGTGTTTGGATCATATTTATGGGCGATTTGCAGACTTTCCATTGAATGCCTGCGAAAGGTGCACATATGACTTGCAAATCACTGATCACTCAATGATAGGTTTATTGGTGAATACTTTTCAAAGCAAAAAGACCAGCCGTACCGAAGTTAATAGTCAAAAGCAAAAAACAAGAATTGATTTTATAAAGCTGACAAATCTTCTACGTTATGAGTACTGGGACGATGTTTACATGGAAAGTGATGCTTCTGCTTCTTATGATGTGTTCATAACTCGCCTTAATAAATTTATTTCAAATGGCTCCTCTACGGAACCCTTGAAAAAATCTAAAAAAAAGACTAAAACCCTGGATATCTAGTCAACTCAGTGAAAAAGTTAACGCGAAACACAAGCTAAGAATAAAATGCTCCAAGAATTCCATGAACCTTAGGCTGAAAAATAAGCCTAAAAACCTATGTTTGGATTTAAAAAAAGAGATTGCTTTTTGTAGCGATAATTATTATCGAACTAAATTCATTTCTGCTTAAATCAGAATGGCAAGTAGTGAATGATATTCTGAACAAGTCTCTACAAGAAAATCCCATTCAATTTGTGTGAGCAATTGCGAACTGTTTGACAAACTTGACATTGCTAATGCTTTCAATGAGTATTTCACCTCAATAAGAAACAGCATACCAACACAAACAGTCCTGAGAAATTGCACTCGTTGTTACAATTCAATAAGTGGGGGTGGTGACCTATCGCAATATACGAGCTTTGCCTTCGAACCTATCACTGCTTTAGAGCTCCTAAAAGCAATTGGATCCCTAAAAAATTCGAACTCTTGTGGCTTTGATAATATTTCAAATATGCTTGTTAAACAAATACTCGTAGCATACTATGTGATTGACGTCCTGGCAGTCATTTTTAATCGCAGCATATTTGCAGGAACATTTCCCGTGGCACTCAAATGCGTCGACGTAATTCCGCTGTTTAAAAAAGGCTCTGCAGACGACATGAAAAACTATAGGCCAATTTCACTTCTGCCCACTTTTAGCAAAATATTTGAAAAAAGAGAGAATAATGTCTTACTTGAAAAAAAATTGAGTTTTTCAATCCAATGCAATTTGGTTTTCAGCAGGGTAAGTCTGCCGAAGACGCTCTTCTAAATATTTGCTCAAATATTTTCTCTAACCTTGATGGTAAAAAATTCACGGCTGGTTTATTTGTTGACATCACAAAAGCCTTTGATATGGTCAACCATACTATACTATTGGATATAATGGAAAAAGCGGGTTTTCGTGGGTTTATACTAGAGTGGCTTAGATCATACCTATCAAACAGATCTAAAAGAGTGAAGATTGATGGTATGAAAAGCGAGATTCGTTTCTTCAGTTTGGGAGTTCCTTAAGGTTCTGTGTTGGGACCCATTTTATTTCTAATTTATATAAATTCACTGTTTTCACTAGACTTCAGAAGTAGAATTACGGCGTTTGCAGATCATGTTGGCTGCTCATATGGCTCTGAAAGTGTCTTGGATTTAATCTTCGACATTAATTGGGATCTTAGTCTATTAAGAATTTGGTTTGCAGAGAACAATTTCAAAATTAGCTCAAAGACTAAAATAATGTTTTTTAACTTAGCTTCCCCAATGAGTATGAATGCGGACGTTTACTTCCATGCATCAGAATGCCAAAGGAATGGATTAGCAGGCTGTAATTGTGATTCTAGGCAAACACTTCCAACATTTTGTAGCAGTCTTAACTGTAGTGATAATTGCTTTTTAACTGAGGAAGTAGACGAGTTTAAGTATCTTCGGCTCACAATTGATTCTAGGATGTCATTTGCAAGCCACACAGAGTCCCTAAGGAAATATTTTCGAAATACCTTGCGACACTTTTTTTATCTAAAAAATATTTGTTCAAAGCAATTATTAAAAATCATTTATTATGGTGTCTTTCACGCTAAACTCCAGTATGGAATTGTTTGTTGGGGGGGCGTGTATGTGAATAAAATCAAGCCCTTACTAGTCTTACAAAAAAGTGTAGTGAGGAAAATCTGTAACAAGAATCGGCGTCATCCAAGTTTCCCACTGTTTTGTGATATGAAAATTCTTCCAGTTCGTCATTTGTATTGTTTTAAAGTGTTGAAAACGTTCTTTCAGAGATCAGGAAATTTAAATTACAGACTTATATCTGATTACAATCTATGTTGTGACTGTACCCGGTTTCCGTACAACTGCATTTCGTAATTTCTATAATATCTCTTAATGTCGACTATTTAACTGGCTCCCTTTAAATATTAAAATGATAAGAATTTCTGGAATGTTTGAAAGGTCTATAAGGTCTTGGCTTTTTAATTATGATTCACAGAACGTGGAATACCTTCTCTCTGATATTCTGGTGTAAATAATGTTTCTTTTTTTTCTTCTAACTTCCTCTTAACTTTTCTTTATTTTTATGTACTCGTAGTTCTTTTATTTTGATTTGCATCCTTCACTTTTCTTTCTAAATATAATTGTATCTCAAATTAACTTGTTCTTTGGATTTAATTAAACGGGTCACCCCACCCACATATTAATAATATTAAAACCCATTGAAGTTGCATTTGGCACTATTTTAATACTGTATGTATAGAAAATATAAAATGTCACTATATTATTTCCATTATATATTTTTTTTAATATACTTAATGAATTATTGTGTTCAAATCATGTAAATTTTACACATGTATTATATATAATGAAATAAAAAATACTACTACTACTACTACTCTTCTACTGCGCTGTCTCTCGGAGGCGAAGACTTGACCCAGCTATTTCAGTTTTTAGACCTTCACTCTACTGACTAAGTTGATGTCGCTGTACAGTTCGTCGTTATATCTCTTCCTATATTTACCAGCTCCCGAATTTTCTTCTCAAAGTAGCCAAGAGTACCCTCATCCATTTTTAGCAATGTCCATTCTTTTGTGCCATAGAACAGGACTCGGATTATTAAGATCTTATATAGGGTCACTTTTGTTGTTCGAGAGAAGGTTTTGCTGGTCAATTGCCTTCTTATCCCAAAGAAGCAGCGACTGGCAAGAGTTATTTTTCGTTTGGTCTCAGCGCTGGTGTCGTGGTCCGAATTGATAACGGAGCCTAGGTAGACAAAGTCCTTTATTACCTCAAAGATATATCTGTCGGGGGTGACGTTCTGTTCGAGACGTCGATGTTGGGGGTCCTTTCCTGGTTGACAGCATATTACTTTCTCCTGCCCTCATTAACCGTTAAAGCCGTCTTCGCCGCTTCCGTGCCAACACAGGCGAAAGCACCACTGACATCACGCTGCTTCCTTTCGATTATGTCAATATCATAGGCATATGTGAGTAATTGGACAGACTTTTGAAAGATTTTACCTCTTGTGTTGGCGACTGAGTTTTGCACTATTCTTTCTGGAATGATGTTAAAGAAATCGCATGACAGTGCATCGTCTTGTTGAAATCCTTTTTTTTGACAACAAAGGTCTCGGTGAGTTCTTTACAAACCTTGAAGGAGCAGCGTGGATTTTCGATCGTCATCCTGCCCAAGCGGACGAGTTTGTAACAAATGCCAGACCGAGACATTGCTCTATATAGCTCGTCTCTATAGATGCTGTCATACGCTGCCTTAAAATCGATGAACAGGTGGTATTTGGTTGATGGCGAACTTTCCGGAAGCCACACCGATATGCACCAATCAGGTTGTTGAGGAAGGGCTTCAGATGTTCACATAATACGGCAGGTAGGATCTTGTAGGCGATGTTAAGATGCCTCTGTGGTTGGTGCAGTTTAGAGAGTCTCCTTTCTTGAGGATCGGACAAACAATGCTGATGTTCCATTTAACGGGCATACTTTCGCTCGGCCACATTCTACAGAAAAAAAAATAAAAAAAATAAAAATAAAAAAAAAAAAATAAAAAAAAATAAAAAAAAAAAAAAAAAATTAAAAAATAAAAAATAAAAAAAAAAAAAAAATTATAAAAGAACAAAGAGGTGGGTAACCTTCTCTAAAAAAAAGGGGTAATCCAAAAAAAAAAAAAATATTTATGTACATATATATAGGTATAAGTAAAATTAGATAGTCTAAGTAGGTTAAGTAGGTTAAGATTTATTTTTTACATAGTGTATAGGTTTAGTTTTAAGTTTTATATTACAACAAAAAAAGTCCAGACACTAAGTTTTTTTTTTTTAATAAAATCTATTTTCTTAGTTTTAGTTTAATAAATGTAAAAACAAAAATAAAAGTAGAGTGTAAGAAACGTCGAAAGACATAGATTAAGTATTATGTTTAACCTAGAGTGCCCGCATGGGGCCAGTAAGTTAGAATTAGATTATCTGTAAGTTATTTAAGCTAATTTTTAAGCATTTTTTTGTCTAGCATGTAAGAATTAATGAGTTAACTGAAATAAAAATGCATTTAAACTGAACTGAACTGAACTGTTTTTGTATGCTCCTTGCCAAGTCATCGTCCTCCGCTTTGAAGAGCTCGCCAGTTAGGCTGTTCGCTCCAGTAGCTTTACTGGACCTAAGCTTAGATATTGCTGTTTCCACTTCATCGTGTTCAGGTGGATGAAATTGTTGATTTAAATCGTCCACGTTAAAAAGTTCATTCCGTCTAACAGGGATACTATGTTCGTCTTCGCCGTTATACAGTCTGCAGAAATGCTCTTTCCGAATCCTCAGCATCGAATGCGAGTCTACTATTATGCCCCGTTGTTTGTCCCTACAGGCTTCGGTTCGGGGTTTGTGTCCATGGCATATTGTTTTTACCTTGCGGTAAAACTTACAAATCTTATTCCCGATTACCACGCTCACACGCTTCTCATGCTCTTTCTTTTTCCTCCGGAGAAGCCAGTGTTCGTCTCTCCTCTTCTGCTCGTAAAACTCGTGAGCAGCTTAAGTTCTTCTATGCAGCGCCGCTTTGTATGCCTCTTGTTTAGCTGCATGTGCTTACCGGCACTTGTTGTTTAACCAGAGGTTTTTGTCGTGGTGGCCGAGTGAAACCTAGCACATCAGAGGCGGCATCTCTGATGGCTCATTTGCCAATGTTGCCACTGGTCTTCGACACCTGATGCTGGCAGCATAGGATCTCGTAAGAGATTAAGGGGACTTGATCGGAAAAGGATATGGCGATCTCTTGCAATTATAGCCGTCTAACGTCAAACTTCCTCACAGTATTAGCTTGGCTTTGCGATGTTCGGGATATCCGCAACCGTACCTTGGTTACAACAAGGTAGTGGTCTGAGTCGATGTTAGCCCCTCGGAAGGTTTGGACATCCATAATATTTGGGAAGTGCCTTGCGTCGATTGCAACGTAGTCAATCTGGTTGACGGTTGATTGATTAGGGGTTCTAGATTTTCCTTATGAATATGAAGATGCGGGAGCCTCGTGCTAGCTACGACAATGTTTCGTCCCGCCATGAAGTCGATTAGCCTGAATCTGTTATCGGAGGTGTTTAGTTTAGTTTAGGATAAGGTCTCATTTGTTTTGTTCCCGGATTTTACTTCACCGTTGATTCCATCTGGGGGATTCATACGCTCGCCCGTTTACAGTGCTGCTATTTTTGTCTGTTGCTTAGCACTCGCGCTTACAACATTGGAGAGTCGAGTCCAGATGGACATCGAACAGTGCCCTATGGTTAATACTTGGAGGTAAAATAAGCAAGCCCACCTTAAACCATCTTGAAAATTTTCATCGTTCGTAGGTGTTTTGAAGAGCTCGTACAAACATTCTTTGATAGTAACGTTCATGTATTCCGTGGGCGCGTAAACGCATATCCAGCTAGTGTTTTAGGCTGATCTAGCCTTGATAGGGATATTGCAATGAGGTCGGTTATGTACTGAAAACTCAATGAATCTGCACTCAAATATACGGTGATTTTCTTTTCTTTAGCAATCACCATTATATATGAATGCAATTTTATTAATATTTTTTAGCCTAGCAAATCGTCGTGATATCTGCTCTATAGAAGTCTGGGACCTCCGTTAGTTGTTCGGGTGCGAACGAAACGTTGAATATCCATCCACCCGCCCACTTTAGCGGGTTAAGGTTAACAAATCCGTTGGACCGGATGAGTTATTTATGGAAGCGGCAATGGCTTTGTTAGAGAGCATAAGCCAACTCATATGGAAAATATTATTGGAGGAAAGTGTGCCTGCTGGATGGTACCTCAGCAGTTTTTTCTAGACTAGGACTTTTTTTTTGTAGGGATGGATGAAGTACATTGTTTGTTTATCAGAAATAACAACATCGGATGACTTGAACCATTCGATAGACGGGGCAGCTACTCCGAGTGTCCGAGAAGAATTTGAAAGAATGGTCATTGTTAGGGCGTTTCAAGGACAAGGACAATTGATACAAGGCTTGATGGGAAACATAAAAAAGCGAAACTCTTTTTTTGCCTAAAATACTTCATGTTTTACCAGTTTCAGAAGGTGGTTCGTATTTTGAAAACTACTGACTTGCGATGAAGTGAAATGAGGTCAAAATTGGAAGTTTTTTTAAAAACAAAAAAATTACTTTTGATCCTCAATGAAACATTAAAGTACTCAGAATTACGAGTTCAACGATATCCCATTTGTTACCAAACACGCATACATTTCAGAGATGTTATTTTCAATAGGAGTCAAAACAGGGCAGCGTAAAATTTTGCTTAAAACCTCTCTATTTCGGAGGTGTTGGATTTCTATCCATACGATCTCTTTCTCAAAATATGCCCAAGCATCGCCCCTTAACGTCTTTGACATATTATTTAAAACACCGTGTATAAGACCCTCATGGCGCAGAATTATGGATGACGATGTTTTGAGTGGGAGATTCCTTGGGCGAGTTTTAGTCCCGTTTGCGTAGACTCGCTTTTGAGTAGGTATAACAACGAATCCCACGATCTATTTATACATATAGTGGTATCATTCTGGTAGATCAAAAATGTGCGCATCAGTCGCCAGAGACATCTTGGATACTTTCAGCCGGAGGGACTAGAAGAAGACCTCTTGCTATTTCGGTTTTCCGTGGAAAGTTCATACCGATATTTTGGTTCTAGTAACTCTAAGAAATTATGTACAAGGTGGCGCAAAATTAATCATTCAATTTTGTTTTTGAATTACTTTTTTACTAATTAAAAAAAAAATGATTTTGAGTGATGGAAATAATTGTTTCTGTTAATTGGAAAAGATGATATCCACCAAGGGGCTGCCGCCGGTGTTGATACACATTTGTGCCCGTTTTATCGCATTTTCCATGACTCTCCGCAAGATTTCCGAGATATCTGTTCGCATTCCTGTCGAATATTCTCCTTAAGGTGTGCGATTATCTGAGGCTGGTTGGCATAAACCCGCGACTTCAAGTAGCCCCAAAGAAAGAAGTCTGGGATGGTTAAATCGGGCGATCTTGCTGGTCATGCCAAATCGCCAAAGCGGGAGATTACGCGACCAGGAAACGCTTCCTTCACAATATCTATTGTAGCTCGTGCTGTGTAAGTAAGAAATCGTTTATCATGGCCCTGTAGCGTTCGCCAGTAACAGTGACCGTAATGCCGATGGCGTCCTCAAAAAATTACGGCCCAAATCCCTAATCCCGCGTGAAAGCCGCACCACATAGTACTCGTAGCTTTGAGTGCATGTGATGACCCTTCGTGCATCACACGCGTGCTCCAGAAATGAAGACTTTGCTTATTGACGTAACCGCTTAAGTAGAAATGCGTCTCGTCGCTCATGATGATTTTCGACACCAAATCGTCCTCTTCGTTGTTGAGATTGAGAATGGCTTTACAGTAATTCACACGCGACTGACGGTCAGGAGGCATTAACTGATGCATTGTTTGCGCTTTGTACGGGAACATGTGTAAGTCTTTCACTAAAATTCGCTGAAAATTGCGTGGCCCGTCGTCTGGTTGAAGTTTCTTCGTTCTCAGAGATATCGGCACCCACAGCCGCGATATTCTCAGCGAATGACGAGCCTGTTGGCGGATACGGCCTGCATGGTGTCCTGTGGTTCCACTCTGTTCGAGTCGAGTAGCTAAGCGCCGGAATGTTTGCCGAATTGGCGCGACACGATTAGGACATCGACGTTGAAATTCACGCTGCGCTAACATCAGCGACCGATTATTGGTCAAAAACATCGACACAATTATTCCACGCTCTTGCGTTTGTATACTGCAGCTATCTAGTTCACAAATGACAAATATGATTGACGTTCGACGCTATTGGCAAAAATTATACCATCTTCCGATAGGGTGATTAATTTTGCGCCACTTTGTAGTTACTTAACTAAATAGCAGTTTTTATTAAATTATGGACACCTGTGCTGATTCCTTATGGCGAATTGTTGCGTAAACGTCTACTGGGTTCCATTGTTGTAAACGCCCTTATATTAGAGCTTGAGCTTACCATCCTCTGGCTACGCTTTAGTTCCCATATGTAAATAGCTGCACTTAAAATCCATTACTGATAAACCCAACAGTTACATTGTGCCTCTGAATAAGATTCAGCTTAACGTCGAAACTTATCGCTGCTATAAAAACGAGTCGCCAAAATTCCCATTTATTGTAGCGCAATTGTTAAATTTACCGTTGCCGCTTTTATGTTCGGTAAAATTAAAAAAAAAAATCCATCCGCCTCCATAATAAAATTTATCCATCTACCTTTCGTCATTTCGACGAATGTTATTGTTTTCAATTCAACAGCGCGTATCTTAAGGGATTTCGACGTACGTCCGCATGCCGCCACCACAGCCATTGGATGGCATGTACATCCATACATACATATTGCAACAAGCAGCGCTGACAATTTCAATATCAATGTTATCTCTGTGGATACAGCAACAGCCATGGTACAGGGAAAAAAAAAATAAACAGTTTCGCTTTTGTGATGATCTTCGAAATGACAAATAAAACATTTGAGCCTGTTTGATGTTTTTACTTCCGTCAACCGTGCCAAATCCACCCTGCTGCTTGTTTTCTTACCACAAAAACTCGACGACCTACCATCGACCATCCACCCACAGGCACTTTTACAGCCATCACTCACATCACTCATTGTTGTGAGCGATTGTAAACTACTCATTCCACATCCCTGTTTCGCATAAATACTCAAAGTATCGTTACATTCATTCTCAGTCACATTCTCATTCATTCATCCCCCTGAGCATTGAATTTATGCAATTAGAAATTAATACTGCGTTAGTCATAAAAACAAAATGTACGAGTAGACGTGGAATCTTTATGATAGGAGTACGAGTATCTCGTGTATCCTTAGTTCTAAGTCCTGGCCCTGGGACCTGGTTAGCGGTTTACGACTGTCACTCAGTTGATGGTTTACGAGTTTGGTGGCAGTTATACATAAAACTGGCGAATATAAATTATTTTGACATTTTTCTGTCATTTCGTTGTTATTAAAATTAATAACCAAAAGCAGACACACACACTTGGAGAGCGCTACATTGAGGAAGTGGAACTGATGTCCTGGCGACATTTTCAACTGTAGACTCTGCAGCCCTAAGATGGCACAAAAGAATTGCAGTTTTATGGCCAATGACACTCAAAAAGTTTGCTAACGAGGCTGTGACTTTATGTGATTCACTAAAAGTGTATTCGCAACAGTTATTGTTGAAGTAACTATTCTCAATGCGGACACACGTCCATGTATCGATTTATTCCCACTTATGAGATAGTCAGAAATTCGCAGATGGTTTTATGATGACTTAGGCAATTAGTAATGGTGAAGCGAATTCGATTATATTCGTTACTAGAGATACGTATCATACATTCGCAACGATGTTGAGGAAGTTAGCCTGCTGATCCGAAATATGGTTTCGTGTAGCAGATTTCGTTGACATTTAAAATGGTTGTTTTCAATCTGGTCAAATGCAATGGCTGCATCCGATGGGACTCATCGTTGCTGGAATTCGTTCTGCTGATATCCAAAATTCTTAACTTCCTCCTAACTATAGGCCTTCTTATTTGTCCAATTCTTATCGACTACTATGGGAATGTCTCCTTCATATTAACCCTCCGATGAGCGGTGTGTGAAAATATGACAAAACGAATGTTTTAGTCCGTTTGAAAAAGTGCGGGTACCTTAATTTATTACCAAACAAAAGTAATGAAGAGCATTCTGGTTTGCACTTATACATTTGCATAGAATGTTCGTTGAGGCATATACTACGAGTAGATGGAGTGGAAAATGACCTCCTTGGGAATTACATTTTTTTTTTTTTTAAATGTTTTTTTTTATTATTCAATATAGTCCTCTTTTAGTTTGATACACTTATTTCAGCGATTTTCCAACTTCTTGATCATGTCCGAAAAGTAATTTTCCGGAAGGTCTGCAAAATACTCCTCAGTGGCGTCGATGATTTCCTCGTGTGAGCTGAATTTTTTATTGATGAGCCATCTTTTGAGGTTTGGGAAGAGATAATAGTCCGAGGGATCCAAACCCAGTTACCAATCGACGCCAAAAGTCCGCCCGATTCCGCATCAGCAAGTCCAAACACTCTTTCGAAGTGCTCTCGCGTTCGTGTTTTTGGTCATTCGCATATGCAGAATATGCAGAATATGCAGAATATGCAGAATATTACAGAGTGTGCGCTCAGTATTAATCTTTGTGGTATCTGCTAGCTCGCGCACCTTCACTTTCCGGTCAGCCAACACCATTTCATGTATTTTTTTGACATTGTCCTCTGTAACCGCATCGGAGGGCCTGCCGCTGCGGACTTGATCGGTAGTGGGGTTGCGGCCACCACGAAACTCTCGAAACCCATATTTGACGGTGTAATCTGACGGAGCATTAGCCCCATAATATTTATCCAACTTTTCTTTTGCTTCCTTCGCCGTTTTGCCTCTCAAAAAATAATGAACGAAAATCTTTTTTGTGCATACTCAACATGATGCCAATCACGTCAACAACAATCAGCTGTCAAAACAAAACTAAAGACAGTATCGCATTCTGGCGGCCAAGGAGGTCGCTTTTCACTCCATCTAGTAGGACGATTGGATATGCAGCATTGGTATCGAGGTTTATGTTGCGGTTTTGAGGAAGAAGCGCAAAGACAGCACGATGAACATGTGGAGGCTACCTCAGCATATGGCTTTGGTTGAGCTATATGGTTTGTTATGTTTCATGTACATTTCGAGTATTCTTACAACGACATTGAAAAGTTTCATTGCTTGCGTGATGTGAACAAACCTAAGAATCAACGGGCAGGTCACCCGATTCATCATGTGTGACATTATCAGTTGGCGAGCCAATTCAATGACAAATGAACGGCGTTTGTCGTTGTGTTATGCTGGATTCAACTCATCATAGATGATGACATCAAGCATATTGTAAAACATTGCCAACGGCCCCCGATTCGTCGAACGCTTAGAATGGATCTGATCCATTTTGTCTACGCCTGCTTTGAATTGATTGTAATCCAATATTTGATCCGACTTTGATACTTCCGATCCGATAGTGAACGATAGACAACATGACTACTGGCTTCTTTGGCTTTGCCATATAGGAACACAAAGCGACATTATTATTGTGAAAGCAAAAGATGGTACTGAGTTTTGGGTTGAGCAATTGAGGAGGGATGAAGGTCGTGTTTTTTCTAACGTTACCCACAAATGCCACATTTCGATCCATCAACATCTCTGCCAAATTTTATGACGAAAAGAAGTTGTCAGCGTAAACTGTTCTGCCGCTGGCCATATATTTTTCCATTAATTTTATGACAACCCGCTCATCTTGGTGCGTCTCTCGTTGGCCACCTGGTGGTTTTTCCGTATAAATTATTCCTTTCAGGGGATAATTTGACACGGAATCGCAGACCCAACAAACCTTTTTTCCGTATTTCGCGGGCTTACTCGGAATATATATAACACCTGACAGTCCGCCGTATGAGCCGTACATCGTCTATTGCCGCAGATTTGCTTTTTTTTTTTATAATGAACGCGCGCAAAACCCCTTGTTTTGTACCCTTAAAATGTTTCTACACGGCGCGGGCGAAGGAAATCTAGCGGGGAAGAAAGGACAGGTATCGATGTACATAGTTTTTGAATGTTTGTAAGTTATAACGACCAGTAAACACAGAGATCGGCAGGGCATTCCATAAACGAGTTGTACGGCTTAGGAATGAACCACGATATTTTAGAGTACGTCTGAAAGTGGGCTTGAGGGTATACTGATGAGCATTCATAGCGAGACGTGTGTTACGGTTGAAAGATTAATATCATCAACAATGTCGTGAGGTGGCCTGCCATCGACTGTGCAACCAACGCTTTGAGTTGTTCCTAAGATTTTTTTGCAGACTCCTGCCATATTTCTTGCATTGGAACGCGGGCGCATAGTATTAGCTACCGCTAAAATATCATCGAAGGAAATGTTCCCACTGTGCTTGATGTTCTTGCTTCTTTCTGTCGCGTGGTGGTTCCTTAAGAACTTTAATGATTAAGGAGGCAGCTGATGGCACAACACTGATAGCAGCCTGACGATTTTGAATTGTAAGACACACAGTAATCTTCAATTCTTTCCAGTCTGATGTTGCCTTTGCGATGTCATCACCGACTTTCTTGGGCGACAATCCCAAAGGACCGATCTTTAGCTCAAGAGAAGACGTCGCACCAACTTCACCACCGACGCATCGCAAGTACACTAGCTTAATTTCAGTAGGATCGAATTTTGGAGGCATTGTGGTTCGTTATGATCTAGCCAATCTCACGAAACGAATGGGCGGAATGGCGACTTCAATGGAGCACTGGTGGTGGAAATAGCGATAAAACAAAGTGAGACAGGAGACATTTCGTCGGTGCTCGAGGGTGTCAATTGATTGACTGATATTAGTATCACCAATGAGTTTTATCGCACGGTTTTAGGAGCACCTGGCCAGATGTGGGCATTGTACTCCAATTTTGGACGGATGAATGCCTTATATATTGTGGCCTGATCTGAGGGGGTAAAATATTTCTTACATCGCTTGAGGAAACCTAGACATTTCGCAGCATTTTTGACAACATCGAATATGTGGTCATTCCAACGTAAGTTTTCATTGACACACATATCGAGAATGGAAAGTTTATCGGTTTCGACGATGCAAGTGCCATCCATGGATAATGGCTGGGTGTTTAAATTTCGGTTTAACGACAGCAGACAGCATTGTATTTTGGAAGCATTAAATTCTACTCTGTTAGTAGTTCCCCAATTAAGTAGTTATGCTGTTAGTATTGGAATTTAAGGAGCTTAACATACGCTGCCGTTGCCGTTCTTCAGCCGAAGAGCAGTTCGGAAACGAGTATGAAAAGCAGAGAGTGCTGTTGTCAGCAAAGGATTATAATGGATTAGAAGTAGCAGACAAGAGATCATTAATGAAAATTAAAAAGAGTGTCGGAGACAGAACGGAGCCCTGGGGCACACCAGCATTTATTTTGTGAATATCAGACTTGAAACGGTCCAAGACAACTTGAATTGAACGTTCCGAAAGGTAATTTCTAATCCATTGAAGAAGAGAGTCATCGATCCCCAAAGCACACATTTGCGACAAAAGAGCCTGATGCCAAACTCTGTCAAATGCCTCAGTAATATCAAGTGCAACTATCTTGCTTTCGCCAGATAGATGCACGCTTTGGTTCCACTTTTCGGTGACACATGCCATCAAATCAACAGAGGACCTGTTGCTACGAAAACCAAACTGCCGGTCATTCAGAAGCTTTCGTGTTTGGAGATATTTCATGAGCTGACGGTTTATCAGAGTTTCCATGGCCTTGGAGAGAAGGGACGTAAGTGCAATGGGTCTCTAGGAGGAGAGAGAAGAAGATTCGCCTTTTTTAGGGACGGGCTGGACAAATGCTGTTTTCCATCTGTTCGGAAAGAGTCCTAAAGAGTAGGATTGATGAAGCTTTGTTGAAGCCTCCCCGGACGTGTGTTACCCATATCGAAGCGGATGTATGGGGTCAAGTGCTTGAACCGGTTGAAGGACATGGTGACTTTCTAGATGGGCGTATTGTAACTCGCCTACAATTCTTTTACTGGCTGCGAATCGGCGTGGAACACACCAGCAAACAGCAACGTCCCAAAGTAGGCATACATGTCGTCCTCGTTGGTCATCAACCAAACTCGCTGTTTTTTATTGGGATGCGCTTCGTTCCATGGTCTAAAGTATTCCAATGCTTTTCGATTAGTTTCCTGCACGAAACAACGATTTGAAGATGGCTCGGTGATGCGGCAATGTTCCTCATAATGGCCTCTTATGTGTAATCGTTGGCACATTATGCGAACGTGGCTTTCCAGAAGGTGGTGGATTCGCATTCCATATCTTGCCATCTTTCGAACGGTAAGCCTCTTCCTGAACGTAGTCTGGTTCAACAGCACTAGATAAGGGGACTGCCGTTGGTGCTTTTGTTTATAATTCTTCCACATATTCATCATCGTTATCATCCAAAACGGCCTCTAACTCAATCTCTTGTTCAATATCGGACGCCTCATCTACATTGCCATCTTCTTCTGGTATGTGCATAGTGTAGTCTTGATCGTCCAAGTCGTCATCTGATTCTAATGGGTCGAATTCCGACCCCATAATTTGTCCAATTTGCGTCTCAAGTCGCTCTCGTTCTTCCGGATTAAAATTTGCTGCATTACGTTTACGAACCAAATTTGTCATAATATCAACCTCACTGATAGAAAACTAAAAAACACTTGAAAATAATCTAATATCAAATCACCAGCCAATTTATTTTCGATATTCGTACTATGAATCCTAGGCATCAACTATCGTAAACGTATTGCTTACCATTACTTGGTATTCACCTCAGCATATTTGAAGAAGTCATGGACTGCTGCTACTCAGAAATACTAAGAAAAAAACTTGAGCACATTTCAGAACCGGTTTGGTCTGGCCAGACCCATACGCTCATCCGAGGGTTAATCTGTAAAAACTTGATCCAATGTTGGCGGGTATTTTTACTCCTATCGTCTGCAGAACAAGTCGTTCAGCTGATACACTTTCTGCACTCCTTGCTAAAAGCTCCTGGTGACTGCAACAAGAGATGGTTTGGTTCCATTATACAGGATGTCCCAAAAATTAACGTCAAGCCAGAAACGGGTGATAGGTCAAGTGGTGTCGGTTATCACAAAATTAAAAAAAAAATCTATTGTAAGTCATGTACTTTTAAAATTATTGGCACTCAAAAAAAAATCGAGATATCTGACACCCTGTGACGATCTTTCAACTACTGTGACCCCAAATCTTTACTCTTCTTCGATTTTTTTTTGTCATGTAATCCTGAATAACTCTTCCGTAAATTACAGTCCAAAATTGAAATATAACTCTATCGGTTTTAACTAAAATAATGCTTTTTTGTCCATCCATGTATCTAAAAATCATTAATCACCCAACTTGAACTGACTGTACTGACAAAAACATGTACTATGCCATTTTGGCCAAGTAACTTTAAAAGATGGCGTATTTAGTCTGGATTCCAAAATGGTATGACACTTGCTAGACTGACGCTTAATTGAGGACAAACAAAATATTTTGTTAAAGAAACCCGATTGATAGTTAATTCTTTTTAATACCACCTTGATCAAAAATTTTCCGGAATTTATTCAGAAAATTAAAAATACAAGTTTATTCATCTAAATCTATATTGTCAACTTCAAAGTAATCCCCATCGACTGCAACACAGTCTGCCAGCGCTTGATCCAATCCTCGAAACATTTTTTATATTCGGTTTTCGCTATGTCCATACGTGCTTCCTGCGATTTTTCCATTACTTCCTCTCGGCTGCTGAAACGCGTTCCCCGTAGTGGTTTTATAACTCGATTGAACAGAACGTTCCATGGTTTTTAACGTAAGCTACCTGTCACGTGGACCTTATGTTTACGACATGCCCATACATCCATAGGGATCAAGGATACGCCTTGCCATTGCTCGCCACTAATTCTTTTATACCAATTCGGAACTGTGTTGGAGGCACAAGTTCCACCCTCGGTATGAGTCGAGGCCGACCTAAAACCTCTTACTGTTCTTAGGGTCACAGCACCCAGTACTTATTTGCTAGTCTGCAATTGGTTAAACCAAAGGAAAACCCTTCCCGCGATTTGGGTTTAAACCACAGCCACCATGACGCTCCCACAAGGGGGCCTACCTCTAACAAGTCAGGCCCGGACCGAAATCCGGGGGGCTCCTGACTCCCATGGTACCGTGATTTAAGTCCTGGTATGGACTACCGGTGGTCAAGCCGCCAACAAGACCTGTGACCGGTAACTTCTTACTGGTCAAATCGTAGCAACCATTTAGAGGCAATATCTGAAGATGTTTACGATAAGATCAGTAATATGCTCTGCCCCCGCTTTTTATTAGACAACGTCATTGATCGGCGAAGCCTTGATAATTGGGCGGGGGCCCACTCGATTGAACAGAAAGAAGTCACACGGAGCCAAATCAGGTGAATTCGGTGGCTGTTGGATGGTATTTGTTGCAATATTTTTATGATTTGTTTCGTAGCCTACGTAAGGTTTGTAAATACTCGTTATGTAAGCAAAATCGTAGTACCTAACTTATTTAAGGCAACATTAATTTAAATAAAGTTCAGTTCGTTGAAATTGTTGTGTTGTTATTGACTTCCCCCCACCAGTAGTAAGGCGTCAAAACGTTCTCAAAGAGGGCGTCTCGACAAAGGCTTCTGGGTTTTCTCCACCCCAAACTCGGCAATTTTACTTGTTTAAATATCCATTTAACCAAAACTGGGTCTCATCGGAGAACAAAACAAACAAATCAGGTTTTCGGCCCATTCATCGAGCCTACGACGCGTATAATGGTCACCGAGTTTCAACTCTTGCACTAGCTGAATCTTATAAGCTTTTAAGCCAAGATCTTTCCGTAAAATCTGCACAGCTCCAATTGCTGTGCACGATGGCGAATCGACTCATTCGGATTCACCTCAACACTGTGCTCCACAACGGCAATGACTTCTTCTGGTCGCACTGTTTGTCGTCTTTTGGGATGCGTATTATCCACTAGAGTGTACGTGGTGCGAAAACGATTCATCGTGTCTCGAATAACTTCCTCAGATGGACGATTATGTCGACCGTAAAATGGACGTAGCAACGATAAGTTTGACGAACCGAACCATGGTTTTCAAAATAAGTTTGCACAATTTACACGCGTTGTTCTGGCGCTAATCTATTCATCGTAAAATGGCAAAAAGTACTAACCACAAATCAACTTTCAACTGTCAAATTGACAATCTGTAGAAACAGTGTTGCCAGTTTAAAAACCATACCTCTAAAAAAAAGACACGCTTTTGCGGCTTAGATCCCAGCAACATGTCACACAGATAGAAGAAGTAGTAGTCGAAGAAGGGATCGTCCACATTTCTGTTGAAAAACCAAGTAATCTAGGTTTCATAATATTGTACAGTATCCCTATTTATTTAAATAACTGTGTTGTGTCACACCTAACACTAATACTTCCAAAAATATTCCCAGTGGTTTTTTTTCTTTCTCAAAAACCTCGGGCAAAAAAATTATCTCAAATTAAAAACAACATCAAATAAATGTATAAAAAAAAATGTTGTTTCAATTTTTCCAACGCTCCTTTCATCGCATTGTGTTAATCCCTGGCAACATACCTCCGACATAATTGCATACATTCTGACATCCATAAATCTCCCACAGACGGACAATAATTCTTCACCAGTCACTTCAACAATACAAATAAAAGCAGAAAAAAAATTCTTTAAATCATAAGCCCGCTGAAACATTGGGAAAATCGGGAAAACATTTAAAATTCCCAAACCCGACGGAAAAAGGGAGAGATCCAGCAAAACAGAAAACTAATCGCGCCGGAAACGCCCGAAAAAAAAACTCATTTCGGCGCTCTAAATTATGACATTTAGAGGGAAAATATCAAAGCAATAAAATTCACCAGAGAATTGGATAACAGAAAAAAAAAGGAGAATAAAAAGGAAAAACTCGAAATAGAAAACAAAAAGTGTGCGTCTTGCTTAACATCATACAACCAGAGGGCGGTATGTTAATTGCACACCCTCCGTGTCCAATCATCAACAACATGGTCCGCGAGGTAATATCCTTTCAACAACAGACGTTACAAAGGACTTGGCTAATAGCTGTGACGGTACTTAAAAAAAAATTGAAAACACAAATTCCAGCGTCCTTTGTCGAACCAAAGAAATGATACCACATCTCACACCCATCAAAGTATATGAGTACGAGTAACTTTCGAAGGTACGAATATGTTCCGCGTCTCGACTCAATACGTGCGTCGATACGATGCGATACAATCCCTTTGTTGGGTTCCGGTTTTGAACACCATGATGGCAATGGCAACGAATCCAATCAGAGACTGTGGTGTGCAAGTGAAACATTCCCTGAAAGGACCCTCGATAATTGAATATTAAAATTTAGCCCCGCAATGGCACCACAGACCGTTCCAGACCGACATCATCACCCTTACCACCGTCACCATCCTAATTCTGCGATAGCTGAATGTAAAGATTTTTTGAAATTTCATAAAATATTTATAAGATGCGGCAAGCAGCAATAAAGGTTATCCCGGAGACTGCTAATGGCAGCTAAGGATGTGGTGATATCGGTGATGGTTGGTTGGTGAGGTTGGAGTGTTAAAAATTATTATTTATGGCGTCTGCTATGGATAGGTTCGTTTTGTATCAGAAGCATTCAGATCTGAGATCTCACAACTCCAAGATACTCGCACATATCACAACTAGAGTTTACCTTTTCTTTTCAACCATTGCAAACGTTTTGTTCAATTTGAATTGCAAAGAAGTGCCAGTGTGCTAACATAATTTATTCTAATTTAATGGATGAGTAGGTCTCATGAGAGAATGGATACAAGACAACGTTTTTCAGTATTTCACTTTTCATCATCATCTTCGCAATCTTCATGAATAATAAATTTTCTAAATATTAAAACTGGTGAATATACCTTGTATTTGATTAGGTGCAGCGGTGGCGACGGTTTCGACGCACGGTGGCAGTGGTATGGTAACTAATCCCTTGTTAGGTCGGGGGCAAATTGAGCATGTGTCAAAGAAATTAAAGCCTTTTGACACAGACATGATAAGCCAATTAATTTTTGAGGTACTCGTATGTGTACATAATTCGGTGAGATTTCATTATCCAAGGATGTCAAATCATTCTGAACTTCAGATAGAGGGCTAGAAATGCGTAACAGTTTAGTTTGCTGTCACTAAATGTGTCTTGTAAAATCGCCATCAGAGGTCAATGTATCATCCACAGATGGTAAACAGTCGTTAAAACTCCTCAAATCAATTTCAGCTTTTTTGGACTTTTGAAAATTCAACTCTAATCTGATTCGGACTTGACACCGAATTTGTTTCTGTTGATGAAAACCAAACGTTTCCGCGTAGTCACAGTAAGCATATTGTTGTATACTTTAACATATATGATACATATGCATGTAACACATTGGCTGAAAAGTCCGTGCCGTTTCTAAGAGATGGCACCACTTGAATTAAATCCATACCATTTTCAGTTAGTACCAACTTTCGAAAGATACGAGTCGGACGATTAGTTCTCGAGATATACCGTTGTGAGTGAAGCAACTTTTGTTATTGTGAAAAAAAAAAATGGATTCAAAGCAATTTCGTGTGTTGATTTATCATTGCTTTTTGATGGAAATGGCTTGATAAGTGTTACCCGGACTCTACACAAGCCGAACAAACCATTCGCAAGTGGATTGAAAAATTTAAAAGTGGTCATACAAGCACCGAAGGTGATGCACGCAGTGGACGCCCAAAAGAGGCTGTTTCAGATGAAAACATCAAAAAAGTCCACAAAATGATTACGAATGACCGTAGAGTGAAGTCCAGATATCTGAGACTCTGAAGATATCAAAAGAGCGTGTTGGATATATCATACACGAATATTTGGACATGCGAAAGCTCTGTTCAAAGTGGGTGCCGCGTTTGCTTACAGTCGACCAAAAACAACAACGTGTTGATGATTCAGAGGAGTGTTTAACCTTCATCTCATCCTCAAAAAAACTTACGTTCTCTACCCTCGTGTGGGATTTTAATGTATTTTCTAAATTCTTTTTTAAATTAAACCGAAAAATTGCTTTTATAATTTATTTCTAAAATAACAAGAGAAGATAGGTAGGTTCAAATTAATTTTTCTTGAATGCATTTTACACATACATTTCGATTATGTTGATTTTTACATGCAGCTTTTGTGCAAAAACAACAAATCGTTTCATAGACATTATTTTTTTTGGCGGATTTTTCTTCATAGCAAACGTGACATCTTGCTCTGCCTTTAATTTGTGGTAGAACGCTTCTTGACCGTTTTGGTGGATTTGTTGAAGTTGATGCAGAAACATCCTCTAAAGGTGACGAGGGTGAACTTTCTTCCAAAACTGTTGCAAGCAATAAAGCAGACGATGCTGATCTTGGCTTCGCACTTCTAGCTTCCATAATTGGTTTTGCAAGGGATATTCCAAGTTCACGTAGAAAATTCCTTCTTACTGTTGTTTTTTGTGTTGCTTACCAATTCGGATTCACTTCTTTGAAAATAATTAATGCATTCAAAGCAGAAATGTCAATTATGTTTGCAAATACAGCCATTGGCCATCTGTTAGATTTTCTTTTACAGCTGTAACAAGTGAGCATTTTGTCAACCGTATCCACACCGCCTATATTGAATGAAAAAAAAAAGCATTAGAGGGTCTTGAAATTTCAAAAAGTAGTATATGAACAAACCTTTTGTTTTATCGTAATAGGCTATAATCGCTGGTAACTTTTTTTCAGTCGATTCGATTTCAATTGAGTTATGTAAAAGTACTTTGCATCACGGTACACTTATTTTTCCGTCCAATGTACGAAACAAGTGCTGTGTTTTGGGTAAATGCAAAAGTAGATTCATACAACGGTCTATTTTTGCATTCAAGAAGCTTTGGTGGGATGTTTCTTTTATTTTTTCTCATCGTGCCAACCATTGTAATGCCCTTTGACAACAATTTTTGCCCAAGCTCAAATGAGGTAAAGAAGTTATCCATTGTTATGTTGTGACCTTTCAAGCCATTAATGGGATCCAAAACTACTCGTTCGCCTTGTCTTTTTTCACTCGAACTGGCTCCAATCGCCTTTCACAAATATGGTTGGATTTTCCAAACATAGCAGGTATAAGAACAAACCAGCAAACCACGAAAGTTACATCTTCCACGAAAACCAAGTAATTGTTCGTCAACTGTCACACATTCATGTGGATTGTAGTAGTCACTCAATAAATTGGACCATTTATCAAATATATCCCGAATCGGTGCAAATTTATCTGTATATTCATCAGAACGAATAACTCGATTCAAATACTCAAATGTTTTCTTCGACATAATTGCCCTAAACACTGGACGACCGTTAATATCATCAAACAATTCAATTGTAGTTTCGTTTTTCGATCTAAAAGTAAAAAAGTCAAGAATCAGTTGAAATAAGAAAGAAAGCAACTACGACTTACCTATAAACACCAGCTAAAATCAAAACACCAATATATGCTTGCAACATATTCGAATCGATTTGTTTGAAATCCTTACCATATGTTGCTTGTGCATACGCATTTGAATGCTTCAAAATGGTATTTTCAATTTGTGGTGGGAAGAAAAGCAAAAAAGCATCTTTGATGCTATCAACACGAGCTTTGGCATATCTTGTTGTTCCAGGATGAAGCGAAATTATATTTTTATTCCGCAATCTAGCACTTTGGTGCTGAAATGGCTGCAGTTGCCAAACAATGCAATCTTTCGAAACAAGCAGTCGATCCACATTTTCAACTTCGTTGGTTTCATTTGAACCACTCGCTTGCTCTTCGTCAGAATCGCTATCGTCTGAATATAAGTTATCGTCATCATCAATATTCTCTTCTGGCACAAATTCGTCATCACTGTTTCCAGAAACATCACTGATATCGCCACCGCCTTCATTCAAAAATGCTTCCGTTTTTTCCTCTGTCAGATATCTTGCTTTTGACATTGTTATCTTTTATTATTTTTGTAAATTTCACTAAATATACAAACGATATTCACTTGCTACAACACTTAACGCAAATGACTTTTTATATGACATGCACTTACTGTCCATATGTGTAGAAATCTATACATGAGGGAACACAACGTATTTAGTGCATTATTAACCGCCATAAATATTTTTATAATGGGGAGGTACGATGAAAACGATGGCAAAATTGAATAAATTCGGCTCCGAATTGCTCCCCCACCCACCGTATTCACCAGATTTGGCCCCCAGCTACTATCTCCTGTTCGCAGACCTCAAAAGAATGCTCACCGGAAAGAGATTTAAGACCGATGAAGAAGTAATCGCCGAAACAGAGGCCTATTTTGAGGCTAAACCGAAATCGTCCCACAAAACTGGTATCGAAAGATTGAAAAATCATTTCAATCAGTGTATCGCCCTCGAAGGCAAGTATATTGACAAATAAAGTTGAATTTTGCAAAAATTTTGTCTTTTACTATATAACGGCACTGACGGCACTGCAGCCAATGTGTTATATGTACGTAAGATGATATAAAGATGATTTAAAGAAAGTCAATCGAGTGTTTTATTAAATTACCACACACCCCTGCCAAACATCACCATCAAACCGGTAACTCCGATTGCTACCAAATTCTAAATGAAGTAGTTTCGGCACTAAATTTGACTGTGGACCGAAACATAAACAAGATTTAGATTTAGATTTTATTGATAGATTTAAAAAGTACTTAACAATTTTTATAACTTCATAGTTAGACTTATGTGCAGAAAAGTGTGTTTTAAAAGTTGTATACATAGTTGAAGTAAGCTTAAAGTGATCGATTTGACCTCGTGAGAAGGTCAAATCGATCACTTTAAATAAATCGCTATGATAGGTGCCGTGACATAACGCCAAGCAACATAAGGCCAAATTATTTTGAGACATAAGACCAAGTACGTATTAAGATATAGGCGCCTGCCAGACATATTTCGTTCAACGATAAAATTGAGATAAGAATACCCCACAGACTCGCTCATAGGCGCCTGCTCGACAGTTGTTGACATACCCTGTTACATACCCATACCCATCTGAAGACCTATCTTTTTTCATCGCTTCCATTCCCATTTCTACTAAGGAATGCCTCTTCTTAGATCGGCTAACAGACTCTAGTCTATGCCAAGTCAGTGGGGTTTACAACTATATGGAAAGGCAATTAGACCTTATCTTCACAACTGATCCCATCAACTTCTCAGTATCGTGTTGTATCCTATCTCTTTCAGCTATTGACAACTTTCATCCTCCACTTCTTCTCTCATTTTTTCACAACTCGCCCCTTCAATCGCCTCCCCCCGCAGTTCTATTTTCTTACAATTTTCACAAAGCTAATTTCCGTAAAATTAATACCTATCTAAGCAGTGCTTCTTTTGAGTTTACCAATCTATCTCTGGTTGATGCCCTCTTCATTTTTTACAGAGAAATACGAGGGCGGATCAATAAGTCCGTGACTTTTGGATTAAAACACAGATTTTTTGATAAAAAAATAATTTTATTTTTCAACGTAGTCTCCCTTGAGCTCTATACACTTTGTCCAACGCTTCTCCAATTTTTTTATCCCTTCCAAAAAAAATGATTTGTCGAGGTCCTCATTTTTGCGAGATGACTTCATCATTGGAGTCAAATCTTTTTCCACCAAGCCATTTCTTCAGGTTTGGGAACAAGAAGTAGTCGCTCGGAGCCAAATCTGGACAATAGGGTGGATTAGGGAGCAATTCATAGCCCAATTCATGGATTTTTGCCATGGCAACTGCACATGTGTGCACCCTTGCATTGTCTTGGTGGAAAAGAACTTTTTTCTTGGCCAAATGAGGTCGTTTTTTTTTCAAATCGTCATTGAATCGGTTCAATAAGTTGGCATAATATTCCCCATTGATTGTTCTTCCCTTTTGAAGGTAGTCAATGTGGATTATCCCGCGTGCATCCCAAAAAACAGTCGCCATAACTTTATTGGCTGACAAACCCACCTTGGCCTTCTTTGGCGCCGATTCACCCTTAGAAACCCACTGTTTTGACTGTTGTTTGTTCTCTGGTGTGTTGTGATGGATCCATGTTTCGTCCACGGTTACAAAACGGCGCAAAAACTCCTCCATATTGCGATTAAACAACGCCAAACCTTCCTGTGAAGTTGTTACACGATTGCGTTTGTGGTCGACTGTGAGCAAACGCGGCACCCATCTTGCGGAAAGCTTTCTCATGCCCAAGTGATCATTCAAAATTGAAACCACTGAGCCATGCGAGATCCCTACGGCTTCCACAATCTCTCGCACTTTCAACACCATAACTGGGCGTCCAGGAGGTTCGGCATCTTCAGTGCTTGTACGGCCACAACGAAATTCAGTAAACCACTTTTTTACCATTGAAATCGATGGTGCAGAGTCCCCATAGTATTTATCAAGCTTAGCCTTGGTCTCGGTAATGGTTTTTTTTCGCAAGAAATAATGCTTAATAAGCACACGAAATTCACTTTTTTCCATTTTCTCCTCAAATTAGTGAGTAGTCTGATAAAAATAGCTGTCAAACACAAACTAACAGACGCAGCAAGTTTAAATTTTGACAGGAGTCAACTGACAGATGCCTGTTGACAGGAGCAGTGTTGCTGTTTTAGTAAAGAGGTCAGAAATTCAAAAAGTCACGGACTTATTGACCCGCCCTCGTATTCAAATCCATCTCCCTTTATGTGCCTTACTCCCGCCATAAAACTTCTTCTACATCCCCTCCTTGGTATAATCGTAAACTTCGCTCGCTATGAAACAAAAGAAATAAGTTATGGGCGGTATTCCTTCGCACCCACTCTTCTTCCGACTATTCAAACTATCTAGGTACATATCTTCATTTTATTGAACTCTTTAACTCTCTCTATCAGCGCTACCTGAATAGTGCGCAAACCAATCTCCTTTTTTCAATTTGTCAATTGCAAAAGTAAGACTGAAGGTTATCCTTCCTCCCTCGCTTTCGAAACCAAATCTTCAAGTGATCCTCATACCATCGCCAACTTTTTTGCTACATTTTTCAAACAATCATTTGCCAAAAACTCCTTCGTACTCAAAATTTCAATCCTGCAGTTATTGAAGAAAAGTTACTAAATCTTAAAGATGAATTTGTACCTGGCCCAGACGGACTCCCCGCCATGTTTCTTAAGAAATGCTCTTCCAATTAGTCTCTACCCCTTTCCTACCTCTTTCGTCTATCACTTACACAGGGTGAATTTCCCCAGATTTGGAAGACCTCTTTTATAATCCCGATACACAAAAAGGATCTAAGCAAGAAGTTACCAATTATCGTCCCATTGCTATACCCAAACTCCTTGAAAGTATTTTATACGAAGCGTTAAGCTTCAAATTATTTCACCCCGATAACATGGTTTTCTAAAAGGTAGATCAACTACCACAAATCTCAGCCTTAGAAAATGGCAAAGAAATCGATGTTATCACAACTGATTTCACTAAAGCGTTTGATAAGATATCTCATAAATTGATCCTCTTCAAATTGTCTGCTCTCGGCTTTGAGCCTCTTTTTTTAAAATGGATTTCTTCTTAACTGATAAACCGGTATTATAGTGTTCGGTTTAGATCCGCCCTTTCTGTTCCATTCCTGGCCTCATCTGGAGTTCCACAAGGCAGTAATCTTGGCCCTCTTCTCTTCATTCTTACTATCAACGATGTTGAGAGTGTCATTAAGCACTCCTCCCTCTCCCTTTATGCTGACGACACAAAATTTTTTAAATCTATTTCCTCTTCCCATAACTCTGCCCTTCTTCAAGAAGATCTTGATCGGTTTTCAATCTGGTGCCTCAAAGACTGTCTGGAATTTAATATAGCCAAATGCCAATCTATAATCTTCTATCACGTAAAGGCAACCCGTCTCCTGCCCGACTTTATTTTCTCTATGGTCAATCAATTCCCCTGGTTCAGTCTTTTCAAGATCTTGGCATATTATTCGACTGTGAGCTTAATTTCCGTTCGCATATCGATAAGATGATCCTCAAAGCCAACTCATCACTTGGTCCAAGGAATTTTCCAACTCGTATGTAACCAGATCTCTCTATATTACCTTTGTTCGCCCCCTACTTGAGTATGCCAGTCAAGCTTGGTCCCCTTTTCACCGGGTTCATGTTTCCCGAATCCAGGGTATTCAACGTCGATTCCTCCGATTTGCCCTCCGTGGCCTGCCATGGAACGACCCTTTAATCTTACCTCCCTATCAAGACTGCCTCAAACTTCTAAATATGAATTCGTTAGAAGAACGTAGGAATATTGCTGACGTTCTTTTCATTCATCGTCTTCTCTCAGGTTTCATCGACTGTGCATCCATTTTGAACTCCATTTCCTTCAATACCAACCCCCGCAATCTACGTTGTCCTCGTCTCTTCTATCTACCGGTCCACCGCACCTCTTATGGCTCCAACGAACCAATCTCCCGAATGCTCCGAAAGGTCAACTCAAACCTCTCCCTTTTTCATTTCCACCTGAGCACTCCTCGTCTCAAACAAAATCTCCTCCATCACTTCCTTGGTCCCTAGCTCTTAAGTCTTTCTGTTAGTTTTTAAGTTAGATTAAGCTTGTATTAAGCCAATAAATGGGGGCCTCAGCCCCCACCAAAATTTAAAAAATTTAAATTTATGTTTAGTTCCCGTCACCGATACGGCGATGCCCCGAACCAAACGAAACACTTTCTCTCTCTGGGATCTGAATATCCCCGCTGTGGGTTCCTACCAGGTAGCACTTTGATGGCAGCTAAACCTGGGTAGAATTAAAAGGGCGCCACGTGAATGTTCGCCGGAATCACGAAACCTTTGCCAAAAACCCGAAGGAAAATCTTCCCCGAAGACGAAAAAAAAACGACCAGAAAAGAAAAAAAATGGAAGAAAATAAAAAAACTACATCTCCTTAACGTTATAAAAGCTCCGTAGGGGCTCGACGATTTTTTTTGTTTTGTTTTTGTTGTTTACGAAGCGGTACACTCGTCGATAGAGTGACCCGCTATTTTCACCGTCCCGTCTGTTCACGGGAATTCTCGCATGCGCTGCCTACCGGAGTCTTGATTTTCCAAACAAAGAAAAAAAACCAATTTTTACTTTTTTTTTCCACTACACTGCACTACACTATACTTATCTTTCGTATCCTAGCTGTTCTGTGCTCCTTCCTGCCACAGTTTCTCTACTCCTTCCGTCCCGCTAGTCTCGCTAGTCCTACTACACCAATGTCTCGTCACTGTATTTTCATTTATCCTCCTCCGTTTCGAAAGATAAAAAAAAATTGCTTTTCGCAATTTCCCAACAAACAAATTTCGCACAACCGATACCTTTACAAATGACCCTCTCTAATTGCTGGTCGTCCAAAAAGCATAGATAAACTAACTAGATGTCAAACTCTACTAATACTTTTGCAAACGCTTAACTTTTGCACAGACACACTGTAAGTGAATTCCAACACTTCTGCATCTCTATAACTTTGTCAAAATTTGCTAGAAGGAAAGCGATTTGCACGAATGGGTGTAATGGAGACGACATTTTTTTGATTAAAATGGACGTGGTTTGTGTCAAAGGAGAGGGAAATTGCCATTGATAACAATTTACACGTATTCACAGACAGGATCATACGGATAGGGGCGATCAGTAGAAAACCGGTTTTGATTTTCCAATATGTGGAAAGTTTGCCATCTAGGTTAGTTTATCTATGTCATAACTGGACGCGGGAGCGAACTCCAAGACTGAGGAGTTTAGTGTGAATGTGAAGAATTGTATGTTATGTGTGCGAGGCCTAGTCGGACACGGGTGCATACACTAGCAAAGTGTTGTCGCGAGAAATCCCGTCGTACGTTGGGTGTACTAGTGCTGAAGGAATGTGTGAGAGAGAGTGCGTGCGAATGTGTGTGTGTGTCTGGCGGGAGCTGTGGAACATAAAAGATCTGGAAGTCACTTTTTGGCATAGATAAACTAACCTAGATGGCAAACTTTCCAGATATTTGGCAGTTACGGCACTGAGTAAGCTTACCTTTTAATTTCTTCCAATTTACCTGTGTACGAAATATAGCACGATAGCGTTTTTTTTTTAAATCAGCCAACTTTACCGAGCCATTTTCAAACGAAACATTTTTAAACTGTGACACTATCACAGTAGTGATAGTTTTATATCAGTACATTTAAGACTAAGTTTTATCGTGCGGTTTGCTAAGAGATGGCGTAACTTGTATTATTCCATTGGAACATGCGTTCGAAAGCTGCTGTCATTGTACGCCATTTCTGTATATGTCATTCATTTGAAGCGTAAACAACAATAATTTTTATTCACTCAAATATGTCGAACTTTGTGCCTGAAAAAGTGTTTTTGCGGGGAATTATTCTTCATTACTTTAATGTGAAGAAAACTGCTGCCGAAAGTCATCGTATTTTGGTGGAAGTTTATGGTGAACATGCCCTAGCTGAGCGAGCGTGCCAAAAGTGGTTTGCAGGATTAAAAGTGGTGATTTTGGCTTGGATGACGATGAACGTCCTGGGCAGCCAAAAAAGTTTGAAGATGAAGAACTGGAAGCATTACTCTATGAAGATTGTTGCCAAACACAAGAAGAGCTTGCAGAATCTTTAGGCGTCACTCAAGCAGCCATTTCAAAACGTTTAAAAGCAGCTGGATATATTTAAAAGCAAGGAAATTGGGTTCCACATGAACTCAAGCCGAGAGACGTCGAAAGGCGGTTTTGCATGTCCGAAATGCTGCTGAAACGCCACAAAAGGAAGTCATTTTTGAATCGGATTGTTACTGGTGATGAAATATGGATCCATTACGACAACCCCAAGCGCAAAAAATCATATGTGAAACCCGGCCAACCAGTCAAATCAACGGCAAAGCCGAATACCCACAGCGCGAAGGTAAAGCTCTGTATTTGGTGGGATCAGATGGGTGTGCTGTATTATGAGCTGCTAAAACCGGGTGAAAAGATCAATGGACAACGCTACCGAACACAATTAATCCGTTTGAAGAGAGCAATGACCGAAAAACGCCCGGAATATGCGACCAGACACGAGGCAATAATTTTCCATCATGACAACGCTCGGCCCCACGTTACTATTCCGGTTAAGAACTATTTGGAAAACAGTGGATAGAAAGTCTTACCCCACCCGCCTTATAGCCCAGACCTTGACCCTTCTGACTACCATTTGTTCCGGTCGATGCAGAACGCCCTCACTGAAATACGGTTCACATCAGAGCAGAATATCAAAAATTGACTTGATTCATTCTTGGCTGCCAAGCCGGCGCAGTTATTTTCGAATGGGATCCACAAATTGCCAGAAAGATGGGAAAATGTCATATCTTCAGATGGGCAATACTTTGAATAATACTATTGTACACATTTTTTTTAAATAAACGTTCAAATTTTGAAAAAAACCGCACGAGTTAAGTTATATACCCAATAAGTTCGTCTTTAAGTAATTGTATTTCCATATCGTTCATGCCGTGGAGAATTACCTTAAAAACACTAATCCTTTAATGTCATGTGAAAAAAATTGACATTTTTCCTACTTCAATTGGCAGATTATTGCATTATACGTCGCAATGGAGTCACACACTATTTTAACACCGATTGATATTTTTTAATATAATAGTCAGTGATCTTCAAGGCCTTGAACATATTATGCACTTAATCACTTAATTTCTGCAATAGTTTGATGGGGAGAATAAACACTTTTTTGGATGACACACTAGGTGCGATTACATCATCCATATCATCAATATCACTGTCCGGATGGCATTGTAGTAGACTCCAGTAATTGGTTCTGGAGTCCTTACGAGCACTTGCAGTTTTCATTGTGACACGAGGAAAAAGGAATGTCTTACGCGTTTGGGAATTTGTTTTTTATTTATTTATTTATCTACTTTTTTTTAGTGTTTTTTTTTGTTTGTTCTATACACTTTTTTTTTAAGTCCAGATTAACCAGGGCGAGAGACGAGTTAAATGACATGCTTAGGCGAAAGCTCCGGGATGACTATCATTATTCAAATTCATTTATTTCAACGCAAATAAGAATAAAATAGAATTGAAAAATAAAATATATCAGTCCACTCATGTAATTACTAATAAATAAAGAAATTGTTTTAAAGAAATTTAGAATACAAAATTCATAAAAAACTAGTGCAAAAATTTAATCACATACTATCATCACTACTGTTGCCAATCAATCTTTTCTTCTTGGTTGATGAGATTTGGCTTTCATCGCTTACTATTATTTTTGGCGATTCTGATTCGATAGATGATAAACTACTGACAATTTCAGATGGAAGAGACTTGGTAATGAAATCGGTAATGAACATTTGTGTTTTGTTTTTGGTAAATCTTTGTATACCTCCTCATAATGAGCTAAACAATTGTTGATATCTCGCTGGTACCGAAGAGCCCGCTCGACATTAGGGTCATGTTGTAGAAAAAAATTACCTAATTTTCGCCCGATTTCAAGTCCTTCGTGGATGACTTTTGCTGTGAATGCAATTGGTTCAGTCTCCTCATCAGGACCGTTGTCTTGATCAATTGTATCATCAATCATGTTAATTAAATCATCCTCATCTAATTCTTCATCAGCCACGAGCTCTTCAATATCTGTTTCAGTTAAATTCTCGAAACCTTCTCCTCCCCCAGCATGCGCCAACTCAACTATCTGAGAATATTCATGGTCTAATGGTTGACAACAAATCTCACTATCACTACTTTTGGCCATACTTTTTTCCAACAAGCATTCAGCGTTGATTGCTTAATCTCGGAATATGATAATACAACTTGCTTAACACAATCCAAAATTGTAAATTTTTTCCAAGCATCCGTTACTGTTAAAGATGCATCATTATCAGTTTGTTCCAAAATATACCTTAAGGTTCGCTTGATATACAGAGCCTTAAAAGTAGAAATTATTCCTTGATCTTGTGGCTGCAATAAAGAAGTTGTGTTCTTTGGTAGAAATACAACTTGCACATTTTCATGTCGTAAATTTTGAGGATGGCCGGGAGCATTGTCAATTAGCAGAAGAACTTTACGGGCAAACCTTTTTCACTTAAATACCTTTTGGCATCGAGGACAAACAACTTACTCGTATGAAACCATTCGTTAAAAACCGTGGCAGTAACCCATGCTTTCTTATTGGCCATCCAATAAACCGGCAGGTTGTTGATATTTATCCCTTTAAATGCACGTGGCGTTTTTGATTTGTTAATAACTAATGGTTTTATTATATTATTACCTGAAGCATTACTACAGAAAAGAACTATTATACGATCCTTCGCTGCTTTATGACCACTAGCTGATTTGTGAGCTTGAAGTACAAACGTTCTTTTTGGCATTTTTTTCCAGAATAACCTCGTCTCGTCAGCATTGAATACCTGGTCAGGAGTGTATGCATTAGCTGCAATAATTTCAGCCAACTTTGCTGGGTATTCTTGGGCTGCATCTACGTCACCAGATGTTAGTTCACCTTTTAATCTTAGATTATGTAAAGAATGCCTTTGTTTGAATCTTTCAAACCAACCGTGGCTAGCTGATAAGGACGACTTCTTTCCAGCTGAAGAAGTAGATGGTAACTCATCCTTAATTTTTTCGTAAATCCGCAAAGTCTTATTTGTGATGGCGTTGGTATCAACTGGTATTCGCTTTTGAGCTTGATCTTCTATCCATATCATTAACGCCTTTTCCATGCTTTCAAAAACAATATCCCTTACATAAGAAGTTATGATTTTACTCGTACCAGTCCCAGCTGCTACACTTTTTCTGATGGAGCTTTCATTTTTTCTGATGCTTCTTATCGTGGCTTCATTCATGGCATACGATTTAGCAACCGTTGTTACCTTTTCTCCATTACATAGACGATCAAGAGTTTTAATTTTGGTTTCTAAAGAGATGACTTTCCTTTTCACGGGCTGTTTAATAACTTTCGACATGGTGAAGCTTTAACAATTTTAATTGAATTAGAATAACGCTACCAAAATTATAAAATAATATTACAAAACATAAACAATTATCACTTACCGTTAAATACGAATTTCTAAAAATTTCAGTTAAAAAAAAAACACCACAATATGTATGCATCTTTCTGCTGCTAAAGGATCACTGACCAATCAATATGTTGAACGCAAAAAAACTATGCAAAGGGATGACCACTTAATTAGATTAATGCCAGCGTGACCAGCATACATTTTTTTTTTCAACGGTTTTATTTTGGAAAACTAGTGAATTTAAAAAACGCGTAAAAGAGAAAAATAACATGCACATCGAGGGATAGGGGCTTGGGAAAAAAACGTGTAAAAGTGAAATCGTGTAAAAAAAAAGTACCGTGCAAATCTGGGGACAGGTGTACAGTTGCTTGCCCTCAGTCACTGCCATTGCTGTATTTGTCATATGGCACGGACGGTGGCTGAGGGTAGACAATAACTGAAGGATAGCGCGTAGTGTGAGTGAGAATTTTGTTGTAAGGGCGTAACACCTACCACAATTGGATTCGGTAAGCCAACGTCAGAATTTTCACTTCGCAGCCTTGCTTAGCATCGTCGGTGTTTGTGTTTTTTGTGTTTTTTGCGTTTGTTTTTATTTTCTTGTAATGACTCGGGAATTTAGGGTGGGCTAAAAAGTAATCACGTTTCTGCGTACTTCCACGTCTGTAAATTCAGGTCAGCTGTTTTGGCACTTAGTGAAATACAGGTAGATCCCCGCCCACACCTCTCAGATCACTATGATCTGAAGCTACCTGGCTACGAGCTAGTGCCATTATTTTTCTCTCATAGCGGTCTCGCCATTTACGTGCGTAGTGATGTAGCTTACCAAACTCCACCACAATGTAGTCTCTGTTCCAACAAGGAATTCAATTTCATGTGGTTAAAATTCCATCTCCGTAAGCAAATTATAAACTACTGCTTTATTTACAGAAGCCCCAAGCTGGACAGCAATTCGACCTTTAACGAGTTTGAAGCGCTGTTTGACTCCTTACAAAGAATTGTATCCCTGTACCCTCATACTGAAATCGTGATTACAAGCGATTGCAATATACACAATTCTGGGTGGCTTCGACATTCTGGACAGACAACACCCGAAAGACGGTGTGTTGAGATCTTCCCTGCGGAAAACACTTAACGCAGCTTTTAAATGAGCCCACGCGGATACCAGACGTTGATAGTCATACCGCCAACACCCAGGACTTGTTTTTAACTTCTCATCCTGATAAGTACTCTGTTGATGTGGTCTCCCCTCTAGGCTCGTCGGACCATTGTGTCATATCAGCTAATTTCTCGTACACCGACCACACAGTCAGAGAAAAGATTCCTAAAAGCACCGTATGGCAATTCGAGTAAGCCAATTGGAGTGGACTTAACAACTTCTTTAGGAAATTTAACTGGCAGTTATGTTTCCTCGATAACGACGTGGATGCCGCTCTGCTGATATGATCACTGACACTATTCTCTTCGGAATGAGATCCTTTATCCCTCATCGGATAGAGAGTATCAGACGACGCGAGCTGTAAAGAGGGTTAGGGAAGTGTTTTTTCGATCCTTCAATACCAATTACCAATCCGACAGAGGAAAACCGAAAAAAGTTTAAACGAGCCAGGAATGACTGCAACGTCTTTCTCAAGCGTGTGAAATTCCAATACGACCAAAAGTTGAGGCAAAAAATACAATAATGTCCCAAAGGTAGTAAAAGCTTTTGGTCATTTGTCGAAAACATCAGAAATTCTGCCTCATCCTCCATCCCAACGCTCATTTACAATGACATTCCAGCTGTCAACTCTTTGAACAAGGCCAATCTGGTTGCTGCACACTTTGCGGCCAGCTCAGCACTCCCAGATTGTGCTTTGTCTCCGCCTACATTTGAGTGCGTCGAATCTTCAGTGGAACAAATCGACTTTCGCACTCGTGCAGTAGCAAGAGTTCTCAAAGATATTAACATCCACAAATCCGCAGGGCCAGATGGTATATCTCGCCTCCTTCTGAAGAGATGTTCTTTCTCGCTGGCAAGGCCACTGCGTAAGCTTTTTTATCAATCGTACACCTTAGGACTCTTTCCGAGCAGATGGAAAAAAACAACAAGCCCGTCCCTAGAAAATGCTAATCTTCTTCTCTCTCCTATTACAGACATATTGAACTTACGTTATTTCTCTCCAAGGTCATGGAAACGCTAATAAACCGTCAGCTCATGAAATATCCCGAAACACGAAAACTTCTCAATGACCGGAAATATGGTTTTCGTAGCAACAGGTTCACTGGTGATTTGATGGCATGTCTCACCGAAAAGTGGAACCAGAGCGTATGTACATCAATCTGGCGAAAGCAAGATAGCTGCACTTGATATTTCTTAGGCATTTGACAGAGTTTGGCATCAGGCTCTTTTGTCGAAAATGCGTGCTTTTCGGATCGACGACTCTCTTCTTCAATGGATTAGAAATTACCTTTCGGAACGTTCAATTCAAGTTGTCTTGGACCGTTTCAAATCTGATATTCACAAAATAAATGCTGGTGTGCCCCAGGGCTCTCCTCTATCTCCTACACTCTTTTTAATTTTCATCACCGATCTCTTGTCTGCTACCTCTAATCCATTATATTCCTTTGCTGACGACAGTACTCTCTGCTTTTCATATTCGTTTCCTGACTCACGCCCCTGCCTTTCGGCTGTAGAACGGGAACGGCAGCGTATTTTAAGCTCATTAAATTCCGATATTAACAGCATAACCAATTGGGGAACTATCAACCGAGTGGATTTTAATGCTTCTAAAACTCAATGCTGTCTGCTGCCGTTAAAGCGAAATTTAAACACCCAGCCATTATCCATGAATGGCACTTGCATCGTCGAAACTGATAAACTTTCCATTCTCGGTATGTGTGTCAGTGACAACTTACGTTGGAATGACCACATATTCGATGTCACCAAAAATGCTGCGAAGTGTCTAAGTTTCCTCGAGCGATGTAAGAAATATTTCACCCCCTCTGATTAGGCCACAATATACAAGGAATTCATCAGCCCAAAATTGGAGTACAATGCCCACATCTGGTCAGGTGCTCCTAAAACATCTCTGCATCTACTAGACCGAATTCAAAACCGTGCTATAAAACTCATAGCTGATACTAATATCCGTCAATCAATTGACACCCTCGAACACCGAGGTAATGTTTCCTGTCTCACTTTGTTTTATCGCTATTTCCACCACCAGTGCTCCATTGAAATCGCCAGTAGCATTCCTCCCATTCCAACTTTCAACCGTTACACACGTCTCGCTATGAATGCTCATCAGTATACCTTCAAGCCCACTTGCGGACCTACTCTAAAATATCGTGATTCTTTCCTGAGCCTTACAGCTCGATTATGGAATGCCCTGCCGATCTCTGTGTTTCCTAGTCGTTATAACTTACAAACATTTAAAAACAATGTACATCGGTACCTGTCTTTTGTTCCTCCCTAAATTTCCTTCGCCCGCGCTGTGTACGAATATTTTAAGGGTACAAAAACCCCTTGAGCGCACGCTGATTATAAAAAAAAAAGAACTTAGCTCGTACGAAGCCGCATTGACTACCATGAACAATTTAATTGCATGCCGCGACAAACTGCCTTCAACTCGCCAGTAGATTTTAATTTTATCCGACATTAGCTTTATCGGTAACTAGTTGTTTCAGTTTTTCGTAACGTTTTTGCTTCTATTCAATAAGTTCTTGCTCCACTCTCGTAATTTTGTTAAATAAATCGCGAGCCATTTGAAATGGATATTGTCGATGTTCTTTTGAATTATTAGTCCAATTTGATTGGTCCTTCCTTTCGCTGTTTTCGGAGTTCTGGTCCATGTGCGCCTTGGTCTATTTAATACGCCGCGAGTATATCTTTTCAATGATAACGGCGACATATTATGATCGTAGTTAGTCTTAATGCAAAAGTGTTGCAGCTTAATCCTCAACTGATTCTCGATGCATTAGACCAGCTATATTTAATAAAGCGATTAGTTCGAAAATTTGTAGACGTCTTACTGATAACTTGAATGGAATCCTGTATTCTGAAGCCGTGGAAGTCGGCAAGCCCATGGTGACTGTGGCCAAATCTAAAACTCAAGGAGAGTCTTTCGGCTTGTCCGTTGGTTCGCAACCATGCAAGGCCCCATGACCCATAGATTGGCGGACATATTATATGGGCCTCAACCCCTTTAGTAGAGGGAAAATGCATGCCCTACTCATGATTTGAAATCGGAACTAATCGAAAAGTGGTTCTCATTCAAGTCGGCAGATTGAGCACACAAAGTGTGCGTCGCTGTGGTCTCAGGCCACCAACGCAAATCCGAAGTTAATCCCACGTGACGATTACTGGTCCATGTACGAAAAGTAGTTAATGGTAATAAATGACAGATTAAATTAGCCGGCAGATTGTACCACTTTTCACTTGAGGTTCTGGATTCGACTCATTTTTGTTTGATGGCCTTTTTGGCCAAATTCAAAAACATGGAATTTGGAAAATACTCCGAATACTGCTCGCCCTGTTTTTTTTTTCAAGAACAAGTTCTTCAACTTGACCTCTTTGTCGTACATATATATAACGGTCTGAATCTCAGCACCGTCTCACTCTTCACGTTCCAAATTCATTTGGTATTAACGAAATTTAACCCCAGATTTTGTACGAATCTCATAAATCTTTTGTTACTTCCCAGTCCGCGCACAATTGACATATCAATAAACCCGGTGCTATCCCCTTCCCTTAGATGAAATTCCTCGGAATTGATGTGAAAATATATTCCAAATAGCATATTCCCGCTTCGTATTCTGTGAGTATTCTGTGAGCAGAATCGAATTTTCCTGTTTTCCCGTTTTCCTGCTTAATCCTTAACCGGAAAACGGGAGAATACCTTTGTTAAGATCTAGTATAAGTTCGCGTATATAGATTTCTTTTTGTTGGAATTCAATAAAATAGAAAAAAAAAAAAAAAAAAAGATTCATTACACAACGAAACGAAGAAGGGTTGACAATAATCCCAGTTGAAAGGATAATAATGGAATGGCGGAATTAAATTTGCGACTTCAATCAGGACAGTCAAATCGGAAAACATACGTGTGTATTCGAAAACTGTGAGGACTCTCAAGATACGAATAACAACTTAGATATTTGTAAGCTTGTTTCGCATGGTTGGATATGAATATGAGGACAAGAAAGTTGCTTTGTTAAGTGCGTCCTTCGAAAGGATATGAAACCTAATAAACCGCGAGTTTTTTTTTTGTTCCCCCAAAATCGAAATCGTGGACAATTTCTTTTCCCATCAAAGTTTCTTGTTTTCTAGATTTGTCCTACTAGCGATGACGCAACGCAGGTACCCCTTTGTACAATGGAAACCTTTATTTCGCTGGTGGAATTATTAAGTGGTTGGTTATTATGCACGCCGGAAAGGGAAGGGAGAGAATTGAAAATGGAAATGGAAAACGCAAATTTCGTTTGTGAAATCAAAAACCTGTTCAACAGTTTTTTTTCTTTTTTTTTAAATTGAGCTCACGTCTCGATTTTGTTTTCCAATTTGAACGTCTTCAAGTTCTTTTTTTTTAGGAGGAAGGGTAGTGATGCAATCTCTGGAGGATGGTAGACGAGTAAAACTTGTAATTTTGTTTTGCAAAAAAATACTTTGGTTTAGCGGAAATTCAATTTTAAGTTGAAATACTTGAGGGCATCAAGGAGGGCCCATTTGCTGCAGAAGATGTTACGAATGTGATTATGATTTGAGTATTCATTGGTTTGTTGAGAGGCTTATGTAAGAAGATTCTTTAAACTTGACTTCGGCGATTCTTTTGGCAAATGTAAGTATCTACCTACCTACATTGTAAGTTTTTGCAGCGAGAAGGCTTAAGAGCGAGAAGGAGAAAGATCCTCCCATCACCGGCAGGTCAAAGGGGAGTAACAAATGGTAACTAATAACCCAGCAACAAAAAAGTGTTTTCAGAGCCATTCTTCCGGTTTACAACCGCCAACCGCATCATCGAATCAACTGGTGTCGTCAAGAGTTTCAATTAAATCAAACCACGTAACCAACGTTTTATATGACTTTCTCGGATGCATTGAGAAGAAGGGTCTATATAGCCTAGCATATCTGGCAAAGGCGTCCAATAAAGGAGGTAAATTCACTACCCTGTGTGGGTTGGTATTATACGGCTAAAGTATCCACTAAGCGGCGTCAATCAGACGATGAATTGACTTGACTATAAGTTTGAGTCTTGATCAAAAGAAAAAGGTGTGCGTGCTGACCTCTTTACTAAAACAGCAACACTGCTCCTGTCAACAGGCATCTGTCAGTTGACTCCTGTCAAAATTTCAACTTGCTGCGTCAGTTAGTTTGTGTTTGACAGCTATTTTTATCAGACTACTCACTAATTTGAGGAGAAAATGGAAAAAAGTGAATTTCGTGTGCTTACTCGTATTAAGCATTATTTCTTGCGAAAAAAAACCATTACCGAGACCAAGGCTAAGCTTGATAAATACTATGGGGACTCTGCACCATCGATTTCAATGGTAAAAAAGTGGTTTACTGAATTTCGTTGTGGCCGTACAAGCACTGAAGATGCCGAACGTCCTGGACGCCCAGTTGAGGTCTCTACACCCGAAACAATCGAAAAAATTCACGATATGGTGTTGGCCGACCGAAGATTGAAAGTGCGAGAGATTGTGGAAGCCGTAGGGATCTCGCATGGCTCAGTGGTTTCAATTTCGAATGATCCCTTGGGCATGAGAAAGCTTTCCGCAAGATGGGTGCCGCGTTTGCTCACAGTCGACCACAAACGCAATCGTGTAACAACTTCACAGGAAGGTTTGGCGTTGTTTAATCGCAATATGGAGGAGTTTTTGCACCGTTTTGTAACCGTGGACGAAACATGGATCCATCACAACACACCAGAGAACAAACAACAGTCAAAACAGTGGGTTTCTAAGGGTGAATCGGCGCCAAAGAAGGCCAAGGTGGGTTTGTCAGCCAATAAAGTTATGGCGACTGTTTTTTGGGATGCACGCGGGATAATCCACATTGACTACCTTCAAAAGGGAAGAACAATCAATGGGGAATATTATGCCAACTTATTGGACCGATTCAATGACGATTTGAAAAAAAACCGACCTCATTTGGCCAAGAAAAAAGTTCTTTTCCACCAAGACAATGCAAGGGTGCACACATGTGCAGTTGCCATGGCAAAAATCCATGAATTGGGCTATGAATTGCTCCCTCATCCACCCTATTCTCCAGATTTGGCTCCGAGCGACTACTTCTTGTTCCCAAACCTGAAGAAATGGCTTGGTGGAAAAAGATTTGACTCCAATGATGAAGTCATCTCGTCATTTTGAGGACCTCGACAAATCATTTTTTTTGGAAGGGATAAAAAAATTGGAGAAGCGTTGGACAAAGTGTATAGAGCTCAAGGGAGACTACGTTATTTTTTTATCAAAAAATCTGTTTTAATCCAAAAGTCACGGACTTATTGACCCGCCCTCGTAAAACAATATGAACAACATTCTTCAAAATACTAGTACTCTTGTGAGCAATCTAGTACATCCTACTTTAAGTACACACCTGTTACATTGAAGTCATATCAAATAAAATTTTATTATTTTATTAAAGGAGCAGCTAAAAAGGCAAATTTATTGAAGCAGTTAATTCAACATAGAGGAATGGCAAATGGCAACATGCAAACACACATCTCAAGTTTTGGAGAGATCGTCGAAAAATTAAAAGACATGCAGATTGGAATTCACGAGGACTTGCGGTGTATACTATTAATTAATAGTCTTCCTGATGACTATGAGAATTTTAGAGTGGCGATCGAAACAAGAGACATGCTACCAACCCTTGAAATACTTAAGGTAAAAATACTAGAAGAATACGAGTCAAGAAATCATAAGGAACGACAGCAAAGCTCTGGTGCCCTTTATGCAAGAGGCATAAAAGGGACATTCAATTATACTCGTAGTAGCACGAAGCCCAAAGAAAATTATACTAAGTACGCAAATTCCAGCGAATTTCGGATGCTATCCGAAAGCAAACGCTGAAAGGTATCAGTCCAGAGATTTTGAAGTACACCAGTACGGAGATGTGTACTTACTGCATTAGGGGAAAACAGGCGAGAACACCATTTCCAAAGGAAAGCGGAATTAGAAAACAAAGGCCATTGGAGCTGGTGCATTCGGACGTTTGTGGGCCAATGAATATAAGGTCGAATGGAGGTGGACGCTATTTTGTAACATTCATCGACGACGCAACTCGATGGTGCAGTGTTTATATTATAAAAGAAAAAGGTTAGGTTTTTCAAAAATTTCTTGAATTCCAAAAGCATGCAGAAAAATTTACTGGAAACAAAATAAAAGCCATACGTTCAGACAATGGCAAAGAATACTGCAATAATATCTTTGACGAGTACTTACAACAAAGTGGAATAACACACCAATTGAGCGTCGAATATACCCCACAACAAAGCGGGATGGCTGAGCGCAAAAAGCGAACGTTATTGGAGGCAGCTAGATGTACTCGTATGTTGTTGCAGTCAGGATTACCTCCTAGTTTTTTTGGGGAGGCAATTACCACGGAAAACTACGTTGGAAACCGATGCCCGTCCCGAGTATTAAATAATGAAACGCCGCACAAGATGTGGACCGGTCACGACACATATGTAAAGCATTTCCAAACTTTTGGAAGTATAGCCTATGCACTTGAAAAGCCACCAACAAATGGTAAATTTAAGCCAAAGTCAGCAGAATGTACCTTTGTAGGATACAGGCTTTGGAACGAAACATGCAAGAAAATTATAAAAAGCCGTGACGTGATTTTTACATCGGAATTCAAAAGGTCTACGAAAACTTGCCAAGACCATACTGATGCGGAAATATACCGCGGAATTATTCCTATAGAAGAATGCCCCAAAACAACTCGGAATGGTAAATACACAAATAAAAATGAAATCGAAAAAAAATATAGTGATCTACAGCATGCCAATAGAGAAGCACAGCCTCAACTGCACTCTATGAATGTATCAACGTATTTTCAAAGAAAGATACAGATGCAGAAAATGACGATCCTGCCAGGAGTGATGATCCAAAAACGCGGGAGGTGGAAAGGGATGGGTCAGATACGGGAAAAGAAGATCCAGATGATTTTAAACAATGTGTTGCAGAGGAGCCGTCAGCCTTTATTTTCACTCATGTGCCACAGAACGTGAAAGACGCCTTAAACAGCCCTAGCGTAAAGGAATAGAAAGCAGCGATGAAGGCGGAACTTGATGCTCATATAGAGAATTCAACATGGCAACTAGTAGACAAGCCATTAAACAAAACTATTGTCCAATGTAGGTGGGTATGTAGTACAAAGCCAACTAATGATGCTACTTTCAGACAAAAGGCGCGGCTGGTGGCAAAAGGATGCTCACAGCGTTTTGGAATTGATTACACCGAAACAAATGCACCGGTGGCTCAGCAGAAATCAATCAGAATTTTGATGGCAATAGCGGCGGAGTGGAAATTAAAACTCAGTCAGTTTGACGTAGTAATCGCATACCTTAACAGCGAAATCGATGAAGAAATATATATGCATATTCCTGAGATGTTTTATGAATTAATGCATGAAAAGAAAACAGAGAACAAAGTGTGTTTGCTGAGGAAAAGTATCTATGGCTTACGACAATCAGGATTACTATGGTACAGAAAACTGCATGATAGACTAACCGAATTGGATTTTCAAGCACTCAACGACATAACGCAAAGGTAGTTGAATTAATTGCAATTTATCTTGACGACATCATCTACGCCAGCAATTGTGATAAGGCTAGATCGGATTTTTTCTCGGAAATCGACAAATCATTCAAAGTTAAAGATTTGGGATCAGATTTTGAATCAGTGCCTTGGGATACAATTTCATCAGAATCCGGATTCGAGTGTTTATATGGTGCAAAGAAAATACGTGGAGTCAATTCGCGAACGTTTTGGCATGAAAGACGCAAGACCAGCTCGAACTCCAATTAAAGCCGGAGTAAAATTGAAGAAGGCGGTTCTGGAGGAAGGAAGTGAAGAGAAACTTGATATTGATAAACTACCTTACCAACGGTTAATTGGATCTCTATTGTATTTATCCATATGCACACGATCAGATATTGCGCACGCTGTCAGTTGTTTAAGTCAGTATAACAATTGCTATAACAGAAGACATTGGAATATGGCGAAAAGAGTGCTACGATATCTGAGTGGGACGCGAGATATATGACTTCAGTATAAAGGAGGAAATACCGATTTGACGAGGTATGCTGACGCAGATTGGGGCTCATGCATCTATGACAGGAGGAGCTATACGAGATATGTTTTCAGTCTGGCTCACTCAGCCATCTCATGGGAGTCAAGAAAGCAAAGAACAGTTGCTCTATCTACAGCTGAAGCCGAATACATGGCTATATCTGATATGACAAAAGAGGCCATGCACTTACCCAGCATTCTGAAGGAATTAGGCTACCAACTCGAAGGCGGAACTACCATTTTTAATGACAACAGAAGTACTCAAGGTATTGCAAGCCACCCAATCTCAAATTCAAGGACTAAACATATAGATTTGCGGCATATAGTAAGGAATGCAATCAATTCACGAGATATTACACTGACGTATTTAGCCTCAGAAGAAATGCCAGCTGATGTACTGACTAAGTGCCTACCAATCTTAAGACATCATAAATGTATTGAAATGATAGGTATGAACCTAATTAATTAAATAATTTTGTTAAATGAATGGACTAAATAGTTTAATGGATTAATTTACTTTTAACTCTAAGAATTTGACTACATGAATTATTGATTTTTTTTTTAAATATTTTTTTTTTTATTTTAAAATAAGACTGAAATTATGTTTAAGGAGGACTGATGTAAATATGTACTATGTAAATATTATTTAGCTCTTAAAACTAATTTACGGATAAAACTAAAACAATATGAACAACATTCTTCAAAATACCAGTACTCTTGTGAGCAATCTAGTACATCCTACTTTAAGTATACACTTGTTACATTGAAGTCATATCAAATAAAATTTGACACTTGTCTTTTGATTACTGGCGTAACCGCACGTTTTTTTATTTAACATAATGACATGCGGATCATGTCGCCTGGGAATAAATTTGGAGGTTAAGATCTTACCTGACTTACTTAAGACCTGTGCAGTGATGAGTACGGCATCATTAACCTCGAGGAGAGGCCCTTCTCGTCTGCCTTTATTACTTTGTTTTAGATGCTTAGTTTTGTTGACTTTCTCCGTTTCGTCCGAAGGTTAAAAATGCTGCAGTTTGTCCGGTTGTTTGGCTCATCACGGTGTTCATGGCGAATCTTTTAACCGATAGATGCTGAGACCAGGTATCAAGTTGTTTTTCCATCAAAATGGCCAACTGAGTTTTAATTTCGACAATGTTGGGTTGCGGATGGTGTTAGCATTTGTTCTATACCAAGGTTTTTGGTTAGATACAGCATGATGGATGAGATGAATTGTGGTCCATTATCGGTGATAACCTTCCTCGGGATACCATACCGGAGGAAGATCACGTATCATGGAACATTGTTCCGCTTTTGCTTCAAAGAGTGGGAACAACTCTACACAGCAGCTGGCTGTATCCTCGACTACGGATATCCGTTTATAATTGACACTAGAAGGTAGTGATCCAAAAAGGTCTATGGACAACACCTTGTACCGTTAGTATTGCGCTGTGGTTCTGAAGAGACCCATAGGACGAAGATTACTCGGCTTATATTTCTGGCATGGTGCACAGTTCCGTATATAATTGTCCGCCGATGAATACAGTTTCAGCCAAAAAATAGGGTTTTGTCCTTGCTATGGTTTTGTCTACTCCATAGTGTCCTGCAGTTGGTGAGGAATGTATGGCTTCCAGGATGTTTTGAACCTCGTGTATAGGTACTACTACGACTGCCTCTTCTTTGTCATTACCATATTTGTACGGTACACCATTGCTCATTATGAATCCTTGGGATGTACGAGTAGTGCTGTAAAAGGTTCTGCAAAATCACTTCACGACATCGCATAAACGCCCACATGCGCTCACTTCTTACGAGTACAATCGCAAATAAAGAACAAATCGCTGATGGTCAGCTGGTACACATCCTATTCTCAAAAGTTGAAAGCACCACTCAAGCCTCGTGGAAGGATGAATTAAAGATGCGCCAAATTACACATCAGAATATGTCTTTACTTAATGACCATGAGCAGAAGCTGGAAATTTCTACTTGGCAGGATTTTGCTGATTTTCTGGAAGATCGGTGTCAAACATTAGAGCATCTGGATCTTTCACGAAGACATCTTTATGTTGCGCATCATCAAAGTTCATCAAAAACTTTCTCCAGTAGGAAGACGTCCAAATCGTCACTAGTTACTTAACCATCATCGTGCACCTTTTGTTCTGGATATCAGAATGTTTTTAAATACAACAAATTCACCGCAATGAGTCCACCCCAGCGGTACAATAAAGTGAAGCAGCATGGTCTATGTATTAATTACCTGCGACAAGGACATACTGCTAAGCCATCTAAGTTCATCTAAAACCTGTCAAACATGCAAAAGGACACATCACACATTGCTTCACTTTCCTTCCCCATCAGTACACATGGATACATCATCATCAACCAATAGTTCTACATACCCGGCTGAATCAGTAGTAGGAGCAGAAAACAGCATGTTTACCTAGTTCCTAACCTTTCTACATTTACCACAATAAGATTTACGAAAGACGTTATTCTCGCTGCAGCAATTCTCAATGTTAAAAATGCATCTGGAGCGTACATACCGCGTAGTGCCCTGCTCAATGGTGGCTCCCAACTAAACTTTGTTACAGGAAGACTTGCTTACCACCTTGGGTTTCGTATTTCAAAGGTGGACACGGAATTTGGAGGAATTTGCAACATCAATGCTCGTTCTAGCAAAGGAGCCAGTGTTTCAATCCAATCAATAATTGGTCATCGAACGTCGAAGCAATTGTAGTACCATCCATCACAGCCTTTCAACCACCATCGTTTTTCAGCACCGAAAACTTTAAACTACCTCAAAACATTCCATACGCCGATCCAGCTTTTAACAAACCTCAGAAAATCGACATGTTGATCGGTGCCTCGCACTTTTATTCTTTGCTCTGTGTAGGTCAAATTTAACTTGGCGACAGAGATGACTGCCCAATATTAAAAAAGACACTTTTGGGATGGATTGGGATGGATAATTGCAGGTAATTTACCCCAAACTAAAGTTGCATTATCTGTATCTTTAAAAGGTGGCGAGCGAAATGAGGTCTCGCTTAATGACACCCTAAAACGCTTTTGGGAAATTGAAGGCGTAAAGGCACCAAACAACAGACGTTCAGTGGACAAGGAACTCTGTGAGCAGCACTTCTCAACTAGAGTTTCAAGAAATTCTGAAGGGCGTTACATAGTCAAACTTCCATTTCGTGAGTCACCATCTTCCCTTGGTGATTCTAATGATCCAACTTTACGCAGATTTTACAACTTAGAGCGCAAACTTGACAAACAGCCCATACTGAAAAGTGCGTACTCGATGTTTTTGGGCGAATACCTATCCTTGGGACATATGGAGGAAATTGATCCAGAAAAGGCAGGTAATACCGTACAAAAATATTTCTTACCACATCACCCTGTGGTTAAAGCAAATAGCTCTACCACAAAACTGAGAGTGGTGTTTGATGGGTCTGCAAAAACTACAATCGGAAAATCTATAAATGACATTCTAATGGTTGGACCCACGATCCAATTAGACATATTTTTTTTATTGTATCGGTTTCGTCTTTACCGCTACGTGCTTTGTGCTGATATTGTAAAAATATAACGGCAAGTTGGAATGGATAAAAACGATTCAAACTTCCAATACATTTTATGGCGTGAAAACCGTTTGGACGATATATGATTTTTTAAGCTTCAAACAGCGACCTATGGAACTGCACCTGCCGCCTTTTTGGCAATCCGCGCTATGTATCAACTGACAAAGGATGAAGGCTCTCGTCTACCAATTGGGACAGAGATTGTCTCTAACGATTTTTACGTAGACAACCTCATGACAGTAGCTGATAATTTGGAAGAGCTAACACAAATAAAGCAGGAGGTGGAATTGTTACTAAATCTTGGACAAATTTCCTCTTCGAAAATGGTACTCTAATTCCGAGGACATATTAAAAGATGTAGCCGTTGCTGATAGGGAGATAATTCATGAAGTACAAGATGACAATTTCATTACAACATTAGGAATGTCTTGGAATCCTATTAATGACACATTTTTCTTTTCATACTTGGGAGGAAATCACAAAACTTCGCTCATAACCAAACGGACAGTCTTGTCGGATATTGGCAGAATCTTTGACCCACTTGGAATTCTGAATCCTCTTGTAGTGTCCGCAAAAATCTTTCTTCAACACCGCTGGAAAATAAAACTTAACTGAGACGAAAGCTTGCCACAAGACTTGTATACGACATGGAAAACTTTCATTGACGATATGTCATATCTTAACAGAATTAAAATACCTAGGTATGTACTCGTATTAAATACTCATGCCTTTTCTTCTGTTCAGGTTCATGGATTCAGCGATGCCAGTGAAGAGGCTTATGTGGACATGCTCACATCCGTTTAATCTGTGCCAAATCCCGTGTAGTACCAGCAAAAACTGTGACTCTTCCGCGTCTAGAACTGTGTGCCGCAGTTCTACTATCTGAATTATTACATCGAACCATTCCACTCATTAAATTTCCATCTGACGCTGTTTTTTGCTGGACTGACTCCACTATCACCCTCTCCTGGATATACTCGAGACACTATCAATGGAAAACTTTTGTCGCAAATAGGATCGCCAACTTCATGAACTTACGGAATCATACAGCTGGAGACATGTGCCATCAAATGATAATCCGGCTGATATAGATCTAGTCAAGTCAAATTTATGGTTTGATGGGCCATCATTCCTGAAACAACCCATCAGTTACTGGCCAGCTAAATCCATTCCTCACATAAATAAACATTCTCCAGAACAAAAACCACAAACAAAATCTTCATTTGCAGTCCTTTCCAAACCAATAGATTTAATTCTTAACAACAAATTCGCTAATTCATATTTTCGTCTGCTTCTAGTTTTTGTTTATGTCCGCCGATTTACGTTGAAGAGCCGCATGAAAAATAGAAGACCAGCCATCGACCCTCAGGAAGTGGACCAAGCACTCAAAGTTATCGTGAGAAATGTACAAATGGTATATTTTCCCAAAGATCATTCAAGGCTCTCACTCAATAAACAACTGGACTCTGGTTTGCCCTTGGCAAAACTCGCCCCTTTCCTAGATGTCGAGGGTGTCATCCGTGTTGGTGGACGCCTGGTAAACACCAAACTAGACTTTGACGCCAAGCACCCGATTCTTCTACCACAAAGCCATACCTTTACGAAGTCCCTAATTTGGTACCGCCACGTCAAATATCACCACGCTGCTTGTCAGACACTCCTTAATACTCGTATTCTTCGCCAGCGTTTCTGGATTTTGTCTGCAAAGCGTGCCATCAACTCAGTAATATCAAGATGCCCTTTATGCTTTCGTTTTCGTCCAGTTCATCGGCATCAAATAATGGGAAGCCTACCAGCTGAACGCTCAAAACCATCTCGACCATTTTCGATGTCTGGTGTGGATTATTGTGGAGCCTTTCACATTCGGTCTGGAATCCGCGGCAGCAAAGGAGTTAAAATTTATTTGGCGGTATTCGTGTGTTTCGTCAAAAGAGCATGCCACCTTGAAATGGTAATAAGCCTCACCACCAAAGCCTTTTTGAAAACGCTCAAGCGTTTCATCGCCAGGAAAGGTAAATGCTGTAAAATTTATTCTGATAACGCCACGAATTTTGTAGGTGCAAGAGCTGAGTCACAAGACTTGCGAAGGTTGTTTTTGTCTCAAGATCATCGCTACAGACTTGAAATCGAATACCTTAAGGAAGGCATTGAATGGATCTTCTCTCCATCCAGGTCCCCCCATTTTGGGGGACTTTTTGAAGCAGCTGTAAAGGTCGACAAACATCACATTCTCAAAGTACTGTCAAGTGCTGTCAAATGCTTCACTTGACTTTGAAGATGTGGCCACTATGCTATGTGAAATAGAAGCTATTATGAACTCGAGGCCACTTTCGCCGATGTCTACAAACCCCAATGACTCACAAGTTCTCACACCAGGTCAATTTTTAATTGTAGCACCTTTGACCAATATTCCTGAACCATCTCTATTGGATATTAACCCAAATCGCCTGACTAGGTATCAGAAAGTCGCTTATTTGCTGCAGTGCTTCTGGAAGCGATGGCAAAGAGAAATTTTACACAATCTACAGCTTCGGCAAAAGTGGTGCACCCCTGCACAAAATATAAGAATAGGAGATCTAGTCTTACTACATGAATAGAATACTCTTTCGCGCCAATGGCCTAGTGGACGGATAGTGAATGTGTTCCCTGGAAAAGACCAAAAAATGAGGGTAGTTGCAGTAAAAACAAACAAGGGCATTTTTAAGAGAGCTGCCACAAAAATTTCCCGCTTTCCGATCGACATGGAGTTTGATGATGCTGTTGAAAGGGAGACCTTTTAAGGGAGCCGGCTATGTTAAGTATCACATGCATTTAATAAGCCTACAAAATTACCTGGAATAGTTTTAATGATAATTTGCCAATTAAATTAAGAACACTTATTGAAATGTAATCGAAGATTTACTCGTAAGTTTTTATATTTTTACTTTTCCTTCCTTTGTAGTAATCTAGTACGAGTACATGCATATTTTCTTTTCTTTCGCTTCGAACTTCAATCTACTAGATGGGGTGAAAAGTAACATCCTTGACCCCCAGAATGCGCTGCTACTGCATAAAAGGTTATGGTGCCTTGAAGTCCGTTCATAATTAGGCAGATATGCCAAATTTCAGTGCGATACTGTCTTTAGTTTTGTTTTGACAGCTGATTGTTGTTAGCATCATGTTGAGTATGCACAAAAACGATTTTCGTTCTCTCATAAAACATTATTTTTTGAGAGGCAAAACGGCGAAGGAAACAAAAGAAAAGTTGGATAAATATTATGGGGCTAATGCTCCGTCAGATTACACCGTCACATATTTGTTTCGAGAGTTTCGTGGTGGCCGCAACTCCACTACCGATCAAGTCCGCAGCGGCAGGCCCTCCGATGCGGTTACAGAGGACAATGTCAAAAAAATAGATGAAATGGTGTTGGCTGACTGGAAAGGGAAGGTGCGCGAGCTCGCAGATACCAGAAAGATTAGTACTGAGCGCACACACCATATTTTGGGAAATATTCTGCATATGAAAAAGTTATCCTGCCGCTGGGTGCCGCTCCTGACCAAAAACACGAACGCGAGAGCACTTAGAAAGAGTGTTTGGACTTGCTGATGCGGAATCGGGCGGACTTTTGGTGTCGATTGGTAACTGGATTTGGATCCCTCGGACTATTATCTCTTTCCAAACCTCAAAAGACGGCTCATCAATAAAAACTTCAGCTCACGCGAGGAAATCATCGACGATAAGGAGGAGTATTTTGACTACCGGAAAATTACTTTTCGGACGGGATCAAGAAGTTGGAAAATCGCTGGAATAAGTGTATTAAACTAAAAGGGGACTATATTGAATAAAATAAAAAAAACATTTAAAAAAAAAATTGTTCTCATTCTCAAGGAGGTTACTTTTCACCCCACCTAACATATATATAAGAAAGTGAACAAAATTGTAAACTCTTTCTGGCTGCTCATCACTCAATAAAACAAGTCAGCAAGCCTAAACTAGCCTTTTTTTATCGTTTATTTTGTAAAACGCTACAAATTACAGTTGCCTTTACCTTTTGTCTTATACTGAGAAAGCGTGTCTAGCAAGTCAAGTTTATTTTTCTCGATGCTTTGCAATCAATTTAGAATTGCATGTATCTATGGCCTTCGATAGTATTATTGGGTCTATTCGTGCGGTTTGCTAAGAGATGGCATAACTTGTATTGTTCCATTGTTATTATTATTTCATTGGAACATGCGTTCGAAAGCTGCTGTCATTGTACGTCATTTCAGTATATGTCATTCATTTGAAGCGTAAACAACAATAATTTTTTTTCACTCAAATATGTCGAACTTTGTGCCTGGAAAAGTGTTTTTGTGGGAAGTTTTTCCTTATTACTTTAATATGAAGAAAACTGCTGCCGAAAGTCATCGTATTTTGGTGGAAGTTTATGGTGAACATGCACTAGCTGAGCGAACGTGCCAAAAGTGGTTTGCACAATTTAAAAGTGGTGAATTTGGCTTGGAAGACGATGAACATCCTGGGCAGCCAAAAAAGTTTGAAGATGAAGAACTGGAAGCATTACTCTATGAAGATTGTTGCCAGACACAAGAAGAGCTCGCAGAATCTTTGGGTGTCACTCAAGCAGCCATTTCAAAGCAGCTGGATATATTCAAAAGCAAGGAAATTGGGTTCCACATGAACTCAAGCCGAGAGACGTCGAAAGGCGATTTTGCATGTCCGAAATGCTGCTGGAACGCCACAAAAGGAAGTCATTTTTGCATCGGATTGTTATAATTGTTACTGGTTATGAAAAATGGATCCATTACGACAACCCCAAGCGCAAAAAATCATATGTGAAACCCGGCCAGCCAGCCAAGTCAACGGCAAAGCCGAATATCCATGGCGCGAAGGTAATGCTCTGTATTTGGTGGGATCAGATGGGTATTGTGAGATGCTGTATTATGAGCTGCTAAAACCGGGTGAAACCATCAATGGACAACGCTACCGAACACAATTAATCTGTTTGAAGAGAGCAGTGGCCGAAAAACGCCCGGAATATGCGACCAGACACGAGGCAATAATTTTCCATCATGACAACGCTCGGCCCCACGTTGCTATTCCGGTTAAGAACTATTTGGACAATAGCGGATGGGAAGTCTTACCCCACCCGCCTTATAGCCCAGACCTTGCCCCTTCTGACTACCATTTGTTCCGGTCGATGCAGAACGTCCTCACTGAAATACGGTTCACATCAGAGCAGAATATCAAAAATTGGCTTGATTCATTCTTGGCTGCCAAGCCTGCGCAGTTCTTTTGGGACGGGATCCACAAATTGTCAGAAAGATGGGAAAAAGTCATAGCTTCAGATGGGCAATACTTTTAATAATACTATTGTACATGTTTTTCATAAATAAACGTTCAAATTTTGAAAACTTTTAGACTTGACCAGGTCAATGTCATTGTACAGTTCGTAGAGTTCGCCGTTAAATCTCATACTCCAAACCTCATCAACGCCGAGGATATCATCATCCAACTTCGCTAACGTTCATGCTTCTTCACTATAATGCAGGACTGGGATGATGAGGGTTTTATATAGAGTCTCCTTAATGTTTCTTGACAAGCCCTTATTACTCATTTGAGTTCTTACCCCAAAGTTATAACTGTCTATTGTGACATTCTGTCCGATTCGTCGATGATGTCTGCCCGTTCTTCTTGACAGCATATACTTAGTTTTGGCCTCATTCACTTCTACACCAATTTTTGCCGCTTGTATTCCAATGCCTGCAAACATACGAGTGATAGTTCACTGAATTCTGCCAATGATGTCAATGTCATCTGCGTATTTTTTAGATGAAAATGCACCCTTCAAAGGTGCAGCTAAGGACGTGAGCCATATTTCGAATTTATGCTCACTGCAGAAGCTTTTTAAATCCCTAATAAGAAAGAACAGCCATCCATGTTCCCTCGGTTGTTGCTCTCACTGGGATAATACTTTTGCCACCTTGTTAATGTTAAACCCAGAGTTTTGGATATGGAGACAACATATCCAGCGTTTTCCTAAATTGCGTTGGAATAGCACGCATCAGGGAGGACACAGCTGCAAGTAAGATGGTTTCCTCCAGCTTTGCAATTTTCATAGATGCATATCTCTTGGATGTGCAGCATTTTCTGGTTGCAACATGCGTTTCATCCGGGTATCGTAAGCAGGAAAATCCACCAACAAAGAGGGTGCCAGAATCCTTTTTTCTCTTTACCCTGTTCGAGTCGGAAAAAAACGAGGCATCATCGGTTGGTAGTACTCTACTGACTTATTTTTCTTTAACGTCGTTGCTAGAGGCATATTACTTTGTGCACTTGAGCCTTCGACTGCATCTGCATTCTCTTTGCGCCGTGTGTCTACCTCATGCCCTTTCTCGAGCCCGATTTCCACTGTCAGACCGTTAAATACTGATAATTTAATAGAATTTCACCATAACACGTGACAAGAGTGATCTCAATCGAGAGATCTAGCAACTACTGGAACAACCTCTTAATCTATTGAGATTTTGGTAGAACGTATTTCGTTTGGGGTATCAGAAATGCATGTTCCGTTCGAAAAGACCAGTTTTACGTCTAATTCTGGCATCTTTGGTGCTTATTTCCTCAAGAGCTGAGATAATACATTTTTTAGTTGTTTACAAAGCTCGTAGCTGATCTATATTCCTCTACCATAAGGACATGGTTCCCTTCACTAAGTTTTGATTAGGAAAATACTCATAAGCTGCCGCAAATGAACGCAGATAAAATGTACTTTTCCCTAGCTAAACATTTTTAAATTGTGACTTTTATCTTGTCTAAGTTGTAAGAATGTTTTTCAACAATTTCTTGTCGCCACTAATAAAACCTGTCATTTACGAATCTCTTTTCAAGCCACCTAGTCTATCGCTTTTACAAACATTCCAAAAGAACTTGCAACATGCAGACAATTTATTGATACTCCTGCAGGGGAAAAAATAAACATTTTCTTATCCTCCAGGTCAACACAAACACATAAAAAACGCCCTACCCTTCGGGAAAATCCTACCAAATTGCTGCTTGGATTTTGCATAACACGCTTCTTGATTTATTGTACATGAAATAGGAAAAAAGGACGCATCTGTTTTTCTTAAGTTTTCAATATTATACGCTCGGGCAAGGGTATCCGTACACCTTTGAAAAGTAATTAGAAAGTTAAAAGTATCCTTTTTTTCATTGTTACATCCTTATTCTCTTATTTCGCTCCTCCGTTCATTTGTCTTCATTTGCAAACGTTTAAATATGTACAAATCCTTTTTTTTTTCCTCATTTTAACGCGTATATCTTATCTTATCCTGTATATTCCCTGAGGCATACGGAAAATGCACCAGACCGGCCATATTTCACTGGCGTTAATCCTTTTAAAACTGTCTGTGCCCAGGTCCACCCGTATCTTGAGAAATGAAGGGAGTAAGTAGGCAGACCACCTTTCAGAAAGGACGACTAAAGAATGTGTCCGGGCTGTTATAAAGTTATCAACGATGACCGAATAGTTTTTGAGAAATTTTCCCAATCTCTCTGGAATAAGGACTTTTTACATATTTCCCTAAGGATAATCTGTTTTTCGTTGTTGCATGGCTGATTAGTTAAAAGAAGGATGAGGCAATCAAACTCCTTAATCATTGCCCCACACAACAATCATCACATATGAAAGCGACAAGTCATTACTATTGGGACGAGTGGGAGTAATAGGAATTCCCAGTGCTTCGAGTTGAATCGTTAAAATCCCAAAAGAAATAAAGGACATTCACCGAGTCGATGCGCTATCTTGAAGGAGTGTTGAAGTTTTTACGAATTAGCCTTGTGTCATGTCGTCCCAATCAATCACGGTAACCTTGTTAAATACAGAAGCAACTAACAACTGAGAGATTAAGGTTTCCGAGACGTGTCATGGCTGGGGATGTGTGTATGATGATTGTGTGAGGACACTCTGATTGCGTGGCAATCGGTGTATGAACCTAGAATTTCAATGACTTTCGGGTTACAGATTCATTCAAAAAAAAAAAAAAAGAATTGCTTATCTTGACTTTTGGTAGACTAGCAGAGCAATTATTGCAATCTCTTGAGTTTTAACTTGGTGTGCTTAGACTCATGATCAAATGGAATTTGAAATTCAAATGAATTCAAAAGATGTTTTTGGATACAAATGTATGTATACCGATGTGTAGGCGTATGCTAGCACAAAATATAGTACACACAATAGTCTTAGCACTGGGATAGTGGCAATTTGAGAGGTTTTCTGTGTCATGACATACATTCGTCTTGCCTTGTGCATATGATATTCAGACACAATAGTTCTTTCTAAGTCAAATTTATTCCAATATTAATCTCTGGCTTAGAAAGCTCTAACATACGGGTACAAGGAACTATCTTGATATACTTGCTATTCTTGATATCTATGAATATTTGCTAACTAACTGTTTTACATACGCAGCAAGATTAATGGTTAAGGTTAAGTCCATTCACATTTGGTTCATGATTTAGTGCAGTTAGACTACTTTGACGTAAGCTTGTGGGACTCAAAACCAAGAAATTGGCTTTTTGCGCTGACTTAACTATCACCATCCACACCAAGGTTCAATTTCTGCAGGTAAAACCTACATACCTAATAAATAATGTCGTCGTTGCATAAGCGTAGGATTAGATACTACCGCTTCCACCATAGTCGTACTCGTCATACCCTGAGGACCTAACGCTCGTAATACTTAGAAGCAATCCTCTCCTAGACTTCTTACTATCGTCCGATTTAGTTGCTAAGAAAGTGGCTCTCAGCTAATATTTTTTACGAAAGCTAGTAATCGACGGTACGGTACGGGTTTCAAAGTTCTAAAACTCTTTAAAAACATTTTAAACGAAGCCTTAGGGTTCGAATGCAAGCCCTTTATTTCGCCCCGACAACATGGTTTTCTAAAATCCAGATCATCTACCACAAATCTAGTTGAATTCGTGACTTTTGCTCTCGCAGCCTTAGAAAATTGCAAAGATATCGATGCTATCGTAACCGATTTCACTAAAGCGTTTGATAAGTTATCTCATCAATTGATCCTCTTAAAATTGTCTGCTCTCGGCTTTGAGCCTCTTTTATTAAAATGGATTTATTCTTACCTGATATGCCCTTCCTTCTTCAAATCCTTGCTATCTACTATATATTTTCTTTTTGTTTGCTGGATGAGGATGTGGAAATGTTTCTAATAGATTGTGGTGCTGTTTGCAGTAGGTTAATTGAGAATGGTTAACAACAACAGTATTTTTAATCATAACCACGGTGTGAATGCTAGATCAACTTTGTGTCTGTTTATGTCATATAAACGCTCGAAATCTTAACCAATGTAAGCGAGACGACTTTCGCTATTTGTTTACAAATTCAAGCATAGATGTGATCTGTTTTAACGAAACTTGGTTTAAACCCAAGTTTGAAAACTTTGTGTACGATATTGAGGGTTACGAATTATATCGCAACGACAGAATAACCTCTACAACGGGCGGAGGAGTGGCAATTTATTGCAAGTTGTCTTTAAGATGTGATGTGCTAGTAAAATCTGTCGACACTGATGTTGAATACATTATTGCTGAGGTTCATGATGGAAGTGTTAAATGTTTGGTTTCTTGTTGTTATAACCCTAACCGGAGATTTTCATGTGAACCATTTTTTTCTGCTCTGTCGGAGTTTTCACCGAGATATGTAAATATTATTGTATTAGGAGATTTGAATGCCAACTTATTAAACAACGATTCTCGGTCGCGCCAATTGGTGGATCATACCTCTTCGAGTGGTCTTTATGTTGTAAATACGTCCTATCCAACTTGTTTTCGTACAGATGCACCACCGAGTCTCCTTGATGTTGGTCTTGTTTCAGATCAATCAGCAGTTCTTTTATTTGACCAAATTTTCCTGAGTGGTGTCTCTGACCATGATATGTTGCTTTGCACGTACGATATTAATTTTTTCTCATATCAATAAGTCTACGACTTTTGAATAGATTTTAAATCTATTAACATCAATGCTTTGCTAGTTTTAGCGCAAACAACGACTCCCTGGTTTCTTTGTAGGCAGAGTCCAGATCCAAATGAACAAATTAATCGTTTTCAGTTATGTGTTGGCCAAATCTATGAAGATTTCGTGCCTGTTAAGACTATTTTTGTCCGCAATAAGACTGCGAATGGCTTACTGCGGAAGCTTTAAATGCGCTAAAAATCAGGAATAAGCTTTACAGCAAATGGAAGCGAAATCGTTCTTCTTTCAATTGGGTCGCTTATAAAAACGCTCAGCCACTAGCATTGTACGTAATTCGAAACGAAATTACTATTCCTCTAAACTTAGTATGTCTTTGCCGCCAAAGGAACTGTGGAGGAACCTTCGGCAAATTGGTATTAACAAAGAAGGGAATAATAACTGTTCGTTAAATCCAAATGAGCTAAATGCACGTTTTGTTGACAATGCAATGGCTGGTGGTATATTTGATTTTCATCCAAACACCGCTACATCAGTGCAAAGGCAAGCCGATTTTGAGGTAACAACTGAGACTGATGTAATTTCAGTCATTGCCTCCATTAAGTCAAATGCAATCGGTGAAGATGGTATACCAGTCAAATTTCTAAAAATAATTTTACCCAGTATTGTAAGCCATATAACCCATATAATTAATTCATGTATTATGACATCTACATTTCCCCAGGCTTGGAAACATGCACGGGTTATTCCGAATGCCAAAAAATCGAACGCAAGTTCTGTCAAAGATTTTAGGCCAATAAGCATTCTCCCATGTCTATCAAAGGTATTTGAGAGAGTCTTATCCCGCCAGATCAAATGCTACTTATCCTTCAACTCTCTATTGACTTCTTCTCAGTCAGGCTTTCGAGAAGGGCATAGTTGTCAGTCGGCAATGGTGAAGAATTTGGATGATGTAAGGCAAGACTATGACAAAGGGCTCGTGACATTACTTTGCTTTCTCGATCTTTCGAAAGCTTTTGACAAAGTGAATCACAAAATTGTTTTATGGAAGCTTAAACACTTTTTTGGGTTTGGCGAAAGAGCTGTTAAACCTTTGCAAAGCTACTTGTCGAACTGATTTCAAAGGGCGTTGTTGGTGGAAGGATTTCCTTTATTTTGCAGATGACGTTCAATCATACAAGTCTATTCCTATTAATCGGCTTGACGAATTCGTTTTTTGTTTAAACAGGGATTTGTCAACGATTAATGACTGGGCAGACAAACACGGGCTGCTGCTAAATCCTTCTAAGTGTCAGGTTCTACCCATATTAAAAATCAATTTCGAACTGAGTCTGGTGCCAAATATATGCATATCGGAATCGAAAATGGCGATAGTGGAGTCGGTTACTAGCCTTGGGTTCATAATAAGCCGCAATCTGACCTGCTACAACCACGTAAACTACGTCATTGGTCGCATTTATGGTTGTTTGCGTAGACTGTGGTTGGCTGCAAACTTCACATGCTTTGAAACTTGGACGGAAGTTCGTCCAAGCCCTTATACTTCCCATAATAACATATGCCGATGTTGTTTTTAGTAGCATGGATTCGTTGTCACGTAACAAGTTACAGGTAGCCTTCAATGATGCAGTTAGATACATTCATGGACTACGCAGATACGATCGGACAACGGTCAATGTGAAAGGTTTATTGGGTTGCACTTTAGTACAATACATGTATGCAAGAAATTGTATATTCTTACACAAAATTATAATGACAAAAACGCCAAATTATCTGTTTTGCCTTTCTCTTTCTCTTACTTCTTACTTTTCATCTTCGTTGACTTTCCTTTCTTTTCTATTCTTTTTGTTCTTTTTTTGTCTAATCGTTCATATAAATTATATTTTTAAAAATGCTAACCTTGCTTATTTCAGTAATCTTATGAATTATTTTTACTTTTGAAATCTTACATATCTTTAATTTAAACACCTAATGTAATGGAAGTTCTTATTTTAAATATCAAGCCTAAGTACTATAAGAGACCTATGTCTTAATGTAAACACCATGTTATCTAATAATAATAATAGTAATAATAATAATAATAATAACGGTTATTATAGTGTTCGGTTTAGATCTGCCCTTTCTGCTCCATTCCTGGCCTCATCAGGAGTTCCACAAGGCAGTCATCTTGGTCCTCTTCCCCTTATTCTCACTATTGACGAAGATGAGAGGGTCATTAAGCTCTCCTCCCTCTCCCTTTACGCTGAAGATACAACATTTTTTAAAACTACTTCTTCCCCCCATAAATCTGCCCTTCTTCAAAAATACCTTGATCGGTTTTCAATCTGGTGTCTTAAAAACTGCCTGGAATTTAATATAGCCAAATGCCAATCTATAATCTTCTATCACGCAAAGGCAACCCGTCTCCTACCCGACTTTATTTTCTCTATGGTTAATCAATTCCCCTGGTTCAATCTTTTCGAAATCTTGGAATATTATTCGACTGTGAGCTTAATTTCCGTTGCCATATCGATAAGATGATCCTCAAAGCCAACCCATCACTTGACTTTATTAAGCGGTTGTCCAAGGAGTTTTCTAATCCGTATTTAACCAGATCGCTCTATGTTACGAGTACCTTTGCTCGCCCCCTGTTTGAGTATGCCAGTCAAGCTTGGTCCTCTTTTCACCGAGTTCATGTTTCCGGATTCAACGTAGATTTCTCCGATTTGCTCTCCGTGGTCTGAACTTATCAATTTGAATTCCGGAATATTTCTGGCATTCCCTTCATTCATCGACTGCTCTCAAGTTCCATGGACTGCGCATCCATGTTCAACTCTAGTTTCTTCAATACCAACCCACACAATCTACGTTGTCCTCGGCTCTTCTATCTACCGGTCCACCGCACCTCTTATGGCTCCAACGAGACAATCTCCCCTATGCTCCGAAAGGTCAACTCAAACCTCTCCCTTTTTGATTTCCACCTGAGCACTCCTAGCAATCTCAGGCGACAGATGCGTAGTTGACGAAGACGATGTCGCTGCACACCTCGTATAGTTCGTCGAAGAATCTTCTCCTACAAAGCCCGTCAACGCAAATGGAACTGAATACTTTTCGAAGGATTTTTCTTTTGAAACGACTGAGGATATCTTTCGATAGGCTCCATGTCTCCGCGCCATAAAGTATATCTTACATAGAGTCTTCTTAGTTTTTCGGGATGGGGTATTACTACTCAATTGTCTTATAAGCCCAAAGAAACCGTGATTGGCAAGAGTCATTCGTCGGTTTATTTCTGCTGACATATTGTGGCAGATCTCATAGCAGAGCCGAGGTAGACAAAGTCCTCTACTACGTCGAAGTTATAGTTGTCGTTCTATCCAATTCGTCAATATTGTGCGTCCGTTTTTGTTGACAGCACACTCGTATGCATACTTGGTTTTGCCCTCATTTACCCCCAAGCCCCTTTTGGCAGCTCCCGTTTCAATAGGTACTAGCAAACGCACCAATGACAGCCCGCTGAGATTCTCCAATTATGTCGATATCATCGGAGTACACTATTAGTTGCACCGACTTTTGAAAGATTATGCCTCCAGTTTCCACTTGTGAGTTCCGCACAATTCTTTCAAGTATGATGTTTAGGAAGTCACATGACAGCGTCATATTGTCTAAAAATTTTTTGGCGGTTAAGTCGTTGGCATTGAGTACCGTGGTATAGTCTGCAGAAAAAGTTTTTTCATATTCTCTGTGACTGTGACTCTAGTACGAGATTTACTTCTTCATCACTATAGGGTTCTCTACGGGTCTTCTTGCCTGGACAGGTTCTTTTTAATTGTTGGCAAAATTTCCGTACGTTATTCCTGGAGTACAACCTCTCTATATCTTCGATCGCGCGATTCTCGTTCTCTTTTTTCTTTTTCTGAAGGAGCCGATGTATTTCCCGTCTCTTCTGCTCGTAGAGCCCACGAGCGGTTCTCGTCCTTCGTTGCAGCGCCGTTTTGTACGCTTGTTGTTTAGAAGCATGTTTTTGCCGGTATTCTTCATCAAACCAGGGATTTCTTGGTGGTGGTCGGGTGAAATCTAATACATCAGTTGATGTTTTTCAGTACTTGATGCTGGCGGTATATGAGCTGTTGACAGATTTCGGAATACGCGTCCGGCGAAGATTCTGGCGGTTGCATGCAATTGCAGCTTTTCTACGTTATATCTTCTCACAGTAGTTCTTCTTTGTTGTGGCACTTAGGAAATTCGCATTCGAAACTTAGCTGTAACAAGGTGGTGATCCGAGCCAATGTTGGCTGTGCGGGAAATTTGGACGCTCAGAATACTGAAGGCACGCCTTACGTCTATCGCAATATGATCATTTTGATTTAGCGTTTCATGATCCGAAGACCGCCGTGTCCCATTTTGTATATTGAGATGTGGAAACCGTGAGCTTGCTGTATTAATATTTCGCCCTGCCGCATAATCAATAAGCCTAAGTCCGTTACCTGGTGTTAAGATCATGTACGTTTTGTCGAAGGTCTCATAGAAACATTCTTGGGAGGCACATCCCATCACACTTCCTGGATGGTGGTAATATTTGCGTAGATAGAGGCAGCCACTCAGTTAGCAGCCTCAGCTGTACGTGACCTGTTAAGGGTCCGAATATTCCACGTGCAGATATGATAGCCTTTGTCCCTTAACCGTTAAAACGAACGATTGACCAAGAAGTATTCATAGTACGACTATAAATTTTTTTTAGGGAGGTAATTAAGTGCAGATTTGAGTATCTTGGGACTTATTCTGAAGTATTTGCAGCAATATGGGTTTGATATGGTTTAGATAATTATTACGTCATATTCATACACCCGGGCAAAGTTAGGTTGATATATAGTATCTGAACCAGTTTCGAATTTTTGAACGTAACATCTAAAAATATGCACATCATTCTTAAATCTTTTTTGGAAAGCATTTGTAAAAAATATTAGAACATATTTTTCACCATAAAAGTCTTGTTGCTAGAGTGATGAAACAAATAATCCTTTTCCTAACGAAGTTATTACTTTACAGTAAGTACATAAAGTTGTTGCTTTTAACAGTGAACACAGCAATTTTAAAAAGAACATCACATTAGTTCCAAGCGATTAAAAAATATTGACACACCATTAACCAGGACCGCCGTTGTGTTCAAATCTTAACCTTCTTTTAATAAAGATTTATGGTTGCGGTTGTTTTGTACTACATGAAGTATGAAAACTTAATTTTAATTTAAACTTCTAAATAAAAACGATTACCCTACGACTTATTTATATTGTATGTTGCTTTTAACGTTTTCAACTTTAAATGCGGATGTGTCATTCCTGCGCTGGACAACGCAATTATTGTGTAACACTCATTCATGGTTCTAGATTTCATAAGTTTGTCTTTGAATCAGATCGCAACGTGAACACATAACCATAACTGTAAAAAAAAATCGTATTCAAACATCGACTAATCCAACTCTGTGCACGCAGAGCTTTCAGTTAGAGCATGTTCGCATTAGAAAGGCATGGATTAACACACTTCGAATGCGGACAAATAAGCGTAAATAGCAACACTGAGACCCAATTACAGAAATGAGCTTTGACAACAAATTGAAGACAGGGTAAAAATCATAAGCAGACTCCTCAGTGCGCCCAAAACATGGGTTTGCCAGGCTAACAGAACATTGCGACATTGAACTAGTTTTTAAAAAGATGAGTAATCGCTTCAGTGATAAAGTGTCTACAGAATGAGCAGCGAAAACATCAGCACCTAGTACTGGCATGTTAAGGCTAACGCAAGCCGGCCATTCGCAGAGGCAGTACTTCGCTATAGGTTATAGTTGCAATAGTAAGTTTTATTGTTACGCTCAAAAAAGTAGACTGCTCTCAAAGCTGAAACACTTGCACAGAGAGTTTGTATGGGGGAATACAAATCGGGCTATAAAGTTTAGTTACCCGAATAAATAATCCAAATTCTTCGGACGTCAGGAATCAGCCAGTTACTGGATTTGGTTGGTATTACCCCAGAAAATGTCCACTCAGTCGATTCACAGATGCACATGAGAAAGCAGATCTACTGGGAACTTCTTTTAGAGCCTATATTATGAAAAATAGCGGCAGTAGGGTGTACCAATACTTGAAAAAACGATAAAATTACGAGCAACCCTCCTGATCTTCGAGCAATTAGTCCACTTTCGAATATCAACAAGTTATTCGCAAAAGTGGTCAATAGAGCTATGTTGGAGGGAGTGGAGGATAATAATTTGCTTGGTTTTAGGGAGACGTATGGGACAATTCACGCTGTGTTAAAACTTATTTCTGATATACGAGTACCATGGAATAAAAGCAAGAACTAATGTATTTTCGAATAATATTCAGTTCTAACACGATCGATCTAGTCAGCTCCCTTCATCACACTATAGCGCAGGGGTGGCCCAATTTGCAGGCTACGTGGGCGACTTTTCGCTGAAATTTGTTACGCATAAAATATAAATAAATACACACCAGCTATGCAAGTGGGATTTTTTATACTTCTATTGATACAAGTTTTAACAAAACGAGCAAATAAGTTTATTAAAAAAAGTGTGCTAATTCAATCTTAAATTAAATCATGGCCTTAAAAGTCCGTGCCGTTTCTAAGAGAAGGCACCACTTGAATTGAATCCATACCATTTTTAGTTAGTACCAATCTTCAAAAGATACGTTAATAAATTTGACAGCTGTCGGACGATTAGTTCTCGAGATATACCGTTGTGAGTGTAGCAACTTTTGTTATTGTGAAAAAAAAATGGATTCAAAGCAATTTCGTGCGTTGATTTATCATTGCGTTTTGATGGGAAAAAATGCAGCCGATGCAAAGAAATGGCTTGATAAGTGTTACCCGGACTCTGCACCTTGCGAACGAACTATTCGCAAGTGGATTGAAAAATTTAAAAGTGGTCATACAAGCACCGAAAATGATGCACGCAGTGGACGTCCAAAAGAGGCTGTTTCAGATGAAAACATCAAAAAAGTCCAGACAATGATTACGAATGACCGTAAAGTGAAGCTGTTCGAGATAGCTGAGGCTCTGAAGATATTAAAAGAGCGTGTTGGATATATCATACACGAATATTTGGACATGCGAAAGCTCTGTTCAAAGTGGGTGCCGCGTTTGCTAACAGTCGACAAAACTGTTGATGATTCAGAGGAGTGTTTAAAGCTGTTCAACCCCAATAAAGCCGAATTTTTGCATCGGTATGTGACAATGGATGAAAATTGGCTCCATCACTTCACACCAGAGTCAATTCGGCAGTCAGCTGAGTGGCGAGCCGGCGACGAACCTCGTCCTCGGCTGGCAAGGTTATGGCATCCGTATTTTGGGATGCACATGGAATAATTTTCATCGACTATCTCCAAAAGGGGCAGACTATCAACAGCTACTATTACATTGCGTTGTTGGAGCGTTTGAAGGACGAAATCGCAGAAAAACGGCCGAATTTGAAGAATAAGAAAGTACTGTTTCATCAAGACAATGCACCATGTCACAGGTCGATGAAAACGATGGCAAAATTGAAAGACACCGTATTCTCCAGATGTGGCCCCACCGACTATTTCCTGTTCGCAGACCTCAAAAGAATGCTCTCCGGAAAGAGATTTAAGACCGATGAAGAAGTAATCGCCGAAACAGAGGCCTATTTTGAGGCTAAACCGAAATCGTCCTACAAAACTGGTATCGACAGATTGAAAAATCGTTTCAATCAGTGTATCGCCCTCGAAGGCAACTATATTGATAAATAAAGTTGAATTTTGCAAAAATTTTGTGTTTTACTATCAAACGGCACGGACTTTCCAGCCCATGTGGTATATATTGCACAGTAAATTAGTGTTTATATAGGTAGGAAGGTAGGTAGGTAAGAGTAGCCATTGGAAACACCAGCCCTTTTAGGCCTGTTGATGCCACGTGGATCTATGATCCTCCTACTCATGGACCTAGTTTGAGCTTACGATGAATCGTAGGAGACTGTTTACGTCTATATTCTTTATATCCTTTAGGTCATTATGGAAGAAAGCTCCTTCCCTGGGAGAGAGCTGGACATGTACAGAGCAGGTGGAGGAATGTCTATGAGACAGGGTCTAGCGATGACACCTATGACGACGCTGAGATGTTTCCTATTTAGACGGATCAGACTCTTAGAGGGATTCAGACCTAGCTTTGGGCGGATCTGTTTAGTCGCTAGACATGTTGGTCTAACAGTCCACCTAAGTTCTGTTCTTTTATTGGCATCCATCTTTGATATTAATTTGCATGTTGCGATTGGTGTACCTATTGTATTCTTTTTCGGTAGAATAGGTAGAGTAGTTCCAATTTTGGTGAGTTCATCCGCCCAACAGTTCTCTGGAATGTCTCTGTGGCCCAGCACACAGCAAAGGTGCGGGTTAAAGTGTTCTGCCATCTCCGTAAGAGATGATACGCATTCAAGGTTTTCGAATGTAGTGAGACTCAGTCCGGGCACTTGATAGCGGCCTGACTATCCGAAAAGATGCAGAAATCACGGTTTTCTTCAGATAGGACAGAGCTTCTTTAATCACCAAAATTTCCGCCTGGATCACCCTGCAGTGATTTGGAAGACGGAAAGAGACGCTTAGTTTTAGCTTAGCAGAGAAAACACCGCCACCAACCCCGCTATCGGTTTTAGATCCATCTGTGTAGAAATGGATTGACTTGTCTTGATTGAAAGCATCTTCTTTCCAGAAGGATCTATAGGGGGAAGATTACATGGAAGGTTTTGTCAAAGTTCAGGTATAGTGTAAGCGATGTGCTCTGTGAGGATTCCTAATGTATTAAGAAAATTAGCGTGTCCAAATGAATTATTTGTCCACTATGTGGTCACTTTAATTGCTGCACTCGCAGCAATAAGTAGTACTTGCATGCTGAAAATATCGAGGGGTGTCAAGTGTAACAGAATGTCTAATGCCGCAGAGTGTTTAGACCTTAAGGATCCACTCATCTTTATTTATTTATTTCTTTATTATTATTCTCATAAAATTCATACATATTAACAATCATAAATAACTTATTGGGTCTATAACTTGCTAAGAGATGGCCATTGGAACATGCGTTCGAAAGCTGCTGTCATTGTACATCATTTCTGTATATGTCATTCATTTGAAGCGTAAACAACAATAATTTTTTTTCACTCAAATATGTCGAACTTTGTGCCTGAAAAAGTGTTTTTGCGGGGAATTCTTCTTCATTACTTTAATGTGAAGAAAACTGCTGCCGAAAGTCATCGTATTTTGGTGGAAGTTTATGGTGAACATGCGCTAGCTGAGCGAACGTGCCAAAAGTGGTTTGCACGATTTAAAAGTGGTGAATTTGGCTTGGAAGACGATGAACATCCTGGGCAGCCAAAAATTTAAAGATGAAGAACTGGAATCATTACTCTATGAAGATTGTTGCCAGACACAAGAAGAGCTCGCAGAATCTTTGGGTTTCACTCAAGCAGCCATTTCAAAACGTTTAAAAGCAGCTGGATATATTCAAAAGCAAGGAAATTGGGTTCAACATGAACTCAAGCCGAGAGACGTCGAAAGGCGGTTTTGCATGTCCGAAATGCTGCTGGAACGCCACAAAAAGAAGTCATTTTTGCATCGGATTGTTACTGGTGATGAAAAATGGATCCATTACGACAACCCCAAGAGCAATAAATCATATGTGAAACCCGGCCAACCAGCCAAATCAACGGCAAAGCCGAATACCCATAGCGCGAAGGTAATGCTCTGTATTTGGTGGGATCAGATGGAGCTGCTAAAACCGGGTGAAACCATCAATGGACAACGCTACCGAACACAATTAATTCGTTTGAAGAGAGCAGTGGCCGAAAAACGCCCGGAATATGCGACCAGACACAAGGCAATAATTTTCCATCATGACAACGCTCGGCCCCACGTTGCTATTCCGGTTAAGAACTATTTGGAAAACAGCGGATGGGAAGTCTTACCCCACCCGCCTTATAGCCCAGACCTTGCCCCTTCTGACTACCATTTGTTCCGGTCGATGCAGACCGCCCTCACTGAAATACGGCTCACATCAGAGCAGAATATCAAAAATTGGCTTGATTCATTCTTGGCTGCCAAGCCGGCGCAGTTCTTTTGGGATGGGATCCACAAATTGCCAGAAAGATGGGAAGAAGTCATAGCTTCAGATGGGCAAAACTTTGAATAATACTATTGTACATGTTTTTCTTAAATAAACGTTCAAATTTTGACGAATTAAGTTATATACCCAATATTACTAGTTCAAAAACTAATTACTAGAAATAGATGAGAAAAATAGTGACATTCAATGTTACCTATTAAAAGAAAAACAGTGTCGAATGCCATATCAGTAAAATTTACAATTAGAACTTACAAAGGTTGTGTGGGGTAACATTTTAAAAAATTACATACATACGTAAGTGTGATTTGCATAAATTGCAATTAAAATACTAATGATTATAATTCAAAATTCACCAAAAAAGAAAATCAGAGCTACGACTAAGATAGAACATTGAGTAACGATGCAAAACTTTGGTAGCTAAAATCAAAGAGCCAAGACTTAAGATGTCTTAAAAATATAGCCAAATTTCTTAGGGATCTTAGCGACTGAGGAAGCCTATTGAAAAGGTGACAAAATGACACAGTATAAAAATTACGGTAGGCAGTAGTTCGGAAAACAGGCACATTGACGAAATGCATTTAATTACTGCGCAGATTAAAGTTGTCAAGATTTCTACAATTAGGATTTCCTGATCTAATAAAAAATGTTTTCAAAACTTTAAAACAGTACAACTGTCGTACTGGAAGAATTTTCAAAACACGAAATGTGGCTTCTGGCATATTTTTCTTATGATTAATTTTTGTTAAATGAGAAGGGGTTCAATTTTATTAAAATAAACACCGTCCCATCGGGTAATGCCATATTGCAGTTTGGAATAGAAAATACCATAATAAATAGACTTCAGAAGGTTTGAAGAACAGACATTGCACAAATATTAAAAGTTTCTGAGCGTTGATCGAAAATATTGTTTTAAGCTATCTGGATGGCTAGAAAAGCTTAGCTTAGAGTTGAAAATAAGTCCTAAATATCTAAACTTGTCGAATTTCTCAATTTGGAAGCAGTTATCACTACATGTACTGTACTGCTAGAGAAAGACTTTGTGGTCCATTGGCACATAGAACAAATAGAGAACTTAAACTTTTGGCATTCGGGTCATATTTTGTAATGAGCAATTAAAGAACGTAACTTTTGTTTTGGGACTTATAATCAAATTATGTTCAGCAAACCACATTCTCAGTAAATTTAGATCCCAATTTATCTCAGATATCAGGTTTAAAGGACATTCAGAGCCATAAGTAAAGCCTACATCATCTGCATATGCAGTTAAAACATCTTTAAAGTCTAAGAAAAAGAGGGAATTAATATAAATAAGAAAGAGTATGGGACCCGGAACAGAGCCTTGAGGTACGCCCATGTCAATGACTTGGATACCGCTTCTAACGTCATCAAATTTGACCCTTTACGTTCTGTTGTTCAAATAAGACCTGAACCAATCCAACATAAAGCTTTTTCTACCTTCTTCAACAGGATTTTATGGTTTACCATATCGAAAGTCTTCGTTATATCTATAAAGAGACCAGCTGAGAGCTTTTTACTATCTACGTTACTAAAGAGCCGAGATCAAAATTCTAAAAGAGCATTTTCCACTTTCTGAAAACCAAACTGAGCCGGGCTAAAAAAGTTATTTTTATTTAAAAAGCCAATAATTCGGTTTTTTACCGCTTTTTCAAAGATTTTGCTGATTGATGGAAGAAGAGAAATTGGCCTATAGTTGCTTGTGTTATCAGCATCACTTTTTAAAAAAGGGGAACGACGTTCGCACATTTCAGAGTTTCAGGAAAAATCCCAGAGAAAATACTTTGATTGAAGATGTGAGCAAGAACATCACATACAAAGCACGCAACCGTTTTTAGAACCAGGTTTGAAATGATATTGATTCCACAGGAATTAGAATTTTTAAGGATATCACAGATTTTTATGAGTTCAGGTCCAGTTATAGGCTCAAAGAAAAAGGTTTGCCTTTGAGTAGATTCATCTATTTGAGAGCAAAAGCAGTCACAACATGCACGCAAAGATGAAAGTGGAAGAGGCAAAATGGCAACTTTATCGGAAAATGGAAAACCATCAACACGAATTGTAGTCGGCTCCTTGGAGCAAGACAATTTATTAAGAATGCTATTTTCTACCTGCCATTCACCTCTTAGATTTCCTTTAACTTGGTACAATTTGTTTCTATAAAAACTATCACGGCAACGCGGAATCTCCTTTTTAAGCTCAGAGCATATATTATTATATTTTATCTTCACATCAATATTTAATGGGTTCTTAGCGACTTTAACTCGAGGCTTATTTTTATAATTAACCTTGCTCATCAGATAGTTACTCATCCAGGGTTCTAACTTTTTCGAAGGTTTCCTTAAAAATACAGTGTAACTGCAATTTTTCGACGCCAAAAGTTCGCCCGATTCCGCATCAGCAAGTCCAAACACTCGTTCGAAGTGCTCTCGCCTTCGTGTTTTTGGTTAGGAGGGAGCATGCGCGGCACCCAGCGGCAGGATAACTTTTTCATATGCAGAATATTGCCCAAAATATGGCGTGTGCGCTCAGTACTAATCTTTGTGGTATCTGCTAGCTCGCGCACCCGCACTTTCTGGTCAGCCAACACCATTGCATGTATTTTTTTGACATTGTCCTCTGTAACCGCATCGGAGGGCCTGCCGCTGCAGACTTGAGCGGTAGTGGAGTTGCGGCCACCGCGAAACTCTCGAAACCAATATTTCACGGTGAAATCTGATGGAGCATTAGCCCTATAATATTTATCCAAATTTTCTTTTGCTTCCTTCGCCGTTTTGCCTCTCAAAAAATAATGTTTTATGAGAGAACGAAAATCGTTTTTGAGCATATTTAACATGATGCCAAACACGTCAACAACAATCAGCTGTCAAAACAAAACTAAAGACAGTACCGCACTGAAATTTGGCATGTCTGCCTAAATATGAACGGACTTCAAGGCACCATAACCTTTTTTGCAGTAGCAGCGCATTATGGTGGTCAAGGATGTGACTTTTCACTCCATCTAGTATTTAAATTTCTTCTCCCTTTTAACATCTTTTGCCTGCATCAGTAACGCCTGTGTCTATTTGGTGAGAGACTCGTTGATGTAAATATTGATCTTTTTTTTGGCTGCTATTGTTATTGCTGCCCATTACGTTTGTGCTGATTTTCCTCTTTGCCTTTTTCTCCTTCATAATCCGTTGGCTAAGTGAGTTATCAGAGAGTTTCAAACATATGATCGGTGTTGTTTTAGCTGAAACACCGGTTTGAAAGCCTTTCTTGCTCTTTCTCTCCTTCACATAACAGTCGCTGATTTGGTTGTTCATCACTTCCACCCACAATGAATCGAGGATAAATTGTTGAGCGACGAATTTTGCATTGTTGGCGTTAACATCATTGACTCCAGTAATTTCAATGCAGTTTTGCAATTGACTTTGATTATGCCAGTTGAGTCTGCTCTCAAGACTAACACATATACTCTCGACTTAAGCAAATCATTCTCGTTTCGCAATTCAGCAATAGATTGCAAGAATTCTTTGTTTAGCTCTACCAAGTAAGCGAGCTTTTGGTAAATCATTTCTAGATTTACCAGTTCTAGACTGTTGAGTATCAGAATGTATGTGATGCTCCTGAATTGTCCATCCAAACAGTGTCTCCACAGCTCTTAAACGCATAGCAACTTGGCTTTGTTTCCTTGTGACCACATCCCAATAATGATCAGCACCAATCAACATGCTCCGCCCTTGCTCAAATTTGCTAAAAGACATATAAAGGATCTTTCATTAAGCGCTTCCTATTTTCAAATTTAAATAAAACAAAGTGTCTGTGAGATATAATCGAAATCTTTTATTCGGTTGAAAGGCCTATCGATGCCATTATGTATGGAATATAACAACGTTCAAATGTCTGCCGCAACTTCTTTGGGTGGCGCGCATCCGAAATATCCAATTTTCCATGACTTTGGACAGTGACTGTTTTTCGGATGCGTTGGACACTCTTGGATCGAAAAGCGGATTGGTATGGTCCCAAATTCGACAATTTTGTTTGTTGACGTACCCATTCATCAAGAAATGAGCCTCATCGCTGAAGATGATTTTTCGATGAGAATTAGTGTCAGTTTTCAACTGCTCCAGAGCCCGTTCAGTAAACACACGTCGTTGTCTATGGTCGTTTACCTTCAGCTCCTGGGTCAGTTGAATTTTGTACGGGTGCAGGCCCAAGTTATGACGCAAAATTCCCAAGTTGTGGTCTGCGAAAGGCCGAGTTCTTGTGAGCGACGCGAAATCGACTGCCTCCGATTCTCCTGCACACTCTCATTTCACGGGCAGCGGTTTATCGTTTACTGAACCGGTGTACTCAAATTCATCTATCACACTGCGAATAGTCCTCTCGGTAGGACGATTATGACGACCGTAAAGTGGGCGAAGGGCGCGATACGTTACTCGAACAGAACACGCATTTTGATAAAACAATTTTATATTCGCACATGTTATTGAACGCTATGTCCGTCCATTATGACTAGGGAATTCAGGATGGAAGTAGCCAATATACGCGGGTTAAAAAGTAAGTACAGACCAACTGGTTTGGCACTTAGTGAAACACAGGTAAATCCCCGCCAACACCTCTCAGATCACTCTGATCTGAAGCTACCTGGCTACAAACTAGTGCCATTAATCTTCTCTCACCGCGGTCTCGCCATTTACATACGTGCATGCTAATGTAGCATACTAAACTCCACCACAATATAGTCCCTGTTCCAATTCGGAATTCAATTTCATGTGGTTAAAATTCCATCTCCGTAAGCAAATTATCCACTACTGCTTTATTTATAGAATCCCCGAACTTTACAGCAACTCGACCTTTAACGAGTTTGATGTACTGTCTGACTCCATACAAAGAATTGTATCCCTGTATCCCCATACTAAAATCGTTATTACGGGCGATTTCAATATACACGGTGTGTTGAGAATTTCGATGCGGATAACAACTTAACGCAGCTTGTAAATGAGCCTACGCAGGTACCAGACGTCATACCGCCCCTCTAGGCTCGTCGGACCATCGTCGTTGTTATATCAGTTAATTTCTCGTACACCCACCACACAGTTAGAGAAAAGATTCCTAAAAGAACCGTGTTCTCCACTTCAGCTAACATGCTCCGTAGTGTTTCATCCGAAGAGATGCGACATGTCATAATTTGACTCAGCCTTGTCTTGACGGATCGGACAAGTCTCTCCCAACTGCCTCCCATATGTGGGGATCCCGGTGGAATAAATATCCACTCCCAGATTGTGTTTTGTCTCCACCTACACTTAAGTGCCTCGAATCTTCAATGGGACGAATCTACTTTCGCACTCGTGTAGTAGCAAGAGTTCTCAAAGATATTAACATCCACAAATATGCAGGGCCAGATAGTATATCTCCATTCCTTCCGAAGAGGTGTTCTTCCTTGCTGGCAAGGCCACTGCGTCATCTTTTTCATCACTCCTATTCTTTAGGACTCTTTCCGAGCAGTTGAAAAACAACATTTGTCCAGCCCGTCCCTAAAAAAGGCGAATCTTCCTCTCTCTCCTCCTACAGACCCATTTTCCTTACTTTCCTCCTCCCCAAGGTCATGGAAACGCTGATAAACCGTCAGCTCATGAAATATTTCGAAACACGAAAACTTCTTAATGACCGGCAATATGGTTTTCGTAGCAACGGGTCCACTGATGATTTGATGGCATGTCTCACCGAAATATGGAACCAAAGTCTACACCAATCTGGTGAAAGCAAGTTAACTGCACTAGATATTTCTAAGGCATTTGACAGAGTTTGGCATCAGGCTCTTTTGTCGAAAATGCGTGCTTTTGGCATCGACGACTCTCTTCTTCAATGGATTAGAAATTACCTTTAGGAACGTTCAATTCAAGTTGTCTTGGACCGTTTCAAGTCTAATATTCACAAAATAAATGCTGGTGTGCCCCAGGGCTCCGTTCTGTTTCCGACACTCTTCTTAATTTTCATCAACGATCTCTTGTCTGCTACTTCTAATCCAATATATTCCTTTGCTGACAACAGTACTCTCTGCTTCTTATATTCGTTCCGGGACTCACGTCCCTGCTCTTCGGCTGTAGAACGGGAACGCCAGCGTATATTAAGCTCATTGAATTTTGATGTGAACAGCATAACTAATTGCGGAAATATCAACAGAGTAGAATTTAATGTTTCCAAAACCCAATGCTGTCTGCTGTCATTAAAGCGAAATTCAAATACCCAGCCATTATCCATGAATGGCACTTGCATCGTCGAAACCGATAAACTTTCCATTCTCGGTATTTGTGTCAATGACAACTTACGTTGAAATGACCACATATTCGATGTTGTCAAAAATGCTGCGAAATGTATAGGTCTCCTCAAGCGATGTAAGACATATTTTACCCCCTCTGAACTGGTTACAATATATTAGGCATTCATCTGCCCAAAATTGGAGTACAATGTCAACATCTGGTCAGATGCTCCTAAAACATCTCTGCATCTGCTACTTAGGATTCGAAACCGTGCGATAAAACTCATAGGTGATACCAATATTACTCAGGCAATGGACATCCTCGAACAACAACGAAATGTCTCGTGTCTCACTTTGTTTTATCGCTATTTCCACCAACAGTGCTGCATAGAAATCGCCAGTAGCATTCCGCTCATTCAAGCTTTCAACTGTAACACCCGTCTCGCTATGAATGCTTATCAGTATACCCTCAAGCCCGCTTTCGGACGTACTCTAAAATATCGTGATTCGTTCCTAAGCCGTACAACTCGCTTATGGAATGCACTGCCGATCTCTGTGTTTCCTGGTCGTTATAACTTCCAAACATTTAAAAACTATGTACATCGATACCTGTCCTTTCTTCCTCGCTAGATTTCCTTAGCCCGCGCTGTGTACAAACATTTTAAGGGTACAAAACAAGGGGTTTTGCGCGCGTTCATTATAAAAAAAAATGGTGATTTGGCAAAACAGACTGAATAAATGACAACAAATTTGACAGATATAGCTTCAACAGTATGGCCGTTATCAACTGTCACATTTCGGAAGTCCCTATTGGAAAACCCTGTCTTTTTCATTCGAAACATCAAGAAGATCAACACATATTTGTGATACAACCAATGCTTGTATTTCAACTCCTTCTCGATGGTCATATTGGCTCCTCAAACGAGCTTGAAAATGTTTTCTGCGGCGGACTCAAAGCGACTCCAAATGGAACGAAGGCCATTTGAACTTCACCTGCGGCTTTAAGTTTTAAATTTTTTACAACATTATCACAAATGTAGGTATTTTGACTGCCACCGTGCATTGATGGCATATCGAAGCAGGAGGTTATCCCTCTCCCTCTGTCCTTAAGAAATCCTTATTATATTTGCTTTGGGAGCTACATATGAGATCCGATGTCACACTTTCGGGTTTTTCTTTAATATGCGTGCTGTCACTTGTATTCTGCACAGCAAAGGTTGGGCCTTTTTGAAACTTTGAGTCTCACATTCTTGCCATGTGGTTCCCCTTACACTTATTACATTTGATCCACCTGGCACTTCTGCATTTTTTGAACGACTGTCCCTTTTTGGCACTTCGGAAGCACCGGCCAGTCTTAGCTAATATGTCTCTTAGAAGGGTTAAGTTGGCATCACAGAAGCCATCGAATTTTTTGAGAGTGAGCTTGGAAAGACTTACAGAAGACTGGGGTGGCCTTGAATGTGGCGTTGTCTCTGCTTCAACTGTAATCGGTGTTGGACGAGACCGTGCAGCTAACCTTTTTAATCGACTTTCTAAACGCGCCAGCGCTGCAACTGCAGACTCTTCATATACAGCGATCTTCGTCAAACCTAAAACCAAGGTTTGCTTTAACTAGATCTTTCTCGATGATTCTTCGATTGATTGTGTTTAGGCTATCATTTACCGCGTTCAGTCGCTGTAGGTACATGTTTAATTCCTCCTTAATAGCATCAAAATCTGCCTCGTCATCCAATTGCGACTCTTGCGAGTTTAAATAGTCAGATGCTGCATTCAAAATTTTTGTTAATTGGCCGCGGTAGGCACCACGTGTTGCGAACGTGAATTTTTAAATTCTCAACTCTTACTTTTTCGAAAATTCCGATAAGCTTTCCCGGGTTTTGGCGTCAATATTATAAATACCCGATATGGAACTGAAAAAAGGCTTCCTTAGAAAAAGATACTTTTATTGAATCTAAAGCATGTTGAGATATGCATGAGAATAAAAAAAAGGTGAATGAAGGATTATACTTAGATAAAGGAAATTGTCAATATATGCATATAAATGTATATCTGTTTCGCTCTAATTTTTCAACAATCTGTACCTTTCTGCCATAGGTGCCCTTACAGAACGCAGCGTTTTAGATGCAATCTGTCACTACACCCGATGCCAGAGCTGACTGTGATGTAGTTACGATCTGGTTACCTGGGAAGCTAGTTTCAAGCATAGTCAGTACGATTTATTATTAGCTCTGCTTTCGGGGCTTTCGAGTGTGTCCAGTCCCATTTTTCGCACTTTGACAATCTCCTGGCTTCGCAAAAGTCTTTATACGAGGCACACTTCGAAATCCAAATCTGTAACCGTTAAAGTCATATTTCAAATTTTGTAGTTTTAAATGGCTTGCTTATAGTTTCCTTGCGTAGTCGTTGCAGATCTACATTTCAGTAAATAACGCACAAAGGATTGGATGATCTGCAGGATTTTTCACTGACAGGTTGAATTAAGAGCATTTGCCGTTTTGGTTCAGAAAAGTTTCCTCTACATCCTGCCTGGTTCTAACCTTTGGTTCTAAATTTTGGCAAAACATCACTTGAGGTAGATATAATTAAGACGTAGTTAGGGACTTTGTTTACCTTGGTTTCGTTGTTACCTCAACGACATCAGCGCTGATGCGAGGGATAAATTATTTTCAATAGCTGTTTCTTTGAATTAAGGAAACAATTAGGTAACAGAGCTCCCTTTCGGACAACTAGGATTACTTTAACGATATACCTACATGCATATAAGACCCTTATTATCGTAATACTGCTCTGTGACGAAGAAGCATGGCCTTTTTTCAACAATGAATGAGACTGGGTTGTTTTAAGAGAAGACCACTTCGGATGGTATTCGATCTAAGGTTAATGGAGTAGAAGCTATGTACAAAGATAGGCTATACAAGCTGCAGAGCAACATCGACCTATAAAAAGTATACCAACGCTTTGATTCGGAGAATTTATTCTCTAGAGGAAAACCTCGACTAAGTTAGCGCTCGCAAATTTAAAGAGTTTTGAAGTAACTCGGTGTGATTAAATAGAGGCAGCCAGCTTACGATCTCGCTCGACAGGCAGGCCCAGTTGGGTGAAGCTCAGATTCACTACGGACTCTTGCGTCATCCAAAATTGACATTCGCAAATTGTGCAAATTTATTTCGAAATTCTTAGATAACTTACCGTGCAACATCCCATACAGCACGCACGAAGTAAACATTCGATGAGCGTATGAATTTGCCCCCAGGATCGTGTAATTTAACACCATTGGGTCATTTTCTGTGAGGATATGTGAAGGCGTAAGTCTACGCCAGTGAACCAGAGACGATGGACGAGAACTGGAAGCGAACACGAAGCCAGGGTCACAAACGACCTGTTGAAGAATATTGGAAAATCATTTCTGTCTCTTGAAAGAAATATGGAATAAATGATAAGAAACAATTATCCGAAAGAAGAAAATATGGGTTTTCCGGTTTAACGATGGTAAGGCTAAGTACTATTTCCGGACTCTAAGCCCATCTCACATAACGAAGTCGCATGAAATCATTTAAAATGTCACTACTTCATCAGTCACATTTCTCCCTGTTGAGCGTTTTACGGCACCCATTACCGAAACCCACCATCTGTTACTTAAAAGTCGTAAAACCCTAACAAAAAAAAAGAAGAGAAAAGTCCACCTAAAACAGAGCAAACACCACTTCATCGAACATAACAATTAAGTGAATGACTCCTTGAACTCGAGCAACAAACTCGCTGGGAATATAAAAACATTCGGCTAATTACTGGAGTCCTGGAGAAAAGTGTACACCCTCCTTACAGCTCAGCATTTATACTTCATTAACAAATAAGCACCCGTTCGCTAACCTCAATCGACAATTTCAAGTCCTGGATTTGTTTTTTTTTTTCCTCCAAAAGAAAAAAAAAAAAACAGGGAACGGTATGTGTAACTGCTCGTCAAAAGTTATATTTCTGTCGACGTATCTCAGCCCAAAGGTACCAGCAAGGACTCTTCAAATTTCCATCCCCCTAGCTCCCTCTCATATCTTAATGATGACATTAAAATTAAGAGCGTTACAATTTTAATTATGATTACACAATGAACAAAATTAACACTGTGACGAATTTTTTGCGTTTTTTCCTCGTTGTTGTTGCATGCAATGAAAGTGATTCCAGGATAAATTGTGAAAAGTGAAAACTCAATGAAAAATCTCCGAAAAACAGGGGTGAGAAACAACGGACTATGCTAGCGAGAGGGTGCTGCCAGACTGTATCTTTAGCTTAGGGCGTCAGGTAATTTACAGTGTTTTCATAGTATTCCTTATTAAATAATCAAGCGTAACAAGGAAACAACAAAATAACTGTAATAATAATAATTTCTTGACGTCACGGAGTGAACAGAGCGAAAATATTAACTTCATTTAGGGTTACTTTGCCGAGGGATTAATTGAAAATTTTCCTCATAATCCACTACCGTGTTGAACGAGCTATGAGGATGCTTTCTGGGATTTTTGGCTATTCGGCGCTGGCGAAAGGAGTATTAACTTCTTTTTATTTTTTGAAATACTGATAATTTATTACTTTACAAGATTATGCATGGGCAACGAAAACAATTGGAAAAAGACGCCGAAAGGGGAGATATGAACAGAAGAACATTTTCGGAAGAATTTTAAATGAAAAAAAAAAAAAAAAACAAATCTAGGATTGGGAATTGTGGACCACCCGAGGATGTTTTATGGACAGCTGTAACATAATTTGTTTTCCATAAAATTTTCATAATTTTGTAATAGCAAAGGCCGTCTGCTGCTGGTAAAATTCTCTAATCTCTAAAGTCTTACTTTTATGTTTAAGGTTTAAGGTATCCCCGAGAGCATATTTTACTTCTTTTAAATTTTGTACAAGTAGACCTCACTTAACGCGTACTTCTTACAGCACGGCCTCGTTCTAACACGCTCACATTTTGCGGCATATTTTTGTTTAACACGAAAAAAGCCTCGCTCTAGCACGGTGTGCGAGACACAATTTTTTTTAGCATGTTATCTGGTTTGCACACATGCCACACGTATACATATTTTTCTGGCCAGTAGACGCGTACCAGCTATTTTTATAGGAACATACGTCTAAAAAGGGACTTCCCCATTTTACATATAGAAAGCAGATAGTGGTGTGGAAACCGGTTTCAGTCCAATTTACTCAGTTCCTTTTTTGTGTTCGCGAAGCTCGGTACGTACTTTTATGATAACATAAATGAATTGTAATCGCGTAAAAGGTATGTTTTAGAGCTCACTGTTCAATTTTTAAGCCTTTATTTATAAATTGGTTTTGAAATGTCAGTGAAGAAAGAAAAACAACCACTTAAGAGAAATGTTATATCTTTACAAGCAAAGATAAGCATTTTAGATCGCCTAGCCAAAGGTAAAAATGTGACAGCAATTGCGAAGAGCTTAAAGTTGAATGAAGTTTCGATACGGACCATAAAGAAAAATGAATCGGCAACAAGAAAAGCTGTAGCTGACGGTTCGTCAACATCACTTAAATATTCAAGCCGACTTCGTCCAATAATTGTGGAGAAAATGGAAAAAGCACTCAACATATGGATAGAAGATAATTGCCAAAAAAGAATTCCTTTAAGCAAATAGCTTACCAAGGAAAAAGCCCTGATAGTATATGAACAACTCAGAAAAAATGGAACGTCTTCTGTTAGCGCCGATTTTACCGCAATTAATGGCTGGTTTGAGCTCTTCAAAAAACGATTTGCTATTCACAGCCTAAAAATTCAAGGGGAGTCAGCATCAGCTGATGTAGAAGCTGCTAGCACGTACCCACAAGAAATTCAAGAATTTATTCAACAACAAGAATACGCAACCAGTCAAGTCTTTAATGCCGATGGAACTGGACTTTGGTGGAAAAAAATGCCGGACAGAACTTTTATTTCAAAAGCAGAAAAGACTGCACCTGGATATAAGGTATCCAAAGACCGAATAACACTGCTCTTGTGCGGAAATGCATCCGGCGACTTTCTGGTGAAACCAATGCTGGTTTACCAGCATTGCCGTGCGCTCAAAGGCATAGACAAGAGCACATTACCGGTTTTCTGGAGAGCAAACTCAAAAGCTTGGGTAACCGGAGCGATATTCAGAGACTGGTTTTATAATTGTTTTGTTCCAGAAGTAGAAAAATATCTAGAACGAAAAAATTTTGACTTCAAGACTCTATTGTTGCTGGATAATGTTCCAGGACATCAACAAGATTTGGCTCATCCTAATTTCAAAATCATGTTCTTACCACCTAATACCACGTCACTGCTGCAGCCAATGGATCAGGACATAATTTACACATTTAAAACTTATTACATCTGGAGTTCTTGCGGTGGATTTTAAATTTAAGTAACAGAATATAAGTCTGCTGATGTAACCAGTGCATGGAAACAGTTTACAATCAAGGAATGCATCAAAATAATATCACTTTCTATAAAAGAGCTAAAAAAGTCAATCTTGAATGGAAGTTGGAAAAAACTGTGGCCATCAGCAGTTGAAAAAGAGCAAGAGGTTGCAGAAATTTTAACGATTGCTAATTCCATCGAAGGTGAAGGTTTTGAGGATATGGAAGCCGAAGATATTCAAGGCTTATTGCAAGATACAGAACTAACAGAAACGGACTTAATTGAAATCTTACCAGAGAATCCTAACCAACCGAACTCCATTTGTAGCGGCACTGACGACGAGAACGGGGGAGAAGCTGACGAGTTCACATGGCAAAGGGAATGAGCCTAGCTAAAAACTTAGAATCGTTTTTTTTAAATGCCAATCCATCTACTGAAAGGCGATTAAAATTCAAAAGAGAGCGGGAAAAATGCATGTTACCTTATAAAGAAACCCACCGAAAGTTTTTTAATAACCAAGCAAAAATAACGGATATTGTCAACAACGAAAATGGATGTCGATGCATCACAAAAACGGCCACGTATGGAAATTTTAAGCAGTGACGAAGAATGAACGTCCACCATTTGAAATTTTATTTTTTTATGTCAATGAAGTCTGAAATTGTTTTTGTTTAGTTTTTTCTTTGTTTTTTGTTAAGTTATGCAGGAAGAAAGTTATGTTTTGTTTTTTTTTTTGTTAATTTTTTCATCTTTAATAAAAATACAACTTTGAATAAAACATATTTAAAAAAGTTAAAACAATTATGGGGGTTTTCTGAAATCAGGAAAAGTAACCACTCTTTTTGCACTAGTTTCTTGTATCGTTTAACACGATTTCGTTTAACACGGCATTTTTCAGGAACGTAACCCCCGTGTTAAGTGAGGTCTACCTGTATACATTTTATTTAGTTCTTTCTGGGGTACCTTACATAGTCATCATATTTTGATTCTCCCTAAGGAATATTCTTCTTCCATTCTCTTCGTAGGATCGTCTCGTCTGTGTGTTTCGTTCGGCTTGACGTCGTGTGTATGTATGTATTGTTTTAGTGGCGTGATCGTCATTCTCGTGTTTATGTTGCCTGCCGTCCTTTTACCGAATCCTACATTCGGCCATCCTCCTCAATCGTTCGCCCCGAATGATTTCGTTCACGGATTCATACCATCAGAAGCTGTGGTTGTGCGCGCTGTTCCGGCTTGATTCCCCATCTTAAAAACTTCATATCGATCGTGCTAACATACCCGGAAACTTCGGTTTCAACTTCAATCCTGATTCAAACTGAGTCCTGGGTACAGCTACCAAGTCGTTCATCTTATATTGTATTTCTAGATTTTCGTTTTCGGAGGTGGTATCTGTACATAGTATTCATTTTGGATTCTCAATATAATCGCCTTAGCATCTTCTCTCATGTGACGTTTTACCTCGTACAGATCCTCGAAGACCTCTTCATTGAGTATCTCTTGTATATCTGACGCCTCTTTTATTCCCATGTCTTTGTCAGCTTTGTCAACAGTGGTATTTCCTCTCGGTAGCCCTGTGCGTAATGTCTTATCCTTCGCAATATTCGCAGAAGCTTTCCTATGTGAATTTCTCGTAACATCACGCAGCAAGTTACTACGCGCATTTCCGAATTAGCTGAGTTAGCAAGGTAGGAATAGATATAAAGGAGTGTAAAATTGTCACCCAGTTAGTTAGTAAGTTGCGTCATTGAAGTTCATGTGGAATAAAAATAAAAAAGAATTTTTCTTCGCGCACGGCGAATTGAATTTTTTAATTTACATACCGGGGTAGTCCCAGAAGTATTCATTGAGAGCGTTTAGCATTGATGGCTGCCGAATAAATACTAAACAACGTAGCGTCGTCAAACTTCATATTTAAGCCTTATAAGGTTGGTACTTTCTATAATTGTCATTCTTTTGAAACAACAACAGCCATCTATACGTCAGGTCGGGTACTACTGGGACTACCCTCGTATGTTATACTCGATGACCGTTAGATAGAGAAGAAGCAGCATAAATTTAGGTATGGAGTACATTCGTTTTTTTTTCTTTTCATTTTATTCATTAGCTAAATACGCCAACATCAGCTTGATATGCGATCAGGTTTTCACAGTGAAAAAATCCAACAGATTAGGTTTCTACGACCCCTTTGACAAAATATTTTGACAATGTCCTTAGTATGACATCAAAATCATCGTAAGTTGGACAGAAGCAGTGGTAGATGGACCTGCCAAGTTGGACTCAACTAAGGATCCCTAGATGTGACAACAGATGCCTTTCATGTGTCGGCTGGATAGACTTTCATACCATCGTCGATGGCAGAAGGAAGCCCTAACATAAGGATGTTCAAGTAGCATTATATTTCGTTTATTTGCGAAAAACCTAGAGAAACCATGAGAAAGCACTTTTCCATACCTCTTCCTGACCTGTCAGCTGTTGCCATTTTTCATTCAATTATTCGTCGTCATAAATCATAGTTTGTCAACCGAGTTTTCTGAGGTGGCTCTAGAGCCATGAGTCACTGGGTTCGATCACACACCCGCCGGCATAAGGAATTCGCGGCGGAGATATATAAAGCTGTCAACTCAAACTCTGGTGATGGATTTCGTCGAAGCAAAATTCAGCGGAATAGGGCATAAGGGCGAAATACCCGCATCAATGCCAAGTGTAAAATAAATGTATAAGAGGGCCTTCTTCTCTGATAGCTGATACGGAATGGCCAGAAAGTGTCAAGACGAATTACAACCGAAGTATTTTATGTACAGTGACTGTGCTCTATGCGACGCAATAAGGTTTCCCATATACACAAAGCTTCAAAAGACAACCGCGTGGATGCTAGGTTTCGTCACTATTTGCCAGTAAAGTGCATCCGAGTTTCAGATGGCAGAACGTTCGATACACTACAAGAACATTGCGCGTTACGTAAGATAACCACATCGGTATGTTTTCGCCGTATCTCGGCGATCATGGCATCATTCCTGTGTCGGATCGAATAGACGCAGTTTTAAGGATTCCCTTTCAGGCCAGACGTTCTGTTGTTAGGTACTGGGTGTACGAGCCGCTATAAAAAAACCACCTGTGTCGCATTCGTGACGACAAACCTTCCCCACCGATAATGGGCCATCTACCGATCGATCGCTTGACCATTCATGCGAGTATACTCCGAGCTCGTTACAATCCACCGCTGAACACAGAATAGATGGATTGCCCTATACACTTGAGATAGGATCGAATCATGTATACTGTGTATACACCCTGAATGACTCGGACTGCAATCAACTTCAGACTGCTATAATTTCCAAACCGTTCATGACAGTGAGCTCAAATTTTGACACATGACAGATAATTTTATTATTTACAAGCTTCTTAAACGATTTGCGTCTCAGTTGTGTTGAAAAAGTTTTATCCGCGATGGAATTCAAACGTGATAGTGTGATTGCTTTATATTTGGCTGGAAAACCACAAATAGCTATCGTTAGAGCCCTCCAGCACCTCAACGTGAATAAATCATTTGTGTCTCGAACCATAGCTTGTTACCGTGATACTGGCAGCGTTGTAAAACGCCATGGAGGTGGTCATAAAAAAACAGCAACATCGGCAGAAATGGTTCGGAAAGTGAAGGCTCGAATTGAGCGAAATCCGCGTCGAAGTGGAAGAAAAATGGCTCGTGATCTCAACATATCGTTGGAACGGATGCAACACATACTGAAAAATGAGCCTGGGCTCAAGCTATTGAAATTCCAAAAAGCACACGATCTTACACCGCAACAAAAAAAAGTTAGAGTAGAAAAAGCGAAGGAGTTGCTACGCTTGCACGAAAGTGGTGAGTTGCCGAATTTGATTTTTTCCGATGAGTCCCCATTATGTCAATAAACAAAATGACCGAGTTTACTTGCCAGAGAGGTCACACCTTCGGACGGCCACCAGAAAGCTGGCAGCACCGATGGTGATGGTTTGGGCCGCCATAACTGCCGATATTCGCTCTCCGCTCGTATTTTTGGACCGTGGCGTCAAAATTATACCGTGAAACTGTCTTAGAGGCAGTATTGAAGCCTTGGGCAAACAATCATTTTGGTCGGAGACCATGGACATTTCAACAAGACTCGGCACCGTCTCACAAAGCACGCGTCAACCAAGATTGGTTAAAAAACAATGTTTCACACTTCATTTCTTCGACACAATGGATTGCAAATTCTCCGGATGCAAATCCGTTGGATTTCTCTGTCTGGGGTATTTTGAAGGCGAAGGTTGGTACTAAAAAATACCAGAGTTTGGACCACCTCAAACAAGCACTTCACCGAGAATGGGCCAAAATACCGCAGAGCCACTTGCGTGCAGCGTGCGATGATTTCTTGGGCCGTTTCAAGGCCATTATTCGCGCCAAAGGTGGACATATTGAAAACTATTGATACAATTTGAAAATTGATGTATTTTCCAACATTTTTTGCTTTGGCACAATAAAATTTATCAAAAAATAAAAAAATTATAGCATTTTAAAAAGTTATAGTTCGAGTAAGTCACCCTGTACAGGCGGGGTGTTCTACGTCGCGTAAGAAGTGATAACGGCACAAGCTTTGTTGGTGAAAGGAGTGCATAACCAATCGAATTTTCCACCGTATAAGCAGAGCTGGCTCTGAAGGGCATAGAGTAGATATTCAATTCAATTCTGTCAATTCGCATACAGGATGTTTTTGAGAGCGCTTTGTTCAGTTCCTTAAACATCTCATCTCTCGAACGCTATCGGATATATTGTCGATATCGAAACTCTTCCCTACATCGTGGGTGGAACGAATACAACACATACAGCGGGTGCAACGGATACTAAAGCGCTATGTTTAAAGAAGCAATGAAGAAAGCCTTAGAAACTTAAAAATCCCTCCAGGAAATGATGGATGACGATTGACGAAGTACCTGCCGGCGCTGCCCAATACAGCCGTTGCAAATTGGGGATGTAATCCTCGTTTATGATATCCCTGCCCCACGAGGCAAATAGGTATGGGATAAAATAATGAATGTGTATCCAGGCACTGATGAACAGGTTCGCTCGGGTGAGATCCAAATGAATTGCAGGACTTCGTTATAAAGGTTGGTGAGTCTTGGCAATCAGCATGCTATTCCCAGATCTCAAAAGGGACTCGGTTATTTTCAGATCAATCATTCGTTAACCAAATTGATCACATTGCGACAGAAGGCCGCTAAAATCTTTATCGATTGCGTTTTCCTCAAGCTATCTCAAAATCCTATCTCTGAATACTCAAACCTTAGAAAAAAAATGGGAATGTTGCCAAGGAGCCATCAGGGAAGCTGTTTCTCAGAGCCACAAAGAAACCGCTGACTTGGTGATGAACACTGGCAGGTACATGCAATCCAACAAAAAACATATAAATCTACGGCGTATTGAAGGACGAAAGCAGCCCGGGAGCAGAAAAGATGGGTAGAGAACAGTCCACTCGGAAAGAAAAGAACGAGTATTATTATATACTCGTATTACCGCAGAAATAGCTTTTGAAAGTTCTATTAGATAGTAAAACGAATATTCAGAGTTATGAAACCGTTATGGAAGCCTCCAAATATGAACATGGATAACTAGTTGTAGAAACGCAGTCGGTGCCGAACAGACTATTGTTGCAGATGATGGCCGAAATATCGCCCTCAGGCAGAATGAAACTTTCACCCAGAACGGCAGAAAATCCCGCCCCCTGACCTAGACAAAATGAAAGTAGCAATATCGAAGCTAAAGTCTAATAGAGCTACAAGCGCGGACGGATTGCCTATTGAGCTATTCAAAGCAGCTGGAGATGAACTGGTTGGGAACATGCATCAGTTCATCTATAAAATACGGTCAATTGAAGCATGTCTGAAGCTTGGACAGGCCTTTTGACTGTATCAACTATGTATAGAGGAATAGGTCTCTTAAGATCTTTTGCCGTATTAAACTCTTGATGAACAATCTGGCTGGTCTACTAAGTGCGGTTTAGAGACAGGAAAGTGCAGTGTCCATCAAATATTCCAACCACAGTAGATGTTGGAAAAGGGATGGGAATTTCCGATTAATACTTACCATGTATGTATTTGTTGACTTTATATGCGGAGTCCATAGTGAAGAGCTGTACCGCTATGTCTAGTTCTACCATCCCTACTAAACTGCATCAATGTCCAAAACGAATTAAGCGAGACCTTTGTAAAGAGAATCATGCCCTAGAAAGAATCGTGCAAAATTATCTGGCCACCAAAAGGGCATAATCATTTTTAAGTTCGCACAATAACTTGCGTATGCAGATGACGTTGGCGGGCCGCCAATGAAGATTTCGTGAGTATTGGGGCGGAAGCGTTCAAAATGGGTTTGACGGTTAACGATTCCCTCGACCACAGAACATGATGTCATCAGAAAAGAACGACTAACAGCTTGGCCAGAACGTTACAATTGGCGGTTATAACTTCGAGGTAGTTAAGAACTGTGCCTGCCTTATCCCATCAGACGCAGAATTACTCTTTCTAAATGCTGTTTCCTTAGGCTCAGGAAGCAACTGAGTAATAAAGCCCTCTCTCCTAAAACAAAACTGACCTTTTTACAAGGCCCACATTATCTTGGTGCCAGTCTTGCAGGAAGAGATTCAACTACGAACTGTAAGGACAGTAGAGCGATATCGGTCTAGTCAGGCATCTATTGATCCAACGTCTGAGCTTCGGGACTATGACTACGAAGTTGTACATAGAAGTGGAACGCGACATTTTGATGCATTAAGCCGTATTGGGATGGTCATCGTAGGAACATTAACTCATGGGATTAGAGAATCATAGGCCGAAGATGAATTCTTCAAATTGAAAACTTGAAGCAAAAACCACACGAAGATTACTTCAAAAAGAATGGCATTGTTTGGAAAGATCCCGCTTGGGAACTTCTTGCTATACCAGCCGCGATGGAAGATGAAGTTATTCGAATGGTACATAAGGATTGACATTTCGCAACTAAAAAGGCGCAAGACTTGCTGGAGCGAATATATTATAATCGAGACGCCACGAAAAAGATTGCACGAGTTATTAAGAATTGCGTCGAATGTACGAGTATACTGTTTGAACAGAATGGGGTAAGCCGGAAGGATATCTAACTCCAATAGATAAACCCACTGGTGACTTACCACATAGGTTATGTAGGGCCGACGGAACAGCGAGGAAAAAGTATAATGATATTTGTGTGATAGTAGATGCTTTTTCTAAGTTCATATGGTTGTATGCTACTAGCCGCACAACAACGTATGAGGTTTTGGAAAGGTTTAAGAAACAATATGCTGTATTTGTGAACCCTCAAAGGATCATAAGTGATAGACGAACATACTCGTAGATATCGTTGGAACATTGTCGCTACACGTTTGTCCGTCAACCTTGAAAATCAAGTTATTGGTTATGAAGAGAAAATAATACTTTTGTTCTTGTTAGAGTATGTAACATGTACTCGTACATCACTGTTTTTCATCCCGTTTATGTCCCATTCCACATAACCATATCCTGAATGCTTTAAAACGTTGACAGTGAATCTGTCTCTGGTGGTTGGGTTAAACCGCTAACTTGGGAGGCCAATAATTCTTTGGGAACCCTGTGCTAAGCGGTCCTGATATTCGTCAGTCTCTTTTCGAGCACACGATTGCTGCGATGACCCATTTCAGGACAATGAATTCATCCAACACGAATATCTACCTTTCTCGTTTTCTCTCTTTAACCATGTCAAAATGTTTTACTTTACTTTTATTCTTCTTGTCAACTTACTTTACATGTTAGTTCTTAAACTGTCGTACAGAAAAGTGTGTTCTTTCTCTTGTACTCGTATTTGCAACAAGTTCCAGATACTTAAGGTATCCGCTAGTGTTGATTCAGTCCCATTAACTAATCCGCCGTACATCTTTCGAAGGGGGAAGCAATTAATACTAATTTCGCACTTATAAGTTCAGAAGGTCAAGTCCGTGCAGGTGAAATAAGGTCAATTGGCGCGTAGTGAAAGCACGCATTGTCAGGTTGACATAGATAAACGCCTACTTTAACCGTAAAACAGACAATTACAGGACTGAAGTATTTTTTTTTTATAATGAGCCCTAGCTTAAGGGGTTTGTCTGCCTTTAAAATGTTTGTACACATCGCGGACTACTGTCGATTTTAATGGAGCACTGTTGGTGGAAATAGCGATAAAACAGAGTGAGACACGAGACATTTCGTCGTTGTTCGAGGGTGTCCATTGCCTGAGTAATATTGGTATCATCTATGAGTTTTATCACACGGTTTCGAATCCTAAGTAGCAGATGCAGAGATTTTTTTAGGAGCATCTGACCAGATGTGGATATTGCACTCCAATTTTGGGCAGATGAATGCCTAATATATTGTATCCAGATCAGAGGGGGTAAAATATTTCTTACATCGCTTGAGGAGACCTAGACATTTCGCAGCATTTTTGACGACATCGAATATGTGGTCATTCCAACGTAAGTTTTCATTGACACACATATCGAGAATGGAAAGTTTATCGGTTTCGACGATGCAAGTGCCATCCATGGATAATAGCTAGGAGTTTAAATTTCGCTTTAACGACAGCAGACAGCATTGTGTTTTGGAAGCATTAAAATCCACTCGATTAATAGTTCCCCAATTGGTTAAGCTGTTAATATCGGAATTTAATGAGCTTAACATATCCTGACGTTCTCGTTCTACAGCCGAAGAGCAGGGTCTTGAGTTCGGAAACGAATATGAAAAGCAGAGAGTACTGTTGTCAGCAAAGGATTATATTGGATTAGAAGTAGCAGACAAAAGATCGTTGATGAAAATTAAAAAGAGTATCGGAGACAGAACGGAGCCCTGGGGCACACCAGCATTAATTTTGTGAATATCCGACTTGAAACGGTCCAAGACAACTTGAATGGAACGTTCCGAAAGGTAATTTCTATTCCATTGAAGAAGAGAGTCATCGATCCCAAGAGCTCGCATTTTCGACAAAAGAGCCTGATGCCAAACTCTGTCAAATGCCTTAGAAATATCAAGTGAAACTATCTTGCTTTCGTCAGATTGATGTACGATTTGGTTCCACTTTGCGGTGAGTCATGCCATCAAATCACCAGAGGACCTGTTGCTACAAAAACCATACTGACGGTCATTCAGAAGCTTTCGTGTTTCGAGATATTTCATTAGCTGACAATTTATCAGCGTCCCATGACGTTGGAAAGAAGGGACGTAAGTGCGATGGGTCTGTAGGAGGAGAGGGAAGAAAATTCGCCTTTTTTAGGGATGGACGGGATAAATGCTATTTTCCATCTGCTCGGAAAGAGTCCTAAAGAATAGGATTGATGAAAAAGCTTATGCAGTGGTTTTGCCAGCGAGGAAGAACAAAACTTCAGAAGAAGGAGAGATATGCCATCTGGACCTGCGGATTTGTGGATGATAAGATCGTTAAGTACTTTTGCTACTACATGAGTTTGAAAGTAGATTCGTTCCACTGAAGATTCGACGCACTCAAGTGTAGGCGGGGACAAAGCACAATCTGGGAGCGTTGAGCTAGCCGCAAAGTGTGCAGCAAGCAGATTGGCCTTGTCCACAGAGCTGACAGCTGGAATGTCATTGTAAATGAGCGTTGGGATGGAGGATGAGGCAGAATTTCTAATGTTTTTGACGAATGACCAAACATTTTTACTGTCTTTGGGACATTGTGGTATTTTTTCCCTCAGTTTTTGATAGTATTAGAATTTCGCACGCTTGAGAAAGACGTTGCAGTCATTTCTGGCTTTTTTAAACGTTTTTCGGTTTTCGTCTGTCGGGTTGATCTTGTAGGGCACACTTCTCTAACCCTGACAGCCTCTTTACAGCTCGAGTACCTTACCAGCCTTTTCTTTTGGTCTGGTACTTTCAATCTGATTAGGGATAAATGATCTTTAAATTTCCGAAAGAAGAAGTCCGCTCCAATTGGCTTTCTCGTATTGCCATACTGTTCTTTTAGAAATCTTTACTCTAACTGTGTGGTCGGTGTACGAGAAATTAGCTGACAGGACACAATGGTCCGACGAGCCTAGAGGGGATAGCACACCAACGGAGTACTTATCAGGCGAGAAGTTAAAAGCAAATCCAGGGTGTTGGCGGCATGACTATCAACGTCTGGTATTCGCGTGGGCTCATTTACAAGCTCCGTTAAGTTGTTTTCCGAAGCAAAGTCTCAACCCACCATCCTTCGCATGTTGTCTATCCAGAATGGCAACGCTATGTATTTAAATCGCCCGTAATAACGATTTCAGTATGGGGATACAAGGATACAATTCTTTGAAAAGTCGAATTGCTTTCCAGTTTGGGACTTCTGTAAACAAAGCAGTAGTTGATAATTTGCTTACGGATATGGAATTTTAACCACATGAAGTTGAATTCAGGATAGGAAATTGATTCATATTATGGTGGAGTTTGGTAAGCTACATCAGCACGCACGTAAATGGCGAGACCGCGGTGAGAGAAGAAAAATGGCACTAGTTCGTAGCCAGGTAGCTTCAGATCAGAGTGATCTGAGAGTTGTGGGCGGGGATCTACCTGTGTTTCACTAAGTGCCAAAACAGCTGGTCTGTACTTACAGACGTGGACGTACGCAGAAAAGTGATTACTTCTTAGCCCGCGTATAGTGGCTATGTCTACCCTGAATTATCTAGTCATAATCACACACAAAAACAGAAAACACAAACACCGACGACACTAAGCAATGCTGCAAAATGGAAATGCTGACGTTGGTGTACCGAATCAAATTGTTGTAGGTGTTATGCACTTATAACAAAATGCAAGAGTGCACCAACAAAGAGGTGGGATACCCGCACTGTGTGATATTTTTTTTGTCCTTGCCGAAGAAACTGTTTACTCAATATCTGAAGGGCTTTCACTTTCATCAGATGTTTTGCGAATAAGCTCTTGGCTATTATAAAGTCAAGTTAATTTTATAGTGGCGTTACACAGTAAAGCAGGATCATAGTCTTGCATCAAATGTCAATTAGTTTGGTTACAGTGGCTTGTTAGGACTGAAGTAAGCTCCAGAAAAACTGCAATTATTTGATATTGCAGTGGTGCACATCAAGAGAAGATAGATTACGGCAAACTGTAACTGTCATCCTGATTGATATTGCTATTAAATTAGATTCTTATAATCATATGCTTAAAGTGAAGGCTACAGAATTTTGTGTTAATTATTGTTCCGTGACTGACTCTTTCTAATGTGGAATCGGTGCTATTATATGACTGGAAAGCGGGCATCAATATTGCATTAGACTTTTCCTTTCCTAGAACGGGCCTGGAGCGTGGTTTCGAATTGGTCTGACACTACGTAATCATGCAATAGAGTCCGCAAAAATAACGGGGAAGTCCTCGTAAACATTACTACCTAATATAAACATGTATGGAGTTGAATGATCTTCAAGAACCGAACGGGATGACTCCTATAAATTGTTAGAACTATCACTGCCTTAGAAGAATTCTCTTTGCTTGTGCACTCTAAGCTGTTTGATGCCTCCTTAGAATGATTCAGATATGATGATGTTTGGCTATATTGCAGCGCTCGTCTGTGTTAGAGATGAAAATTATGACGGAGTGCTGAAATTCATTCGCGCTGCATGTAATTCCAATCTTAAATGCCCAACATGTATATTTTGACTAAAATTTCATACCAAAATGCATGCAGAGTAGGACTGATATAATCAATAACTTTTACTTGTCTCCTCATTCTTTTAAAGCCTTATGACTCAACTGGTTCTATTATCTACTCAGAAGCTATAGTAAAATATGAATACTAGACCGATAACCTTAGGCACATATATGATCCTTCAAATGGAGACTCACCGCCTATGGGCCTATAAATCATATATCTTAAAGTGGGTCAAACGAGTATAAACAGCAGCTAGTTAGTTGCACCTTAGGTGCTTTTTCGCTGCCATCTAACATCTAACTTCTGAAAATTAGAAATTATACGCCTGGTTCAAATAGTTCCTTCTTAAAAATCTTCATCTTACATAGACAGCATGCGTCCAGTTCTTTGTGTGAAAAAACGGCCTTAAAACTCTCTGTTTTGAATTGCATCCATAATACAGGGAGAGTGCCTTGCATCGATAGCAATGAGGTCAATCTCGTTGACGGTTGATTGATCGGTCTCCTTGCGAATATCGAGACGTGCGAACCGAATGCTAGCTATGATAATGTTTCGCCCAGCGGAAATATCAATTAGCCTGAATCCGTTTTCGGAGGTCGTGTCTTGCAGGGCATTCCAAAAATGCCCTCTCTTCCTAGATTTGCATTAAAATCGACGAAGACAATTGTAATGTCATAGCTATGGCACTGCTCACAGATCTTGTCCAAGAGCTCGTAGAACCCATTTTTGTTTTCGTTGTCTTTCTCCTCTGTGGGGCGTACGCGCATATAAAGCTAATGTTGGCATATTTACCTTTAAAACGGCGTTTTTCATACTCTTTTTGTCCGACCCATCCCATCGTATTTCTCGGTTGGCGGTAATACTCGTATCAGCTTTGCAGCAGTTCAAGGCCTCCGCTAGGTGTTTGGATGCACGTGACGGATTAATTTTATTGAAGCCGAAGGCCCCCAATTATTCGGCTTAATACAAGCTATAACTTAAAATTAAACTTAAACTTGAGCTTAAAACTAAGGATGGTTGTAGTGGTGAAGGAGAACGGATTTGTGGCAGGGAGTGGTGCGGTGGAAGTCAAAGACAGTAGGGTTTGGTTTTGATTTTACGTAGCATACGGGAGATTGGTTTGTTCGCGCCATAAGAGGTGTGGTAGGTTGGTAGATATTATAGAAGGGTCGAGGGGTATGTAGATTTCGAGGGTTAGTGTTGAGAAAAATAGAATTGTGGAGGGATGCGGATTCACATGACCTAAAAGGAGTCGATGAATGAAGAGAAAGTCAGCTGCATCTCTGCGTTCCTCAAGGGTGCTTAAGTTAAGGTTGAGACAGTTTTGATATGGGGCAGAATAAAAGGATCGCCCCAGGGCATATGATATGGAGATCACACTTGACTGGCGTACTCTAGGAGGGGGCGAACAAACTGAATATAGAGGGTGAAAAGGTGATGGATTGGTATTTGGGGATATTAAGTTCCAAACAATTTTTGAGACATCAGATCGAAAAACTATCAAGGTCTTGTTGAAGAAGGAAGGAGTCCTGGGGAGAGGAAATGGTTTTGAAAAATTTGGTATCGTCGGCGTACGAGTGTTTGATGATCCTATCGACATCATTTACGAGTATGGTTAATGTAAAAAGAAGGGGACCAAGATGGCTCCCTTCTGGAACTCCAAAGGTGGCCAAAAATGGAGGCGAGTGGGCTGACCTAAAACGAACACTGTTAAAAGGGTTTTCGAGGTAAGAGGATATCCATTTTAACAGTATAGGTCCGAAGCCGAGAGCAAACAATTGGAAGAGTATTAATCGATGAGAGATTTTATCAAAGGCCTTGCTAAAATCGGTTGCAACTACAATACATCTACTTCGTTGCCATTCTCTAGGGCAGAGAGGGCAAAGTATAGGAATTCAACGAGATTTGTGGTGATTGACCTACCCTTCAGGAAGCCATATTGTCTAGGGGAAATAAGCGATTTGCATTGGAAGCTTAGAGCTACATACAAAATACTTTCGAAGAGTTTGGGTATATGGGGCAGTCTAGCGATTGGGCGATAGTTTGTTATTTCGTTCTTTGATCCTTTTTTGTGGATCGGGGTTATAAAGGAGCTATTGCAAGCCTGAGGAAATTCTCCTTGAGAAAGGGATAGATGAAAGAGATTAGAAAGGGCAAGGGAAAGTCGGGAAAGAAATATGACGAGGAGCCCATCTGGGCCGGGTGTGAATTCGTCATTAAGTTGGTGCAACTTATATTCGATATAAGACGGGTCCAAGGTGTGAAAGAGTAGTGGACCATTGGAGAAATTCAGTAGGTAACTAAAATAGGATGGATCTGGTACAAAGTAGTCGTTGGTGAAGGATTGTTTGAAAAAAGTGGCAAATAGGTTGGCAATGGTGAGTGGTTCGGTTGATGACTTGTTGCTGAAAGAGAGAGAAGGAGGGTAGCCATCGGACTTTCTTTTGTAGTTAACAAATTGGAAAAAAGGACTTAGGGTCGTTTATAAGGTTGATTGCGGATTAAGGTAGCGCTGGTAGAGAGAATTGTAAGGTTCGGTGAAATGAAGATAGTTGGAATAGTCGGAAAAGGATCTGGTGTGAAGGAAAACAGTCCATAACTTGTTTCTCTTATTTCGTAAGGGACGGAGCTTGCGATTATACCAGGCGGGAGTAGTAGATGATGTTTTAAGGCGGGAAAACGGAACGTAAAGGGAAAAAGAATTAAATATAAAAAAATAGATAAGGCGTCATTTATACTTAGGTTGTGAAAGTTAAAGGGGGATCTGCTGAGATAGTAACTGATTTTGTTAAAGTTTGCATGGTGAGTCGTGGGGGGAGTGGACTGGACAGAAGAGTTAAGAAAAAACGAAAGAATAAGAGGAGGGTGGTGGTTATAGATTGTTGAGAAAAATAAGGGACAAAGTGAGACTGAGGAGCTAATTGAATCTGTTGTGAAAATAAGGTCTAATTGTAGGTCCATGTAGTTGGATATACCGCTGACTTGGCACATAGACTTGAGTCTGTTAAGCGATCTAAGAAGAGACATTCCTTAGCTGAGTTGGCACTGAAGCGATGAAGAACGATTGATCGTCTGATGGAGTCCACTGTAGCTGAGGAAGATTATCGTCAGTAGAGTCAGACAGGTCAATTAAATGGTCGATCGCATCGACAACAAGTTGGTAAGATTCGATAGGTTGAGCTGGCAGTATGTAGCAACATAAAACGTAAAGGGACTTGAAGGGGAGTGATATTTTAATTGCGACAAAGTCGATTTTAGAAGATGAAGAGCTTTTAATGGAAGAAGAGTTAAGGCTGTTGTAGATCGCCAGTAGGATGCCTCGACAGGGGGAATCATCATGTGGGCGGGTAGGATCGTCGTCGCGAAAAACATTAAAAGTAGGGGGGAACAATTCCTGGTTCTTTATGTCGGGAATCAAATTGGTTTCAGTCAAGACGTAAATGTCAAAGGGAAGAGAATGCGATTGACGTAGGACAGCATTGGTTTTAGAGCGGAGGAGGGGGATCTAGATAAATGGTCGGATATAGAGATCCCATCGAGGGATGGGATATGGGGTTTAGAGTATGAGAGTTAGTAAAATTAGGGCACTTAGCTCCAGTTTTAAGGTCGAAGTTAGGAAATGAGTTGCTGACTGGGTTTGACGGCGTAGAAGGTTGAGAAGGGATAATATGGGTGGTTGGAGTTAAGTTGAAAGAGACGCGTTGTGGTGCGGCAGCTTGGGTGGAGCCGGGGGAATTAGGCGATTAGAGGATTGATGTGTAACGGCTTTGTGTCGGATAAGTAAGAAGGAAGGACTAAAATTGGGAAATTTGTTTGTTTTGAAACTCCAGTTAGGATCGGGATTAGACCTTCGTTTTTTGTTAGGATGTTTCTTTGTTACTTTTGGAGGAGAATTGGAGAGGGGTCTTTTTTGAAGCTTATCACTGATATTTTTAGAATTTTGGTTGTCGTCGACACGTGGGTTTTCTCGTTCCTCGGAACATTTCGTGATACTTATCTTCCCAGATTTAGTGGCCTTACCAAGGGGAGTAGGGAACAACCAAGAATATTGGGTTGGGATGTTGATTTTGAAGCTGCAGGTACTTTTGGAGTCAGCAGGGGAAATCATCTGGCACTCGCTAATGGTGATAGCATAGTTTTGGTGAAAGAAATTCCGCACCCAAGCAGCATCAGCGTGTTGAGGAGCACCTTCAACGTAGACTGCCGCATGGTTTCCCTTTTTCAGTTTTTCGAGTCTGCTTTTCCATTTGGAGGGGGTCTATGAAGTTCTGAATTGTTTGAGCAGTTCACATGGAGCGGGGCGGGCGGGATACTAGCTGGTAAAGACAGTGCGATTCCGGTTTCCGTTGTTAGGTTGTACGACTCCGAGTCTACTAATTCATATTGAGACATTGTACGGGGAACTACTCGTAGCTTGGAATTGAATTTGGTCGGATATTCCATCGATTTTGTGGAAAGCCAATCTCACTTTGTTACCGATTTCGACAACGGCCAACCGAGTGGCTATGAGTTCCTCGCTGACATCAATTAATTTTAGGGTCAGGTCATCGATCTTTGGATCTGTTGGATGCAGGGTGGTATGTATTATTTTGAAGGAGGATTGAAAAAGCAAGTCGAGATCTGTACGGAGAAGATTGATAGAGTCGTTTATGTGGGCAAGTACGTTGGATTTAAGGAGGTTGGCGAAATTTGTTTTTAATCCATCTAAATGATATTTGGTCACTTCGCTTTCGTTGTAGTGACTAGATTGGTTTTTGTAGAGATTTTGGACCGCTGCCAGTTGCTTTTCGATCATCCTTCCGGTGGACTTGCAAGCTTCCACATTGCTGTCAATGCAGTTTACTGAGTCTTCAATCTTTCCGGTGTTGCATTTAATTGCCAGCATAACGTGAATCAAGTTGATCTCTTTGCACTCGTCGCAGTAAAAATTGAAGAGACTGCAATATTCCTTGAGGTAGGTAATGGATCTCCGGGTAAGTCTGATGCATATTTGATGGAAAGATTTTCCGCAGAGACCATTACAGTTTACCCATTCGGCGTTGGGGTCAACAATTGAGCAAGGAACACTAGCACAGCACTTTTACAATTTTTTGTTTATTTAAGTTAAACTAGGTCGACACTATTAATTTTTTTTTATTTTTTTGTTTTTGTTTTTGTGGTCAACTGGCACAGCTGAATCCGTGAGAGTCGCCAGACAAAACTAAGTCGATGAATAACGACGGAAAATACTGAGTCAGCAGTTTACAGGGCTTTGAAGGAAAGTGGAAAACTAACTGAATTCGGTATACGGGAGAAAAAGAAAAACACGTACGTACAGGTTCACAGTTAATTGTTAAGGAATCTAACATTCAACGTGCTGGCCTGAAGTTCGTTTCATTTGCTTGGGTTGTCAACAGTAGATCCGTCCGTATCCGAGGCTTGTTGTTGCTTCGTAACTACATACTTTTTCCAGGGCAGGGCAGATACCCAGTTCAACACCCTAACTTAGCCTCGGAATCCTTACCGGCTAGAGCTTCAAATATGTCGGAGTAGCCCGGATAAGGTTTCATTTGTTTTGTTCCGGTCAAATCTCGCACTTATAAGTTTGGTAAATCGAATCCGGGTAGTTACCAATTGGAGGTAAAATAAGCACAATTGATTTTTAGAAGCAGTTGCAAGACTGGGTATCGCCAGGTTAGCGTAAGTCATTCGTGGTAAAATAGCAAGCCAAATTAAGTGCAAACCAACTATCATTGGCGGTCTATAGAAAAAGTTTTCTCCAATTCAAAAAACCAAACCTCTAAAAATAACACCCATTACATCGTAGCACCACCACCCATTTGATTATCCCTATCGCACGAAACACTTCGTATCCTTTCCATTGTTAACAGTTGATTGCATTACATCGACACTTCTACCCCCTCAAAATGTATCTAAACTCATCAATCTTAGGATAAAGGCCTGCACCCCGTTTGCATATTCTTCATGCATGTGGCTTGAAATCTTGTAGTCTATGTGGTTGAACTGTCAGTATTTTCCTACAAAAGACTTGGAGCAAGAAATCCGCAAAATATTCGAGGAAGAAAGAGATTCTCGTCGCCAAATACACTCGTTTGTCATATTTGAAGGACTTGCAGCTTTTGACTGGTGGGCCATGCCTTATTATGCGTCACATCACGTGCATTGTGCAAGACTCACTCAGAAATACAAAACACCACTTTGTCGTCAAGGAAGGGGAAAATAAAGATTTACTACTATCGACGATATAAAAACTAATGGAGCAACTTCCGGAGCTGACATCGCTAACAGTTTGTATCCCTTCCATAAAAAGCTATGAAACACATCTTTACGACACAGAACTGTCATTTCCTTTACGTGCCTCGCTATCATGCGACAAGTAAAATCAAGGACTCAAACAAAACTTCCATTAGCTTGAAAATGCGGATAGCAAAAAACTTCAAAAGAGTCACCCCTTCCGCTTGAATTTATTTGCACAACATAAAACCCAGAAGGATTGCACATACGAGTATCACGCAAAAAACTTGAACACAAAAACCAGTCATTCGTAGCAACATACAGTCTTATCTTGAAATAGTTTCCTATGTTCTAAAAAAAAGTAAATAACAAAAAAAAAGCAGGCACAGCAAAAGGATGCACATCCCATTAAAGACTTCAACGTTCTCAGGCTGGCAAATATAAGGAAGCAAAGAATCACTTCCAAGTGCTACGAGTAAGTGCAACATTGCGTACTTGAAATTTACCAGTAATCCTGATGCGAAGGATAACAACGAATGTTTGTACAAAACTTCCCGATATAAAATTTATCGAGACGAAAATATTGAAAGAGGAACAAACAGGAAGGAAACAAACAGAGTAACTGCTGCTGCATCAGCAGGACATCTTCTCACGTTTTCTAATTAATCCCCGGCCTGGCGAATGGCCATTGTTCTCGAGATAAAGTCAAACGTTGAATTATTAATTGGAAAATAATTCTCTCCCTTCGGTATCCACACACAACACAGTCACAGATACACATTGGGTTTTCATTTTGTGCTTTTCGAATTTTCAAAATTTTGTTAGTCGTCTTGTGCAAACATATTGCGCTGTTCATTGCTCTGCTCAAGGACCAAACGATGAATGGATTCTGGGTTTGTTTGCTTTTTTGGAAAGTCGCTGTGTTCAGCAATATGGCGATGCTCGTAACTAGGGAGGTTTTCATTTCCGAAAAAAAAAACAAAACAAAAACTAAATCCACTTTGACAGTTTGGATTAGAGTTAGAGTTTGGTGAAATTTTTGGGATTGTGGAAAATTAAAAATGATGATGATGAGACTAAGTGATGCGTCATTGAATAGGAAACAATTAGATAATCCTGCTTATTGCCTATGTAAAAGTAGTGCACATCTATATTTTCTGCAAGCTAATTAATTCCCCCCAAAAACAGTAAGGAATGGCAGGCTTACAGCGTCCAATTGTCATCTTAACACTACAGCTTGGGTTTTTATGATTCACTGCGGGAAAGTTGATTCATAAGGGAAGTCTTGATTATATTGGATAACTGAAAACCTAGTTCTTTACTACTTTGCTCAATAGCCTCGGATTACAGCCCGCCTGAATATAGATCCCCATCCTGAAAATAAAAAGCGATTAGAGAGCAAATTTTTAGCATGAATAATACATTGTACTCGTACACTCGTTAACGAATGGATTTAAAATACTAACATCTTTGGCTAACACCTGATTTCATCAACTCTATATGGTAAAACCACCAACTAGTTCAGCATTATGCTCATGAAAGGTACCAACCTTCCTTATTTTCTGATTACTATGCGACCCAGCTTACAATGAAGGCCCGGTGGCATGGGCATGACATTTCACAAACAATAAGACATAAAAGGTCAAGTACCGAACAATCATCAAGGAACTTGGGAATCCGCCACCCAAGAAAGGTATTTCGGATGGAAAAAGAGTTGAAGTAATTAACCTTGACATAGAGATGTTACTTCTACGTCACGTTATTGCCAGATCATCCAAAATATCCACATTCTCAACTGGATCCATCCAAAAAAAAATAGCAGCCTGGCGATAGTAAGGCTAAAGAGAAAAGGAACTAACTAAGTTCGACCCTGAACGCCTACGATGCACTTGAAACTCAAGAGAGAATAATTTTATTGCTCACACATCGGGAGCAATAGTGCAGTTTAACATAATCAGCTTATTAGTGCAGGTGCCCTCATCAGCCCCGCTGGTGGGAGCTGGCGCCTACGAAAGTTGTATGCGTCTACAATATTTGCCGCTACTTTAGCGGTAATCGAAAGGAATGATACCGACGGCTCTATAACATCAAGCTGAAGATTTCGAGCAACTTCTTGGCCATCATGCGGGAAAACCCCGGACCACCTCCCATAACAAGCGACGCTGGCTGGCACCAGCAAGACCACGTCAAACTCATCGCATGTGCCAATCAGAGATCTCTCGATCTCTTCACTAAGGCCATAGGTGGTTTAGGAGAGATTTGGCCAGGTGCAAAACTAGAGCCCTAGCAGACCTTGAACTCGCACCTGGAACCCAGCCGAACCCTTCTCCTCAGAAAGCGCCCTGGAAATTAATAGGCTCAGCAGCCCGACCTTTCCGACTCATAACTGGAGGAACTAAGGGGCTCTTATAGATGCGCGTTAATCGTGATCAATAAGGAATCCCTTAACTCTCTAGCGTTGACAAAAGGCATGATTCGGTTTGGCCTCGAGTCAATACACCTGAGGGTCTATAAAAAGGATGAGCCGGATGCTGATAAGCAAACTCGTCCTCCTCTAACAGAGACGCCACTAAACACAACCTCAGAGACTGGAGCGTCGATATCCTCTCCACAAATGGATAGCGACGACTCCAATCTATACGAGGTGACAACCAAGCCGTCGGTCTCCTCTTCTGACACCCTGTCGGAAATGGAAATCGATGACGAAGCAAAAACGGGTCCTACACGATCAGAGGAAGAAGATGAGCTCTAGGTCACATTTCAGAATTGGAGAACTGCAACAATACCGTGGTGGAGGTCATTCTGGGAAACTGTATATGATGACAATTAATTAATTAATCTCCATCACTCAAAAAAGGCTTCGACCGCACTTATTCTGCGTCTTTCAAAAAACGCAGAAGACATTATCCTAATCCAGGAACCATGCATTGTAGAAGGCGTGGTTCTTGGACTTGGTACACCTGGATACGCTCCGCTCTATACAAGAGACAAAGGTAAGATTAGAACTTGTATATTAGTGAAACGTAATCTTAATGCATTTCTACTTCCTAATCTCAGCGACCCAGACTTAACCGTTCCCAGACTAGAGACTGCCAAAAGTTCCTACTGGCTAGCATCGGCTTACCTTGGCCACAATCATGTGGACCCTCTCCCAGGTGATAAGCCAGAAAGGGTGGTACTGGAGGCTGGAAGGCACAAAACTAGCCTCATCATCGGATGCGATGCTAACACTCATCATACAGTATGGGGCAGCACCGACATCAATGTTAGAGGTGAGTCACTTTTTGACTGTATTATAAGTGCTAACCTCTTTATTTGCAACATTGGCAATGAGCCCACTTTTATAACAAGAAACCGACAGGAAGAGCTAGATATCACAGCATCACTCAAATGCTAATGAACGGGATGATATCGTCTGAACACTTTTTCAGACCACAGATACATCGAATTCAGCCTGAATTATGCTCCTCCTAGTCCACCAGCATTCCGGAACTACCGGAAAACTGGTTGCCCAAAATACTGACGAATGTTGTCAGAAACGCTATCCTCTGAACAATCAAGTCCCCCGCGTGACACCAACGAGCGTGACATGTAAGTCAGGCAATTCACTCTGGCTCTCAATCAGGCCATGACCATTTCCTGCCGTCTTATTCAACCTAGAGGTAAGAAAAAGCCACATTGGTGGACATCAGCACTGGGACACACTAGCAAAAAACGTTTCAAGAATCCCTCAAATTATACAAAAACGAAATGAGGAAGGCAAAGCGACAATCCTGGAGGTCTTTCTGTAACAAAATCACGGAAACCTCTGAGGCATCACGGCTAAGAAAAATCCTCTCTAAAAACCCTCTGATGCCTATCTGTTTGAAAAAAAACCGATGGCTCTTGGACAACCTCAAGTGATGCATCACTCAACCTGCTACTGGACACCCACTTTCCAGGTAGCTCTCAATTCGCGGTCAGTAGCAACCCAAACAGATCTACTGCAACCGGAACCAAAATCCATGGTCTGATCATAAGAGACAAACTGCTCTGGGAGCTGCATAGCTTCAAACCATACAAGTCTGCTGGTCCGGACGGTATAATACCTGCCGAGCTACAGAGGTCCTCAGATATTATTCTGCCTGCGCTAGAAAATATTATCAGGAGCTGTGTTGAACTTATCCACATTCCACTGTCATGGAGAGAAGTCAATGTAGTTTTCATTCCCAAAGCCGGAAAATGTTCTCATGTTCGTCCCAAAGGACCTCAGGCCTATAAGTCTATCATCTTTCCTTCTGAAAACTCTAGAACGACTGAACGAGCTAAAATTGATCCAAGACTTCTGCTAACGGCTCAACATGCCTACTGTAAAGGAAAGTCGGTGGAAACGGCTCTGCATTCACTGACTAGCTACATCGAACGACCCTACAATATAAAGAGTACATAATGGTTGCTTTCCTGGACATAGAAGGTGCCTTTTACAACGTCAACACATCCGCAATCACGACTGCGCTGTCAACTCTACACTCACTTGGGGAGTTGACCAGTCTTATGCTAAATAGCAGGATAATCAACTCCAAACTGGGTGGGGCTTTTGCTAAAAGATGTGTCAGCAGAGGTACGACGCAAGGCGGTGTCCTCTCTTCCATTCTCTGGAACTTAGTGGTTAATGAACTGCTGATATACCTGGAACTGGGTGGTAGCATGGTGACTGCCTATGCGGATGACGTTGCCATAGCAGTTTCAGGTAAGCATCTTAATACCATTAAAGAACTCCTTCAACTAAATCTCAACAGATTAACCGGTTGGGCAGATCGCTGTGAATTGCGAGTGAACCTCCATAAAACTGATCTTGTCCTCTTTTCCAGGAAATATAGAATTCCTATCATAGATCCTCCATCAATAAATGGTACCAGTTTAGTCTTTTCCGATACAGCAAAGTATCCCGGTCTCAGTTTTGACAGGAAATTAAACTGGAAACCTAACATTCAAGAAAGAGTCAATAAAACTATAGCAGCTTTAATCTCTTGCAAAAAAGCCATTAGGAAAAAATGGGGCTTTCAACCTCGGATAACCCATTGGCTATATGTACATCTCGGTCATAAGACCGATACTGACATAGAGGGTTGTCGTCTGATGATGCTGTAAACTGCAGCAAACTAAGCAGAGTTCAAAGAACAGCATGTCTATACATAAGCGGAGCCCTACGTTCTACTCCCTCCGCGGCATTAGACATTCTGTTTCACTTGACACCCCTCGACATCTTCAGCAGGAAATTAGCTGCGACTGCAGCTATTCGCCTTAAAGCGACGACAGAGTGGACAAATAATTCATTTGGCCACGCGAACATTCTTAATACATTAGGAATCCTCACAGATGACATCGATTACACCATACCTGAACTTTGATTTGACAAAGACTTCCATGTAAGCTTCCTCTCTTCTGTGAGGAAGATGCTTTCATGGAGGACAAATCAATCCATTTCTAACCAGATGGATCTAAAACCGATAGCGGGGTTGGTGGCGGTGTTTTTTTCAGATAAGCTAAATCTAAGCCTACTTTTCCGTCTTCCAAATCACCTTAGCGTGTTTCAGGCGGAAAAGAAGCCCTGTCCTGGCTGAAGAAAAACGTGATATCTACATCTTTCTAGGCAGCTATCAAGTTTCTGGAGTCAGTCTGACCAAACTCGAAAACCGCCCTTGAATGCCGATCATCTCTTATGGAGATGGCAGAGCAGTTCAACCTTCACCTGACATTCTAGGGAACTGTAGAGCCGATGATCTCGACAAAATTGGAACCACTATACCTATTCTACCGGAAAAGGTTAGCATGGGTAAACCAATCGCTACGTGCAAACTAACATTAAAGCTGGATGCCAATAAAAGAACAGGCCTTAGGTGGACTGTTAAACCAACATGTCTAGCGACTAAACAGATCTTGCCAAAGCCAGATCTGAATCGCTCTAAGAGCGTGATCCTTCTAAATAAGATTCATCTCAGCGCCATCATAGGTATCATCACTGGACACTGCCTCATAGGCGAGCATGCAAGAAGGCTTGGCGCTTTTGTAAACGATTTCTGTAGAAGCTGCATGGACGTGACGAAAAGTCACGGTCCGATGATGCGCAAGAATACAACTGCAAGGCCTGTCCAGCACCATACTCAGAATGTATCAATTTTGCGGTGCGATGGATGCAAATCTTGGAACAATTTCACTGGTATTAATATAATTGATGGTAGAGATTGGTTATGCAGCGCACATGCTTTGTTGAGTGGACAAGTACTGCAGTTGCCAAGCCCACTAGCGGCGCTAAGTTCGCATCTGGTAGCCGGGGACCGGGTAGAAGACCGGGTTTCCCACAGAGAAGAAAACATCACTTAGGAGCTTTCTTCTACAATGACCTAAACGATCTAAAGAATATAGGCATCAACAGTCTTCTACGCTTCATACTATGCTCAAACTGGTTCCATTAGTAAGAGGATCATAGATCCACGTGGCATCACAATGGGCCAGTAGGAGTAAGTGGGTTGGTGTTTCCAACAGCCACCCTTACCTACCAACCTACCTAAATCAAAACCTGAAAGCAAACAATCGTACTTTTCTGCTCTCAAGGATTACAAAACCATATGGAGCCTTCGATCCCGGCTGAGATAACTAAAATTAGAGAGCACCCCAACAAAGGTAAAAGTTGTCTTTAAGGCCTCCTTTCTTTCCTCTAATGGAGTAAGTCTCAATGACGCACCTTATCCTGGCCCAGTTTTACAGTCTGATATAACTCTTCTTCTTTTAAATTGGCCTTTTTTCAAATATGTTTACAATAGTGACTTTGAAAAGATGTTTAGACAAATCCGAGTACATCTGGATCATCAAGCTTTCGAACGGATTTTGTTTCGGAAAGAATCCAGTGATGATATTTCGGATATTCAACTCAAGACAGTTGCATTTGGTGTCACTTTTGTCTCCTATTTGGCCATTTGCACATTGCGACAGCTAGCCGATGACATCCAGGCTCACTCATTCACTTGCATCGACAATTTTAAAAAGCGATTTTTATGTTGACGATGTTTTGTCAGGTGCGCACGATGCTCAATCTGCGCAAACTGCACAAAGGGAACTAATATCGGCGCTAGCTTCTGCGGCATTTATTCTTAGAAAATTTACTGCATACTCAAAGAATATCTACTCACATACAAACATGCAGACGTGTGAGGATATACAGTCGAGGTCCCTTGGTGTGGCTGGAAGCACGCCTAGCATATATACGAAGGCACGCAGGTGTTGTTAACAATCTATCTCCCGTAAAGTTCTAATTAAGTAAGAATATTTGGACGCCTATTCGAACTTTCGGAGTACATTGTACTCATACTCCTATAGCTCTGAACCGATTATTGGAACTTTGCATCGTTTGTCCATACTTCTATGACATAAGAACGCTTAAAACCACGTGTCAACGTTATCAAAAAGTTTTAGGCCCGTTAAACAGCCTACGGTAGATACTTGAAAAAAGTCACCCATCGTTCATCGATTTTAAGAACGCGCATGGCATTTTGTATAAACCGCTCTTTGTATCCGTGTAGGACCACCAAATTAATTTCCTGCTCTTTTAGAGTCTTTACTATGGCTTTCTTGCAACAACTGTAATCGAATTCGCATTTTACTATGTCAGCAAAGTTTACTAACTCAAAGATGTATTACAAATATGTACTTTCGGTCACCTTCTTACAGGCATTCGCCACAAAAACTACTCCAATCTCGCATATTAAGACGTCAACGTTGACTCCATGGCATACCCTTCCAGACATCTTTGTAACTCTGTAACGAACTGCTCCTGCTGTGTATCGGAATATTTAAATCAAGTGACAGCATGATTTATAGATTCACACCGTTTAAGTACGCGCCTTCTCCAGATTGCTCCTATGACTCTCACAAAAAAAAAAAAAAAAAAAACATCATCTTCCGCCCAAGTGGAAAAGCAAAAGAATTGCATGAAGGCCCACCCAAAGATTTACGACTTTTTAAGGACAATCCTTAGCTGCCAAGACCGTTCACATCACGTGTCGTCGTCATCCCCCATCTGAAAAAAGCTTGAAGTAGGTACACTTTGGCAGGATGGAGATGAATGTTCATTGCTTGCACATCGGAGCAGGATTTATAAACTCTTTAGTCCTTAGTCCCTGCGACCTCATATACATATGAGGTAGTTCTTGTCATGGTTACCTAAACAGGGCAATCAAAAGGACTCTCTATTAATGTGGAAGTTTATCAGATTCGATTTTGGTTGTCGTGTTCCTGTTCGGTTTCTCCTTCATTTTTTTGCAGAATCATGTGTGCGTTTCCAAAACTAATGACATGCGATACGCGTTTTAATTTGTATGCAAACCCACAGTCGAGCAGGGTAAGGCAACAGGCTTACGAATCATTTCGAGTAGACGCGCCAACGTTGCACTGTCACAGATGAGCAAATTTGAAAGCAGTTGCCTTTCCGGGAGTGACGGTGTTTGTTGGCGAACTGCTGTTTGCTACGGATACTTGCAATTTTCTAATTTCACATCGCACAGGGAAGCTGGAAAGGATTAAAGAGTATGATTGTATGTAAATTGCGTGGTGGTGAAGTATGTACGTGACGTGTATGCTTCTCTAACATAATTTAATGCTTCATTAGTCGCATGGAAGTAGAAATAGGAAGATGACGCCGTGGAAGGATGCGTTGTGATATTACAAAGCGTTTTCCCTCCAACATTTTCTTCTATTTTGGCGAAATTTATTACACACGTATTAGTAATGCAAATTCGCCGACATCGGTGTGGACTTTAATGCTTAAACTTGAAGATAGCATTGAAAAGTTGAAGTTAACTTCAGGCAGACTATACATGATATGTGATAGTACGAGGGCGGGTCAATAATTCCGTGCATTTTTGAATTTCTGACCTCTTTACTGAAACAGCAACACTGCTCCTGTCAACAGGCATTTGTCAGTTGACTCCTGTCAAAATTTAAACTTGCTGCGTCAGTTAGTTTGTGTTTGACAGCTATTTTTATCAGACTACTCACTAATTTGAGGAGAAAATGGAAAAAAGTGAATTTCGTGTGCTTATTAAGCATTATTTCTTGCGAAAAAAAACCATTACCGAGACCAAGGCTAAGCTTGATAAATACTGCACCATCGATTTCAATGGTAAAAAAGTGGTTTACTGAATTTCGTTGTGGCCGTACAAGCACTGAAGATGCCGAACGTCCTGGACGCCCAGTTGAGGTCTCTACACCCGAAACAATCGAAAAAATTCACGATATGGTGTTGGCCGACCGAAGATTGAAAGTGCGAGAGATTGTGGAAGCCGTAGGCATCTCGCATGGCTCAGTGGTTTCAATTTTGAATGATCACTTGGGCATGAGAAAGCTTTCCGCAAGATGGGTGCCGCGTTTGCTCACAGTCGACCACAAACGCAATCGTGTAACAACTTCACAGGAAGGTTTGGCGTTGTTTAATCGCAATATGGAGGAGTTTTTGCGCCGTTTTGTAACCGTGGACGAAACATGGATCCATCACAACACACCAGAGAACAAACAACAGTCAAAACAGTGGGTTTCTAAGGGTGAATCGGCGCCAAAGAAGGCCAAGGTGGGTTTGTCAGCCAATAAAGTTATGGCGACTGTTTTTTGGGATGCACGCGGGATAATCCACATTGACTACCTTCAAAAGGGAAGAACAATCAATGGGGAATATTATGCCAACTTATTGGACCGATTCAATGACGATTTGAAAAAAAAACGACCTCATTTGGCCAAGAAAAAAGTTCTTTTCCACCAAGACAATGCAAGTGTGCACACATGTGCAGTTGCCATGGCAAAAATCCATGAATTGGGCTATGAATTGCTCCCTCATCCACCCTATTCTCCAGATTTGGCTCCGAGCGACTACTTCTTGTTCCCAAACCTGAAGAAATGGCTTGGTGGAAAAAGATTTGACTTCAATGATGAAGTCACCTCGTCATTTTGAGGACCTCGACAAATCATTTTTTTTGGAAGGGATAAAAAAATTGGAGAAGCGTTGGACAAAGTGTGTAGAGCTCAAGGGAGACTACGTTGAAAAATAAAATTATTTTTTTATCAAAAAATCTGTTTTAATCCAAAAGTCACGGACTTATTGACCCGCTCTCGTACTAACCACGCCAGCCGGCACTACATACTCGTAGATCAATTCGGAATGTCCAGCTCTTCGGTAAAGAGTAAAAATAAGGTTCCCCGGGTTGTGAGGATAACTAAATGAAACATCGAATGTCACGGCTTCTAATGTTGACAACTACAACTAACGAAATAAAAGTAAAGAATTTCTGTACGACCGGTGGAAAATAGGAGCCCTTCAGAGATAATGTCGAGCTACTCTTTCATACACATAATTGGGGCCCTCTTTCGGCGATAGTGGCTTTAGTGCTCGCTATTACCGGTTTTTACAAAAACCTTGGTTTTTACAAAGAAAGAAGTTTAACCGCATTAAGTCGCACGAACTTAGCGGCCAATGATGGTCTCCGAAATGCGAAATTACAGGGCCAGGAAACTTCGCGCGCGGTACCACGGTTATTTCGTGACTTGTATGACATGTAGCACTATCCTTATGAAAGTAGAGTTGGTCCGTATCCATATCTTCAAGTTCCGGCCACAGAAAATTGTTTATCAATGTCTCTGTAGCGCGCCCCATTGAATCCAATGTTTTTTCCGTTCTCATTTTCGAAAAAGTAGCACCCTATGACACCTCCGGTCCATAAACAGCAGCAAACAATTAATCGCTTTGAGTGCATTGGCATCTTCTGTATCACTCGTAGAAATTTTGTGGCCCAGATGCGGCCATTTTGCTAATTAACGTAGCCGCCAATGTGGAAATGGTCAGTATGCATGTTTTCGAGGATCCAATCCGAGAACGTACGGCCCTGCGGTCATTTGAAAAATGTTGTATTCTATAAATAATCTCCATGTTCCTACTTTGTAAAGCAATAAAGCTTTTAAAGATATCAGAACAACTATTTGTTTCATTCAAAAAACAAATACTACACCTCTTGTTGAAACAACACTTTATATACCTATTCGATGTGATACTTGCAGCAGGGACAATTTACCCGAGGTCTTATCTATGGTGACATGAGCAAGATTTCGGGAACGAACAAAAACCGTCTTTATGTAGTTGCTACATCTTTCAATTCCGACCAACCCTACTTCTATTTCTACGACATGTCCGGTACTATTGAATAAGTGGCGAGAGGGTTCCATCTGTCACGTCTAAACACGTTAAATTGAAAAGATTTAGAGCCTGAGAGTCAATTGAAAAGGGGAAAAATTCGTGCCGCTAGTGTACTGCTTAGAAAGGGTGTAAGGGCAGGATTCTTACAGTCACAAGAAAGTAGATTGGCCAGTTGAACTAAAACCAAACAATCTGTAGCAACAGCCAAATTGCGCTAAACATCTCACAACTTTCGAGCTGGTTCGATTTTATGCAGACTTTACTGAGCTTGTCTGCGACCCAGGTCACAATGAGTTCACTAAAAATGAAATCGCCGATGCATTTGCTCAGAGGAGAGTTTCTCAAGATCTGCACCTGTGTTCAGAGTGCCTACTTTTCATATGGACATAACTGCTCATGGCATGATTCTCCAGGTTGTTTCCCCACATCTCTAAGAGGGCATCGACTTTGCTGCTGTCTCTTAGTAGGATAGGCTGCAGGCTGCTTCCTGGCATCATGGCAGATCACTACACTTTTGTTTGTAGTGCTGAACATAAGTAATGCATAATCCTGCGACGCTTGCTGTGAAAGTGATGGCGACAGGACGTAGAACTACTTCAGTGAGTGTCCGGTCAACGCTCGCATCAGGTTGACGATACTCGGCGGTCATATGGTGGATGCTGCTACTGCAGGCTCTTTATGACAGCAGCGAAAAGGAACATACAAGGAGTACAATTGACTCGTTATTTGTATGAGCGCTCGGTTCTGATAGAAAAGAGTTTAATTGAAAAGACTCGGGTGTTTGAGGTTGTTCTTTGGTTACTTCCAGTTACTTCCAGTGGCCCACTTCTCTCTCACACCATGGACCCGTCTTTTATCGAATATAAGTTACACCAACTTAATGACGAATTCACACCCAACCCAGATGGTCAGGCTGCTATATTTCTTAAAAAAATGTTCTTCCTCTCTTTCCCTTGTCCTTTCCAATCTCTTTCGTCTATCCCTTTCACAAGGGGAATTCGCTCAGGCTTGAAATACCTCCTCCATAACCCCAGTCCACAAAAAATAATCAAAGAACGAAATAACAAACAATCGTCCAAACGCTAAACTCTCCCATATACACAAACTCTTCGAAAGTATTTTGTATGAAACTCTAAGCTTCCAATGCAAACCACTTATTTCCCCTAGACAACATGGCTTCTAGCAGGGTAAGTCAACCACCAACAATCTCGTTGAATTCGTATCCTTTGCCTTCTCTGCCCTAGAGAATGGTAACGAAGTCGATGGAGTTGCAACCGATTTTAGCAAGGCCTTCGATAAAATCTCTTATCGATTAATACTCCTCAAATTGTCCGCCCTCGGCTTCGGACCCATACTGTTAAAATGGTTTTCCTCTTACCTAGAAAACCGTTTTTACAGTATTCATTTTAGGCTGCATTTTGGGCCACCTCTGAAGTTCCACAAGGCAGATATCTCGGTCCCTTTCTTTTTATATTAACTATAAACGATCTCGATAAGATCATCAAACACTCGCCTGTCTCCCTTTACGCCGACGATACCAAATTTTTCAAAACCATTTTCTCTCCCCATGACTCCTTCCTCTTTCAACAAGACCTTGATAGTTTTTCGATCTGGTGCCTCAAAAATTGTTTGGAACTTAATATACCCACATTCCAATCCATCACCTTTTCACATAAGCGTCACCAATCTCCTCCCCGACTCTATCTTCTCAACAACCAATCTATATATCTCCTCCGGATGGGTTAATTCTTAGAACCAACTCTGCACTAGGATTTGTAAAACGGTGGTCCAAAGACTTCACCAACCCATACGTGACTAGGTCCCTATATATTACCTTTGCTCGCCCCATCCTAGAGTACGCCAGCAAAGTGTGGTCCCCATATCATCGTGTTCATATTTCTTGAATCAAAAGAATCCAGCGCCGTTTTCTTCGATTTGCTCTTCGAGTCATGCCCCGGGACGATCCCATATCGAAACTGTCTCAACTTAACTTGAATACCCTCAAGGAACGCAGAAATGCAGTTGACTTTCTCTTCATTCAGGTCACCTTGATTGCGCGCCCCTTCACAACTTTATTTTCCTCGACATTAACCCTCGTCATCCCTGTAGCCCTCGTCTCTTCTATCTGCCAACCCGATGGCGCGAACTAACCAATCTTCCCTATGCTACGAAAAATCAGTTCAAACCCTACCGCTTTTGACTTCCAACGCACCACTCCCTACCTCAAATCCGCTCTCCTTCACCACTCCAACCAACCTTAGTTTTAAGTTTAAGTTTAAATTTAATTTTAAGTTATAGTTCATATTATGCCGAATAAATGGAGGCATTCGCTCCCACCAAAATTAAATGAGACGTTGGTTTTGCTTATACAGAAGACCAGAGTCGGAGCACATACAATTTTATCCTAATGAGGTAGGACTAACCTAATAAGAAGGGACAATATCGTCATTTAGTTGACTCGAAGGCACAACGACCTGATCTCCCGAGCATAATATGGACTATCTGTATTACGAGAGTGTTCGCTTACACGGCTTCACTTCTCCAGAGGCGTCTCTCCATCTCGACAAGATAGAGCTGATTCAAGACCGATAAATGGTGTCGCTAGTCCTCGACGTCGCTCGAACAGCTTCAGGCAAAAAGCGACTCACGCCTGACAGAGATATCACACATGGCAGAGTGGATCGTCTCCAGTTCAATGGATGGTAGGCAGTTGTGATATAAAAGAGACTGTTCGGCAACACCGGCCTTCGTAGTTTCCTTCTAATTCGGGGTAGAGCCATTAGAGCGAAAAGCCCCTCCGGAAAAGATATCAAAACTGAAACGTCATACAAATTAGAAAGCATTGTTATGAAGCAAATTCATAGTGCTTCAGCCAATTACATAACAACTTACAACTGCAGTAAACGACCCTGCAGCAAGAATTTTATGCAATCTTTGACGCCTAAAGTGTCTTCGCTCTGCAATCGAAGACCAGACCGACTATATATTATTCTTAAGCAAATGGTAAGACAAATACCAACATCACGTATTGAAATGCCTTAGCCCACAACCACGCCAGACACTTAATCTAAATCATATCGCAACAAAGGAGCACAGAAAAAAAGGAGGTGCATACATTCAACTTTCTAGCCGTTCCCCCACAATGCAGGAAAAAAGAAATAGCGACAGATCCTTAATGAATATAATTATTATTCCGCAGACTATCAAACAACTGAACAATTAGCGGAACAGACTTCAAAAGTAAACGATACAAAAGTTGTATCTACGAGTGAGTAGGTACTCGCACCATTGCTCAACGCAGATGCAGAATGAATATCAAAATCGCCAACATTAACCCAACTCCATTCCAAATTGGAAAGCGAAAACCAAACAAAACAAAAATCGCCAACAAAACTGTTTAAACTCTTCCCAAAATCATGTCCTATCTTAGGAAAGGTGCTTAGTCTAAGGTGAGGGCCAAATGGACATTTAAGGCAAGAAAGAAAAATTACAGAAAATCTTCATTATAGTATGTCAGATATTTTAATCTGAAATTTACACCACCGCCACATCGTGAAATCTAATTGTCTGCCTTTCTTCTGTTTCAGTAGAAATCGCGCGCAAACGATCATGGCGCGCATACAATCTAAGAATTCGCTCCCTGTGACGCTATTACGAATAAATCGCTTAAAGAACAGGACAGACCCGGTCCTACTCATTCTATTGTATGACTCGTTTTTTTTTTTTGGTAATGAGATTTCTTCTTTAATTTGCATGCAAATAAGGAAACACGGCTGCTGTTAGCTTAAGGATACGGACATCCTCTCCAGATGGTGCAGAGACATCTTCCACCAGAAAAGGGTAATCGAGACGACGCCATAGGAAGTTGTAAATCTTCCTAAAATGTGCACAAAGGATTTTATTTGTCTTTCGTTTTTTTTTTGTACTTTTTTCAATTTTACTTTCGGCTTTTTTTCTTGTGTAAGGATATGCAAATGCATCTAATTGCCCTTTTGAGAAAATAAAAAAAAAATGAGCAAAATAAATTCATTAATTGCTGATTGATATTGAAAATGCATAATTCAATTTCAGAGTACGAGTATGCCTCTTGTACACTGCCACACACACACAATTTAATTACGAAGCAGATGCGAGTGAAGGTTGGCAGACTATCCTTTTTATTCCTTTGATACTCCAAACTTCATCGTTTAAGGCAGCCTCAATTGCCTTTAAAAGCAAATTACAATCAAACTACGTGATGGCTAACATAAAGCAGCCATAGATACGTGTCCTTGTGCTAGATTATTAAATTAGCATATTTTCTTCTTTTTTTCTTTCCGTTCAATTAATAAACACAGCGAGGCCAAGGATAAGGCAGGACGATGACTTTGAGACGGCCCAAAGAGGCCAAATAAAAAAACACCCAAAATCCACTTCTACTTTCACTTTCACCCTTACTTATAAGTTTCACTTTAAATATTCAAAGAGACGGAAAAATAAAGGACACCCAGAAACAGGACATAAACATATTTTCTGGCGAATTCAATTAAACATGTAATTACACAGTCATATTGCGATGTAGCTTGCTGGCTTTATTTTTTTTTTTTTTTGGAGGAAAAGTTAAAATTTTATTTGATTTTCTAATTGAGTGTGTCCTCGGCAAGATAAGATGGGGTCCGTACCGGTGGAAGCCAACCCCCTATGGGTTTTACCGCCTTTTTTAAGATTTAATTTCTCTGTTGCTTAAAAAGACTAATTACGGATAAGAGAAGGATGTGCTACCTTTCGAATTTTAATTATTTTATGAGATGTTTACGAGCAAAGATGGATGAGTTTCTTTTTCTTTTTTTCTGTTTTGTTTGTTTCTTTCGATTGTTGGGCTTTGCTGCTTAGATGAACTTGGAAAGGGGATGACTCTTGATGGGAGAGCAATAGCGAGGCTAATTTTATTATTGATCATTGGTGTCAGGAGTGGATTAGGATTTTTTTTTATTTAAATAAAAACTTTTGTTGTTTCCAAGAGATACCTACAACACAAAATTAGGCAATACTTTGCCTACAGGGTTCACTGGCGGCAGGGTGTTGTAGGAATAGGGTAGACACTAAGTGGTATAGAGATAGCAAGTCTTAGTTTTGTAACTATGACTATTTTTTTTTTTTATATAATTTCCGGGCGCTCAAGGGATTTAGGGACCCTTAAAATACTTGCACACAGCGCAGGCGAAGGAAAATCAGGGACGATAGAAAGAGAGGTACCGGTGAACGTTGGTTTTAAATGTTTGCAAGTTATAATGACTGGGAAATAAAGAGCTAGGCAGGGCATTCCACAAGCCAGTTGTTCGGCTTAGGAACGAATCACGATATTTTAGAGTACGTCCGAAAGTGGGCTGATGAGCATTCACAGCGAGACGGATGAAAATTTGAATGGGCGGAATGCTGCTGGCGATTTTAAAGGAACACTGGTGGTGGAAATAGCTATAAAACAAAGTGAGGCAGAAGACTTTACGTCTGTGTTCGAGGGTGTGAATTGATTGACTGATATTAATATCAGTATGTCTGTAGTATGAGTTTATCGAACGGTTTTGAATCCGTTTTGTTTTGCTAGATAAGCAGATATGGATATGTTTTGGGCGCACCCGACCAGATGTGGTAATTGTACTTCAATATCAGTTGGATAAACGCCTTGTACCACTTTGAACAAAAATTTTAGGGAATTTATTCAGAAAATTAAAAATACAAGTTTATTCATCTAAATCTATATTGTTCCCTTCAAAGTAATCCCTATCGACTGCAACACACTTATGCCAGCGCTTGATCCAATCCTCGAAACATTTTTTATATTCGCTTTTCGGTATGTCCATCAGTGCTTTCAGCGATTTTTCCATTACTTCCTCTCGGCTGCTGAAACGCGTTCCTCGTAGTGGTTTTTGAACTCGATTGAACAGAAAGAAGTCACAGGGAGCCAAATCAGGTGAATTCGGTGGCCGTTGGATGGTGTTTGTCGCATTTTTCGTCAAAAAATTATGAAAAATGATGGCACTGTGCGACCGCGAAGGTGCGTTATCATGGTGCAAAATCCACGAGTTTTCTGCCCACAATTGTGGTCTCTTTCGGCGAATTACTGAATTGCTTAACGCAAACGTCTCATAACGCCCAAATGATACTCGTACTCTTTGTTTACTGTCTGGCCTTCTGGCAAAAATTCATGATGCACTACACCGTTCTAATCCATGAAAACCGTGAGCATTGCCTTCTTTTTGACTGATGCAAGTGCCATTCATGGATAACGGCTGGGCGTTTAAATTTCGCTTTAATGACAGCAGACAGCATTGAGTTTTGGAAGCATTACATCCCACTCGGTTGATAGTTCCCCAATTGGTTATGCTGTTAATATCGGAATTTAATGAGCTAAAAATACGCTGCCGTTCCCGTTCTACAGCCGAAGAGCAAGGACGTAAGTCCGGGAACGAATATGAAAAGCAGAGAGTACTGTCGCCAGCAAAGGAATATATTGGATTAGAAGTAGCAGACAAGAGATTATTGATGAAAATTAAAAAGAGCGTCGGAGACAGAACGGAGCCCTGCGGCACACCAGCATTTATTTTGTGAATATCAGATTTAAATCCATCTCAGACAACTTGAATTGAATGTTGGGAAAGGTAATATCTAATCCATTGAAGAAGAGAGTCGTCGATCCCAAAAGCACGCATTTTCGACAAAAGAGCCTGATGCCAAACTCTGTCAAATGCCTAAGGCTCCGGCCACGCAATGAGCAACGAGCGACTGAGCGACGCAAAAAAATTAAAACACATGAAATTGTTTGGAAGTGGCCACATAAACCCTGAGCGACTAAGCGATTTTTTAAGCCACAGAGCGACATCGCTCTGCAATCACATCTGTTTTAATTTTTCACCCGATCGCTGAGCGACGAAATAATAAGATGGACAAAATAAGCACAGAAAGTTTAATTTCAGCTGTCCAAAGCCGTCCAGTGCTATGGCAGGACACCCACAAAGATTATAAAAATAAAAATGTCACCGATAAAGAGTGGAAGAAGTTGGACAAATTTGTAATTGTTCTGATAAGTTTTTATTTATTTAATCTTTAAAAAAAAATAGTGTTTTTTATTCAATGTCCAAATTCCCAAAAATATTGTGTTAGCTCATTTCTTATATTCAACGCACTGCGTGTGCTTCTATTATAACGGGACTGACGGGACTGTTCTTCTTGGGTGGCTGCATTTGTTTGAGCTGTGTCATTAGCCATTTCTGCTGACACGTGTATATAATCAACGTCACTGTCGCCATCGCACTCTCTCACAAAATTGTGCAGTATACAAGCACATTTTATTAAATGAACTGCAGTGCTTGGCTTCGTTTCGATGTTTTTTTTTGTAGAAATCACCATTTCTTGCTTAATATGCCAAATGCACATTCAATGCATTTTCTTGCGATTGAAAGTTTTTTGTTGAAGTTTTCTGTTTGAGCATTTAAGTTTCTTTGTGGATAAGGTCTTAATAAATAATTTTTAAGGGGGTAAGCCTCGTCACCGATCAAAAAATTTGGAATAACAATATTTGATTCTGGTAATGCTTGTGGAGGTGGAACGTTAAATTTATCCGCTTCAAGTAATTTGAACAAAGTAGATCCAGAGAAAGTACCACCATCACTTTGTTTTCCTCTCCCACCCACCTCGATTGTTAGAAACTTTTTATCAGCATCAGCTACAGCTTGCAGTACAATAAAAAAATAATGCAGGTAGTTAAAATAATGAAAGCCAGAATTTGCTGGACACTGAATTTGGCAATATCTGCCATCAATACTGCCAAAACAGTTAGGAAACTTCCAGCGCCGGTAGTAATTGTTTATAACAATTCGAAGGTGGTCGGATTTTGGTATAGGCATATATTCTTCCACAAGTTGTTCCCATATGATAACGCTAGTTTCCAAGTTACTTACTGTGCTTCTGCCCATTCGAAAAGCAAAAGCTAAATCTCGAAACGAATGACCTGTTACGAGAAATCTGAAAACATTGAGAATAAAAAAATAGTCAATTTACTATAAGTATAATCATATTTCAAATTTCAGGAGCCAATGCAAAACTAAAGTGGAAGAACCTAAAAGACACTTTCCGAAGGGCCCTTCGAAGAGATCCACGTCCAGTATCAGGATCCGAAGCTGAACCAATAAAAACGAGATGGCAATTTTTTGAAATGATGACCTTTACGAAGCAGACAATTGATCCAGATTCAACTGAGGGGAATCCTCGAGAGCCTGAAGATTATTCAACTGCTCAAAACCGTTTTTTTTCTGAAGCGATATCAGATTTACAAGACGAAGAAGATGTGACCCTTTCAAGTGTCAATAGTGTCAAAAATAAAAACAAGAGAGCATCAACATTCAATTTGGAATCAGAATTTCTAGAGTTAGAAAAAGAAAGACTCCAAATTTTAAAGCAAGAGGTAGAAAAAAAAAGAAGAGGATAATGATGACCTTCAATTTTTCAAAAGTCTTTCGCCATTTGACAATTTCGAAAAACGTGAGATAAGAACTGACATCCAAAATATTATTTTGGCAAAACTTAAGAACAAAAATAAAGAATACAAAAATTAAAAAAAAACTAACCTTAAACATAAAACCAGCCGTTGTTCTGGACTAATTGCTTTTTTTTTGTTTTGTTAATTTTGGTCGAACTTTTTCCAACAGCAAATCAAAAGATGGTACTGTCATACGGCAATATTGCCAAAATCGATCTGGAAAACTGCGAAGATTTTGATATAAATGATGAAATTCACCATAGTTTGCATTTTCACGATATATGGGGTGTACACCAAATCTACGTATTCTTGATCTTATTATAGATCTATAAATATGAATGCGACTTTCAACTAATAAGCTACGACGAACCGCACTTGACGATGGCATTTTCCCAACTAGTCGCTCAGCGACGTCGTTCAGTAAATGGCCACCCATAGCTCAGATTCGTCGCTCATCGCGTGGCCGGAGCCTAAGAAATATTAAGTGCAACTATCTTGTTTTCGCCAGATTGGCGTACGCTTTTGATCCACTTTTCGGTGTGACATGCCATCAAATCACCAGTCGACCTGTTGCCACGAAAACCATACTGCCGGCCATTGAGAAGTTTCCATGTTTCGAGAGATTTCATGAACTGACGGTTTATCAGCGTGTCCATGTCCTTGAAAAGAAGAGACGGGACGTAAGTGCAGTGGGCCTACAAAAGGAGAAAGAAGAAGATTCGCCTTTTTTATGGATGGGCTGAACGGACTGCTTTCCACCTACTCGGAAAGAGTCCTAGAGAGTAGGATTGATTAAAAAGCTTACGCAGTGGTTTTGCCAGCGAGGAAGAACACCTCTTCAGAAGAAGGGGAGATATGCTATCTGGACCTACGGATTTGTGGATGTTAAGAACTTTAAGCACTCTTGATACTACACGAGTGCAGGCGGGGACAAATCACAATCTGGGAGTGTTGAGCTAGCCGCAAAGTGTGTAGCACCCAGATTGGCCTTGTCCAAAGAGCTGACAGCTGGAATGTCATTGTAAATGAGCCTTGGGATGGAGGATGAGACAGAATCTCTAGTGTTTTGACCAAACATTTTTACTGCCTTTGGGACATTATACGAGTATGTAGTATTTTTTGCCTCAGTTTTTGCTCGTATTGGAATTTTACGCGCTTAAGAAAGACGTGGCAGTGATTTCTGGCTCGTTTGAACTTTTTTCGGTTTTCCTCTGTCGTGTTGGTCTTGTAGGGCCGAGAAAACACTTCTCTAACCCTGACAGCCTCTTTACAGCTCGAGTGTCTTACAAGCCTTTTCTTTTTGTCTGGTACTTTCAATCTGATTAGGGATAAAGGATCTCATTCCAAAGAGAATTGTTTTTGTGATCATATCAGCAGCGGCATCCACGTCGTTATCGAGGAAACATAACGACCAGTTAAATTTCCTAAAGAAGATGTTAAGCCCGCTCCAATTGGCTGATATGACACAATGGTCCGATGAGCCTGGGTGGGATAGCACATCAACGGAGTACTTATCAGGGTGAGAAGTTAAAAGCAAATCCAGGGTGTTGGCGGTATGACTATCAACGTCTGGTATTCGTGTGGGCTCATTTACAAGCTGCGTCAAGGTGTTTTCCGCTGCGAAGATCTCAACCTACCATCCTTCGCATGTTGTCTATCCAGAATGGCAAAGCTATGTATTGAAAGCGCCCGCAATCACGATTTCAGTATGAGGATTCAGGGATACAATTCTTTGAATGGAGTCAGACAGCGCATCGAATTCGTTAAAAGTCGAATTGCTGTCCAGTTTGGGGCTTCTGTAAATAAAGCAGTAGTGGATAATTTGCTTACGGAGATGGAATTTTAACCACGTGAAGTTGAATTCCGAATTTTAAATTGATTCACATTGTGGTGCAGTTTGGTAAGCTACATCAGCACGCACGTAAATGGCGAGACCGCGTTGAGAGAAGATTAATGGTATTAGTTCGTAGCCAGGTAGCTTCAGATCAGAGTGATCTGAGAGGTGTGGGCGGGGATCTAGTTGTGTTTGACTAAGTGCCAAAGCAGCTGGTCTATACTTACAGACGTGGACGTACGCAGAAAAGTGACATATACATAGCCCGCCAATATACTATGTCTACTCTGAATTCCCTAGTCATAATCACAAACACCGACGATACTAGGCAAGGCTTAGTGAAAGAAGTGAAAATTCAGACGCTGGTTTAACGAATGAAATTGGTGTAGGCGTTATGCCCTTACTACAATATAAAGCAGTACAACGGTAGGATACCCGCGCTGTGTGATATTATTTTTTTATTATTTTCACTGCACTGCACTGTTTTTTTTATTTTTGTTTTCCACACTCGCGCGATGGACATCGCTCAGATATCACTTATCAGATGATTCAAGTTCCCGCACTCAATTTAATTTCAAATTTTAATTACTTTTCTTATTTCCATGTGTTAAGGAAATGAGTTACTCATAATTGTTCAGTTGTATAACTTTGTAGTTGGACTTTTTCCTCAAACTGTTGCATAGATCGACTTGTTACTTAAGCGACCCCAATAATTTGCATAAAAACCATGTACAATACATATGAGCCCGTCTTCACGATATATGTATTCTTCATAGCTACGGGTATATTCGTGTATCCACACTTATAATAAACCACAATTTCACCCTTAGCATTACACGTAAAGGAAGCGTTTTTAATTAGTGCCCCTTTTCAATTCATTATTCAAATAAACTATGGTTTGCCGTGAGTCGTTTTTATGCCTAACCACTGAAAGTAGATACATAAATGCATATCACATATCGAACATATGAAAGGATTCGATCAAACAGGACGTGTCACCCTAGAGATTTATGAGTACACCAATTAATGAAACATCGCATCAAGTGACATAACTACTTTGAGCTATGTTAACAGGATTTTTATAGTTCTGACATATAAACTATTCGATTAGCTATGGTAACAGGGTTTTCTAAAGACCACCAAGCATAGAAACGCAGGGTTATTCCTGCTCCGTACAAAAATTAGATTAAACTGTTGCCGAGAGGTACTTCTATGAATGGTATATAAATGGCACACGTGAGTATAAATATGTTAGTTTCGCTTAGATCCTTCGAAAGGAAATCCAAATATTTGCTCACAGCGAAACTATGGATAAGACACTCTGTTATTAACTATATTAGGTATACTCGTATAGTTTCGTTGTGTTCTGATTTGCTTTGATGTACTTTGATTAGATTAATAAACATGGTGTGTGCCAAGGAAATCCTAGAAAATCCAACCCCTTGATTAGGATGGAAAACGTGTATGAGCACTTGTAGATTGTTTGTTATGCTAACGAGAATCGTGCTAAGAACAAAGTTATTTGAATGAAATGGTTAAAATCGATTGAAGCCTGAGTAAGAGTAGTTTTCTTAGCTTTAAGGGGTACTCAGGTTATTACAACGCAAACACCAGCCCAGATCATAACTATCACAGGATTAACTACCTTCATTATGGGTTGAGTATTGGAATTGGAGTGGAATTTTACCGACTCCTCTAAGTAATGAAAATGATAATGAAAGCTATATGTATCAGAAATAAACCAACAACAAAATTCATGGTGAAAGTAACTGATTCAGAAGGTTGGTCTTAGACTACCATTCATACTCAACGTTGCATTACAGGAAAACACCTTTGCAAACCGTGTGCTCGGATTTTCCAAGAACGTCAAATTCCTGGATCCTGCAATTCGGAGATATTAGCATGTATTGTAGTTCATTATCCGTATGTTTCCTTTAAAGGGATCTGATCCACCACACGCGCAAGTGCGTCCATGAAATTCGCTCCTCGTGTGACAATTATTTAACGATGGTTCAGCTGATTTTCCCCCTTCGTTACTGTGACGTTTCAAATGGCCAGATGAAGTCTTACCACTGGGTTGTGATTGTTGCTGTATTGGGAGTGGTGCTAACCTATGTATGGCCCGACGGAACACTCTTGTCCCTTGACTGCATTACTGATTCTGCCTATCGGCCATTTGAGGCTTGGTTGGTAGTCCTCTTTCAGTACGACCATCATTCCCGGTTCCACATTTTGACATCTTTCCTTTCATTTATACCTGTGCGTATATTCAACTATTCACCTGACCAACGTCGCACAGTGGGGTAAAACGGCCTCAAAACTGGAAACAATTCCTCTGCTGGATTTAGACAAGTGAAACTTTTTGAAATCGTTAGATATCACCTATTAATGGTAAATAAACTCATTTTCGATTTTAAAATTTTTTTAGTTTTTACGTTTTAATTAAGAATTAAAGTATTTATTTAAGAACACGTAAATCGATCAATTTTATTTACATTTGTTGTACATTTTCTTCGAACTTATATAAATATATAAAGACGTAATAAAGAATATACATATATAGTGCATAATATTGTTTTTTAATTGGTTTCGATGTTTTTACAGCAAAGTTAAAAGATTGATTCATCTAATGAAGAATCATCGTCGCTCTCAAATTCGCCATCAGATGCATCACCTTCACCTTCACCTGCACAAATAATCAAATTAAAACATCTTTGGGAAATGATTTAATTTTTTTTTTTTTGAAGTTTTCTTAGACTTATAGTCAGTGGAACAGATGTAATCAACATCAAATTAAAAACATCTTGATTAGTCCTCTCCCGGGAACATTTCCTGGAGTAGCTTTCGCGATATTTCTAAAATCTTTACTTCTCGCCTCCTGAACTTTTCCAGATGACTGTCCGATAGGAAGAAGAGCAGTGGATATTACATCTGATCCATGGATTAAGAGTTTGTGCACAGTGGGAGGCATAAAAAACCTCGGATAGATGCATATAAAGTGTTTGGCGGTATTAATTGCGAATTTTTTGAAGTTTTCAATGTTTATATCATTGCCGCTTGAAATTGCCACTAAAATTGTATGAAAATAATTCCCAAAATTTCGGAGATGAGGTTTAGATTATTAAACAATCTCCGAGCAGTGTTGCCACAATTAGTGTTGCCAAATCCTGGTTTTGGTTGATCAACATTAAGCCCCATTCGATTTTTGAATTCATTTTGAATTCGAGCTTTGCTTTCTGCCACTAATTTTGTGTCGTCATTTCTGGCTTGCCACTTTTTGATTGACAGTTTATATCCAACATATAACAGACATTCAAACACTCTAATCAAGTAATGTAATATTGATAAACCAAACTCTAAAGTATCGAGTTTATGACGTTTTGACAACATTTCTCTCTATATCATTGAATTCTTTAGAACTTGCACCACAGATAAAGCAACTTTGAGTGGAGATATTATTGGCTAATGCGTTACACACTTTCCCATTCACCATAGTGAATAACACCTTGTGAGTAACGCTAACAGTTTTGCCATCAACGTCCACTACCGAAGGGTTTAATTTCTGTATTTGTTCATCAGCATGCATCTTTTCGTAAATTGATAGTTCTGCCGATTCTTTTACGAAACATATTTTTAAAGGACGACAGTATCTCGTAGAAGAAGGCCGCGGGTTTTGCCACACAATTTCTCTTTTATCCAAATTGTCAATAAACAGTTGCAGTGGTATGGCCTGAACTTCCGTCGAAGCCCCACTTTGATAACAACTCTAATTTGTTCAGTTGATCGTTGTCTAATTCTGCGATTAAACATTTTTGAGATTTCATCAACCTTTCAGTGGTGTGGTTGATAAGTGCCTGAAGAGAAACTTCAGCGGAAAATGAAGATACTTTGATACCTTCTGGATAACAGTCTTTTTTGGCATTTTGAATGACTTTATATAAGGAAAACCTTTCAGGATCTTTGCTTCTAATGACATTGTACTGATGTCTCGTTAATTTTGCTTCTACGAGTGTCGAAAGGGCTTCTTCTCCTAACATCTTTACTTTTTGTTTTGTTTCCTGTGCTTCATTACCTTGTTTTGTACTTAGTTGCACTTTTAGGTGAACGCAATACGTGTCCTAGCAGTTTAGAGGCCGGTACATGACCTGCGACTCTCAGGCTTATCTTCACAGCAAACCCTAATTCCATAGAGGAAAAATCTTCTCGTATATCAGCCATTTTACATCGATTTGATCTATACTACATTCTTCAAAGTTGCCTTTAGGACGTCCTCTTTTGTATGGGGTTGTATTGTATTGCCTAAAACCAATTGATGTTTGAAACCACTTTTCGTTACCTTTCTTGAATCCTGCTACTTTGCGATCTTATCTGAACCATTTTTCTTTGAATCTTGAAACAAACTTTGTTTGATTTAATGCGACCATCTTCTCCGGAGGACAATTAGTGCGTTCCTGCAGGTCCAATTTCAAGAATTCTATTTTCTCCTCCAATGTTGCCCGTCCAGAATCGTTCATAATGTCGAATAACTTCATCCGAGATAAAAATAAATCACTTGAGTTCCAACCTAGGGCAAAATGTGAACATTTAATAAATTCATAAAAAAACCAACCAAAAACTGATTTTTTTTTTTAAAAAATTAGTTTAAAAAAAAGGTGCAAGTATGCAAAGCCGATCTATTTTGAATCTATTAGCCAACAAGTTCAACTATATAGAAATCCAAATATCTCGATGTGGAACGATGTGGAAACCTACTTTGAGCTTAAGGTTTCTGAAAAGACATAAGAAATGTTAGTTTCTGGAGCACACTTCCATTTTTAATTAAAACAACTAAAAACAGGCACATGCATGATTTACTGCTAATTAGAATATTAAACTACACACCTGAAGCTTTCGATTCCATGTCTTGGCAATGTTCTATCTTAATTTTTAACAAAACTACAGTATTTTGAAACCAACACTTTTTTTTTCCACTTTCGCAATCGTAATACTCGTAAAACTGTGACTTCAAATGCGTACCAAAGAGTGGGAGAGCATGCAAATGACTTAAATGAGTGATCATTCGGTGCACTGACATGTTATCTAACGGGAAACATGCAAAACATTATCATTTTTCTCATTTCATTTTTTGAACTGTTTCCAGTTTTGAGGCCGTTTTGCCCCACTGTGCGTCACCAGAATGCGTTTCTGACATGATTGACGAGCTTCCATCGAGTGAGAACTGAAGATTCTTCCGGTTGTGCAATACAGTCAATGTTACGGGTGAGTGGCTCTCCAATTAGGAAGTGTCCTGGCGTAAGAGCGTCAAAGTCATTTGGAGATGCTAACATGGGTGTATAGCCCGTCTTCAATTATAGCAGTCTCGGTTTCTTCATAAGTCAGCGATCCCGAGGCCAATATGTGTCTAGATATTTAGCAAACTTGACTGCAATTTCCACAGTCCCCCGAAGTGTGGTGGTCATAGAGGTATAAAATTAAAATCGCACCCCGTCCTTGTACATGAGGATATGATTCCAACTCGGTCTCCTGCTGAATCAATAATTTGGTTTAACTCTGATAATTGATTTTTGCCTCTTACAAAGTTGGTAGCGTTGTCACAGGAAATGTTATCTCCTCAATGTGGCAATAAATCCTTCAGATGTTAAGTAGGTTTCCAGTACCAGATATCAAGGGTTTGCTGCGAAGCAAACAAAATCACATGTGTGATTTCATACATTAATGGTACGAGTACATTAAGATAGAAATCTTTTTTAGTACTTAGTAACTAAATATTGGAATTCAAAAATCCAAGTTGACTTACGGCTAATACACTATAATATAATGCTTAAAATTAGATGATAAAGATTGATGGAAGGATGGTATAGGTTTATTGCGGGGGTATGGAGAAATGTCGTAGGACTGCACTTTTAAACAGATAATAATTACGTATGGATCGGATGGATGATGGCAATGAGTTCCACAACTTAACAGTGTGAATGAAAAGTAAACGAGAGGAATTAAGAAAATTCCAATGGTGAGAAATTAGGTTAGTTGTTCTAGAAGATCGAGTGAAATTGAGTCGGTTAAATAAATATGGCGGACAGCGTTTAAAAACACAGTTCCTGGCATCGAGGTACTGTTGCAAGCTGCACCCAAGCAGTTCCCCGGTGTAGAAGGAAATACCTATGTTTGTACCTACGAATGCCATAGACATATCGCACACAATCATTAAAAGCGCTGGGACAATGAGTCCAGGCTACTATAGACTACTTCGGCATACGTAACCACAGGCAAAATTGTGGCAATAACTAATCTGTGTCGGGTCTCAAGTGGAGTAAATAAAGCGCTAACCCAAAGTTTACGAAGGCACCCGTATATACGACCTACGACCATGTTGGTATAACTATAACCCGACAAATCTCGACCAATAATAAATCCTAGGCTAGTAACAGACTCTACGGCCTTAACTTTCGAGTTGCTAAGAACAACGTCAGGCAGAAGATCTAGGTTAAACCTTTTTGGATATTGGAATTTCTCGAGTTTTAGTTGGGTTCAGTTGTAATCCGTTTGTTACTGACCCATTATAGACGCGTTGCAAATTATCATTGAGCAGTAGGGTCAGTTCGTCGATCTTGCAAAATGGTTTGGCTAGGTGTAATTGTACATCATCAGCATACATGTGCACAAAAGAATGCCTGACGGTAGATCGTTACCATTACAAAATAGAATTGGACCCAATATCAACCCTTGATTAACGCCTTGCTTGAGTTCCATAAGGGATGAGCTACATCCATTGGAGAAAACACTTTGGAGAGAAAACTATCTAGTAACCTTACCGCACGACCACCAAAACCAAAATAGTGTGTTAGCTTCCAACACAATATCTTATGCTTGACTTTATCGAAAGCCTTCGAGAAATCTAGCAGACAGAGTAGTGAGACATATTACTTATCAAAAAATTGTCTAACCTCTTCATGCAGGTTAACCATGGCTGAAGAACAGCAGTAGTTGGTCCGAAAGCCTGATTGCTTGTCGTCTAAAAGTCTATTGAGGGTTGAGCACTGTTTTTGCTATAATTTTCTCTAAGACTTTCGAAAAGCAGGGCAGAATGCTTATTGGCCTAAAATCGCCAGATGATGCTTACTTAGCGATCGGCATAACCCGTGCAATTTTCCATGACATCGGAAAGGTTGATGTGATTATGCACCAATTAATTACATGGATCAGAGCCGAAACAATTTGCAGTAGGACGAGTTTGATAAAGCGCACGGGAATGCCGATGCTGTTACCGATAGAATCAGATTTGACAGACATTACATATCTGAATACTTCGCCCTCCGTAGCTACCACAAAATCCTCTAGTCCCGGATGCAAGTAAATGCGGTTCACATTCTGGTTGAAGTCAAAAGCGCACAAGTAGGGATCATCCCCCAGAAAGGCATAATTCAAATCATTTGGATCGAGACGGCATTCAGATTTGCAGTTTCTAGAAATTATACCAATTTTGTGGAGATTACTCCATAACTTCTTTGACGAGAGGGATGGATCTAGTTAACCACTTGAGTAGTGAACCAAGAACATGCACGGTTTTAAATTCTGACCGTTTTAGTGGGTACGAATTCATCGAATAGTCTTGCAATCGTTTCTTGAAGCAGATTAAATTTATCGTTGGGGTCAGGTCTAGAAAGCCACTGCTCCCAAAGGATAAAACCAGCAGCTATAGGTCCACAAATTGATTTTAATTTTGGATGGGGGCGAAGGTCCCCATTTTTTCGGCTTAATATAAGTTATAACTTAAAATTAAATTTAAGCTTGAGCTTAAAACTAAGGTTGGTTGGAGTTGTGAAGGAGAACGGATTGAAGATAGGGAGTGGTGCGGTAGGGTTTGAATTGATTTTACGTAGCATACGGGAGATTGGTTCGTTCGCGCCATTGGTGGTGTGGTGGGTTGGTAGATAGAAGAGACGAGGGGTACGTAGATTATGATGGTTAATGTCGAGAAAAATAGAGCAGTGAAGGGGCGCGCATTCAACGTGACCTGAAAGGAGTCGATGAATGAAGAGAAGGTCAGCTGCATAAGTTAATAAGGCTGAGACGGTTCTGATAGGGAGCAGAATAAAAGGATCGTCCCAGGGCATGCCTCGCAGAACAAATCGAAGAAAACGGGGCTGGATGCTTTCGATTCTCGAGATATGAACACGATGATATGGGGACCACACTTGACTTAACCCATCCACAGGAGATACATAGATTGGTTGCGGAGAAAGTAGAGGCGGGGAGGAGATTGGAGACGCTTATGTACAAAGGTGATGGATTGGCATTTGGGGATATTAAGTTCCAAACAATTTTTGAGGCACGAGATCGTAAAACTAACAAGGTCTTGTTGAAGGAGGAAAGAGTTTCGAAAACTTTAGTATCGTCGGCGTAAAGGGAGACATACGAGTGTTTGATGGTCCTATCGAGATCATTTATGGTTAGTGTAAAAAGAAGGGGACCAAGATGGCTGCCTTCTGGAACTCCAAATGTGGCCAAAAATGGAGGCGAGTGGGCTGACCTAAAACGAACACTGTTAAAACGGTTTTCGAGGTAGGAGGATATCCATTTTAACAGTATGGGTTCAAAGCCGAGGGCAGACAATTTGAAGAGTATCAATCGATGAGAGATTTTATTAAAGGCCTTGCTAAAATCGGTTGAAACTACAATACATCGACTTTGTTGCCATTATCTAGGGCAGAGAGGGAAAAGGATACGAGTTCAACGAGATTTATGGTGATCCTACCCTTCAGGAAGCCATGTTGTCTAGGGGAAATAAGTGATTTGCATTGGAAGCCTAGAGCTTCATACAAAATACTTTCGAAGAGTTCGGGTATATGGGAGAGTCTAGCGATTGGGCGATAGTTTGTCATTTCGTTCTTTGATCAGGTGAAGAAGGTTTTCCAAGCTTGAACAAATGCTTGTGAAAGGTATAGACAAAAGAAATTAGAAAGGGCAAGGAAAGAGAGTAAGAACATTTTTTAAGAAATATGACAGGGAGTGGACCATTGGATAAATTCAGTAGGTAACTAAAATAGGATGGATCTGGTACAAAGTAGTCGTTGGTGAAGGATTGTTGGAAAAAGGTGGCAAATAAGTTGGCAATGGTGAGTGGATTGGTTGATGACTTGTTGTTGAAAGGGAAGGAAGGAGGGTAACCGTCGGACTTTCTTTTGTAGTTAACAAATTTGAAAAAGGACTTAGGGTCGTTTATAAGGTTGACTTGCGCATTGTTAAGGCAGGGCTGGTAAAGGGAATCATAAAGTACGGTGAAATGAAGATAAGCGATAAGATAGTTGGAATAGTCGGAAAAGTATCCGGTGCGAAGGAAAACAGCACATAACTTGTTTCCTTATTTCGTAAAGAACGAAGCTTGCGATTATACCAAGGAGGACTAGTAGATGATGTTTTAAGGTGGGAAAACGGAACGTAAAGGGAAAAAGAATTAAATATTTCTCTATAAGAAATGGATAAGTCATCGTTTACACTTAGGTTGTGAAAGCTAAAGGGAGATCTTCTGAGATCGTCGCTGATTTTGTGAAAGTTTGCTTTATGAAAACCGTACCATGAGAGAGTCGTGGGGGGAGTGGACTGGACAGAAGAGTTATGAAAAACGAGAGAAGAAGGGGAGGGTGGTAGTTATCGATTGTTGAGAGGGACAGAGCACAAAGTAAGACTGAGGAGTTAATAGAATCTGTTGTCTAATCCCCTGTCCATGTAGTTTGATATACCGCTGACTTGTCATAGACTTGAGTCTGTTAAGCGATCTAAGGAGAGGCATTCCTTAGCTAAGTTGGCACTTGAAGCGATGAAAAACAATGGAGCCCACTGTAGCTGAGTAAGATTGAAGTTGGCGAAAATAAGAATAGTCAATAGAGTCAGGTTATTTCGACGGGTTCTTTATATTGGGAATCAGATTGGTTTCAGTCAGGGCGTAAATATCAAAGGGAAGAGCATGCGATTGGCATAGAACAGCATTGGTTTTAGAGCGTAAGAGGGGGATGGAGATAAATGGCTGGATATGGAGTTTTAACTTAGCTCCAGTTTTAAGGTCGAAGTTAGGAAATGAGTTGCTAGCTGGGTCTGGTGGCGTAGAAGGCTGATCAGGGATAATATGGGTGGTTGCGGTTAAGTTGAAAGAGACGCGATGTGGCGCGGCGGCTTGGATGGAGTCGGGGAAATTAGGGGATTAGAGTATTGATGTGTAAGGGCTTTGTGTCGGATAAGTGAGGAGGAAGCACAAAAATTGGGGGATATTCAATTCAAAGTCAATGCCTGTGTTCAACAATGGTCGTGTTGGTTAGATTCTGTCAGCTGGAAGATTTTCCATCAGTTATGATGAAAGTTTTGGTTTTGATATTGACCAGAACATACATTTGTGAACGATAGATCTAGCGAGCGGTTTCACTTTTATCGACCAGTATCTTTGCCGATTGGCAAGATAGTTGGGGTTGTTCTTCAAATGAATTTCCATCAGCAATAGCTTCGTGAATGGATTGGAGTACGACATCAGTATTGGATGCTTGGCATCATATTGTAATGCAGATGATTCCAATCGTCCAGCAACGCGGGTGATTCCTTCTGGATAGAGAAGCGGTGTAAAAGGACTCTTCTTGGATACTTCATGGTATTTTCAGAGATGATTTATGGCATCTTGGAGTTCAACTTTCTGCATCAATCTAATCACCGTTTTCCGAGCTTAATCAAGTTCGCTATTGTTGAGAAATGCATCCTGTTTTTCGCTTTTGTCAGCATTGGATTGTCTGTTCCGGGATCTATTTAATCGGAGCATATACGAGACTATGCGCATTGCCCTTTGAAATGAGTTTTCATGACTGAGAGTGCCCAAGATATCATAGTCTGATGACTGACGAGCTGCGGCTGATTCTGATTTCTTCCCAAATTTGGGTGGCAAGATAGATTCTTATCCATATAAAAACCTCGCTCCATAAAACCAACAAGTATGATTTAGTGGTAGCTCCGGTGCTATTTCGCGTGACAAAATGTCGGCTGGATGCTCCTTCAAGCTTACATGTCGCCATTGCTGTCGAATTGTGTGTTCTTGTACTGTCGATACTCGATTAGCAATGAACGCTGATACTCGATTAGCAATGTGCCTGATGATGGTGTACGAGTATTAATCCAATTGAGGACTATCTCTGATGCGGTACTTAAATAGATTTTATCTCGGTGAATCACCAAATCGGTTTGCAGGCGATGGTAAGTTTCGCAGCCAGCTTAGCTGCGCATAGTTCTAGGCGTGGAATGTGCTTTGATGTGAAATCTTGGTTTTCTTGGAAGGCGCTATCCTGGATTTGGCTCAAGGTGGCTTATCTAAATGGTGATAATTTACTTCTTCCATGTGCGCAAGCTGTTGGTACTCTTGCATGAGCTCAATGTATTTTGTTTTAAGTTCTACTGATTTAGCAAGTTTGCGTTGAAGTGATATAAATCGTTGGAAGGCGACATATTTTGATTCTCCCAAAAGGCTAGGTTCTTCCTTGAATGACAGTTTTACCACGAATCGTCACGTCTTGAGAGTATCTGGTTGAAATGAAGTTCACATTGTCTCTCGGATGCTGTAAGACCCCTTTCGTCGGATGGTGGTTTCTTCAGTTGCCAAAATCTCTCGAATTGATGGTCAAGTGTTTCGTCTGGACTACATATTCCACATAATGTTGTTGGTGTCTTCTATCTTTCCAGCGACGGTCCATCCAAAGGCTGTATTTTGAAAGCGTGGGCATGGACTGTTCAAATTTGATCTCACCCACTGAGAGAAGAGAGTAATACAGCTCATCTTCAATAAGAACATTGATTGTACCAGTTTCCTTATACGTGGGCCTCCATCCTTATGGAAAATGCGTTGAGGCGAGATCCTAGCTGAATGTTCACTCTTCTCTTTGCCTTTTGAGTTTCGCGACCAATACTCTGGATATGCATTGTTCAAGCGATTGGTGTTAATCCCAGCTTCTTTATTGCCTATTCCGTGATGAGGTTTAACTGGGATTCGGAATGCAATATGGCCCTACACTCAGTGGTCTTACCGTATTGGTTTGACAGGTTGACGAGAGCAGCCGAGAGGAAGACATACCCATGACTTAGATAATTTCCTTGTGCTGTTACGGAAATCAACTCATCCTTTACTAATTCTGATGCTAATGTTACATGTAGTGAGTATGTTGGTCGTTTTAGGCTTCGTAATCTGCTCTAGGTGCAAAAGTTTGTTGTGTTTCTTGTCGCACATTTTGCAACCTCTGGAGGGGCATTTCGAAGATGTATGCCCACACAGTTGTTGAATCCCTTGACCATCGAAAGTCTTTATGACGGAATCATTTGCAAAAATCTATTGCAAGCGAACAATTGATGCTGTTCTTTACAAAACTTGCACTAAAATGGAGCTTTATTTGAGGATGTGGTGAGTGATCTCTGGATATGCATTCGCCTTCCCACCTAACGCTTCAAGCGACTGGAATTGTGTTTCTAAATATCCAAGAAAATCCTTTAGTGTTTGGAGTGCTCTTGGATGTTTTAACGATTGTTGCCACAGTGTGTGTGTGGATTTATCAAGTTTCTTCATAAGTGTATGCAGGAGTATTGGATCCCAAGTACTAGTGTCGACTCCTAAGCCGTCCAATGCTAAATGGCATTCCTGAGTGGCATCATGTAATACACGTATTGCAGAAGCACTTTTAATTGTTTCCATAGGTTGTGACATCCATTTGTTGAGTACAGGGGTGACTAACAGACATTTCTTTTGAAATCTGTCATATCTGATTTTACATGCTGCCTCGTAATTCGCTTCTATTGATATTATATGCCGTATTAGTCTCCAGACAAAAGATCTTTAGGCAATTTGCGATTGGTTGCTTGCGTACTAGTTCGATAAAAAGATCGTGAAACTAGCGCTATTTCATGTAGTTTCCGTCGAACTTTGATAAGACTATTTTTGGCAGTTTTAGATCGCTTGAGGAGTTTGTTGAATTTGTGCTGCAGAACTCGACTAGACAATTCATACGTTGTCGTTATTACGTACAATTCTGGGTGGCTTCAATATTCTGGACAGACAACACCCGTAGGACGGTGTATTGGGATCTTCGCTGTGGAAAATAACTGGACTCAGCTTGAAATTGAGCCCAAGCGAATGTCAATCATGCTGCCAACACCCTAGACTAGTTTTTAACTTCTCATCCTGATAAGTACATCGCTGATGTGCTCTCCGCTCTAGTCACGTGTTGTATCAGCTAATTTCTCGTACACCGACCACACAGTTAGAGAAAAGATTCCCAAAAGAACCGTATTGCAATACGAGAAAGCCAACTGGAGCGGTCTTAACAGTTTCCTCGATAACGACGTGGATGCCGCTGCTGATATGATCGCAGAAACTATTCTCTATGGAATGAGATGCTTTATCCCTCATCGGATGAAGAGTATCAAACCAAAAGAAAAGGCATGGTACGACTCGAGCTGTAAAGAGGCTGTCAGGATTAGAGAAATGTTTTTTCGGTCCAACCCAACAGAGGAAAACCGAAAAAAGTTTAAACGATCCAGAAATGACTGCAACGTCTTTCTCAAGCGTGTGAAATTCCAATACGACCAACAACTGAGGCAGAAAGTACTACAATGTCCCAAAAGTAGTAACAAGTTTTGGCAGTTTGTCAAACATATCCCAACGTTCATTTATAGTGATATTCCAGCTGTTAGCTCTTTGGACGAGGCCAACCTGCTTGCTGCACACTTTGCGGCCAACTCAACACACCCAGAAGGTGCTTTGTCTCCGCCTACATTTGAGTGCGTCGAACCTTCAATGGGACGAATCCACTTTCGCACTCGTGTAGTAGCAAGAGTTCTCAAAGATCTTAACATTCACAAATCCTTTGACCCAGATGGTATATCTCCCCTGCTTCTGAAGAGGTGTTCTTCCTCGCTGGCAAAACCACTGCGTAAGCTTTTTCATCACTCCTATTCTTTAGGGCTCTTTCCGAGCAGTTGAAAAACAGCATGTGTTCAGCCCCTCCTTAAAAAAGGCGAATCTTCCCCCCTCTCCTCCTAGAGACCCATCGCACTTACGTGCCTTCTCTCCAATTTCATGGAAACGCTGCTAAACCGTCAGCTCATGAAATATCTCGAAACACGAAAACGTCTCAATGACCGGCATTACGGCATTCGTAGCAACAGGTCCACTGGTGATTTGATGGCATGTCTCACCGAAATATGGAACCAAAGCGTACATCAATCTGGCGAGAGCAAGATAGTTGCACTTGCATTTGACCGAGTTTGGCATCAGGCTCTTTTGTCGAAAATGCGTGCTTTTGGGATCGATGACTCACTTGTTCATTGGATTAGAAATCACCTTTCGGAATGTTCAATTCAAGTGGTCTTGGACGGTTTCAAGTCTGATATTTACAAAATAAATGCTGGTGTGCCCCAGGGCTCCGTTCTGTCTCCGACACTGTTTTTAATTTTCATCAACGATGACAACGATGTGTGCTACTTCTAATCCAAACATTCCTTTGCTGACGACAGTACTCTCTGCTTTTCATATTCGTTCCCGAACTCACGTCTTTGTTCTTCGACTGCTGAATTAGAACGCCAGCGTAAGTTAAGCTCATTAAATTCTGATATTATCGGCAAAACTAATTGGGGAACCACTAACAGAGTGGAATTTAATGCTTCCAAAACCCAATGCTGTTTGCTGTCATTAAAGCGAAATTTAAACATCCAGCCATTGTCCATGAATGGCACTTGCATCGTCGAAACCGAAAAACTTTCTGTGATGTCTCGAGTAAAACACTTTGGTATAATTCAGTTATTTTATTGAATAGTAAGTATAAGTACAGTACAAGATTGGGTTAGCATGCTATTCATGCAAGAGTGGACCAACAACTGACATAAAGACATTATGATTGAAACTGCAAAACATTAAAAGCTGTTTTAGCTGAATAAGTGCCACTCATCACAATATCCAACTTCAGTTTTTTGTCCCTTACAAATATTCAAAATTTACAAGAGCGTTACAATATTATACATTATTTTTTTCGACTTCTTAAATTGTACGATTTGCTTAATATTTGATCAGATGTACCTCCATTATTAATTTCAGATACAATTATTTTTTCCGTTTCTAGATCTATTTCCGATTCCGGAACTACTTCTCCCTCCCCTAAAATAGGTTCTGCTGTAGGTACATTAGGTTTTGATGTGTTTGTAATTAAGTTATCATGCTCATTACTTAAAGTTGTTGGAGTATGGTGATTATTAATCTTATCGCATGCACTTATAATTTGATTTAAATGTCTTTTCCATATATTATTAAATTCAATTACTTTTACTAAATATGTTTTCATGCCTAATCGTTTAACAATTTTAGCAGTTTGGACTAAATTATTTTATTTGATATGCAGTAATCTCTTACCATTACAATTTCGTTTACTTTAAAATTATGTCTATCTTTAGATTTATAATTCTGTTTTTGGATTCCTTGCTGTTTTTCAATTGTTGTTTGAATTTTACTTAAATCAATTTGCATGTTTCTTTTAGGATTAAGTAAGTCTAACCTAGTTTTCAATTTTCTACCTAACATTAATTCAGCTGGAGATACATCTGTGCTTCAATGAATAGTATTTCTATAATGTAATAGAAATGAATTCAACACGGTTTGAATTGCAATTTTTTCATCTGCTCCTAATGCTCGTTTTAATGCATTTTTAATGGTTTTAACAAAATTTTCGGCTTGCCCGTTAGTAGCCGGGTCGCCTACAGATGTTGTTCGATGCTTAATACCATTGACTCTTAAAAATTGTTCGAATTCGTTCGAAACAAATGCGGTACCATTATCAGAAACTAACGTACTCGGTACGCCAAAATGCGAAAATATTGGCCTAAGTTTATTTATAGTGGCTCTACTCGTTGTGTTAGTACCCATATCCAAACATTCTGGCCACTTGCTATAGCTGTCCACTGTCACTAAAAACCATCTCTTAAATATTGGCCCCAAAAAATCGACGTGAACGCAATCCCACGATTCTTCAGGCCATTCCCAAACAATAAGTTTTCCTTTCGGAGGATCAGTTCTAGTGGCCAAGCATTGTTCACAAGACTTAACAATGGCTTCCAATTCACTATCGAGCTTTGGCCACCAGCAGTAGTTTCTTGCCATCGCTTTCATCTTTCCTATACTCATATGGGTTTTGTGTAATTCTGCCAGGACCGATGCCTGCAGCGCCACGGGAATAAGCGATAACCCCAAAATAGACAATTAGACTAAAAAAGGTCTAAGTTTAATATCTACCTGGTCTTGTTCCCACCCAGATTGAAAGAATTTTTTTAACTTTTGCTAGAGTGCAATCGGCTTGCGATGCTATTTCTACCATATCTATTGTGATTGGCAAATTCCTGTTTTCCTTGAAATAATTAATATAAGGACACGAATCACCTGCTTGTTCCCTTGCAGACTCAATTTCTGCAGTTGGTAATCGAGAAAAATAATCGGCTATATTTGCCTCTGACCGAATGCACTCAATTTTAAATGGATAACCTGCCAACACCAGCGCAATTCTTTGTTATCGGTCACTAAGATAAGTTCTTTACCATACAAGTAGTGACGAAAACGTTTTACTCCAAAAAGAATCGCTATAGCTTCCATATCTAGCTGAGAATATTTCTGTTCGGTAGCAGACAACTTTCGAGACGCAAACTCTATTGGCCTTTCCATACCATTTTCATATACTTGTGACAATACTGCGCCTAGACCTATTGGACTGGCATCCACCGTAAGGTTAACCAACAGCATTGGATCAAAATGCGCCAAAGCTCTTTTGGACGTAAGCTCCTTTTTGATTCGGTTAATTGCTCCGAAATGCACCTTCGTCCACACGAATTTCGCGGTCTTTTTTAAAAGGTCATATAAAGGTGCACAAAGTGTTGTTACATTTGGCAAAAACTTCCTATAAAAATTAATTACTCCCAGAAACGATTGAAGTTCTTTCAAACAAGTTTGGTCTTGCATTTCTTGAATAATTTTAATCTTCCTTGGTCAAGTTCTTAACCCAGATTTGTCAATCACATGGCCTAAATAATTAATTGATTTCGATAGGAACGTACATTTATCCTTATTTAATTTAAGTCCTGCGGCCTGTAAAATTTTAAGAACATACTTAACCCTTTCGACATGGACCTTCCTATTTGGAACTGTAATTAATACGTCATCCAAGAATACCATAACCCCCTTAACGCCCATCAGCAAACCGTCCATAATTTTTTGAAAAACCGCTGTCGCAGACGCTAAACCATACACTAAACGCATGTAGCGAAAAAGTCCTTTCGTTGTGAAAATCGTTGTTAATTTCCTTGACTCATTGCCCAGAACCAACTGCTGGTACGCCATTGACAAATCTAATTTTGTAATTTCCTCTCCACCATGCAGTTGTGCGAATAATTCCTCTATTCGTGGAAGAGGATATTTGTCAATTAACAATTGGGGGTTGACGGTGATTTTAAAGTCTCCACAAATCCGTACTTCGCCGGATTTTTTTAGGATAGGAACGATTGGGGTTCCCCATTCGCTAAAATTCACTGGTTCTAAGACCCCCAGTCCAACTAGCTTGTCAATCTCACATTCAACCTTTTCTTTCAATGCTAAAGGAATTGCACGTGGCTTGAAAATGCTTTTGCTTTTAATGTGCAGTGATACGGTGCTTTTATTAAATTTACCTAATTTGTCGTCAAATAATTCACTAAATTTTTCCGTAATACGAGTATCATGCACTTCTGGTAAAATATTTTTTTCCATATAATTAAAATTTGAAAATTTAATGCCAAATTCATTTAAGAAATTCCTGCCTAAAAATGGTGGACCGCCATTTTCAACAACAACAACTTGTATCTTTTTACAAATATTATTGTACGAAACATCTATTATTTTAGTGCCATTATAATTATTGAAAACTAAATTGGATTTGTATAATTTCTAAGAATTAAAATTATCACGGTACGTTTTTGAGGAAATAGCAGAAATGGACGCTCCCGTATCAATCTCCATTATCATAGGAATACTATTCATGCACACTTTTATTTTAATAGGTTCATTTGAGTCTATTAAGAAAGAAGAAATATTAAACAAAGATAACTCAGAACTTTCAATATAATTAGAATCATTTTGTGCCTTATAATTACTGGGTTTATTTGGACAAACCCGTTGCAAGTGACTTTTGTTATTACACCGCTAACATCGATAGTGCTTAAATCGACATGCGCATACCAAATGATTTCATAGTCCGCAAATTCCACACCTACTTTCATTACAGTTGTTATTACCGCCTTGTTGTTTATGCCCACGCTGCTGCTGTTCCTGTTGTTTCGCCATCAATTGTTAATTGCTGCCGTTTTGTCTCGCCTGCCCCATTCGATATATGTTATCAGACAAACTTGGTTCTTGTTTGATGCTTACGTCAAGTTCGTATTGGTGCTTGACACACTCCACCGCATTTGCAATTTCCACGGCTTTGTCAAATGTTAGTTTAGCCACGCTCTCCAAAAACAGCTTATCTTTTGCTGTTCCCTTCTGCAGTCCCATCACGAATTTGTTGCGAAAAGCTGAATTAAGCTCGTCGCCAAACTCACAGCTTATAGAAAGCGATCGTACTCGTGCTGCCCTTTGTTTAGCTGTCTCGTTGTTTTCTTTAATTGCGGAGTAGAATTTATACCGCTCTGCGAACCCAAACACTGTAGGTTTAAGATGATCGTCGAAAGCTTTACTAAGAATTGTATACGAAGCGATTTCCATTTTCACGGGGTGAATCAAATTATTAACTAATTTATATGATTGCTCCGATAAAGCATTAATCAAAATTGCTTTTTTCTTCACTTCCACTCTAACATCGTTGGCAATGAAAAACTGTTCCAACTGGGCTTTAAATATATGCCAGTCATTTTGATTGAAATCGAATTTTTTAACTGAACCGATAATCGACATTTTTCACTTTTTACCCGTTGAAGTTAAGCAATTTTAATCAAAATTGTGAATCCTCCTCGCCACTGTGATGTCTCGAGTAAAACACTTGGGTATAATTCAGTTATTTTATTGAATAGTAAGTATAAGTACAATACAAGATTGGGTTAGCATGCTATTCATGCAAGAGTGGACAAACAACTGACATAAAGACATTATGATTGAAACTGCAAAACATTAAAAGCAGTTTTAACTGAATAAGTGCAATTAGTGCCACTCATCACACTTTCCATTCTCGGTATGTGTGTCAATGAAAACTTACGTTGGAATGACCACATATTCGGTGTCGTCAAAAACGCTGCGAAACATCTAGGTTTCCTCAAGCGATGTAAGAAATATTTTACCCCCTCTGATCAGGCCTCAATATATAAGGAATTCATCCGCCAAAAATTGGAGTACAATGCCCGCATGTGGTCAGGTGCTCCTAAAACATTTCTGCACGTGCGTGATAAAATTCAAAACCGCGCGACAAAACTCATAGATGATACTGATATCAGTCAATCAATTGACACCCTCGAACACCGTCTCAGTTTGTTTTATCGCTATTTCCACAACCAGTGCTCCATTGAAATCGCCAGTAGCATTCCGCCCATTTTCTCTATGTCAGTAGAGTATACCCTAAAGCCCATTTTCGGACGCACTCTGAAATATCGTGATTCGTTCCTACAACTCGCGAATGGAATGAACTGCTGGCCGCTCTATTTCCTGGTCGTTATAACTTAAAAACATTTAGAAACAATGTACATCGGTACCTGTCTTTTCTCACTAAATTTCCCTGCCTCCCTAAATTTCCTTCGTCCGCGCCAATACAAACAACTTGAGCGCGCGCTCATTATAACAAAAAAAACAGAAAGAAAACATGAGTTTCTTTCCTATCTTCGAGGACGAAAATGAATGTGCGATCTACCAAAAGCAGTGGATAAAGATCGTTGGCGATCCTGTAGAACAAGAGAACGACTAAGAGGGTTGGATCTGCACATGAAATGCTTGAACTTTGAGCAGGACACGTGTAAACGATCAACTGAAGAGCCCCATATCTGGTACAAAGAGGTCATTACAGTCATCCAGAAAGTGCGGTAGGATGTGCCATGACATATTAGGGTGGTTGTTATTTGTATGGAGCAAAGAAACCTTCGTTTGTTTTTCTTGAGCACCATTTTATATTGTTCCTATATAAAGAGTGTTTTTTTTAGGGGTATACAAATCCAATTTGAAATAAAACTCTTGAGACTAATTTTAATGTCTGTGATATTAGCATTATTTAATGGATAATTTTATGCCATTACTGATTGAATATAATATCCGGCATATGCGTGCCGCATCTAGCTCGAATGAAGCACAATCGTGAAGTCTAATTTTCGACAATTTTATCTGGTGCCGTTTATCAACAATAACACGGCGAATGTTGACTTCTAAATCGTCCAACGTCTCTGGTTTATCGGCATAGACTGGTGACTTTACATACCCCGAAAGAAAGTAATCTAAAGGTGTGAGATCACAGGATCGTGGAGGCCAGTTCACAGGTCCATTACACGAAATTATGCGTTCAGCAATGCCATTCAACTGAGCAACGAAGAAGTCAGAAATCATTTTTCTCTAGAGCTCACCATTAACGGCAACATTCTGGCCGGCATCGTCCTTAAAGAAATATGTGCCGATGATTCCACCAGCCCATATAGTACACCAAACAGTGTATTTTAATGGTTGTGAGGGCGTCTTGACAAAGGCTTCTCCAAATTTGGCAATTTTGCTTGTTTACATATCCATTTAACTAAAAAGGGGCCTCATCGGAGAACAAAATTTTGCGTTGAAAATGAGGATCAAGCTGAATCAGGTGTTCCGCCCATTCACCGAACCTACGACGCGTATAATGGTCACGCGGTTTCAACTTTTGCACCAGCTGGATCTTATAAGCTTTTAAGCCAAGATCTTTCTGTGAAATCTTCCACAAAGTGGATGGGCATAGCTCCAATTGGATTCACTGTTTGCCATCTTTGGGAATGCGTATTATCCACTAGAGTGTACGTGGTATAAAAACTATTCATCGGGTTCCGAATAGTTTGCTCAGATGGGCGTTTATGTCGACTGTAAAATGGACGTAGCGCACGATAAATTTGGCGAACCGAACCAAGCTTTTCAAAATAAGTTTACATTATTTGCACGCGTTGTTCTGGCGTTAATCTATTCATCGCAAAATGGCAAAACATACTAACCACAAATCAACTTTCAACTGTCAAATTGACAATCTGTAGAAACCAGTCACCAGTTTAAAAACCAAACCTCTTAAAAAAACACCGTTTATATAGCTTAAAGTTACCTAGTTCCAAAATGCGAGGGGTCTCCTCCAGTCCATTCCTTCTACAAAAATAAATGAAAAACTGCAACACTACTGAATATAACATCTGCACATATCTAAGGAACAGAAGACATGTTTTTTTTTTTTTTAATTTGACTGGTTCAGTCGTTTACTTTGCTGCATGAATACTACGTAAATTCTTGTTGCATTCATCTACAATAAAAAATTGAAGACCCTCAAATTTCTGATAAAAACACTTCAAAACTTCCACTTACTCTTGGATTACCCACACATTTCCATTTAAAAATTCCAGCCGATTAAAATCCCATCCTAATGAGTTTATTAACAGCTAAAGCTGCAGCATGTTTCCACGTACCCTGAACGTACCACTCTATCCACTAGAGGATAAAACTTTCAACAAGATTCGTGCAAAATTAGAAGATTTTTTATAGTTCCCTGACTACGTGATTAATAAAAGTAGCTCAACAGCACTCTTGGCCTAAGCGTTAAAGGACAGACAAGGCATTGAAGTGAAGTAGAATTGTTATGATGTTATGAGAGGACCTTGTGATTAGTAACTATGGTCCAGCACAATACCCTCGGGTGAGGATAAGTCCCTTCGAAATTAGAACTGCGTGAGATCATCGGAAAAGTATTTTTTAATTAATGGAACACTAGGCAATGAGTACTTTGGCGTTGTGTTGAATCCTTAGGGCAAGACTTGAGCCCTTATTTGAATTTCATTAACCCCTTTTTGCTTTGGGTGAATGGTCAGCTGAATCGGCTGGCCAGCAATGTGTTGACATGGAAAATTGCTCTCAACATTTACGGGTAAGGGGTGTTTGGTTCGTTAGTTGTATTTGGGTGGATGTGTGTATAATTTGTCAAAGATGAAATGGTTCTGACGCCCTTTTGTGGCTTTTAATGTTTAATTCGCTTGGGGGAAGAAATTTACAATTTTAAAAGGAAGACGAATATTTTTCAAAAAAAAATGTGGCACGATTGAAGTCGACAAAAGTTCTTCGACATACGATGTCAAACTTTTAAATTTCGAAGTATAAGTCGGCGATTTGTGGCGTTAATTCGTTTGACTTGAAATGTGTACACAATGCGTGACGCAATCTGGTAATCGCACCAAGTATTTCGACAGTATTTCGGCAGGCCAAACCGAAAAGCGGAAAAGTTCACACATGTCGACATTTGTTGAGGGCACTCTACTTTCAATTTTGTTCTGGGCCGTCAAAATATTGACCTATTTCCCGAGTTCCTCCGTTTGAATACCAGGATAGACAATAGTGTGTGAAGTCCAGAAGAAGATGGCCTCTAACGTTGCACTTACTACTGCCTCAAAAACTAAATAGTTTACGCCTAAGCATCGCAACATACTATAAAGCCTATCGCCTTAGAATGACAGTATTTTCCTTTGGTTAATAGCTTTTGCCTGCAGTAATTAAATCTTTGCTGCAGAGTTCCCCAAGTTTAGTTGGTGAGTTTAAATTCAAACTGGTGTTTCCGAGTGCTCGTCATATTGTGGTTTGAAAACTTCTAATCCTCTGAAACCACAAATTACGCATTTCCACACCCATGATGCTTTATACAGGCTGCCTAAGAGTTATTTTCCTGAACTACTGTACTATAACAGCCCTGACTTCTCACAATCTCTCCACACTCTAGAACAGTGACTAACTTCGCTCATCTGAGAGAATGTCAGCTGGTATGACCGATAGTTGTTCTTTCTTTTTCTTTTTCGATCTGGAATCACGCGGTAACGAGATGAAGAAACAAGAATTTGTAATTTTTCCTCCTAAATTTAATAATCAGTAGAACTTAATTCAATTTGATGAAGTTGTTTGTTAATTTGGAAAAATTGTACAGATAACATCAAACGTTGCCTAAGTGTGGCAACATTTAACAAATTCTTGTTGCCGCAACGAGTGCAAATATTTAGCGAATTCTTCTACTGGAGCGAGTACAAGTATGAACCGCGAAAAGTCACGGTCCGATGATGCGCAAGAATACAACCGCAAGGCCTGTCCAGCACCTTACTCAGAATGTGATATGGTTCAGTGCGATGGATGCAAATCTTGGAACCATTTCACTGGTATTAATATTTTTGTTGATGAAAGAGCTTGGTTATGCAGCCACATGCTTTGCTGAGGCGACAAGTATTGCAGTTGCCAAGCCCACTAGCGGCGCTAAGTTCGCATCTGGTAGCCGCGGGCAGGTGTCCCAACAACTGTAAACATCCCAGCGACACTGCCCCACCGATCACCCGATCAACACCGTAAGTCCAATGTCACAAGATCATCGAATTCGTCTGGGTCATCAACTGTTAGACGTTATCAACTCGAGGCACAGAAATTAAATGAGAAGAAAAGCGAGACCGACAAAAATGCAATCTTAAATCAGCAGGGCCTATGGATCATCCGAGGGAGTAGAAGAGGATGGAGCAGAACCAGCTGAAATTAGAGGTTAAGGTGAACAATTGGCGCATTACTAATGGCTCCACTCAGCAGGAAGAAGTTCCCTCTGAAACGGAGAAACAAATTTCCACTCGCCTCAAGGTTTGCCAAACTTGGCTTGGATCTGCCATTAATCAAGGGCGCGCCAGCACACATATTGGTTCATCTATCTCAGGCAACACACCTCTGGGATGAACTACACCGTACAAAAGCCACGGTGCGCCAACATATATTTATGATGATCCATCTATCTCAAACTTACAGAGTAAAGTACTCGTAGTACAACATGTTGTCTCAGCGAACCCCGACGCAAAGAAACAGCTGTCTGGTTCTAATACTCAGCCGCATAATGTGAGTACTTTACCAAATATTCGTCAGCAAGCCGGTTCTGAACCAAAGTTGCACAAACGGACCGTTTACCACTCAAATGGTACTCAGCGACTGTACAGCCCAATTGCGTCAGCATAAATAATGTTAGAGTAATTCAGCCTACCATTCCTGGACGGCAGCAAAACTCCCAACCACCCACAAGACCATACCCGCGAGATGCATGATGATCAACACAGCGTTACTCTAGAACGAACCAATGACCTTACAAAAGGTCACATTGCTGCTCGCCAATTAATTTCACGTGATCTTCAGAGTTTCGATGGGAACCCCAAATTTTGGCTCTTATTCATCTCAAACTTCGACTGGTCAACACAGCTCTCTGGCTTCTTAGATGAGGAAAACTTCATACGGCTACAAAAAGCTAGAGCAAAGCTTTAGACGCTGTTAGATCTCTGCTAATTCAACCACATTGCGTAGGTAGAGTCATCTCCACGCTTCAGATTTCACTTGGAATACCAGAGTTGATTATGCACACACTTTTACAAAGGGTTAACGCAATGCCTGCTCCAAAGGCTGAAAAATTGGATGGTATAGTCAACTTCGCGGTTTCCGTTCAAAATCTCTACGCCACATTTGAACAATCCAACTTTATTGCAAGAACTTGCGGATAAACTACCGCCTACCGTACGTCTCAACTGGGCAATGTATAAACAAGCACTAGCGGTCTGTACTCTATCAGAGTTCAGCAGTTAGCTTCTTTGTGTTGCTGAAGCTGCAAATGGGTTACTTATTCCAAATGCTTCCAACTCAGGAGGAGGAAAAGCCCATCCACAAAATGCGAAAGAGAAGGGTTTTCTCCAGGTACATTCAGCCCAAGCGGACAAAAAACAACAGCCTCATTAACACCAGTCAAACACAGCCGCTGTTTTTATTGCCCAGAGTTTGGTCAGACTAGCCGCGCAGCCAAATGGACAGCAGTAAGGGAAAATCAGCTGTGTCGTCGATACTTACGGAAACACGGAAACTTTAGATGCAAATCAGTGGACGTACGAGTATGTGGAAAGAACAATTGCGCATATAAACATCATCGATTGCTCCACAATGACGAGAAGGATAAGCCGAAATCAGAACCACAAAACTGCAATAGTCATTGGCAGGATGAGATGAAGAAGGTGAACGAGACATTTCAACCGTCGCAGTATGATTCCAACATTAATTGTCACAGCTCCGATTTCATTCTTTTTCGCATAGTCCCTGTGATTTTGTATCGGAACAACAGCCAAGTGCAAACATTTGCCTTTCTAGATGACGACGAGGAAATAGCCAAGCAGCTAAATATAAAAGGTACAGATCACCCTCTCTGTATCAGATGGACCGGGGACACTCGACGATATGAAAACGATTCCAAACTCATTAGCCTGCGAATTTCCGCCACTGAGTACAATGCTGTGAAGTTGAATCTTATAGACGTTCACATCGTCAAGAGCCTACAGCTACCTGCAACGGATCCTGAGAATCTGAAGTTGAAATATAAACATCTTCGAGGCCTGCCCATTGCGCTCTAAAAAAAACGCTAAGCCTTATTTGGTCATTGGCTTAAACAAGCTCAAGCTAGGGTTTCCCTTAGTGTGCAAGGAAGGATCATTCAATCATTCGATCAGCCGGACGCTGCCAAAACTAGGCTGGGGTGGGTAATTCATTGTAATTATTCTGACTTATCATATACAGGTCCACGCTCCCAAACGAGCTTCCATCTTTGCGGATGTGAGCAAAAATCACCGATAGGAATCTGCAGAGGCTCGTGAAGGACTTCATCAGCTTTGTGGTGTCAAGTCCTCGGAGCCTATTAATGCCAAGGGAAGACAAGCGTGCCCTTGAGATGCTGAGTACTTACACCCGCAGAGTAGACGGCCTCTACGAAACAGCTCTACTTTAGAAGTACAGCAAAATTCAAATGCCAGATAGTTTTTCCATGGTAATGGCAACGTGCCTTCGTAGACGTTGGAACAGAGACCCGCAGTTGGGTGCCATTATGAATGAAAAAAATCGAGGGCTATGTTAACAAAGCTTATGCTGGGAAGCTATCGTCAAAAGAGGTAACGAATCAAATTCGCTGGTGGTACCTGCCTATTTTTCCTGTGCGAAAAACAAACACATCAGAAAAACTACGAGTGGTCTTTGATGCAGCTGCCAAAGTGAAAGGGGTGTCCCTTAAATCTGTTCTCTTAAAGGGGCCCAAACAACTTATCTCCTTGACGTCTGTTCTTCGAAAATTCAGGGAGAAGTCTATAGGCATCTGCGCAGATATTGTGGAGATGTTTCATCAGGTGCGAATCAGTGAAGTTGACTAACATTTCCAACGTTAGGGGTCCATACGTTTATGTTATGAACGTTATGGCATTTGGTGCGACTTGTTCACCTTGTTGCGCGCAATATGTCAAAAATAAGAAAGCCGCAGACTATGCAGTGGATTTTCCCCTTGCGATTCGATCAATTCTCAACAATCATTACGTCGATGAAGCGATTAGGCCTGCAAAGGACATCCGCTTCATTCATCTACAAGGAGGTTTCCACATCCGCAACTGCCAGGGGTCTGTGCAATGCTCTCTTCTCGGAGCTGAGACAAAGGTGACTGCTTCCCATTCAATTGTTTTCCAGAAACGTATATTTTGGACGGACTCGAAGATGAAGCACTTCGTCGCCTTTCGTACTAGTAAAATCCTCGAGGTCACGGAACTGTATGAGTGGCACTGGATTCCAACAAAGCTCAATGTTGCTGATGAAGGCACCAAATCAGAGAAGACACCTCAGTTTACATCTAATTGCCGATGGTTCAGAGGACCCGAATTCCTAAGGTTATCCAGCGATCATTGGCCTAAGGAGTTTCAAACTATTGAATCAACGATTGAAGAACTAAAGACATAGTTCATTGGTATCCATTTGTATGAAAGAACCGTAATTTTCCAACCAGAGAGATTTTCGAACTGGAAGAAACTTCTAAGAAGTACCGCGTTCGTTTTCCTATACGCTATGACTACAACCTTCATTCTAAAATATTATGAGTTTTAAGAAAAACAGGACCCCTCCTTAGATTGAGCTTCAGCTTGCTGAGCCCCGATTGTTCATCGAAGCCCAAACTAGTGCATATGAAGACGAAATAGCTAATTTATCTGCTTCCCATTTTTAACTTACGTCCAATTTTAGACGCAAAGGGACTCCTTCGGGTGAATAGCAGAATACATCTCTCTAAGTCAGCAAGCGAGGGTCTCTAGAATCAGGTCAGTCCTTATGGATTACCATTGCCGATTTAGACATCACAACCATGGAATGGCTATGAATGTGCTTCATCAAAGATTTCACATTCAGCACATAAGGCCAGCTCTTAACACAGTAAGAAGATCTTGTAAATCACACAAAAATGACAACGCACGCCTGCAGCCTCTGTTGATGGCTCAACTTCCACCCGCCAGACTGGCTTCCTTTCATGGACCCTTTTCATTTACCGGTGTCGACTACTTTGAGCCGTTTACCGTCACAGCGCTGAGAAGAAGTGAAAAAAGTGGGGGGGGGGGGTGATTTTCACCTGCCGCACTACAAGAGCAGTTCACATTGAGACTGCGCACTCACTGGCGGCTGACTCCTGCTTTTTTGTCATTCGAAACAATCGCTGTGGAGCGATGATGACACTAACTTCAAAGGAGCAGAACGTGAACTAGGAGAGGCGCTAAGGGAAGTTAACTAGGATAGATAGATAGATAGATAGATAGATTTCACAACCACTAACACGATTTGGAAGTTTATGCCGCCAGCCTCGCCGCATATAGGTAGCAATTGGGAGCGATCGATCAAGACTGCTCTATCAATTAAAACCACTACCCAACATTTTGGACGAACTGTTGATGGGGATGCTCATAGAGGTCGAAACCATATCATTTATCCCGTTCGATCATGAAAGTGATGAGGCGTTGGCTCCAAATCATTTCCTCTTGGGATCTTCGAACGGAATTAAACCGATTGCACCATTTATTAATGAGAAGATGGTGCTTCAAAGTAATTGGACAACATCGCAGCAGTATGCAGTGCAATTCTGGAGACGCTGCGTTCGTGAATATCTGCCGACTATCACGCGTCGAACAAAATGGTTTACAGACGTCAAACCGATAGAGGTCGGTGACATCGTCCACATCGTAGACCTAAACAGCCTGAGGAACCTCTGGCCAAAAGGAGGATTCATCGGCACCAAGAGCTCAAAAGACGGACAGGTGAGAAGTGCTTCTGTGCAGACAGCGAGCGGGCGGAATATAACATACGACACGCCAATCGTAAAGTTGGCGATGTTGAAAGTCAAAGGGCCGGAACGTGTAAGCCTAGAGGAATTACCGGAGGAGAGTGTAACAGCCCTGACTTCTTCCAAACTCTCCACACTTTAGGACCGAGACTGTGTTCGCTCATCTGAGAGAATGTCAGCTGATGTGACCGAAAACTTGAGCCGATGGTTGTTCTTTCTTTTTGTTTTGCGATCTGGTGTCACGCGGTAGCGAGGTGAAAAAACAAGAATTTTTCTCCTAAATTTAATAATCAGTAGAACTTAATTCAATTTGATGAAATTGTTTGTTAATTTGGAAAAATTGTACAGATAACACCAAAAGTTGCCTAAGTGTGGCAACAACTTCTTCTAAGCTATGTCTGTTTTTTTATAAAGCGAAAGTTAACCAAATGACCAACTCTTCTTGGCTATTTGTATAGAAGATAATGGATGTTCGGGTATTATACATCTCTGCTCCTAGTTTTTGCGAGGTTCGCTTTAATCAGAAATCTAGATGCCAATATCGGTCCCAAAAATTAGGTTGAATTCTGTTGTAGCTTGATTTCTTGAAAGTGCATTGATGAAAATAGTCTCCCATTGCAGAGTTATACCTGCGGCTTACTACTCAAATTTAACCCTCATAGGATCTTAATATAGAAACTAGTTTGTATTTGCTTTGCAGTTCCGTTGCCCATTCAACTAATCCCATGACACTGCAAGTGTTTGCTGTTTAATGCTGCAAGAGGGATTTTAAACCAAGTTTATTAGATTTTTCAACAAAGTTGTCATTTTGTTTAAGCTCACAATTTGTCGACGATCCTTTTGATTCAATTGGATTGGCACTGTCGAAGAATAAGAATAGAGGTAAGCGCTGGCGTCAACAGTCCTTTATCTCTTCCTATGTCCAGTTTTCCTAAAAACTTAACACGTGCTCAGGCATTTTAAATGCAGTAGTTTAATTTATTTCGACCATTTGTACTGCGGAGAGAATAAGTGAACTTCTTGCCAACAAGATGCTTGTTAGCAGTTTCTGTATCTGCTATAGTGTTTTTTTTTTAAAGTACCCGTACAACCAATGTTAAGCCGAACAACCTCACTCTCCTTTTTTTTAAGTAATGTTATAATCTGAGATCGTAATCGAATTGTGCTACATGCCAACCAGGCTTAGGCTTAGAAGCAAAGGAGCTGGAATCATCGTCGATATTTCCAGGACCATACTGGGATATTGCGTTGGTGTATGTATTTGTGGGGAACAACAACACTCTTTGTTGAGTAGGCTCGTGTCCGTCTTGTAAGCGGAGTCAAGCGCAATCCTTATAGAAATGAACTATATTCAGAGGATCTGTCAAGATCAGTCGGTATTGTAGTTAGAGAATGCATGGCTTTTTAAATAGCTAAATGCACTGAGTCACTTGCAAGGGCTCAAATCACAAGAACAAGGCACACGGAAAAGACTTTTAAGGACCTCAGCCGGTATTGAGGCTGCCTGCATCCTCGATTCGAGCTTTCTTTGACAGTAAGACCTTCTTGTAAGAACAAGTAAAAGTCATGGCTCTCCAAATTGCTTCCGAACTTGCCTGGTATCCCTCAATAAGAAATACTTCATATTGTTTATTGGTGCCGGTACTACTATGGGCATTCTATGTCTTTCATTACACGAAAAACTGAGTAATTTCAGCAGAAGAAACATACATGAATACAATGCTCTACTCCAACGAAAAAGAAAAAAATTATAAATCGTACTTCGTACGGTTTTCAGTGTTCTAGCATTAGCAAACCTTTGATTTGGTATAGGTTTTTCTGGTCTGGGACAAGAAGTTACAATATCAGCCTTAGATCTTACGAAAAAAGACGAAAATCATTTTCTTTGAGCAATATGTGAAACACTCTCTAGTTGAGACTCTGTTTTGAACAACCATGATGTCTCATTTTTTGCGGTTCAAAATCATCACTGATTGTTTAGCTTTATTTATGATTGCTCACTACCTTCTTAACTACCAACGTTCGTTTTTAGTCATGTCAAAGGCACACAAAATATGTTACCGCGTACGGATACATTCGTTATCTATCGCATAAAGAGAACACATTTTCATCCACCAATTGCATGAAAATCACTTCACTTCAATGCAAATATCCACGTCGTCGTTACCTCTTCATTTAATTACTAAAAATAATTCTCATTTACACACTTAAACAATTTATGTAAAATTTTAATTACGCGATATCGCTATTTTGCATATTCTTTCCATAATCTATTCTTAGCGTTGCCATCCAGCAACTGAGCAATGTAACTCAACAACCCAGTCCAAGTCCCAATCCCACCCCAGTTCCTTAATTAAGTATCTCGCTTTCTCCCACTTAAATTGGTAATTTCAAATCCTGTTAACGACGAGAATTTGTAATTAAATTTTTACTTTTCACGTTCGGACCGCTTTGCATTCCAATTGAGTGGGCACGCATTAGACCCACTCGCCGGAAGAATACATTTTTGGAAAATTTCCCAAAAACACAGACATTTTGGGAAATAGGACACAAGGTTTGCCGTGGCTAGTAGATATATGTAAATCCTCTAGAAGTTATAAATTAGTAAATACAATGGAATATGGAATGAGTATTTCCTTTTTGCTATCAATGGTATCAGAGTTGTCAAATATTTTACACAAAATCCGGTGGAGGAGACCGTTTAGGTGTTTGTAGATAAGCAGTATCCGGTAATACTCGTAAATTTGAAAACAAGATTGCATCGACAACAATGTTTTGTGTTAATTTAATCGACAATAAGAGACCAATTAAACGGATTCAAGTTAGATTTTTAGAATTCCAAATCAGGATACGCAAATGGACAGTAACAGATATCCCTTGTCATTGTGTTCTTCTTGTTTGACCATCTTCTGTTTCAACGCAGCGCCGTTCTGTTGAAACTAAATATCATCAGTAGCTATATCTTCCAGTTTAGGTCACAAGAAATTGCTTATCATCGTTCTGTAGCGCTCGCTTATTATGGTTATGGCAATGCCAGTTTCGTTTTGGAAGAAGTACGGACCGATTGCCGATAGATCCATTTATCTCGAGAAATTCTCCAGACGAGTTGAAAGGATCCTTTCCCTCCAATTCCCAGCCAACCAACTTTTTCCGCTGAGCTGGATCAAGGTGTCATACGATCGACTTGGCTGAGGGCCCAGCATCTCCAAAAATAGCTCAGTCGCAAACGGAGTATCCGGATTAGCTAGCCTTATCTGTATATGGCGGATCGCTGTACAGTTGGACCATCCTTTCTCAGCTACTCGTGGGACCACATTATGGAAAACTTAAACAAAATCAAACCCGAGGCCGGTACCCCTTTAATACCGTGCGGTGGAATGGTGAATGCACCGAATAACTGCAAGGCTCCTGCAATTCGAAGAGGAGGTAAAACTGTGGCAGGCCATGGTGCACCATCCTCTAAAGGCAAGTGCAACGAGCCTAAAAATAAATCTTCAGGGAGTGTTAAGACTGTGGCAAGACATAGTCCTATCACTTTACCCACTCATAGCAGTAGCAAGTTTGGGGCAGGCCACGGACTTGTCGCTGCTACCAAAATTCCTCTCCCAAGGAGGAATCTGGAGCTCGGCCGCATCGGCAAGCTCCATCTAAGGCGCTCTACCTTAAACGCCGAAATGCTTCACGCACCATCAAAACCTTCGGATCCATTCTGGAGATTGAGAGAAGTGCGGACATAAAAAGCAATATTGACAGGGCTAACAATATACTAAAAGACGGATTACCCACGGCTTCCACTGCTCCCAAAACACCTAAAGACTCCTCCAAGCGCAAGAAACCGGTTCCCAAGAGGCCCAAAACCCACAACACCAAAACCCCTGGGCCATCCAATAACACATCTCTGAGGTCTATCAGTGAAGTCCTAAAGGACGCTATAATAATTGCGGTAATCGATAGGAACGATACCGACGGTTCTATAACACCTGAACGGTGGCAGCTGGTCAAGCTGAAGCTTTCGAGCAACTTCTTGGCCATCATGCGGGAAAACCACGGACCACCTTCCATCACAAGCGACGCTGGCTGGCACCAAGGCCACGTCAAGCTCATCGCATGTGCCAATCAGAAATATCTCGATCTATCCACTAAGGCCATAGATGGCTTAGGAGATATTTGGCCATGCTCGTACCTGGATCCCAGACGAACCCTCTTCCCTGGAAATCATCAGGCTCAGTAACCCGACCCTTCCGACTCATGACTGGAAAGTCGCGAGACTGGAGGAACTATGGGGCGCTTATTGATGCGCGTTGATTGTGATCAATAAGGAGTCCCTTAACCCTCTAGCGCAGTAAAATGGCATGGTTCGGTTCGGATTCGAGTCCATACATGTAAGGGTCTACAAAAAGAATGAGCACGATGCTGATAAGCAACCTACTCCTCCTTTAAGGGAGACACCATAAAACACAACCTCAGAACTTGGAGTGTCGATATCCTTTCCAGAAATGGATAACGATGATTCCAATCTATCCGAGGTGGCAATTAAGCCGTCGGTATCCTCTTCTGACACCCTGTCAAAAATGGAAACCAATGACGAAACAAAAAGAGGTTCCTATAAGATCTGAGGAAGAAGATGAGCCCTTGGGCATATCTTCAGAATTGGAGAACTTCAACAATACCGTGGTGGAGGCCACTCTGGGAAACTGTAACAATGATATGGTTTCTTCAGATTAATCTCCATAACTCAAAAAAGGCTTCGGCCGCACTTATTCTTCGTCTTTCAAAAAACGCAGAAGACATTATCCTAATCCAGGAACCATGGATTATACAATAGAAGGCGTGGTTGGTGGACTTAGGATACCCGTATAAGCTCCGCTCTATACAAGAGGCAAAGGTAAGATCAGAACTTGTATATTAGTGAAACGTAATCTTAATGCATTTCTACTTCCTAATCTAAGCGATCCAGACTTAACCGTTCCCAGACTAGAGACTGCCAAAGGCTCCTACTGGCTAGCATCGGCTTACCTTGGCCACGATCGTGTGGACCCTCTCCCTGGTGATAAGTTAGAAAGGGTGGTACTGGAAGCTGGAAGGCACAAAACTAGCCTCATCATCGGATGTGATGCTAACGCTCATCACACGGTACGGGGCAGCACCGAAGTCAATATTAGAGGTGAGTCACTTTTGGACTGTATTATAAATGCTAACCTCTTTATTTGCAACATTGGCAATGGGCCCACTTTTATAACTGGAAACCGACAGGAAGTACTAGATATCACTCTTGTCTCCGACAGCATCACTCCAATGCTAACTAACTGTATGGCCTCGTCTGAACACTCTTTTTCGGACCACAGATACATCCAATTCAGCCTGAATGATGCTCCTCCCAGTCAACCAGCATTCCGGAACTACTGGAAAACTGATTGGCCAAAATACAGACGAATGTTGTCAGAAACGCTATCCTCTGAACTATTAAGTCCCCTGTGTGACACCAATGAACTTGACATGAAAGTGAGGGAATTCACTCTGGCTCTTAATGAGGCTATGGCCGCTTCCTGCCCTCTTATTCAACCTAGAGGCAAGAAAAAAAACACATTGGTGGACATCAGCACTGGGACTGCTCAGAAACACTTGCAGAAAATTTGTCAACGTAGCAAAAAGCACAAGACTGACTGAGACTCATACAAAGAATTCCGGGAGGTCTTTCTGTGTCAAAATCATGGAAACCTATGAGGCATCGCGGCTTAGAAAAATCCTCTCTAAAAATCCTATGATGCTTAGCTGTTTGAAAAAAAAGGTTGCTCTTGGACAACCTCAGGTGATGAATTACTCAACCTGCTATTGGACACCCACTTTCCAAGTAGCTCCAATTCGGGCCCAGTGGCAACTCAAACAGGACTACTGCATCCGGGACAAAAATTCATGGTCTGATCACAAGAGACAAACTGCTCTGGGTGCTGCAAAGCTTCAAACCATACAAGTCTGCTGGTCCGGACGGTATAATACCTGCCGAGCTACAGAGGTCCTCAGATATTATACTGCCCGGGCTAGAAAATATTATGAAGATCTGTGTAGAACTTATCTACATTCCACTGTAATGGAGACAAGTCAATGTAGTTTGCATTCCCTAAGCCGGAAAATGTTCTCATGTTATCCCAAAGGCCCTCAGACCTATAAGTCTATCATCTTTCTTTCTGAAAGCTCTAGAAGGACTGATTGATATCCATATACGAGTAAAAATTGATAGTACACAATGGTTGCTTTCCTGGACATTGAAGGTGCCTTTTACAACGTCAACACGTCCGGAATCAAGACTGCGCTGTCAACTCTGCACTCACTTGAGGAGTTGATCAGTCTTGTGCTAAATAGCAGGATAATCAATTCCAAACTGGGCTTCTGCTAAAAGATGTAGCAGCAACGGTACGCCGCAATGCGCTGTCCTCTCTCCCTTCTCTTAAATTAGTGGTTAATGAACTGCTGATATTCTTGGAAGCGGGTGATAGCATGGTGATTGCCTATGCGGATGACGTTGCCATAACCGTCTCAGGCAAGCATCTTAATACCATTAAAGAACTCCTTCAACTAAATCTCAACAGATTAACCCGGTAGGCGGATCGCTGTGGATTGGGAATAAACCCCCATAAAACTGATCTTGTCCCCTTTTCCAGGAAATTTAAAATTCCTATCTTTTTCTTAGTTCTATGATTAAACAGTTTCCTCTACCTGAAATGGTAGATTCCCGTAAAAATAACATCGAAACTAGTAGTACCCCGATACCAATGACCTCAATATCACTTAGTTTGCCACACTTCAGAATTCCGGATACTCACACTCCAATGAGTTAGGGTTTTTTTCAAATATAAAATTCAAATCTATTGCTGATTAAATTTGCCTCGCCTTTGAGGTGGTTTCTTGCACATTTCAACACTCAAAAGCAACCATATTATCATTTTCCATTTTACTAACTGAAAACCGACCAACACATGCCGCAATGCTGACAACAACCCTGCGGCATACCAATTTAAATTGAAACATGTTAACGTGTCCGCAACATTTGTCCATTCCCAATGGATTAGATAAAGGAACATCCCCTCAAAAAGAAAAACGGACACAATTTCTCGATTATTTTGCACTTTTTTTAAAAGAACAAAATCTCACACCTTTTTCCAGAAACACTGCGTCCAAAAAAACGTTTTTTTTTTTCAATTTCACCATTTTTCAATGGGTCACCCTAGTGTTTTGTAAAATAAAATATATTCTCCTCATGTCACCGAAATTTAACACACAGGACGAGACGACAAACAGTTTTCCAATACTCGCATTATTACTGTTATACCCAATTCCATGTTTTCAATTTTTCAATAATCAAAATAAAGAAGAAGGTCCTTGGTAATCTTTTCAAAAAATTTACAAACACCCCGAGGACTTAATATCGTTAAATTGATTTATCCTTGCTCGTCAAATGCTCGTATGTGGGGCTATATTTGATTGTTCAAAAATATTGTGTGCGTGTGTTGCCTTTGAAAGAAAATTATGTCATCTGACAATCAACATGTCAGTGGTTTAAGAAAATGCCATCAATGGTGAAAGGACATCCATTTGACGACCAGTAATTTGAAAGAAGAGTCAACAATAGGGACAGAATCTATCTGTTTGATCTTTGGCTCAACATGTACCACATCAAATTGTTTGAATTGACATTAGACATTGTGCGTGCGTGATGTCGTGTGTGTGTACATTTTACCATTGTAATGGGCCAAAGGACAATACAGGATACAATTTGATTTCCGGTCATCTGGGTTTGCTTTGGAAGATTTTTACTTTTTACTTTGTTTAAGAATTTTTTGAAGTGCTTTGTGTGATAAATAACGAAAATTGGTTGAATGGAAGTGTTTGAGTAGTGGGTAGCTATAGAACACACTACGAACACCCTACCAGAGCAAATAATGTATTAAGATATCATCTATTAAATGGGAATCTACACGGTGATTGATCTATAGTAACTATGTCCGAGCTCTAATACATAGAATGAAACTATGTTTGCTTAATATTTGCTCTGCCATCATCGCTGCCACACATAAGCTTATCAATCACTTTGATTCAACTTGGACACCTTCCGAATGGCAACGTAGACTTGATAAACTTGCTCCGAAGAATTAATTGGTCACTAAGCTTCTTATTAAGGGCACCCTCCCAAACGCTGATGTTGATTGGATTTCGAATTTCTTCGAAAAGAAATATGGCATCACCATTAGCCATAGCAGTTTGGGTCCAACATCTCACCACAGAAGCAAGGGCAGCTTCAAGCTCAATTCTCCGGCCGAATACGAATGGCTATTCCATAATCCAGATAGCAACAATTTCGATCTTGGAAAGATGCGTGTCCGCAAATAGTTGGAAAATACGACAAAGAAGCAAGATAAAGTTATACGTAAACCAGCTAATAAGTTAGCAAGTAAATCCAATTTGCCAAGACCCACCTCCTCTCCCCACAACAAACTCAGCTCCAATTGGAGTGTTAAAACACATTTTTTTCCTAATTTTAGGTATCCTACCAATACTCCAGCTCCCTATATTCCACCGCAAAGCAAACCCAAACCCCAACGTGTCTCTTTCGACTTAACCCCTACAACTCAAACTCAAACCACTCAACTCCCAACACACACGCCTTTTCCTAATCTCGACCACAGAACTGGAGCTAAGTATCCTAACTTCATCCGTTCTCACAATTGAAACCCCAATTCAAAAACCCTATCCGTTGCTACATCAAACCTTAACCACTCCCACTTCCATTGACCCTCTTTTACCTCTTCCTGTTAAATTAACGCAACAAACTAGCGATACCTCCGAATGTCGCTATGCGCTCTCCAGGCGTAGGGATAAAAACATAAAGGAGAATATGCGTCCATATCTCGCCAGCTGCACGATAAAACCGACTTGTTGTGCTACGAGGTTTAAGCAAAAACAAGCATCATGGTTTCAATCCAGCTGGAAGGCCTCCCTACCAATGTTACCAGTCTCAGGAAACTTTACATAAGGTATCACGGGATTTTCAATACGCCTCTCCAAAAAGTTGCAGACGATCTTGGCGCTCTTCGCCAATATGTACACTATAAAAGAGTCACAAACCTCCAACGCAGTCGACTTGACCACGATACATTTTTTTCAATCCTAAAAAGTCATGCAAAAACATTCCTCTCACCTCCTATTACCAGAACGTAAGAGGACTGCGTTCTAAAACCCACGCCGTTTTGCGTCAATCTCATGCTCTTATCCCCAACATGAAAACCCAGGAGTTATTCCCTCATTCTTTTAATATTTTTCGGGATGATGATCGCACACCCCCCTTGATTGAATCTCCTTGTCAAAGTGTATTACAACATCTTTGACTCATCTCTCGTTGCAACTTCGTCTTCTTCTAAGCTCGACTTTGTGTCAGTTAAAATAACACACACTCGTAGATGCTTGCATGTTATGTGTTGTTACATTCTTCCGGCTGGACCTATCGAAACCTACCAACTTGCTACTACAGCAATTGACAATTTGATCAACTTATCCGACTCGCTTGATGATGTCACTATCTTTGGCGATTTTAATCTGCCCCAGCTGAAGTGGACTCCATCTGAAGACCTATCTTTTTTCATCGCTTCCAATCCCATTTCTACTAAAGAATGCCTCTACTTAGATCGGCTAACAGACTCTAGTCTATGACAAGTCAGTGGCGTTTCCAACTATATGGATGCCTTTCCTTATAGACCTTATCTTTACAACTGATCCAATCAACTCCCTATCTCTGTCAATTATTGATAACTTTCATCCTCCACTTCTTCTTTCATGTTTTCACAATTCTCCTCTCCACTCGCCACCCCTCGCAGCACTATATTCTTACAATTTTCACAAAGCTAATTTCCGTAAAATCAATACTTATCTAAGCAGGGCTTCTTTCGAGTTTACAAATCTATCTCTGGTCGATGCCCTCTCCATTTTTTTTTTAAATATTCAAATCCATCTCCCTTTATGTACCACATTTCCGCCATAAAACTTCTTCTGCATCCCCTCCCTGGTATAATGGCAGACTCAAGTTATGGGCGGTATTCCTTCGCACCCACTCTTCTTCCGACTATCCAAATTATTTAGGTGCATATCCTCATTTCAATGAACTCTATAACTCTCTCTAGCAACGGCACCCGAATAGTACGCAAACCAATCTGATAAATGACCCCAAGTCCTTTCCTCAAATTGTTAATTGCAAAAGTAAGACTGATGGTTATCCTTCTTCCCTCGCTTTCGAAACCAAATCTTCAAGTGATCCTCCTACCATCGCCAACTTTTTGCCAACAACTCCTTCGTAGCAGATCCCTCTTACTTCAATGACTTACCAAATTTCTCCGTTGGCCCCTTTCTCACGCAAAAGTAGCCCGCCGTGTTTTTTAAAAAATGCTCTTCCAACCTGTCTCTACCCCTTTTCTACCTTTTTCGTCTATGCCTTACACAGGGAGAATTTCCCCAGATTTGTGGGAATGACCTCTTTTATAATCCCGATACACAAAAAGGGATCTAAACTCTCTCATATACCCAAGCTCTTTGAAAGCATTTTATACGAAATCATAAGCTTCAAATGCAAGGCACCCCGACAACATGGTTTTCTAAAATGCAGATCAACTACCACAAATCTAGTCGAATTCGTGTCTTTTATTCTCTCAGCCTTAGAAAATGGCAAAGAAATCGATGTTATCGCAACTGATTTCACTAAAGCATGTCATAAGATATCTCATCAATTGATCCTCTTCAAATTGCCTGTTGTCGGCTATGAGCCGCTTTTTTTAAAATGGATTTCTTCTTACATGATAAACCGGTATTATACTGTTCGGTTTAGACCACCCCTTCCTGTATCATTCCTGGCCTCCTCTGGAGTTCCACAAGGCAGTCATCTTGGTCTTCTTCTCTTCATTATCACTATTAACGATGTTGAGAGGGTCAATAAACACTCCTCCCTCTCCCCTTACGGTGAAGTTAAAATTTTTTTTAGTACCCTTAAAATGTTTGCACACGGAGCGGGCGAAAGAAAATCAGGGAGGATGGAAAGAGAGGTAACTGCGAACGTTGGTTTTAAATCTTTGAATGTTATAATGACTAGGAAATAGAGAGGTTGGAAGGGCATTCCATAAGCAAGTACGGGTATACTGATGAGCATTCATAGCCAGACGGGTGTTACGGTTAAAAGTTTGAAGGGGCAGAATGCTACTGGAGATTTCTATGGAGCACTGGTAGTGGAAATAGCGATAAAACTGAGTAAGACACGAGACATTACGTCGGTGTTCGAGGGTGTCCATTGTTTGAGTGATAATAGTATCACCTATGAGTTTTGTCGCAGGTGCAGAGATGTTTTAGCAGCACATGACCAGATGCGGGCCATATACAATGTATTGAGGCCAGATCAGAAGGGGTAAAATATTTCTTACATCGTTTGAGGAAACCTAGACATTTCGCAGCATTTTTAGCGACATCGAATATGTGGTCATTCCAACGTAAGTTGTCATTGACACACATACCGAGAATGGAAAGTTTTTCGATTTCAACGATGCAAGCGCCATTCGTGGATAATGGTTGGGTATTTGAATTTCGCTTTAACGACAGCAGACAGCCTTGTGTTTTGGAAGCATTAAATTCTACTCTGTTAGTGGTTCCCCAATTAATAGCTTAACATACGCTACCGTTCCCGTTCTACAGCCGAAGAGCTGGGACGTGAGTCCGGAAACGAATATGAAAAGCAGAGAGTACAGTAGACAAGAGATCATTAATGAAAATTAAAAAGAGTATCGGAGACAGAACGGAGCCCTGGGGCACACCAGCATTTATTTTGTGAATATCAGGCTTGAAACCGTCCAAGACAACTTGAATTGAACGTTCCGAAAGGTAATTTTCATCCTATTGTGACCTGGAGGGACCCAAACGAGAATCAGTGAATGCAGTCAGTTTTGCATTCCCGAACTAGCTTGAGAGTCGTGTGTTCAGCAAGTGTTTAAGCGCAGGTTGGCTATCGCTACTGATGCAAATGCTTCCCGTTTGGCTCCATCGATTCTTCGCAATATAGTTCGTTGCCATCAGGATTGCTTAAGGAGGTGCGGATTCTAACGTTATCGTTCTCCAGAAAAATACCAGCGTCGCATCCTAAATCGGCCTGAATAGTCAAGTCCATTTTTGTTCTAAGCACAGCGAAAGTTGATTTCGTACAGGACTGGACAGAACAGGGTGTCATTGCTTGGGACGGTATGTTCATAAGACCAGAGACAAAAGACAGTATGCGCGCAATCTAAATTTCAGGCGACAAAGATTTCCGAATGCTTGAGAAAGTTCCCATTCAGCCCAGACAGGCCGTTGTCATTGTGCTTGGACATTTATGTTGTATTGTCGACAGATAGAAAATCAGTTGACAACAAGAACTCTTGTTACTGCTTATTTGACTAATTTCCCGTGTGCTGTTTTAACGCAGCGTGAATTTCGTAGTCGTTTTCCTTGTTGTCCTGCACCATGTGCACGAAGAATTAGGCGCTTGGCTGAGCGTCTCGTGAATGCTTGGTCCACTAGAAATTCCGCAACAAATCTCCGGCCTCGTATTGCTCGTTCAACCGAGAATTTCACGAAAAATTCCACAAACATCAACGAGACAACGATGCATACGATTTGCTATCAGCAGACTTTCCTTGCGCCGAATTTTGTTGAAAGACCTAAAGTTGGTCCCTTATAAAGTGCAAATCGTTCACCAATTGCTACCTCCATTTCGCCTACTTTCAGTCAATTCCAATTGATCTAAGATTTGTAAGAACCTTTGACTAAATGGAGGAAAGTAAATTAGGTACCGTCCACAATCTGACCGTCGTGAGGTTGGTTTCTGTTAATCTATTGTCGTAGGGAACTTCAGTGCATACATAGGTTCTAGACAAAAGACAATACGAACGGTTTTGCGAAAAAACTCTCAAGATGGGATCATCGGCGATACCAAAGAGAGATCCAAGGATTATCTGATTCGATCTACTTCGGCATATTCGGAGCTTAGGTCGTATGAAGGCTTTTTCAGCAACATGCCGGATTGTCCAAATAGAGATAGTGATGGCAAAATTTCAGGCTGACCAGCGGGAGTGCTGAAATCCCCTATATTCTGTAGAATATGTCCCTCGTAACACCATAATATATGTGGTTCAGGCCTTGGATAGAATGCACTTTTACTGCTCATGATCCCATCAAACTAAAAACGGACAACAACACGCGGCTATGCACATGGAATGTTCAAACACTTGACAGTCTACATGCAGCCGAACAATTAGCAGAGGCTTGAAACCCCTACAAAATGGATATTACTACAACGCATGCAGTGTGATGGGATGGGCCGGAGAATAGAAGGATGGAAAACTTTGATATCAACTGCGATGATTGCTAAAGAGGGTAGAACTAGCGCCTATTTGTATATGGATTTCTCATCAGAGCAACACTAAATTTGCCAACATTAGCCCGGTCTCAAAGAGAAATGTGACGAGTATCCCAAAGATTGATTCTCAAACTCCCCGTCCAGACAAGAGTGTGTTCTAAGCACGACTTGAAGATCGTCCTTAATGATTTTAATGCCAAGTTAGGAAAGAAAAATATCTTTGACGGCATAGATGTTTCGCACACCTCAGTACCTGCATAGGAATACTACCAGATTGATTACATTACGGTCGACGCGAGACACAGATCAAGCATTCTACATGTCCAAATCTTTCGATAAGCCAACATTGGACGACTGAACACCGAAAGAGTATTATGAAGAAAGAAACTGCCTTTTCGGATCGGGTAGTAAACCTGCCGAAAAGTCCTAAGATGCCAGCATCAACCACAGAAGTCCAGTGGCGACATTGTCTACAAGCCATTAGAGGCGCTGCATCGGATGTGTTAGGCATCACTGGAATAGTACCATCATATGCATGCAGCAGAACAACCGGCATTTGATGCGGCGCTGTAGGTAGGTAGGTAAGAGTGGCTGTTGGAAACACCAGCCCACTTAGGCCTACTGGCCCATTGTGATGCCACGTAGATCTATGATCCTCTTTCTAATGGAACCAGTTTGAGCTGAAGTGAAGATATCTTCTTTGGGAGAGAGCTGGACATGTACAGATTAGGTAGAAGATTGTTTCCTCTTCTTCCCCGTCAATATAGCTTCTACAGAAATCGTTTATAAAAGCGCCAAGCCTTCTTGCATTCTTGCCTATGAGCCAGTATCCAGTGATGACACCTATGATGGCGCTGAGATGTTTCCTATTTGGAAGGATCAGACTCTTCGAGTGATTCAGATCTAGCTTTTGCCAGATCTGTTTAGTCGCTAAACATGTTGGTCCAACTGTCCACCTAAATTAATGGCGTCCAGCTTTAATATTAATTTGCACGTAGCGAGTGCTACCATTTTCAGGTAGAATTGACTTAGCTTATCTGAGAACACACCGCCACCAACCCCGCTATCGGTTTTAGTTGCTTCTGTGTAGAAGTGGATTGACTTACTTTCCATGAAAGCATCTTCCTTCCAGAAGGATCTAGAGGGGAAGCTTACATGGAAGTCTTTGTCAAACCAAAGTTCAGGTGTGGTGTAATCCATGTTCTCTGTATGAATTCCTAATATATTAAGAGTATTAGTGTGGCCAAATAGATTATTTGTCCACTGTGTAGTCGCTTTAAGGCGGATAGCTGCAATCGCAGCTGCTTGTCTGCTGAAGATGTCAAGAGGTGTCAAATGAAGCAGAATAATCCCGCGGATCAGACAAGATCAGTTTTATGGGGGTTTACTCCCAATACACAGGGATCCGCCCTACGGGGTAATCTGTTAAGTTTTTTTCAAACGGCTAGGCATCTTAGGATTTGTAGAGAGGATTTTTCTTAGCCGCGATGCCGCATAGGTTTCTGCTATTTTGTCACGGAATGATCTCCAGGATTGTCGCTTTGCCTTCCTCAGTTCTTTTTTGAATATTTTGAGGGAATTTTTGAATGAGTCCCAGTCAGTCACTTTTCTTGTGCTTTTTGCTATGTTGAAAAGCTTTCGGCAAGTGTTTCTAAGCAGTCCCAGTGCTGATGTCCACCAGTGCGAATTTTTCTTGCCTCTAGGTTGAATAAGAGGGCAAGAACCGGCCTTAGCCTTATCAAGAGCCAGGGTGAATTCCCTGACTTTGATGTCAAGCTCGTTGGTGTCCCGCGGGGAACCTGAGAGTTCAGAGGATAGCGTTTCTGACAGTATTCCTCAGTATTTTTCGGTTTTCCGATAATCCCGAAATGCCAGGAGGAGCATCACTCAGACTGAATTGGATGTATCTGTGGTCTGAAAAAGAGTGTTCAGACGATACAATCCAGTTCGTTAGCATTTGAGTGATGCTGTCGGAGACAAGAGTGATATCTAGAACTTCCTGTCGGTTTCTTGTTATAAAAGCGGGCTTATTGCCAATGTTGCAAGCAATGAGGTTAGTACTGTCGGTACTGCCACATACCGTATGATGAGCGCTAGCGTCGCATCCGATGATGAAGCCAGTTTTTTTACCTTCCAGCTTCCAGTACCACCCTTTCTAGCTTATCCCCAGGGAGAGAGCTCACATGATCATGGCCAAGGTATGCCGATGCCAGCCAGAAGGGGCCTTTGGCAGTCTGGCAGTCTCTAGTCTGGTTAACGGTTAAGTCGGGGTTGCTGAAATTAGGAAGTAAAAGTGCATTAAGGCTATGTTTCACTAATATACAAGTTCTGATCTTACCTCTGTCTCTTGTATAGGGCGGGGGGTATACATGTGTCCCAAGTCCACGAACCACGCCTTCTACTATCCATGATTCTTGGTTTAGGATAATGTCTTCTGCGTTTTCGGAGAGACACAGAATAAGTGCGCCGAAGGCTGTTTTGAGTGATGGAGAAACCGTATCATTGCTGCAATTTACCAGAGTAGCCTCCACCACGGTTCTATTCAAGTCCTCCGATTCTGAAGATGTGCCCAAGAGCTTATATTCTTCCTCTAATTATAGAGGATCTCTTTTTGCTTCGTCATCGGTTTCCATTTCCGATATTGTAGATCGACGGCTTATTTGTCGCCTCGGATAGATTGGATTCGTCGCTGTCCATATCTGGATAGGATATCGACGCTCCAAGATCTAAGGTTGTATTTGAAGTTTCAGTTAAAAGAGGAGGAGGTTGTTTATCGGCACCTCATCCTTTTTATAGACTCTTTGGTGAATTGACTCGAAACTGAAACGAAACATGCCCTTAGTCTATGCCAGAGGGTTTAGGGATTCCTTATTCATTACGATCAACGCTCATCTATAAGAGACGCCTTAGTTCTTTCAGTTTCGCGACTTTTCAGTCATTAGTCGGAAGGGTCGGGTTGCTGAACCTGAAGATCTACAGAATGCGAGGAGATCGGAGGAGGGTTCGGATGGGATCTATGTGCGAGTTCGAGGTCTGCTAGGGATATAATCTTTAGACACGACCTCGAGTTTTGCATCTGGCCAAATCTCTCCTAATCCACCTATGGCTTTGGTGAAAAGATTCAGAGATCTTTGATTTGCACATGCGATAAGCTTGACGTGGCCGGGTGCAAGCCAGCGTCGCTTGTGTTGGGAGGTGGTCCGGAGTTTTCCCGCATGATGGCCAAGAAGTTGAAAGCTTTAGCTTGACCAACTGCCATCGTTCAGGTGTTACTGATCCGTCGATGTCGTTCCTGTCGATTACCGCGATTATTATTGTGTCCTTTAGGACTTCACAGAAAGACCTCAGAGATGTGCTGCTGGATGGAACAGGGTGTTGTAAGTTTTGGACCTCTTGGGAACCGGCACGGTTTCCTCCAACAATTACTGGCGCGTAGAGCAATGGAAGCAGTAGGTAATCCATCTTTTAGGATTTTATATATCTTGCTCTTCATATCCGCACTTCTCACAACCTCCGGAATAGATTCAAAGGTTTTGATAATGCGTGAAGCATTTCGGTGCCTTATGTAGGGCGCCTTAGATGGAGCATGCCGATGCGGCTGAGCCCCTGATTCCTCCTTAGGGGGAGGAGTTTTAGTAGCAGCCACAAATCCATGGCCTGCCACAAACTTGCTGCTGCAGGAAGTGATAGGACCATGGTTTGCCACAGTCTTAACACTCCTTGAAGATTTGGTTTTTGACTCGTTGCGCTTGCCTTTAGAGGACGCTGCACCATGGTTGCAACAGTTTTACCTCCGTCCGACAATGCAGGAGGCTTGCCGGTAGTCGGTGCAGTCACAGTTCTACCGCCCGATATTAAAGGAGTAATGGTCTAGGATTTTGTTTTTTTTGAGATTTTAGTCCCATGAGTAGTGGAGTAAGAATGGTCCATCTGTACGGAGATCCTTTGTATACAGGAGGACACCAGGTATACTCCATTCGCGACTGAGCTATTTTTGGAGATGCTGGCTATGACACATTGATCCAGGCCAGGGGAAAGAGATGGGGTTGGAAGAGTGGTGGGAAGGGGTGGGCAGCATCCTTTAGTTTCAGGACTCGTCCTGACCCAACTCAGGCTTTCTAACTCGACAAGTTCGATGAACACGGTAGAGGATGCGGCGCAGTAAAAAATAATATGGTCTACAACAAACTCTATAAGTAAGAAAGATAGAAGGAACATCGACTTTTCAAAAAGAAAAAGAAAGAAGCAATGAAGTGCTCAATCGGAGACATGATGAGGTGCTTCAGTAGAAATGATGTTCGGAAGTTCTATCAAAAATGTAAACGGATTACCAAGGACACAAATGCCGAACAAGAGCATGCAGAAAGAAGGAAAGATAGTTAATAGTAAAGTCGCAGTATGTGATACAAATTAGGATATAAGGAGTTGTAGCATCGTTTGCCTGATGCTCATGAAGGCAGACTCTGTGAACCAAACTATTTGACATCGACATCTATCAATCCTATATCGGCAATCTGATATGTTCTTTTCATTGTGGTTTTAGGTATAGTGAATCAACCAAAGACCAGATATTCAATTTGTGGTGGATCTTGGGAAAAACATAAAAACTTCAATTACAATACCTACCAGCTGTTCATATGCTTTTGAAAGCTCATACAAACAGGCTATACAAAGCATTCACTACATAGTTTCGGCGTTCCTGTCGAACTCGTCTGTCTTTGTAGAATGACAGTAGAAAACATTCGCTGCTCCATGCAAATCAGGAATGACACCATGGAGACCTTTGATGTCGAAAAAAAAAGTTGAAAAGGTGATGCGCTGGTATTTGACTTCTTCACTTTATTTGAAAAAATGGTTCACAACTCGCCAGTCATCAACAGAAGTCTGTACAACTGTTAGCATACGTTGACGACATTGGACAACAGGAGATATTTACCGAAAAATAGCTCTAAGTGTAGAGAAAATTTAGTTGAAGTCTTAACCTGGTAGTGCCGAAAAGGCTGTACTTTCGAAGTGTAAATGACGATGGACTAGAAAAATTTCTTGATTATACATATAAAACCCTGTTTTCTGTTTTTTTTTCAGTTGTTAAAAATTGTTTATCTAACAACCCTACCTAGACCTTTCTATGGTCACAAGCTCACCACAAAGTTTTCACGAACTTCACACCGGTAATAACCCACAGAAAGCCATAAAGCTCAACGAAAAACCAATTTAAGCCATCATCTTCTTGTGATGAAAAGAAAAGAAGGGAAAAAATTAAAGAAACATAAAATCTCATCCATTTACAGACTTCTGCGAACTGCGTTAATGTGCCACCGCTTCGGATCGTTTGACATTACGACTTCACTGACCAACAAACACGACTGAGCTCATCAACAAACCACAGAATTTCAACAAACTAAAGGAGAATCGTCATCGCCATCGTCAACATGCCCCAACATTTAATTAGTCCTTAAAAGGACTGACTCACTTTACCTTCAGCTGGTTACGTATGTACTCGTATATCCTGTTCCCGCGTAACTACAATACATTTTCAATCTGTAATCCAAGCGGCTTCTAACAAACGGCCGCTGGCTACCTCATGTCATTAATTTTTATGTTTATAGCTCTTCTCAGCGTATGTATTTCGGTCCGTCGGTCGTGTCGATGACAATTATATCCCAGCAAGCCCGACTCATTCGTTACAGAGGAATTAATTACCGTGCCGTAGTAAAGACCATAAAATCCAGCACAGCGAACCCTCAAGCACTCAAAACGAAGTCAAAAACGCTTCGCTTCTTAAATTCGTCTACGCACAACCCCCGAGGGTTAAATTTTCATTTCAACTCAATTTCAATATCAACCCTCGCACTCACACATACACACATATGTGAACAAAGAGTGTTTTGCATAGGAAAACCTAAAATTTTCAAAAATACTCGTAATAATCGTTATAATAATTCATGTAGTAATCTGTTTCCAAAGAAGCACGCGAATCCCGATCAATGTGACCCTGCAGACGGAGCCATTACCCAAGTACCATCTTTGTATGATATCGTCGTCATAATTGGAAGCTGTTACCTTGGGTGGAATTAAGAAGAAATGTATGACTACGACTACGAGGCTAGTCAATGGAAACCATGTGGATTCTCGTGAGGTATCATATTTGCATACACTTCTAAGCAGACTCATTTGGTAGCAGTGGTCTTTGAACTACTGCACACTTTGACCCCTTTTAGCTGTCTCTGTTCAGGGTCGGGGATAGTTTTTCCACATAACTTACGGACACATATGGCGGGATAGTTGGGGGTTACGTAATTACTTTCCTGACTGTTATGGTTCATTGAATGTTTCTTGGATTACATCGTAAATTGGAAGAGTTTTTGTGGCTCCAAAAGTGGTGGGAGGATGTTACATACTCGTACTGTTATGTAATGTAGATCTGAGCTTGGGAGTTTGAATTTCAAGGAAATTGGCTATTCAAAGGCACTTTGTGGATGTCCTTAATGGCGGGAGTAATTTTGAATTGCCTTAACGATATGTGTTTGATGTTAAATTACAACGTGGAAATTATTACAACGTCCTGAATATGGTATTTCAGAAAGTGAGCTTAAGGGATAATAGTGCTATGCTTTTGGCTTGTTTTCATTCAACCTTTTTGTGATATACATACGTGCATAGTTAAATGGCACATGGTCTTAATGGGTCTGTGGCAATTATAAACTACAGTCCGCGGAACACGAAAGGTGCCTAAATCGTTTAACATATTTCCCCACAGCTGCAATCCATCTGGTACTCGCATTCAGTTCAGAAAGCAACCGATGCCGCCAATTTTGAATGGATATTTTATTGCACTTTGGCACAGAGTGTGTGGAACTTAACCCACTAGCAAGGCAGGGTGATTCCTTTGTCACTTGACAGGATTCAGAACGATACGATAGGCGACGTCGTTCAGGTTTTGTTGTAAAATAAGATCCCCATTCCGCTAAAATATCTCGACTTTTGCATTCCGGTTTCCTTTGCTTTTCTGTACACTTCTCCGATTTCGAGTAGCTTGATCAGGATTTGTGAACAGTAGGATGCTAAACGCTACTCATTTGTTATTTGATTTGTTCACTTCCTTTTTATCCAGCAAACATTGAGCAGTTAAACTTATTGTACATGCTTCAGGCCATATTGGATCCAAGGCGTGGATAGGCTTAAACAGGAAAGAGGTTAGGAAACTCTATAATAGGGCGAAGCTTTTCAGAAGCGGCAGTACATAGAAAGTCAAAAAGGGCTTCATGGCAGAAGAAGGTACTGCGAACATTTTCCTTTTGTAAACTTTTGTGATCTTTGTTTATTAAAATCTTGCAAAATGTCAACCACTCGTCAACAAGCAATCAAAGAGAAAACTACACTGAACGCCGCAGTAACGCCAGAGAGATCCCTATCAGGTAACAACCTTACAAAGGATAAAAAAACATCTTTATCTGAACAGCTTCGTGACTTAGAGTCCAATCTCATATGTAAATTTAAAAAATTACTGTCGGAATTTGAGTCAAATCTTAATAACACGCTGTGTGAAGCCATTGCTTCTCTTAACAAAAAGGTGCAACAATGCGAGAATGAGATTAAGGAGCTGAGTGATGACAACCGCACACTAAAAGAAGAGCTAGATGACCTTCGCCGAAAAGAGCGTCTGCGAGATGTCATTGATAGAGTTATTCCACAAACACCAAACGAAAATCCCATAGAGATAGTTAAACATATCGTTGCTAAGCTCAACCACAACATTTCTCCCCACTTGGATGTTTTCCGATTAAAGAACAAATCAAATCATGGAAAGAATGCTTTGCTGATCAGACTCACTTCGAAGACTGAGCAGAGTGCATTGCTTGGTGCTTTTCATGTCAGTAAGGGTCTCACACTTGGCCAACTAGATAATGGTTATCTCTCTTTTGCCAGTGCAAATGGTTCAAATTCTAAGCCCACAACCCGTATTTACATCAATGAGAGTTTAACTAAAGAAAACAGCTCTCTCTTACGCCATGCTCTCCAACTACATCGCAAGGGTTTGGTGTTCTCCGCTAGAAGTCGAAATGGGTTTGTCTATGAACTAGATGGAGTGAAAAGTGACATCCTTGACCTCTAGAATGCGCTGCTACTGCAAAAAAGGTTATGGTGCCTTTCATATTTAGGCAGACATGCCAAATTTCAGGGCGATACTGTCTTTAGTTTTGTATTGACAGCTGATTGTTGTTGGCGTGTTTGACATCATGTTGAGTATGGACAAAAACGATTTTCGTTCTCTCATAAAACATTATTTTTTGAGAGGCAAAACGGCGAAGGAAACAAAAGAAAAGTTGGATAAATATTATTGGGCTAATGCTCCGTCAGATTACACCGTCAAATATTGGTTTCGAGAGTTTCGTGGTGGCCGCAACTCCACTACCGATCAAGTCCGCAGCGGCAGGCCCTCCGATGCGGTTACAGAGGACAATGTCAAAAAAATACATGAAATGGTGTTGGCTGACCGGAAAGTGAAGGTGCGCAAGCGAGCAGATACCACAAAGATTAGTACTGAGCGCACACGCCATATTTTGGCCAATATGCAGATATGAAAAAGTTATCCTGCCGCTGGGTGCCGTGCATGACCAAAAACATGAACCCGAGAGCACTTCGAAAGAGTGTTTGGACTTGCCGATGCGGAATCGGGCGGACTTTTGGCGTCGATTGGTAACTGGATTTGGATCCCTCGGACTATTATCTCTTCCCAAACCTCAAAAGATGGCTCATCAATAAAAAATTCAGCTCACGCGAGGAATCATCGACGCCACGGAGGAATACGAGGGTTGTCTGAAAAGTTTCCGACCGAAAAATGATACAAGTCAGGTTTTCCCAATTTTTTTTTATTTTTCTACATAGTCTCCTTGTAACTCTACACACTTCTCCCAGCGATGCTCCCATCTCTCTAACCCGTCCAAATAGTACTTGGCGTTTTTCTCTGCAAAATAATTGTTCACGAAGGTGATTGCCTCCTCATTTGACGAAAATCTCTGTCCTCCGAGCGCAGTTTTTAGATGAGGGAACAAAAAGAAATCGCGTGAGGCTAGATCTGGTGCATAAGGCGGATGGTCAAGTAGTCGAAACCATAATTCATAGATTTTCGCCATGGCAACCGCTGAGGTGTGAAACGGCGCGTTGTCTTGGTGAAACAAGATTTTCTTTTTCTGCAAATGTGGCCATTTTTCTGCAATTTATGCCTTCAGCTTGGCAAGTAATGATGCGTAGTATGCTCCTGTAATGGTTTTTCCTTTTGGAAGATAATCGATTAAGATAACTCCTTTACTATCCCAAAAAACAGTCGCCATCACTTTCCCAGCCGAAACAATAGTTTTTGCTTTTTTTGGAGCCGGCTTGCCCTTTGCAGTCCACTGTTTTGACTGAATTTTTGTTTCGGGCGTATAATAGTGTATCCATGTTTCATCTACAGTAATTAATCGGCGCCAAAACTCGGATTTATTGCGCCTAAACTGCGCCAACAGAGCGTTGGAAATGTTCATTCGGACACGTTTTTGGTGTAACGTAAGCAAACGCAGCACCCAACGCGCAGACAGCTTTCTCATGCCTAAATCTTTATTTAATATGTAACAAACACGTTCTTGGACATTTTTATAACCTCTACTATCTGTCTCACTTCAATTCGGCGGTCGTCTAACACCATTTGGTAAACTTTAGCAATGTTATCGTCAGTGGTTGCAGTTTTTGGACGTCCCGAACGTTCATCATATCCCATGCTCTTACGGCAACGTTTAAATTCAGCGGCCCAAAATTTCACTGTGGTAAATGATCGTGCAGAGTCCCCATACACAGAGTCCAACTCATTTTTGATTTGCGTAGGCGTATTGCCTTTCAAAAACAAGAATTTGATAACAGCTCGATACCCAATTTTTTTCATTTTCACAAAAAACACTCACATCGACTCACTCAAACGACTATCAACTAAAAACTGCGAGTCCAAAATGACTGAAACTTCATGAAGTAACTGTCAAAAGATGCACAACTGGCATTCACTACCTTTTATTGACGAGTGCCGCTATCTTTACGTTGCGGTCGTAAACTCTCGAAACCAATATTTTCAGACAACCCTCGTATTTTGCAGACCTTCCGGAAAATTACTTTTCGGACGGGATCAAGAAGTTGGAAAATCCCTGGAATAAGTGTATCAAGCTAAAAGGGGACTATATTGAATAATATAAAAAAACATTTAAAAAAAAATTGTTTAATTCCCAAGGAGGTCACTTTTCACTCCATCTAGTAAAGAAAAGTAAAAATGACACCGAGATGAAAATTTCTGCAAATACAAAACTTTCGTGATTTAACTTCGGCTGTTTTGTTCCCGATCTACATATGCTGCTTTTTTATTTTAAATATTTGGAGCACTATGAATATGTTTTTTTTTATATTTTTTGATTTACTTTTTATTAATTTCGTTTCCACTTCTGAATTTGCACAAATTTTATTTTTTCAAATGTCTTATTTTAATTATTTCCTTCCTCCTGCTTATATTCACTTTCCTCCTTCTCCAATCACTTTCTTTTTTCTCATTTTCTTTTATTTTCTTGATCTAATACATACTCGTAGATTTGCTGTTGTTTGTTTAGACTATAAATTTAAACATGGTAGGTGACACATCTGCATTTGGTGTGCGGATTGAGGCTGATGTTCGGATGTTGGGTAAGATTTGATCTAATGCACGTAAAGGATTTAAGATTGTTCACTTTAACGCACGTAGTCTAAGTTTGTCGAAATTAGATTATGTCAGACATATTTTCGCGGTTTCTAGGGTTGATGTTATATGCCTGAGTGAAACCTGGTTTAAAGCGCTGGATGGTAATGATGATACCGAAAAAATATATGGCATTCCTGGCTATAAGATGATTCCTCATAATAGAATTACTCTCACTATTGGCGGCGGTATTGCAATTTACGTTAAGCATGCCCTGAGTTGTAGGGTTTTAGGGAAGTCGGTGGGAAATAACACTGAATTTTTGATTACTGAAATCTCATATGGTAATGTAAAATGTTTAGCTGGCGTCGTCTATAGTCCTAACCGTAATTGTTCTTTTGACTTGTTTTTTTCTACCCTTCAACAGTTCTCAGCACGTTAGGAAAACATTATACTTTATGGCGATTTTAAGGCTGACTTGTTTAAAAATGATAGCAGATCCTGTCGGCTTTTAAATGAGTTTGCTTCTACAGGGCTTGTGGTTATTAACTGGTGTGCTACCCGTTTTGGGCCTGAATCCCATTCAAGTCTTCTTGATCTGTTTGTGGTATCCGACCCCCCCCCCCCCCCCCCCCTATCACTAGAGGGAATATCTGATCATGATATGCTTTTTTGCACATATAACATTGATTTTTCAAGTGTTCCCTCACAGGATTCTTTTCAATTTCGGGACTATACATCAATTAACATCAACAACCTCCATTATTAACTTCAGCAACCTCCATTATCATGCTAGTTACTTCCATGGCACTCTTGTTACTTTTTAGCGGATATTTACGAAAAAGTTGACTTTGTCCAGACATTAATTAATAATCTTTTTAATACCCAAATTCCTCTTAAAAGAGTTGTTGTTCGTAATAAGAAATGTCCATGGTTTACTGCTGAGGTACTTAATGCAATAAAAAATAGGAGAAAACTATATGCTAAACGGAAATTGGAGCCAACCAATTTTAATAGGCAAGTTTTCTGTAGAGCCAGAAACTACTCTTCATTCGTCACCAAAAGAGCAAAAAAACTATATTTCCTTTCCAAGTTGAGTGCTGACCAACCTTCAAAAAAACTTTGGAGCAATTTGCGCTCCATTGGTACCGGTAAAACTCAAGTGTCAACAAATATACCTAATGTTGACGAATTAAACCATGCATTTGTATCAAATCGTAGTTGCAACTCCTCATTTCATCCGGAAAACAGTCTCCAAATTCATTCACCTCGTCATTTGGCGTTCGAAGTAGTTTCTAAAGCCGCGGTTATCCTTATTTTTCAAAGTCTGAAACCAAACGCAATGGGTGAGGATGGTTGCCTTATATTATAAATTGCCTTACACATCTGTTTAATTTTTGCATAACATCTTCGACTTTCCCTAATTCATGGAAAATACGAAAGGTTATTCCTATTCCCAAAAAAGCAAACCCAACATCGATGACCGATTTTCGACCCATAAGCATTTCACCTTGCTTATCTAAGGTTTTTGAAAAAATTCTCTCTCAGACGCTCAGATTTATTTATCCCGTCCCATTGGCCTAATGGAAGATCTTGTGGCTGGATTTAATTTAGACTTATCAGCAATAGTCAATTGGGCTGAAAATAATGATCTAATTTTAAATCCTGGAAAAAGTCAATTAATTCTAATTTCGGAAAAAGCATATTGCACTTGGCTATTTTCCTTAATTCAACTGGGCTTACTTTTTCCGATACAGTGAAAAATCTTGGTTACAAGTTAAACCGTTTCCTTTCAGCATCCGATCATATAAACTATACTGTGTCACGTATTTATTCTGGATTGCGAAAACTCTGGTTATTTTCCTCTTTTACTCCAGCTGACACCAAATTGAGATTGATTAAAACTCTGCTTGTGCCAATCTTTGAATATGCCATCCCTGTCTACTGTAAACTAGATACATATTCTCAGTACAAACTACTCGTTGCCTTCAATGATATGGTAAGGTATGCCTTTGGAATGGAATGCCCACATATCCCATTTTCATAAGTTAGTTCTGGAGTGTACATTTCAAAATTTTTAGAAATTGTGATGTTGTATTTTTATGTGCAAGATAATACACACCCAATCACCGTTGTATCTATTTTCAAAACTTCAATTTGCACATTCGCAACGTACACTAAACTTAATAACATCATCACCTCAGTATTTGAACACGTCGCGCCTCTTTCTCGTCCACACCACTAGACTCTGGAACACTCTACCAACCAGTATAAAGCAGACGAGGTTAAGCAGAACTCTTACAATATCAGACGACCCTGGCATGCTACAGCACACTGAGAACATTGATCTCTCTCTCTCTCCGAAGAGGAAATAGGTGTTCTAGGCAATTCAGTCCCTTAAGCCGTACAAATCTCCCGGTCCGGAGATTTTATAACAGCAAAAGATTTCAGACCAATAAGTCTGTCATCATTTATGCTTAAAACCCTGGAGCGATTGTTGGAGACTCACATTATAAATAGATGCAGTAATGGCTCTCTGACGGAGTCACAGCTGGCATATACGAAAGGAAAATCTGAGGAATCCGCCCTGTGGAAAACTAGAGAAGAGTCTACACTTTGGCAAGTATACTATGGCGGTTATCCTCGATAGTGAAGGAGCCCTCAATAATGTGGAGTGCACTGCCATTAATAATACTCTAGTAGACGCTAATATTGAACAGGGCATTACAAACTGGGTTTGCAATATGCTTGCAAGTAGAAAAATAAACTGCTCCATTGGGCAAATCTCGGTTAAAATGTCCTTAACCAGGGGAACCCCTCAGGAGGGAGTCATATCTCGACTCCTGTGGGTGTTGGTTATCAATGATATCCTCAAAAAGCTTAGTACAATGGGTATAAGATAAGTGTCACGGCATACGCAGATGACGTGGGCATAATAGTGCAGGCGAAATACCTAAATTTAGCGACATTATGGAGGTTGCCCTGAAGATGGTCAGAACTTGGGCGAAAAGCTGTGGTCTCATTGCCAACCCTCCCAAAACGAAACTGGGTCATTTTACCAGAATGTACGAGGTATCACAATTCAGACTCAACGGATTGCCCCTCTCGGACAGTGTGAAATATCTTGATGTAATTCTCTACACAAAGACTTGCAGACGTTATTTTTATCTTTAGGAAAAATTTGGAGCTTAAAACCTGCTACGGTGTATACCTTCGTGGTAAGACCTATATTTAGATATGGCACACTAGTATGGTGGAAAGAAACGAACAAGAGAATGGTTTACGGAAACTTAGCGGCGGCCCTAAGAACGGCTTCCATAGCTATTCCAGGTGCGCCCCGTACCATTCTTACGCCAGCACTGGACACCTTATTGCACCTAACACCGCTTGATTTACAGATCAAAAAACTTTCTGGCAATGCTGCGATACGACTCACTAATCTGAGTTACTTTAAGAGCTGTAATTCTGGACATATCACGGTCCTAGCGGAGCTAGTGCCAGGCAATCCAATTCCAACGGATGAAATTCCTTCCTTAGTCGACTTCGTCATTCGGTATGATATAATATATCCGGAGATGAAGGACTGGGAGAGCTAAGAGTGTCTATTAGACTACCGGACGCAAGCAGTGTCTTCCAACTAGGGGTTCTGGCTGCCCTCAGGGCGGCTGAGATAATGCAGATGAGATACCGAAAGACATATCGTTATCTACATCGATAGCCAGATCGAACTCAAGGCAATGGAATCAACCAACGTCAACTCTGATACAGTCAGTGGCTATCGCACAGTGCTCAAGACACTTTGCAGTCAGAACCGTCTAAGACTGTGCTGGGTACCAGGACAATGCGGTATTAAATAAATGAACAAACGGACGAGCTTGCAAGAAAAAGAGGGCTACACGACAATAGTGAGGTTGCCAATATCAAACCACCCCTTTGCGTAGTGGGGGGCACTATCGGGGAAAAAATCACAAATACTGCCAAGCTAAGGTAGTCAAGTCTTGAAGGACGCAGGGTATCCAAGGCTCTCTGGCCGCTTTTTGACGGCAACAGATGCAGGAAGTTAATACAATAAAATTAAATAGGGATAAGCTTAGGACAGTAATAGGAATCCTGTCAGGACACTGCCTCGTGCAGCAACACGCAAAGAGGTTCAAATTGTCAGATACGAATATTTGCAGATTCTGCGGTGATCTGCAAGCTGTTGCGGACATAACACACATAGTCGGAGAAAATTTTTTGTAAAATACTTTTTCGAAAACCAGAGGAACTAGACGGCACAAACTTCAAAGGCCTTCTTGGCTTTTGCAGGAAAATTGGGTGCTTCACCAAGGCGATTGTTTAGATTTTTGCCATTTGAAAACAAATTCAACTGGTTCCACAGGCACCGTTTTGGTGTCTGGTGTCTATGTGAAGACATATCCATCTAACCTAACCCACATTTAGTTTTAGTTTTAAGCGTGTGACCAACGATAACTCTCGTGGGCAACTGACTCTAAATCTTTAGCTCTTCAGATTTGTTTTCTAATCTGGTGGGAGCATTGCCAGCTAAAAATAATTTAAATCTGGCGAACCATCACCCCTTATCGATTGAGCTACCTGTATGGTCCGCTGTACAATCCATCGTTGTTGAAAATTGTTTAGCTAGATAGTATGGTATTTTTAGTTTTTCAGCTACGTTGTCATAATTAACGGTTTGGTGTTGTGCGATTAGGATAGACACTGACCAGAGTTAACCTGGATGATGGTCTCGTCCAATTGGCCTTGACTTGTTTAACTTCGCAATATAATGCTCTCTCAGAAAAAAGAGCCCTGGAACGGAGGATTTACAGCGGATGAAATCTTGCAGTTGAATCGACGACGGCGTTAACAATTAACATGGTACCTTACATGAATTCCTTTTATATGGCGAAGTTTATGAGGATATCCAGGACTAATCAAAGATTAGTTGAAATAGAGGAACGGATGGTGGGTTAACTCCAGCTTTCATACCCTGATAGCGGATTACTGACTCCGAGATATCCGCTAAATTTGCTAATATCAATCAGACACGCGCTTACCCTCCCACAGAATAAATTCAAAAGAAGTTTCTACGAGCTTCTCAACAAAATCTAAAATCCTTTAAGCGATTTTGACGTGAAAATAGGAAAATGAAGACATCGTTAGCAGTAAGCCAGAAAGCTTATGCCTCAGGGTCTGCTAATGAACTAAGGCTGTCTGATGGAATATCGCTATAGTCAGCCCCCGGTTCCCTAAATTCAATACTCGCATGTCAGTAATGTGCTCATAAAACTTTCAACCAAAATGATCATGTTACAATCGACACAATGTTCTTCGCCTGTGTTAGAGATGTCCGAACATTCCGACCTGTTGAAATAGACACTGGCCACTGCGTAAGCATTTTCATCAATCTTCAGGATCTTTTCTAACCGATGGAAAACAGAATTTGTCCAGCCCGTTCCTAAAAAAGTTGAATTTTCTTCTCTTTCCTCCTACTGACCCATTGCACTTACGTCCCTTCTTTCCAAGGTCATGGAAACGCTGATGTACCGTCCGTTCATGAAATATCTCGAAACGCGAAATCTTCTCAATAACCGACAGTACAGCTTTCGCAGCAAAAGGTCTACTGGTGATTTGATGCTATGTCTCACCGAAAAGTGGAACTAAAGCATACGTCAATCTGGCGAAAGCAAGATACGGCGTTTGACAGAGTTTGGCCTCAGGCTTTTTTGTCGAAAATGCGAGCTTATGGGATCGACGACTCTCTTCTTCAATAGATTACAAATTACATTTGGAAAGGTTCAATTCAAGTTGCCCTGGATGATTTCAAGTCCGATATTCACCAAATAAATACTGGTGTACCCCAGGGCTCCGTCCCATCTCTAACATTGTTTATAATTTTTATTAATGATCTCTTGTGCGATACTTCTAATGCAGAACATTCCTTTACTAACGACAGTACTCTATATTTTTCATAATCATTCTTGGATTTCCGTCCCTGCCAAACGGACGTAATATTCGCTGCCGTAAACAAGAAATATAAACACCTCCCATAAATGCCACCTGCATCGTCGTAATTGAAAAACTTTCCATTCTGCGTGTCTATAACAACCATCATTGGGATGACCACATTTTCGACGTCGTTGCCAAAAATGCTGCGAAATGTCTAGGTTTCCTGGATAAAATAATTAACCCTGCTGTTTTCAACACAGAACGCATTTATTTGCTCTAAATGGGAATACAATGCAAAGCCCGTCAACGCAAACTGGACCGAATATTTTTCGAAGGCAAAACGACTTGAAACGACTGAGGATATCTTTATCTGCTTTCGATAGGCTCCATAAGTAGGACTGGGATAATCAAGGTTTTATATAGAATCTTCTTAGTTTTTCGGGATAGGGCAATATTATTCAATTGCCATATAAGCCCAAAGACATAGTGACTGGCAAGAGTCATTCTTCGTTTTATTTCTGCTGAAGTGTTGTAGCAGACCTCATAACAGAGCCGAGGTAGACAAAGTCCTTTACTACGTCGAAATTATAGTTGTCGCTCTGTCCAACTGTCGATATTGTGTGTCCCTTCTTGTTGACGGCATATGTATACTTCGTTTTGCCCTCATTTACCCCTAAGCCCCTTTTGGCAGCTCCCGTTTCAATAGGTACTAGCAAACACACCGATGACAGCCCGCTGAGATTCTCCAATTATATCGATATCATCGGAGTACATTATGCCTCCAGTGTCCACTTGTGAGTTCCGCACAATTCTTTCAAGTATGATGTTTAGGAAGTCACATGACAGCGCGTAACATTGTCTAACATTTTTTAGGCGGTTAAGTCGTTACCGACCTTGACGGAGCAGAGAGCGTTCTCAGTAGTTATTCTACACAGACGAATGAGTTTGGCAGGGATGCCAAAACTAGACATGACTCTATCTATTGTAGCTCGTCTGAATAAATATTATCATACGCGGCCTTAAAATCTATGAACAGATAGTGGATTTGGACTTCTTGAGTTTTTTCCAGGATCTGCCAGAGTGTGATGATTTGGTTGATTGTGGACTTTCGTGGTCTAAAATCGCATTGATAGGGTTTCAAACCTTCACACAATATGACCGAAAAGATCTTGTGCGCGATGTTGAAGGCACTTATACCTCTATAATTGGTGCAGTTGAGGGGGTCTCCTGGAACGGGCAAATTATACCGAGATTGGATTCATCAGTCATACACTCTTCTGATCAGATCTATGAAATGAGCTGATGCAGGCCCTCCACAAAGTCATACCCAGTAACTTTGATTACCTCGGCCGGTAAGCCGTCAGGTTCAGCTGCTTCATTGGATTTCAGCTTAGATATTGCTATCCTTACTTCATTTTGATCAGGTGGATGGAATTGTCGGATATTGTCTTCTAAGTTCAATGGTCTGTTCTGCCTGACTGCGGCATGTTGGGCTTCTTCGCCGTAGTATAGTCTGCAGAAAAAGTCTTTCCATATTCTCTATGGCTGCGACTCTAGTACTAGGTTGCCTTCTTCATCAGTACAGGCTTCTTGCCTTGACACGTTCTTTTTAATTGTAGGAGAAACTTCCGTAGATTATTCCTGGGAGTGCAACCTCTCAATGCCTTCGATGGTGGTATTCTCGTGCTCTGTTTTCTTCTATTTCCCGTCTCTTCTGCTCGTAGAGCCCACGAGCGGCTCTGCTCCTTCGTTGTAGCGCTGCTTTGTGCGCTTCTTGTTTAGCTGCATGTACTTGCGTTCTTCATCAAACCAGGGATTTCTTGGTGGTGTTCGGGAGAAACCCAGTACACCAATTGGGGCATCTCTGATCTTCGGTACTTGATGCTGGCAGCATATGATTTGTTGAGAGATTTCGGAATACGCGTCCGGCGAAGATTCTGGCGGTTTCATGTGATTGTAGCTTTTCTACGTTATATCTTCTCATACTTGGGAAATCCGCATCCGCATTTAAACCTTAGCTGTAGCAAGGTGGTGATCCGAGTTAATGTTGGCTGCGCGGAAAGTTTGGACATTCAGAATACTGGAAGCATGCCTTACGTGTATCGCAATATGATCATTTATCATGATTTAGCGTTTCTTGATTCGAGGCCGCCGAGCCCCTTTCGTATATATATTGAGACGAGGCAGTCGTGAGCTTGCTATACTCATATTTCGTCCCGGCGCAAAATCAATAAGCCTAAGTCCGTTATTTGGAGTTAAATTCATCTATGTCTTGTCGAGGATCTCATAGAAACATTCTTAGGGAGCATATTGGGCTTATACGAGTATAAGCGAATTTAGCTTTGATGCGGATTTCCATAACACGCTCGCTTACGTGTCGGAAGCTCAAGACTTTCTGCCTAAGTCTGCCGCATATAAGAAATCCGTATCCGAATATGTATGTATTACAGTTTTTCATCGCCATTATGTCCGGCCCATCCCATCGCACTTCCTGGATGGTGGTGATATTTGTGTAGATAGAGCCAGTCGGTCAGTCAGCAGACTCGACTCTGCGTGGCCTGCTAAGTATCCGAACATTCCACGTGCAGATCCGATGGTGTGTAAGTCCATTAGTTGGTTCGTCACGCCTTTTTATAGTATATAGTGTTGTGAGCCCTACGGCGGGGAAGACCAATGCTATGCTACTGGCCCTTGGCATTTTACCAGTTACCGCGGACCACCATTCTGAGGTAAGGTAAGCACTTCACTAAGAACTTGGTTATTGCGCTGTTGGTCCAAGTTATAGGAAAGTCAGTAGTTTCCCGATCAATCGCCGTGCACTTTCCCACTCACATCTGATCAGGTTCTCTTAAAACCCTTCTGCATATGCTAAATAGGATTCAAAAAAATGCGATGAAACTCATACGCGACGTCAAAATTGCCCAGCAAATTGGGACCTTCCACCAGCAATGTAATTTCACTTGCGTTTTCTTGTTCTATCACAGTTTTAATTACCAGCGTCCCAACGAAATTGTTAGTAACATTCTGCCCCTTTAAACCTCCTTCCAAGTGAAGGTTGCGATCAAACACTCATCTTGCTATGAATACTCATCAATTTACCCTCAAGCCCACCCTCGGACTTGCTCTGAAATATCGTCATTCCTTCCTAATTCGTACAACCCGCTTATAAAGCCGAGCTCTTTATGTCCTTGTCATTATAATCTGTGAACATTCAAAACCAATGTACATCGGTTTTTTTTTGTTCTTTTCTTCCTAATTATCGTTAGACATTTTAGGCCCGTTCATAATTCATCGAGCTAGATATTTAAAGAAACTGTCGTTTCCCAGCCACTACTTCGAGTTGAAAATACATAGATTACCAGTGTTGTGCGTTATATACAGGGTGGTCCAAATAAAATTTTATTTTTAAAAATAAAAAAAAAATTAAGAAAAATCAATTATTTACGGTATGTTATAGTTTTATTAGAAAGTGCAAACATTCATATTGTTGTAGGATACAATTTTATTCATGTGGCTGCCTCGGCTGGCTTCGCAGTACTTCATCCTGTTAACCCAATTATTCAAGACTTTGTTGACTGCTTCTGGCTCTATCTCACGAACGGATCGGACGATATTCGCTTTAGTGTCTTGATTATTCATATAACATCAATCTTTAAGAGCACCCCACAAAAAAAAAGTCTAGCTGGCCAAATCGCAACTACGAGGCGGCCCATCGACATAGCCAAGATGGCTGATAACAGGATTACCCAACTTAGCGCGCAACAGATCGAGTGTTTGATGGGCTGTGCGGCATGGCGGGCCAACGTGCCATCCAATTACATCACTTTAATGGCAGCCCACAAAAATTCGGTAATCCTGACTCTATAGCGCTAACCGTTGATACCACCAGTTCGAAATTCGCACCAAACAATCACACTCTTTGCATGCGTTGGCTTCTCTAAAATCACATTCGTGTTTTCCGATCGTCAGATGCGGCAATTTTGTGTGTTTACATAACCGATGAGATGAAAATGCGCCTCGTCAGAAAAAATGATTTTTCGTCCGAATTCGACGTCTAACTCCAGCTGCTGTAAGACCCAAACTGAGAAGCGATAAGGAAGCGGATGGTCGTTTGCCTTCACTTGCTGAGCCAATTAGGCTTTGTAAGAGAATAATCTGAGATCTTTGTGCAAAATTCTGATCAAGCTGGTGCGTGAAATATTGAATTGTTGACATCGATGGCGTGTCAATATTCCTGGATTGGGTCGAACACTCTCGCCACAGCAGCCACGTTCTCGTTGGTATGTACCGTATGATGACAAGAATCGTGAGTGCTGTCCGCAAGCAAGCCAATTTCACAAGCTTTTTACGCAAACTTTGCGTACAGCAGGCGCGGTGGGCCAAAATTTATTTTCCGTAAACGCACTCTTTGGCCAACACAGTAATCATTTTTGTAATAAGTTTGCAATAGTTCGCAACGTTGTAAGGCGTAAAGCTATTCATTTCGTTCTGTGGAGATACGATACTGACTGACAGTCATGATTTCGAGCGGGAAAGAGCTGTCAGTGTCAAAATATTATATAATTCAAAAGGAAACTTGTATTTTTACCGCTCGTTATACCTTAAAGCGTACTTGTCTTTGTTAGCATTTAGTTAAGTCGACCGTAATAAACTGTTTCCAGTCCCATTGGAATCGACTGAGGCAAAATCTAAACGATACGTCTAGATTTTCCGGCCAATCCATTGGGTTCAATTTCAGTGTCTGAAAGTCAAAGGACGATACTGATGAATACATAGAAAACATTTACTTACAATCCATCAGACAAGGTAACAACTTTTATTGGAAAAATTTTGAATGCCATTCATTCTTTGAACTAATCCTGGGGAAGTCAAAAGGATCCTCCGAAATCGTTTTTTTTTTTTGCAATACTCATGAGTACGTATCCAGTTTTGAATCCCTGTTTCGATTTCTGGTCTCAATGTCTGCCTGTCTACTGTCTGTTTTGTTTGAAAAGGAAATCAATGCCAATGGAACCTTCAGCCTCATCCTCCCTTGACCTTTTTGGGCAATAACTCGCCCTCAGAATGCAGTAGGGCTGTTTAGATTCTGTCCTCCTTCATACCACTCAGCACCTTCCCTTTCAAAATCATTGAATGCAGTTGAACTTGTGCAGCACCAAAGACAATAACGCATTGAGTAGCCGTTGAAAAGGTTTTGACTGAACGAATGTATGTTCAGACATATTTGACTATCAAAAGCCAATTAATTGGAATTCCAGCCTCTGCCATGGCAATAGTTGGCAGAAGTACGAGTATGTTCCTCGACTAGAAAAAGAAGTAAAATAAAATCCTTCAATCCTGGTTACGAGTAAACATTGTGTTCAATTGAATGAATTCAAAATCAAATAGTGGGGCAAGACTGGATGCCAGTGTAGGGTTATTTAGGATCTGATGAAGCACAGAAAAGTCGGGATAGGATATTCGTAGTTGAAACATGATTGAATGCAAGGATTTCGTACGATATGTACAGACATTGGTTTGCATATCTTCAAATTTGCAATAAAACCCAATCAATGAAGTCACCCATTAAATTGCAATACAAACGAATCCTGAATATGAAAATCCTTTATAGAAAGCGTTTCGATCTATAGCAGTTAGTTCAATTTAATTTGCCAAGCACAGTAATTGTCTTTACAACGTTGCTAATCGCCGATATCAACCACAGGGAATGGCTAAATTCAGTCATCCAGCGCCAGCACGTATCCAGATCTAAGTAAGTGCTCCCGTCAAATGCACGCAATTACATTTATTTTTAGTGTCTTCCCTCCCCCATCTGGAATTTTGTCCTTTTACTCACAGAAATCGACTACGACGCAGAAATACTCGTATTTTGTCTTACTGGTGTTTCCTTAGTTCCTTAGACCTGTATCTGTTGGGTGGTGGCGGGTGGGGAATTAACGCACATCCTTTTCTTGGCTTCCTCGTTTGGCATTCGTAATGTTAATTTCCTTTAAACGAATTGGACGTGGCACATAATCCACTGTGCATACAATGTTCGTTGTAAAGACCTTCTTTATGGCGACTACAGCTCGAATAATATTATAATCTCGCTGGATACGGAATTTAATGGTTTCCTTATAATGCCTCCTGCTGTAGTCTGGGTCCTGGATCCTGGTATCTAAAAGAGGACAAACAAAAAAAAAAATTCTCATTATATCTTAAATTGTCTGGAAGTGTTGCTATTCGTTGTAGATGTAATGCGCGCGAATGCCATGTGCTAAAGTGTGGTTAACTCTTTTTGGTATCGCATAAAGTGAGGGCGTTTCATGCATAGCAAATGAGTTGGGCTGCTCGAATTACACTAGACAATGTTGCACTTGCATAGAATAATCGTCTCAAATTGCCCGGGAGGACGATATTGTTTTTATGTTAGGATCCAGTGAGCAAAGATTTCGAAATTGGGAAATGGAGGTGACTACAAACATTTGAATTGGATTGCGTTACAGGATAAAATTCGCGCGAGTGCTTGATGTAAATTAAAGGACGACGAACAAAAGGTAAAAGGATATTCGATTTGTGAATTGAAAAATTATACTATATATTCTCTTTTTTTCGAATGGGTGGACAAATATAAAAAAGCCTGCAAGTGCAACACTTCGTAGCTAGAATCTAAATGTGATGGTGCCTTATATGCATGTGTCTAGAAACCTCTATACTACACAAACGATGTACATATGTTGAGACTCGTGGATCTGTGCAGGCTTACCTGAGCAAACTTTAGGTTATATGTTAATTAGGAACTCTAAAGAAGAGTTTCGCAGCCCACACTATTTTACGAGATTGAGTTCTGACTTCCTTGAAAACGTCAGGTTTGCTTCAATAAAATCACTTGATCCGGTCTTCCTTCAAACATGAGGCTTGGAATCCGAAGATTCTCTGATATGAAGACTTGTCGTCCATTCGCTTGATATTTTGGTCTGCATTCTGATCCGGATGCAACTTACATATATGCAGAGTTCGTGAATGAGAGCTTATTGCATTCTTCTAAATCACACACTGGTTCCACTTACATATGTCTGGAGAGTGACGACTCCAATCTATCCGAGGTGACAATCAAGCAATTGGTCTCCTCTTCTGACACAATATCGGAAATGGAAGACGATCACGAAGCAAAGAGTGGTCCTATACGATCAGAGGAAGAAGGTGAGCTCTTTGGCACATCTTTAGAATCGGGGGACTTGAATAGCACCGTGGTGGAGGCTACTCTGGTAAATTGTAGCAATAATACGGTTTCTCCAGATTAATCTCCATCACTCAGAAAAGGCTTCGGCCGCAGTTATTCTGCGTCTCTCCAAAAACCCAGAAGACATTATCCTAACCCAGGTACCATGGATGGTAGATAATTAAAAAGATTAAAATTTTTTATTAGCGAAACCTAGCCCTAATGTATTTTTACTTCCTAATCTCAGCGACCGCGACTTAGCCGTTGCCAGACTAAAGACTGGTAAAGGCTCCTACTGGCTGGCATCGGCATATCTTGGCCACGATTATGTGGGAAATCTCCCTGATGATAACCTATAAAGGATGGTACTGGAAGCCTAAAAACTGGCCTCATCATCGAATGAGACGCTAACGCACACCATACGGTATGGGACAGTACCGACGGCAACGATAGAGGTGAGTCACTTTTTGATTATATTTTACAAGGAGCAGACAGGAAATGCTAGATGTCACTCTTGTCTCCGACATATGACTCAAATGCTACCGGGCTTGATGGTATCGTCTGAACACTCTTTTCAGACTAAAAATACATCCAATTCAGCCTGAATGATGCTCCTCCCAGTCAGTCAGCATTCCGGAACTACCGGAAAACTGATTGGCCAAAATACAGACGAATACTGTCAGAAACGCTATCCTCTGAACTCTCAAGTTCCCCGCATGGAACCAACGAGCTTGACATGAAAATCGAAGAATTCACCCTTTCTTTCAATCAGGCTATGGCCCCTTCCTGCCCTCTCATTCAACCTAGCGACAAGAAACAGCCGCACTGGTGGATATCAGTACTGGGACTCCTTACAAACACTTGCAGAAAGCTTTTCAGCATAGCAAAAAGCACAAGAAAGGTGACTAACTAGGACCCATACAAAGAATGCTTCAAAAAGAACTGGGGAAGGCAAAGTGAAAATCCTGGAGGTCATTCTGTGACGAAAGCACGGAAACCTCTGAGGCATCGTGGCTCAGAAAAATACTCTCTACAAATCCTATGATCCCCTAGCTGTTTGAAAAAAAAACTGATAGCACTTGGACAACCTCAAGTGATAAATCACTCAACCTGCTACTGGAAACCCACTTTCCAGGTAGCTCCCAACTCGCGGCCAGTAGCAACCCAAACAGGCCAACTGCAACCGGGACCAAAATTCATGGTGTGATTACAAGAGACAAACTGCTCTGGGAGCTACATAGCTGCAAGCCATACAAGTCTGCTGGTCTGGACGGTGTAATACCTGCCGAGCTACAAAGTTCCTCACATATTATCCTACCTACGCTAGAGAATACCATGAGGAGCTCTGTAGAACTAATCCACGTTCCATTGTTATGGAGAGAAGTCAATGCAGTTTTGATTCCCAGAGCCATAAAATGCTCTAATGTTCGTCCCAAAGGACTTCAGACCTATAAGTCTATCATCTTTTCTTCTGAAAACTCTAGAACGATCGACTGATATCCATATACGAGCTAAAATTGATCCAAGACTTCTGCCAACAGCGCAATATGTCCACTGTAAAGGAAAGTCGGTGGAAACAGTTCTGCATTCACTGACTAGCCACACAATGGTTGCTTTCTGGACATAGAGGGTGCCTTTAACAGCATCCACACATCCGCAATCACGACTGAGCTGTCAACTCTGCACTCACTTGGGTAGTCTTATGCTCAACAGCAGGATAATCAACTGCAAACTGGGTGGGGCTTCTGCTAAAAGACGTGTCAGCAGAGATAAGCCGCAAGACGGTACTTAGTGGTGAATAAACTACTGATATTCCTGGAAGCGGGTGGTAGCAGGGTGATTGCCTATGCGTATGACGTTTCCGTTGGTAAGCAGCTTAATACCATTAGAGAACTCCTTCGGCTAAACCTTAACAGATTAATCCGTTGGGCAGATCCCTGCGGGTTGGGAGTAAACCCCCATAAAATTGGTCTTGTCCTCTTTTCCAGGAAATACAAAACTCCTATCATAGACCCTCGCTCAATAAACGGTATCAGTTTAGTCTTTTCCGATACAGCAAAATATTTGGGCCTCATTTTTGACAGGAAAATAAACTGGAAACCAGGCATTCAAGAAAGAATCAAGAGAGCTGCAGTAGCTTTATTCTCTTGCAAGAAAGCCATTGGGAATAAATGGAGCCTTTAACTCCGCATAACCCACTGGCTATACATCTCGGCCATAAGAGCGATACTCACTTGCGGGGTTGTCGTCTAATGGACGGCCTTAGACAATGCAGTAAACTGCAGCAAACTAAGCAGAGTTCAAAGAACAGCATGTATAAGCGGAGTCCTACGTTCTACTCCCTACATTTTGTTTCACTTGACACCCCTCGACATCTTCAGCAGGAAATTAGCTGCGACTGCAGCAATTCGCCTTAAAGCGACTACAGAGTGGAAAAATAATTCATTTGGCCACGCAAACATTCTTAATACATTAGGAATCTTCACAGAGAATATCGATTACACCATATCTGAACTTTGGTTTGACAAAGACTTCCATGTAAACTTCCCCTCAAGATCCTTCTGGGAGGAAGACGCTTTCATGGAGGACAAGTCAATCCATCTCTGCACCGATGGATCTAAAACCGATACCGAAGTTGCTGGCGGTATTCTATCAGATAAGCTAAATCTAAGCCTTTTTTCCGTCTTCAAAATTACTGTACCGTGTTCCAGGTTGAAATTTTGGTGATTAAAGAAGCTCTGTCATTTTCATTTCATTTCATTTCAAAGGATATCCGCATATTTTCGGACAGTCAGGCCGCTATCTATCCCTGAACTTAGTCTCATTAAATTCTAAAACCTTCACCTTTGTTGGGTGTCGGGCCACAGAGACATTTCGGGGAACTGTAGAGCCGATGAACTCGCCAAAAATTGAAACCAGTCTACCTACTCTACCGGAAAAGGGTATCATAGGTATACCAATCGCTACGTGCAAGCTGACATTAAAGCTAGATGCCAATAGGTGGACTGTTGGACCAACATGTTTAGCGACTAAACAGATCTGGCCAAAACTGGATCTATACCGCTCTAAGTGTCTGATCCTTCTAAATAGGAAGCATCTCAGCGCTATCATTGTGTCATCACTGGACATTGCCTCATAGGCAAGTACGCAAGGAAGCTTGGCGTCTTTACAAATGATTTCTGCAGAAGCTGCATGGACGAGGAAGAGGAGGAGATAATCCTCCTGTATTACTCTGTACCTGTCCAGCTCTCTCCCAGAGAAAAAAAACTTCACTTAGGAGCTTTCTTGTACAACGACCTAAACGATTTAAAAATATAGACGTAAACAGTTTCCTACGCTTCATAGTATGAACAAACTGGTTCCATTAGTAAGAGGATCATAGATCCACTTGGCATCACAATGGGCCAATAGGCCGATCAGTCAAACTTAAAAGCTCTTCAATACAACATAGCTAAGCCAAAAAACATAATAACAAGCGAAATGGTTGTGAGTTCATTGCCATGGTGATTAACATGTTTTGTGTTCAACTGCCAAGTTCGCGACATTATTTGAGCAAATCCGTTTGCCAGTAAAACCTTTTGGACTATGGACTATGACATGCAGCAGTGGGGAAACAATAAAAAGGTTCTTGCGCTTCAGTGATAACACCGATTTGAAGCCATTTGGAACAGATGGATGCGATAAACTTTTTAAAATAAGACCATTCACTGAAAAAAAGTCAAAGGGTTCTACAAAACTGATTATAGAAGTAGAGCAAATAATACCCATTAACTGCCATCACGAGCTGAAGCAGTACTAAACCCAGCCAAGTCTCACAAATCGTGTTAAAAGAAGAGAGTTCTAAGTAGGTTTTCCGGATTCAGTTACGACTTAAAATTTTTTGCTAGAGCGCAGACTAACACCTTCTCAGAAAATGCACTTGATTTAGGAGACACTGGAAACTTAGTGACGAAATGGATTACTATCTTTGGGCACAGTCAGATTAAACTGTGTCCCCAATTCTAAATTGTCAATTGAGATAGAACTGAAAACACAAGGTTGTGGAAGCATGATTGAAAAAATGACTCCCAATGGAGTGAAATTGGGACTGGTATCCTAGTTTGATAACAAGCCTGCAAATATACTATCAGAGTGTATTGAAAGCAAGCCAATCATCACCAATCAGCGAAAAGAAAAACAGTACAGAGATGTTCCTGCTCCTGAAGCTGTTGAGGTTTATAAAGAATATATGCGTGACATTGATTTGCCTGATTTCAAACTTGGGTTATACAGAGTCCCTTTGCGGTCGGAAAAGTGGTAAACAAAAATATATAACTCCGTCAGAATGGCTTCCGCCTGCTGTTTTTGAGAATATACGCAAAACAAATATGTCACTTGTTACGGTAAATTTTCCCGCAATAAGTTTGGCTCTCTTTCTCCTTGCAATTCCCTTCGGTTCCTCTTTTCTTTGAGTGGGAACACCGATTTCTTGCGGAGGTGGAGGGCAGCCATGGTCAAATCAGCTAATAGCCCACCAACCCCAGACCTCGGAAAACAACCCACATAGGTTCACGGGCGGCTTTCCCAGCAGAGGAGTACGAGGAGGTTCGGTCGGTGAAGCCCTAAGGACAGTAGGGAGACTCACGACGAACCAGGAACCAAAGGGTGCGATAGGAGGTCCACCGGGAACACCGCTGTCGGAGCCCATAGATAGACGGGAGACTCGCAACGGGCAGCATCAGACAGGACGTCTGAAAGTCGCCGACGGGTGCGGACGGACGGTCCTTTCAATCCAGACACCCCAACGAAAGCCAACAACAGCAGGCTTAAAGAACACCCCATCCTGCTACTGATGTAGGTGCGGACACCAGCATCACATCCCACAACTGATGTGGATGCAGCTAGCCAGAGCTAGCAACGAGTGATGGATGGGTGAAGAGACGACGATCTCTTCTATAGCAACACCCCAACGAGGCAGCAACAAAGGAGCAACAGTGGTGTGCAGGCGGATGGCCAAGACAATCGAGCACACACCAACGACGTACCAGCTTTAAAAGTTAGGTTCGATGGGTGAAGGGATGACGACCCCTTTAAGCCACCGATGGAGCAACAAAGGAGCAGCAGAGGCTTGTAGACGGACGGCCAAGTAAAAGACAGGTTCCACTGAAGGAACAGGCAAACACACAAACAACCAAACAATATCGAACAACCAACACACAACAACAAACCACAACAACCAACAACAACAAACAACACCAACCAACAATAACTATTGTACAAAGAACAAAAGTACAAACCCCAAAACTGGCAGAGAGGCCAGAGGGCAGAAGGGCCCAATGACAAAAAAAATATATATAAAGAATTGTAAGGAGTGACCTTAAAATTGCACAGGCACTGAACTTAGCTTTTGTTAGGGGCGGCGATCCAACGGATGGTTGGATCGAGATACAATCCCTTCTGGATTGTATCGACACTTTTTCCCTTTGTCCCAACACTCAAGCTATCGTTTCGTCCAACTCCCTTTCCCCCTTCGCGATCGTGTCAATTTTTGCAAAAACTTGTTTAGTGTATTCCGATTGGTAGGCATAGTTAGGATCTACAGTTTCCATAAACTTCGCCCAGTGGAGTTCCCAGTTATAACTGGAAGCGGGAGCGAACTCCGAGACTGAGGAGTTTAGTATGAATGTGGAAAATGGTATGTGTGAGAGGCCTAGTCGGACACGGGGGCACACACGAGCAAAGCTTGCTAGTGTTGTAGCAAGAAATCCCGTCGTTGGTCCACTAGCGCTGAATGAACGTGCTAGAGAGTGTACGAGAGAATATGTGTGTGTGGTTGGCGGGAGCTGTGGAACTAAAAAGATCTGGAGGTCACTTTGGTGACGGTCAGCCAATTTTTTCATTTTTTTATTGTGCGTTTTTTTTTTGTTGCGGAAAGCAAAGTTTCTTCTACGAAAGTTGCGAATTGCGGAAAGCAATTCTGGCGGGTTTTTTTTCTTGCAAAAAAAAAAAAGAAAAGTAGAGTAGAGTCGCGAATTGTGCGATAAAGGATAAAAGGGAAACCAAACCGAAAAAAAAAGGAAAAAGGGAGAAAAGACAGGAAGGAGCACACAGAAGCGGGAGTAGCAGGACTGTCGGGAGTCAGATTGTGCCAGATAGGGGCACAACCCGCCAGGATAAAAGCTAAGTATAGTGCAGTGAAGTGAAAAAAAACAAAAAAAACCAAACCGTAGAATCGCGTTAATTTTTTTCGCCTTTTGTAAAATTAAAACTCCAGTAGGCCGCGCGTGCGCTTAAGATTCCCGAGAACAGACGGGACACGCGACCCGTTATCCAGCGTTTGGCGTATCGGGACTGTAAGAATAGCGGGTCATTCTATCGACGAGTGTACCGCTACACAAATTTTTTTTAAATAAATCGTCGAGCCCCAACGGGGCTTTATAACGTTGAGGAAAAAAAGAAGGCTTTTTTTATTTTTTTTTCTCTTCCATTTTTTGGGTCGTTTCTTTTTTCGGGGAAGATTTTCCGTCCGTTTTTCGTGTCGAGAGGTTTCGTGATTCCGGAGGAAAAATCACATGACGTCCATTTCGTTTCCCAGGTTTAGCTGCCATCAAAGCGCTATCTGGTGGGAACCCACCGCGTTGATAGTTAGATCCCAGAAACAGAAAGTGCTATCGTTGGGTTCGGGGCATCGCCGTATCGGTGCCGGGAACTAAACATAGCACACTTTTGAGAAAACGGCCTTACAGGCAGATCAGCTGTAATCAGATTTGATAAATGTGTAGCACAAACATTACACTGTTCTCGTAAATGCATACAAAGCCATTTATAGCTTGGTTTTTTTATTTGTTAAACAAATTCAATTTATCTTACTAAAAGTTAAGAATCCTTCAACAGAACCATTTTAAGGGACTTTGATTTTTTGCCCGCTTAGGATTTAATTCATGCAGTTGAGGGTTAATGTTCAAGAAGTTTACAAAACGCTTGGAATCGTCGTTCCATTACATCTGCTGGGCCAATCGCTTTTAGCATGTATCCCATTATATTATTGCTGTGACCGTTGGATACTGTTTAGTAGGTGGCACTTACGAGTATGTAATTGACTCTAGTAGTCTTTAGGTTACGAAATTTTCGTGTGCTAAAAGTGTCCGAAGCTGCTACAGACTCCCGTAGAGACCCAACCGGTCTTCCCAAGTAAGGTAAGATAGTCTTATGTATCATAGAATGGTACACTCCCGCGTCGATCTATCTTATTTCGTTCAATTCCAGAATGTGATTGCATGAACTTGAAGAGACTTGCGGCTCGAGATATCAGAAATATTTTTTCCTGTTTTTTGGGTGATTGTTCTTATTGCGTAGTAGACGAGAAGGTTAACCAATTTGCCTCCACGTTATGTCTTTACACTAATAAGTTCTCAATACCTCTCCCAGTATTTTTACCAACTCTCTGATTAGCTTTTTTAAGTCCAAGGACCACCCATTCTTCTTTACAATGGGGAAAACCTACTTTCAATAGATTCCATGAAATTGATATATTTTTTCCTGAATACAAAACCAAACTAAATCGAGCAGTTGTTACGATTTTGATAAGAAAAAAATTCAATTGGATATTGATGCGATTATAAGATTAGAAAATCTCCCTCTCCCTTAGCTGAAAACCTCTCCCATAAGTCCAATATACCACTCGAACCCATCATAAGCTTCTCAAAATAAAACAAAACCCACAATCTAAATCTCAACCCATTTGGAGATACAAAAAAAAATCACAATTTAAATTCACCGTTCACTAAAAATCCTCATGTTAGATTTATCCTGAATGCTTGATTGTTCAGGAGACTGAGTAAAAGTGTAGCCAACGGCCTACAAACTCGTACATACGAGTATATCCATTTATGAGGGATGATGCAATTTTTGCACGATTGAATTGTACACCCTTCGGATTGTGTGCAAAAATTCATTTCACTTCTAATCCTGTTTTCAAGGTCAGTGGATAGATTATATCCTTAGGATTACTATAGAACTTGCCATCAGTGTTTATTTTCCACTGAATAAATGAGATAGAATTCGGAGGTCCTGATTTTAAAGCCCGCGTCCTGCTTAAAAATACCATGCCCGTCACAGGATAACAATCCCCGGTTTGTAGATATGTAGATATGCAAAAAATCAGAAATCTGGCCAGAGGGGCGAGCAAGTATTGTAATTTGTGTTATTTGCATGTACAACGTGTCCATTTCCACGTGACTGTTGTTTTCTTCTCACAACTGGCTTAAATCGAATAACTCAAACTCTAAACATAAGCTTCAAATGGAAAATTAATGTGCGTAGCCGGACCAAAATTGCAACGGCTACCTCCTGCCCAACTGCTGTTCATTGGGAAAGCTTTGCATTCATGCATGTTGCTGTATGTCCTGCCAGCCTAAATGATGATGGACCATCAAATACAAATCGCCTCATCGAAAAGAGGGTTGCAAATTTGCGAAATTGTCATCCCTTATCCATCCAACTCTACACATACCCTAATAGACCTACACAAAGTCCACTCACCATATACTCGTATTCGTGTAATATTTGATTACCATTGCGTAGATGCTACTCGTATTTTAAAAGGGTGGACTGTTACGAGTCTTCATCTGCATGGGCAATTTTTCGTTTTTTAAATTTTCAAATCTTTCCCTTCTTTTGCAAACCAGTTCCATGCTAATTTACTTGATCCTTTGAGATGCACATAGCTTCGTGGACAGAAATTATGAAAACATCTGCCGTTTCGGGCAAATATTTCCTCCAGTTTATTCTGAATGTTGTGCAGAATACCATTGCAAGGAAGGAAAAACCTCAATCCGCCATCCATTTGAGTTTATTAAACTTCAATAATTCATTGGTTTTCAAATCAACTCTAGTCTGGGTTGAGTGTGTCCTTGCGCGAAGACGTTCATTCAAGTCTCCTTTTTCAATAAAGTTTGGGAGGATTTTGTTTTTTTTTTTCTCCGGTTTTCTCATTCTTTCGAGTTTTCTTTCTATGGGGAATACTTTGGAAAAGGTTTCCTTCTCTAATCCTCAATTTTTGTGAAAGTTGGGCGGAACCGAAACTAACGAGACATTTGATAAGTTTTTAAGGACTTTTTTCGTTAGTGTTTTGCTTCAGTGTTCACTTCTTCGCATTGGCTTTCGTGCAATTATTAAAAGTTTCAGCCTGAACGGAAATGTTGGCATCCTTTTCTAATTGTCATTGTTGTGTGGCATGATTGCGACAAAGGATATTTTCTGCTGCATAATTTGCATAGATTAAAATTAAAATTGACTGCAACTACTGTCTATTGTTTCTTTAGTTACTTTTTCCAACACTACAAGAGAACCAATGCAAGTTCACAGGATGATGATGAAAATACCTCCTGGTGAGCTGGCTTTAGGGCTCCTCAAAATAGTAATTCAATGTTAAAGCTCTTCCAAAACGCCTATTTCTATTGTTATTTCTAAGTGCCGTAAACAAATGCAATATATGTTATCCCAAATTTGAAACTTGGATAAAAACCGTCCTAAGTGCGGTTGTGGAAGAAGGGTGAATTACGAACCTTTGTCGAATGAATTTCAAATTCAGGTTCAACAAATGAACTTCTTCTTATCATCTTGCTATTGTGGGGCTGGCCAAATTTGCTAACCTTAGAACTACAAGAGGCTCTACTCTGGATTAGTGAGGAAAATGTGTACACCCTGAATGACTTGAACTGCAACCGACTTCAGACTGCTATTATTTTCAAACCGTTCATGACAGTGAGCTCAAATTTTGACACATGACAGATCATTTTATTATTTATAACCCTTTTAAACGATTTGCGTCTCAGTTGTGTTGAAAAATTTTTATCCGCGATGGAATTCAAACGTGATAGTGTGATTGCTTTATATTTGGCTGTAAAGCCACAAGTAGCTATCGTTAGAGCCGTCCAGCACCTCAACGTGAATAAATCATTTGTGTCTCCAACCATAGCTTGTTACCGTGATACTGGCAGCGTTGTAAAACGCCATGGAGGTGGTCATAAAAAAACAGCAACATCGGCAGAAATGGTTCGGAAAGTGAAGGCTCGAATTGAGCGAAATCCGCGTCGAAGTGGAAGAAAAATGGCTCGTGAACTCAACATATGGTTGGAACGGATGCGACACATACCGAAAAATGAGCTTGGGCTCAAGCCATTGAAGTTCCACAAAGCACACGATCTTACACCGCAACAGAAAAAAGTTAGAGTCGAAAGAACGAAGGAGTTGCTACGCTTGCAAGAAAGTGGTGAGTTGCCAAATTTGTTTTTTTCCGATGAATCGCCATTTGTTATCGAGCAATATGCCAACAAACAAAATGACCGAGTTTACTTGCCAGAGAGGTCCTTCGAAAATTTACACTTTCGGACGGCCACCAGAAAGCAGGCAGCACCGATGGTGTATTTTTTTACCGTGGCGTCAAAATTAATGCGATCGTATGCCGTGAAACTGTCTTAGATGCAGTACTGAAGCCGGTCGGAGACTGCGGATATTACAACAAGACTCGGCACCGTCTCACAAAGCGCGCGTCAACCAAGATTGGTTAAAAAAACAATGTTCCACACTTCATTTCTTCGACACAATGGATTGCAAATTCTCCGGACTCAAATCCGTTGGATTATTTTGAAGGCGAAGGTTGGTACTAAAAAATACCAGAGTTTGGACCACCTCAAACAAGCACTTCACATTTTGCTTTGGCACAATAAAATTTATCACAAAATAAAAAAATTATTTGAAAAAGTTGGAGTTATAGTCCTTCAACCTGTAGTTTGCTGTTTTTGAATTTGAGTGATCAAATTAAGTTTCGTTCGGCCTCTTGTGCAAACCTAGGTTGGAACTTGAGCCTCCATTGTTTTTGGACCCGAATTTCCGAAGACTTACGCTGAACTTAACAAAATCAGCTGATCTTCTTAGTCTTAAGTGTGTCCATTACCAGTTTTTTAATGTGAACACTTCTGCAAATACGAGGGTCGTCTAAAAAGTTTAGGCCCGAACAATGATACAAGACATTTTTTCTCAAATTTTTTTTGTTTTTCTGCATAGTCTCCTTGTAACTCTACACGCTTCTCCCATCTCTCTAACCCGTCCAAATAGTACTTGGCGTTTTTCTCTGCAAAATAATTGTTCACGAAGGTGGTTGCCTCCTCATTTGACGAAAATCTCTATCCTCCGAGCGCAGTTTTTAGATGAGGGAACAAAAAGAAGTCGCTTGAGGCTAGATCTGGTGAATAAGGCGGATGGTCAAGCAGTTCAAATCGTAATTCATGGATGTTCGCCATGGCAACCGCTGAGGTGTGAGACGGCGCGTTGTCTTGGTGAAACAGGATTTTCTTTTTCTGCAAATGTGGCCGTTTTTCCGCAATTTCTGCCTTCAGCTTGGCAAATAATGATGCGTAGTATGCTCCTGTAATGGTTTCACTTCACTTTCCCAGCCGAAAAAAAACAGTTTTTGCTTTTTTTGGAGCTGGCCCGGCCTTTGCAGTCCACTGACTGAATTTTTGTTTCGGGCGTAGAATGATGTATCCAAGTTTCATCTACAGTAATTAATCGGCGCCAAAACTCGGATTTATTGCGCCTAAACTGCGCCAACAGAGCGTTGGAAATGTTCATTCGAACACGTTTTTGGTCTAACGGGGTGGCCGTGGTGTAGTGATACTAGCTATCGCTTCTCACTCGGAAGGTCAAGGTTCGAATCCTAGCCACAGCAAGTTTTCATTTGTGTAATTGGAACTCAGTCAAAAAAAATCTGTGTGTGAAGGCATAACACTGACATTTGGCTGTTGTAGGGTTTTCAAACACAAAAACGACCGTTAAAATTCACAACCTCACATTCCGAGAGAAGAAAAATCTCTCCGTCCTATTCGGACTCCCACCCCTGGAGAGCCAATATCGAAACCAAACACACCTGAGTTTCAATCCACTACATCACAAACTTTCTCCGCCCGCGCCCAGGTAACAGTATAAGGGTAATCATAACCCCTTAGGCGCGCGTAAATTATAAAAAAAAAAAAAAAAAAACCTAAGCAAACACGGCACCCAATGCGCGGACAGCTTTCTCATACCTAAATCTTGATTTAATATGTAACAAACACGTTCATAACGTCTACTATCTCCCTCACTTTAATTCGGAGGTCGTCTAACACCATTTGGTGAACTTTAGCAATGTTATCGTCAGTGGTTGCAGTTTTTGGACGTCCCGAACGTTCATCATCTTCCAAGCTCTTACGGCCACGTTTAAATTCAGCTGCCCAAAATTTCACTGTGGTAAATGATGGTGCAGAGTCCCCATACACAGAGTCTAACTCATTTTTGATTTGCGTAAGCGTATTGCCTTTCAAAAACAAAAGTTTAATAACAGCTCGATACTCAATTTTTTCAATTTTCGCAAAAAACACTCTCACCGGCTCACTCAAACGACTGTCAACTAAAAACTGGGCGTCCAAAATGACTGAAGCTTCTGTAAGTAACTTTCAAAAGATGGACAACTAGCATTCACTAGCTTTTATTGACGAATGCCGCTATCTTTACGTTGCAGTCGGAAACTTTTCAGCCAACCCTCGTATGCGTACTTCTTATTTGATTACTAGATATTTTGTTACAGCGCTGACATTTCCGTCGTAATTATTATTCCTTTTTTTTTTAGGTGCAAATGCTGCCACAAAATATAACTAAGATTTGCATAGTAAGTGAAGGGTGTCCCGTTGAGACCGCCCGCCTATTCCGAAATTTAAAAAAAAAAACGCGTTTATTTGAAAAGTTCTATTATTCTATTTTATGTTGATAAAGAGTGTAGACATAGAAGTTATATACGCAACACAATATTTGACAAATGGCCTCCTCGTGACAAATAACAAGCATTGGTTCTTTTGACGGCATTTTCGATAGAATTCTTCTTGGGTTATTGACATACACCGTTCCTTTAGAGCAACCCCAAGGAAAGAAATCCAATGGTGTAACATCACATGATCTTGGTGGCCAATTCACATAGCTGTGCGCGATATAACTTTCCCTTAAAAGTTCATCTTCAACAACTGCATTGTTTCGATTGCTTTTTGGCATTTTAGGTCGTCCTGTTGAAACCACGTCTCTTCGGGGTCCATTTCCGAGGTCCTTCAACTCTATATTTAATGTTTTTCGCGACGATGATCCTACCTGCCTAAATGATGATTCCCCCAGTCAAAGCGTCCTACTGGCGATCCACAACAGCCTTAATTCATCTCCCATTACCATTTATTCATCCGCTAAAGTCGACTTTGTCGCAATAAAAATATCACTCCCCTTAAAGTCCCTTTACGTCGCTACATCCTACCAGCTCAAACTATAGAATCCTACCAACTTGCTATCGAAGCGATCGATCAGTTAATTGACCTGTCTGGCTCTATTGACAATATCCTTATTTCCGTCGACTTCAATATTCCTCAGCTACAGTGGACACGATTAGATGATCAATCGTATTTCATCGCCAACTCAGCTAAGAAATGTATCTACTTATACCGCTTACTCGTAAGAGACTCAAGTCTATGCCAAGTCGGCTACGTCTCCAACTACATGGGTAGACAATTAGAACTAGTTTTCACAATAGATCCAATTAACTTCTCAGTCTCACTTTGTCCCCTATCTCCCTCAACAATCGATACCACCCTCCCTTCTTCTCTCGTTTTTTCATAACTCTTCCCCACAATTCTCTCATACTACGATTTTCATAAAGCGAACTTTCACAAAATCAGTGACTATCTCAGCAAATCCCCATTTAACTTTCACAATCTAAGTATAGAGAAATATTTAATTCTTTTTTCCTTTACATTTCGTTTTCCCGCTTTAAAACATCATTTGCTAGTCCTAATTTGTGTAATCGCAAGCTTCGTTCTTTACGAAATAAGGAAACAAGTTATGGACGGGTTTCCTTCGCACCAGATCCTTTTCCGACTATTCCAACTATCTTGGTGCTTATCTTCATTTCACCGAACTTTATGGTTCCCTTTACCAGCGTTACCTTAATAATGGGCAAGTTAACCTTATAAACGACCCTAGGTCCTTTTACAAATTTGTTAACTACAAAAGAAAGTCCGACGGCTACCCTCTTTCCTTCTCTTTCAACAACAAATCATCAATCAATCCACTCAATGGTGAGTATGCCACCTATTTCAAACAATCCTTCACCACCTTTATACCGGATCCATTCTATTTTAATTACCTACAGAATTTCTCCAAGGGTCCACTACCCTCTCATACCTTGGACCCGTCTTATATCGAATATAAGTTACACAAACTTAATGATGAATTCATACCCGCCCCAGACGGCCTCCCTGTCATATTTCTTAAAAAAATGTTCTTCCTCTCTTTCCCTTGCCCCTTCTAATCACTTTCGTCTATCCCTTCATAGTAGAATTTTCTCAGGCTTGAAAAACCTCCTTCATAACCCCGATCCACAAAAAAGGACCAAAGAACGAAATAACAAACTATCGCCCAATCGCTAGACTTTCCCATATACGCAAACTCTTCCAAAGTATTTTGTATGAAGCTCTAGGCTTCCAATGCAAATCACTTATTTCCCCTAGACAACATGGCTTCCTGAAGGGTAGATCAATCACCACAAATCTCGATGAATTCATATCCTTTGCCCTTTCTACCCTAGAGAATGGCAACGAAGTCGATATATTGTAGTTGCAACCGATTTTAGCAAGGCCTTTAATAAAATCTCTCATCGATTAATTCTCTTCAAATTGTCTGCCCTCGGCTTTGAACCCATACTGTTGAAATGGATATCCTCTTACCTCGAAAACCGTTTTTACAGTGTTCGCTTTAGCTCAGCACACTCGGCTCCATTTTTGGCTACCTCTGGAGTTCTACAAGGCAGCCGTCTCGGTCCTCTTCTTTTTACATTAACCATACTCGTAAATGATGTCGACAGGATCATCAAACACTCGTCTGTCTCCCAGTACGCCGACGATACCAAATTTTTCAAAACCAGGACTCCTTCCTTCTTCAACAAGACCTTGATAGGTTTTCGATCAGATGCCTCAAAAATATAAACATAAGCGGCACCAACCTCCTCCTCGACTCTACCTTCTCCACAATCAACCTATCTCCTCCGTTCAATCTTTTCGCGACCTCGGCATTTTGTGTGATAGAGAGCTCTTTGGGATAATCCTCGAAGCCAACCCCGTACTAGGTTTTATAAAACGGTGATCCAAATAATTCAACAACCCATTCGCGACCAGGTCTTTCTAAATTACCTTTGTTCGCCCCCACCTAGAGTACACCAGTCAAATGTGGTCCCCATATCATCGTGTTCAAATTTCGAGAATCGAAAGCGTCTAGCGCCGATTTGCTCTTCGAGGTATGCCCTGGAACGATTCTGTTATTCTGCCCCCCTCTCAAAACCGTCAGAACCTTATCAACTTAAACACCCTTGAGGAACGCAGAGATGCAGCCAATTTTGTCTTCATTCAATGGCTCCTTTTAGGTCAATCACTTCAAACCCTAACGTCTTCGGCTTCCACCGCACCGGCTACCACAAACCCGTTGCCCTTCAGCACTCCAACCAACCTTAGTTTTAAGTTTAAGTTTAATTTTAATTTATAGCTTGTATTAAGACGAATAAATGGGGCTTTCGCTCCCGTCAAAATTAAAAATAAATTCAGACTTCAAATTTGAGGTCAGTGGAAGTCGGTAGCACTCCTCGTTCAGCTTCTAGAACTTCGGAGATTTCATCGTACTCCCCTTTACCCTTAATCAATTCCTGAGATAAAGAAAAGAAACAGGACCGTACAGTTCAACAGTTCTCTTTATTGTGTATTAGTTCTTAGCCTCTTTAACTTGTAAGATGAGCGGGTAGCTGTTACAGATCGGGAATTCAAATTATGGACATTTAAGCTCAAACAGCAGGTGACCGTATTATCAGCCGGATTCTCGAAGAAGAATGGTCCGATCGCACGTCTAGCCCAAAATGAGCACAATAATGCATGATGGATCACTCTTGGATTATCGAACACAATTCTCTTTGTTGACATAGCCATCAAGTTCGAAACGCGCCTGACTGGAGAAAATGATTTTTTTTTCGAAAATTCACCATTCACTTGTTGCTGTAAAATCAATTCTGCAAACGTCCGGCACTGCACATGGACTACGGCCCTCAAATTTTCAAATGCGAATCTTTAGTCAAAATTCCCTGTAAACTGCTTCGTAAAAGCATAAACTGCTGAGAACGATGGCGAATCGTGGAGGAAACATTCTGGTCAACACTCTAGCTACTTGCTGCAACGTTTTCATTAGACCGAGCTGCACGAACACGGACAGGTCTTTTCTGGGATTACACTAACCCAATCGCCTGAAATTTCTCGATTAATCAGACCACTGGACGACGACAAGGTGCATTATGGTAACTGAAACGTCCAGGACATTTTCGAACCATTTCGCTTGTGGATTTTCATAATTTCTATATGTTGTGCTTCCGAATAATTCACGATGACTAAACCTTAAAGTTCACATATGACAGCTGCCAATCAACAACGCTGTACGACCGACGCAAAAATGGCGCAAAATTCAAAGTAGCCGGTCTTAATAGGGCAGCCTTTATAAGGAAATCATTGTACTCGTATTTATCCACTGATTCAAGTCGGTTTAATACTCGTAAGTTAATCTCAAATTAAAGCAATCTTATTACATCAACTTGGAAAATTCAATACTGTGTGAGTTTTTCAGAGTTCGCAGTCTAGAGATTGGTTGGTTCTGTATGACTTGATTTAGTTTTATGACGGTCTGTTCAAGTGGCAGCTTTTCTTGTCTAACTTCGTGATTTCCTTACCAGTTCCGGTGAGAAAAGCGTAGCCCAAACCTGGCTCTGAGTCAAATTCCACTTTCGGGTAGTAGGCAACAATGGCAACAGATTATGGATCAATCAATAGATAAAAGCCCCAGTTTTATTTTTATTTCGAAGGCTTTTATCTCTCCGAACATATCGGAATGATTTGTATCTTCTTCTGCATAAATTCAGCTTTGTTTTTCACTTGCTCATTGTTTCCTCAGCTACGCAGGTCCTTGGTGGCTGATTTAACCTTGAAAGCTTCTGATATAATTCTCAGTATAAACTCAAGCCAGGTAATCGTCATTGGGGGGGGGGGGGGCTAAGGCCCCCATTTATTTGGCTTAATACACGCTCAAACTTTCTTAAAAACTTAGGCTTAAAAACTAACAAAAATACTTAGGAGCTAAAAAACAAGGTAATGGTGGAAGAGATCTAATTTGAGACGAGGAATGATCAGGTTGAAATCAAAAACGGAGAGGTTTGAGTTGACCTTTCCTAGCATACGGGGGATTGGTTTATTGGAACCATAAGAGGCACGATAAAATAAAAGAGTCGTCCCAGTGTAGCCCTCGAGGAGAAAATTGAAGAAAACGGCATTGAATATTCTTGTTTCGTGACTGGCATATCAGAGAATTGGTCTGACAAAGGTAATTTAAAGTGACCTGGTCACATAGGGGTTGGAAAATTCTTTGGACCATTATTTGATGAAGCCAAGTGATAATTTGGCTTTAAGAACTATCTCATCAATATAGGACCGGAACTTTAACTCTCTATCTTGCAAAATTTCAATGTCGCAAAAGGATTGAATATGCAGAAAATGAAGTCTAGGAGGAGATTGATTGCACTTACGCAATAAAGTCATAAACTGACATTTGGAGACATTAAGCTCTAAACACTTTTTTTGACAACAAGTAGAAAACCTATCAAGGTCTTCTTGAAGACGAATAGAGTCTTGGGGTGTAGAAAAAGTTTTGGTGTCATCGCCGTAAATGGACAGGGGGCAGCGTTTAATCATTCTTTCAAGATCATTTATAAAAAAGGGGACCTAGATGGCTGCGTTGTGGGATACCAGTAGTGCCTCAAAACTGGGTTGAAAGAGCTGACTTAAAGATATCATTTTGATAATATAGGGTCAAAGCGGAGGGAAGACAATTTGAATAGCATCAATTGATGAGATATTTTATCAAAAGCCTTAGCAAAATCTATAACGCAAAACGGTTTGCTGGATTTCCCCACGTAACGTCTTGATTAGATGGTGGTTACTGTGGAAGATAATTGGGTGCTGCTGATGTGAGAGTGGAATTTTGCAACCTGCCTCCAACCTAAAGTTTTTTGGCGTTGCTCTAGTCTTAACTGCTGCAAAGTCTTCAGAGAACGTCTCATGTTGGGATATCCTTATCCCTAATGACATCACTGTATACAATTCTTCAGAAAAAAGTGTTGTAAAGTTTCTGGAAACAGATGATTATTTAGAATTTGATATATTTTTCTTTTTTTGTTATATGATGAGCGCGCGCTCAAGGGGTGTGTGCACTGTTAAGATGTTTGCACATAGCGCGGGCGAGAAGAAATCAGGGTGGGAAAAAAGAAAGATACGGAAGTGGGTTGGTTTTAAATGTTTGTAAGTTATAACGATCAGGCAATACAATAGGCAGGACATTCTATAAGCGAGTTGTACGGCTTAGGAACGAATCACGATATTTTGAATATATCCGAAAACGGGCTCGAGGTTATACTGTTATACCGCCTCGTTATGAGGTTATACACCTCATAACGAGGCGGGTGTTACGGTTGAAAGTTTGAAAGAACTGGTGGTGGAAATAGCGATAAAAGAAAGTGAGACAGGAGACATTACGCCGGCGATCGAGGGCGTCAATTGATTGACGGATATTAGTATCACCTATGAGTTTTATCGTACGGTTTTGAATCCTATCTAGCAGATGCAGAGATGTTTTAGGAGCACCTGACCGGATGTGGGCATTATACTGCAATTTTTGGCGGATGAATTCCTGAGGCCTAATCAAAGGGGGTGAAGTATTTCTTACATCGCTTGAGGAAACCTAGATATTTCGCAGCGTTTTTGACGACATCGAATATGTGGTCATTCCAATGTAAGTTGTCACTGACACACACACCGAGAATGGAAAGTTTATCGGTTTCGACGATGCAAGTGCCATCCATGGATAATGGCTGGGTGTTTGAATTTTGCTTTCATGACAGCAGACAGCATTGTCTTTTGGAAGCATTAAATTCCACTCTGTTGATAGTTCCCCAATTGGTTATGCTTCTAATATCGGAATTTAATGAGTTTAACATACGCTCTCGTTCTACAGCCGAAGAGCAGGGTCGTGAGTTTGGAAACGAGTATGAAAAGCAGAGAGTGCTGTTTTCAGCAAAGGAATATATTGGATTAGAAGTAGCAGACAAGGGATCATTGATGAAAATTAAAAAGAGTGTCGGAGACAGAACGGAGCACTGGGGTACACCAGCATTTATTTTGTGAATATCAGACTTGAAACGATCCAAGACAACTGGAATTGAACGTTCCGAAAGGTAATTTCTAATCCATTGAAGAAGAGAGTCATCGATCCCAAAAGCACGCATTTTCGACAAAAGAGCCTGATGCCAAACTCTGTCAAATGCCTTAGAAATATCAAGTGCAACTATCTTGCTTTCGCCAGATTGATGTACGCTTTGGTTCCACTTTTCGGTGAGACATGCCATCAAATCACCAGTGGACCTGTTGCTACGAAAACCATACTGCCGGTCATTAAGACGTTTCCGTGTTTCGAGATATTTCATGAGCTGACGGTTTATCAGCGTTTCCATGACATTAGAAAGAAGGGACGTAAGTGCAATTGGTCTGTAGGAGTAGGGAGAAGAAGATTCGCCTCTTTTAAGGACGGGCAAGACGAATGCTTTTTCCATCTGCTCGGGAAGAGTCCTAAAGAGTAGGATTGATGAAAAAGCTTACGCATTGGTTTTGCCGGTGGGGAAGAGCATTTATTCAGAAGAAGGGGAGATATACCATCTGGACCAACCGATTGTGAAGGTCTTTACGTACTCTTACTACTACATGAGTACGAAAGTGGATTCGTCCGATTGAATATTCGACACACTCAAGTATAGGGGGGTACAAAGCACAATCTGGAAGTGTTGAACTGGCCGCAAAGTTTGCGGCAAGCAGATTGGCCTTGTCCAGAGAGCTGACAGCTGGAATGTCATTTTGTGCAATGAGGTTTGGAGAGGACCTAAGCCAATTTTGATGCGTAAGCCATCAGACTGCAGGCAGTCAGCAATGAAGCGCGCTATTAACCGAAGCATCTATAGACTTTAATTCCATCACAGAAGCACTTTCTAGAAATTATAGAACAGATATCCCATCCAGCAGTGTAAGGCCTTTTCTATGCCCCAAGCATTAATATTTACGGATGTACATAAGAGTCCATTTATATGTATATATGAAGCACCAACTAAACTCTGCTACTGAATTTATTGTTATGCGCACCATAATTACCCATTTCAATGTGAATTTCGTTGGCCAGAACAATTTGAGTAACCACCTTGTTATACTATACCTACATCTGCCCCTGATCCTACAGGCCGCTATTATGACCTAAATTTCATTCGAAAATAGCAACTCCTGGTTTTCCCCCGAAATCACAGCAATTAATAACCGAAGATTATAATTTAATGGGAAGGTTGCATCCTTTCTTCCACCCAAAAAAGGACACTACCAAATAACTAGTATTCAAGGCTTCCTAAGCCATTTTAGGCAAACGAATTAAATCGTAATTGCCTAATGACACGACACAATTATGACGAAATTGACTGATATTTTACATGCGACCACAACTGACATACATAAATACATATATACATATGTGTAAGCTTTCCGTATCCGTGTAAATTGTAACTCGCCCTCCTGGCATACAATCAGCTAATAATTCCTGGCACTCACATACATATACGGCCATTTTCGTTCTTCCTTTTTTCCTTTTCTGTTATTATGATTTGGAAGATCCTCAAGCCTTATGACCGTGTCTAATTTTAAGATGAGAAGCAAATAGCGGTTATAGCAGCATTGGAGCCATTCCTTTTTACGCTAAGTGCCATACGTATTGTCCTGCGGGGTAAAATTATAATTAACAATACTAGTGCGGCGACAAAGTTCTATTTTCTTCACGGTGAATTCTTATTGCCACAGGAAAATTATTGTAATTCCACTCTAAGCGGTCCAATTACGAACGCACATCATGTGGGGGTTTGAAAGGATAATGATGGGTGGAAGGATGTGTGATGATTGGTAATTCGGATGTTTGTTGTGGTGTGCCCAATTTGGACACACGCACCTTTAAGTATGTCAAACATGTGACATCACATGGCAAGTAAATTAAATAAATGTTGGAAGTGTGCTCAGTTGAGTGGATAAATGGACACTTTATGCAGGACACATTAATGCTAAAATTATACACTTCCCTGCAGCTAAATTATTGTGATTACTCATAAAGGACATGCCTATTTCATCTTAAAAATCAACTGCAATCCCCAGTCAAACGCAAAAAGTCCAGTTGAAATTGATAGCAGCTTACACAGGTACGTTTCGGCTGCATCAGCCATCGTTAGGAAAGTTTTTCAAAACAAAAATTATTTGTTATTTAATCGCTGTATTTTCAAATGTATTTCACAGGACCTGAAATCTCTTCCATTTGGAATGTTTTAGTAGCACTGTTGGAAGAGATAAATCTTCCGGGTATAGCAAAAGAGAGAGAAAGTCCTATATGCAATCATTTCCTGTTTTTGCCCAAATCCTTCCTTACTAGCGTCACCCTAATGTATTGGATTGAATTAAGGCCCGGCTCAACCCCGAACAACTTTAGTATGCTTAATATGGGCCTCTGGGCCCATTGATGTGTCACGAGGATCTGTGATCCTCCTACTCTTGGAACCAATTCGAGCTTCTAATGAAGCGAAGCAGAGTGTTATCGTCTATATTATTCAGATCGCTTAAGTCAGGCTCCTAAGTGGAGTTTTTTCTTTGGGAGAGAGCTAGACATGTACAAAGTAGGTAGAAGGTTGTCTCCTCCACCTCCTCGTCAATGCAACCTCTGCAGAAGTCGTTTGTAAAACCGCGAAGCCTTATTGATTGCTTGCCTATAGAACAGTGTCCAGTGGTGACATCTATGATAGCGCTGAGATGTTTTTTATTTTGAAAAATTAAACTTTTTAGAGACATTCAGATCCAGCTTTAGCCAGATTTGTTTGGTCGCTAAACATGTTGACTCAACAGTCCGCCAGAGGTTTGTTTATCTATTAGCATCCATTTTTAGGATTAGTTTCGATGTACCGATTCGTATACCGATGATACCTTTATCAGGTAGGACAGGTATAGTGGTTCCAATTTTGGCAAGTACGTCGGCTCCATAGTTCCTTGGGAAATCACTATGTCCCGGCACCCAACATAGGTGACTGTTGAACTACTTTGCCATCTCCGTAAGACATGATCGAAAGTCAAGGACGATTTAAGAATTTAGCGAAAATGAGTTCAGGGATCTGTTAGCGGCCTGACAATCCGAAAAGATCCGGATATCCTTTGCTGATATCATGTTTTTCTTCATCCACGACAGGACTTCCTTAATTATCTGGTAGACGGAAGGAGAGGCTTGGATTAAACTTATCTGAGAAAACACTGCCACCAACCCCGCCATCAGTCTTAAATCTATCTCCTTGGAAGTGAATTGACTTGTCATCGGTGAAAACGTGATCCCACCAGAAGGAACTAGAGAGGATGCTTACATCAGAGTCTTTATCAAACCAATGTTGGGATATAGTGTAATCGATGTTCTCTGGAAGGATGCCTAGTAAATTAAGAATATTAGCGTGGGCAAATAATTTACTTGTCCACTGCGTAGTCGCTTTAAGCTGAGGCAACAGCTGCTGGCGTGCTGTAGGTATTGAGGGGTGTCAAGTGAAACAGAACATCCAGTGCAACGGAGGGAGTAGTGAGCAGGGTCCCGCTAATGCACAGACATGCTGTTCACTAGGCTGTGAACAGTTGACTATAATGTGTCAGGCCGTCCACCAGACAAAAACCCCGTACGTTAGTATCGGTCTTATAACCCACGATAGTATGGGTTATGTGAGGTTGAAGACCCCATTTGTTTGCAATGGCTTTTTTGCAGGAGAATAAAGCTACTGTAGCTTCCTGTACCCTTTCTTAAATATTGCATTCCCAGTTCAGTTTCCATTTTTTTTTTCCTTTAAAAAGAACTTAACACTCAAGTGGGTAGGACTACACTATGATGCCAAAACATGTGTTAAGTTTTTTGGAAAATGGGACAGAAAGACGAAGAAAGATATTTGGGCTAAGTGATTATTTATCTCCATGCGTGGCATCCAACATTTAATCGGGAGACTAAATTTTTAGTGTAAATTAACTTGATGATGTATTTACGCAACCATCCATCTCACGAGATTTTGGTTGCCTAAAAAAACGGCTTTCGGCCACGGCTGGTACTGAACCGTCCAATTGGGAAGCCAATGCACTACCACTTAAGCCACGGCCACCCATATTCCTGTCGAAGATTAGACCCACATATTTTGCTGTATCGGAAAAGACTAAACTAAACCATTGATTGAGGGAAGGTCAATGATTATATTTTTATTTATAGTGTAGCAGTGGAGAACTAAAGGAGGATTGCACTTTTAAATGTTGACGGATTTCTAATAGATTTAATTTGGGTTGGTAATGAGTTCCAAGAACGAACGAAAAGAAAAGACGCGAGGAGTTAAGGTAATTGCTAACAGCAGAGATAAAATTGAGAACACTGTGGGACCTAGTAAAACATAATCTGTGATACAAGTAGGATGGACGGTGATTATAAATAATTTTGTGTAGAAAAATAGAATTTCGCGCGTAGATGAATTCTTTGAGATGACAGCCTAAGAAAGCGTGAATGCCGTGAATAAGGACTTCAGCGAATAAAATCAGTAAATTTTAATACGGGCTATACTTCCAATGCGTAAAAATTGCAATCCCATTTTGTACCCAAATTAGCCTGTATATTCTCTAGTTTCAGTTTATTATTGATTTTAGTTCGGTGCGGTTTAAAATATTTATAAAATGGAAGTCAAGAGGAACGCCGTAAAAAGGTCATCGACAAATGGCTCGAAAATACTTCGCGTCCAAAACATTTTATCGCAACAAATTTAAACGTAGCACTCAGTACTGTGGATTCTGTTATTAAACGATATTTGGAGACGTTGACAGTTAAACGAAAACAGAAAAGTGGAGGTAAAAGTGGAGCACATGATACAAATTTGGACAGGAAAATAGTGGGTACCATCGTAAAAAACCGGACTATGTCATTCAGAGATGTTGCTCGGAAATGTAATACCAACCAAACAATGGTATAAAGATCATGGTATAAAGATAAGATATTATTCAAAGTATTGCCCATCTGAAGCTATGACTTTTTCCCATTTTTCTGGCAATTTGTAGATCCCATCCCTAAACACCTGCGCCGGCTTGGCAGCCAAGAATGAATCAAGCCAATTTTTGATATTCTGCTCTGATGTGAACAGTTTTTCAGTGAGGGCGTTCTGCATCGACCGGAACAAATGGTAGTCAGAAGGGGTAAGGTCTGGGTTATAAGGCGGGTGGGGTAAGACTTCCCATCCACTGTTTTTCAAATAGTTCTTAACCGGAATAGCAACGTGGGGCCGAGCGTTGTCATGATGGAAAATTATTGCCTCGTGTCTGGTCGCATATTCCGGGCGTTTTTCGGCCACTGCTCTCTTCAAACAGATTAATTGTGTTCGGTAGCGTTGTCCATTGATGGTTTCACCCGGTTTTAGCAGCTCATAATACAGCACACCCATCTGATCCCACCAAATACAGAGCATTACCTTCGCGCCATGGATATTCGGCTTTGCCGTTGATTTGGCTGCTTGGCCGGGTTTCACATATGATTTTTTGCGCTTGGGGTTGTCGTAATGGATCTATTTTTCATCACCAGTACCAATCCGATGCAAAAATGACTTCGTTTTGTGGCGTTCCAGCAGCATTTCGGACATGCAAAACCGCCTTTCGACGTCACTCGGCTTGAGTTCATGTGGAACCCAATTTCCTTGCTTTTGAATATATCCAGCTGCTTTTAAACGTTTTGAAATGGCTGCTTGAGTGACACCCAAAGATTGTGCGAGCTCTTCTTGTGTTTGGCAACAATCTTCATAGAGTAATGCTTCCAGTTGTTCATCTTCAAACTTTTTTGGCTGCCCAGGACATTCATCGTCTTCCAAGCCAAAATCACCACTTTTAAATCGTGCAAAAGACTTTTGGTACATTCGCTCAGCTAGCGCATGTTCACCGTAAACTTCCACCAAAATACGATGACTTTCGGCAGCAGTTTTCTTCATATTAAAGTAATGAAGAAGAACTCCCCGCAAAAACACTTTTTCAGGCACAAAGTTCGAAATATTTGAGTGAAAAAAAATTATTGTTGTTTACGCTTCAAATGAATGACATATACTGAAATGACGTACAATGACAGTAGCTTTCCAACGCATGTTCCAATGGAATAATACAAGCTACGCCATCTCTTAGCAAACCGTACGTTATAGCAAACCGTAAGTTATAGACCCAATAAAAAACCTAACGGTCTAAAAACACGAAAAAACAAAAAATACTAAAAGTTACTGAAAAGCAAAAAAAAGTCATAAAAACACGAGCCCGAAAGCTATACGAGTTGATCGGCAACAAGAAAGCGTGCTTGGTTTTGGATGACGAAACTTATGTCAAAGCCGACTTTACTACTCTTCCAGGTGCGCAGTTTTACAACTCGTTTGAAGCTGAGATTCTTCCGCAATCAACAACATCCATTGGGATGGAAAAATTCGGGTCAAAATATCTCGTTTGGCAGGCCATTTGCCAATGTGGACACAGAAGCCCATCGTTTATTACAACGGGAACAATTAACGGAGAAGAAAAAACAGTTGACTCCTTTCTTAAACAAACACGAGGATTCAACATTATTTTGGCCAGATTTAGCTTCAGCTCACTATGCTCATGCGACGTTGAGCTTTCTTGTTGCTAAAAATGTCGACTTTGTCCCAAAAGACATGAATCCCCCCAGTGTTCCACAGTGCCGTCCCATTGAAAGGAATTGGGCTTTAGTCAAAGCTAAATTGAGGAAAAGTAAGCAGTGTGCAAAGGACGTAAAAGATTTTAGTGCCAAATGGAAAAGAGCGTCCATAAAGATCACGGATGTAAATGTCACCAACCTTATGAAGGACAGTCGAAAGAAGCTGAGGAAAGAATGGGAACCCAAATAATTTTTTTTATTTTTTGTAATTGTAAATGAATTTAATAAAAACAGAGTTTTAAAGCAAATAAGTTTCCAAATTTTATTATTTTATAATGCACTGCATTGTTGAGGGCCACTTGCAATTTGCTAAGAGATAGAGATTCAAGGTTACTAAATAAACTAAATAAACAAATTCTGTTACCACGCCTGGCAATGCCGCCCAAATTGTGCCCAAAGTGACAGATTCCAACCCAGCACAATGCGCGAATCAAAATGGCGGACTATATTTATAGTCGAAAAGAAATTTATAAGTGGAAAATACGTAAGCTTCCATTATTATTATTATTATTATTATTATTATTATTATTATTATTATTATTATTATTATTATTATTATTATTATTATTATTGCAAATGTTAATTTGTTAATTAATTTTGTTATTTAGAAATTTTAGGTACCCCATGAAGAGGAGTTAATAAAAATTTGGAATTATTTGACGTCTTTCAATTGTAATATCGGGGTGATTACAACTTCAGAGTACGTTATTAAAGGCAAGATTATCACTTTTATCAGCTTTTGACGCGTTTGCAGTGGAGTAAAAGTAGCAAGGAGCCACAATTTGCGAAGGCATCCGTATATACGACTGATGACCCTGTTCGTATGGTTATATGCAGATAAATTACAATTTATTACATAGCCATTTTTATTTAAAGTAGATGTTAGGCATTATTACTTGAGGCTTAGTAGGGTTGAGCAGTAGTTCATTACTTGCTTCAGAGCAAGTTTGAATGAGTTTAACATCTTCATTCATAAGAAGAGTTAATTCACCTAGTCTGCAGTGTCGCTTAGCTAGATGAAGTTGTACACGATCTACATATAGGTGGACGGAAGTCGACTTGCACACAGATGGGAGGACATATATACATATATATGCAGAATAGCAACGGAGCCAAGATTGACCCCTGGGATACCCGCTGCTTGAGTTCTCTGAGGGATGAATAACGTTCATCAGAGGATATCCTTTGAAATCTAAGGGAGAGAAAACTCCTGCCTAGCCTTACCGCCCTGTCACTAAACACGAACTGGGTTTTAAGCTTTCAGCACAGAATAGAAAGGTTTGCCTTATCGAACGCTTTAGAAAAATACAATACACACAGAAGCGAAACATATCCCTTATCAAAATCCTGTCTGATCTCCTCAAGTAAGCTGGCCATAGCAGTAGAGCTGCTGTGATTTACTCTAAAACCCGATTGTTTATCACTTAGCAACTTATTGCCTGCAAGGTAATTAGTTATATGTTTTGCTATAATTTTCTCGAATGCCTTTTGCCAGACATCGCGGAATGCTAATGGGTCTAAAATCAGCCGGCGATTCACTTTTTTTCCAATTGGTAAAACCTTTGCAGTTGATATTGTGTTCATTCTTACCAAAGTAATACAACATGACATATGTATCATATATGTATAACTAAAATCTACGATTTAGTAAGTATAAATACCATTAAATATTTGTGAATATTTGCTCAAGCTAACGAAGGTTGTCGGATGTTTTTCGCAGAACAGGAAAAAATCTTGAATTTTTGAATGATATTCGTAAGCCTCTAAAATCGAGAAAAAATCATAGGTCCTCCTCTTTGTGGACAAAATTACAAGATGAACAACATGTGAACAAGCTAGGTTTGGTCCACACCGGTCTATTGCACAAAGTTTTATTTATTTGGATACTTTGTACATTCTATTCATTTGTACAAATTCTTTAATGGAGTTATAAAACCCGAACACTTCGCGACGCCTATTTTGGGGAGATGAGCATTTTGATCTACCTGAGCATCGAGCTTGTCAAGTTTTGCTAGCTGAGTAAGGTAAATAAATCTCGAGAAGTTCTCCAGATGAGTCTCGAAACTAAAGGATGCTCACCCCCTTTCTCTTCTACACCTTTCCTACCACTACTTTCTCCCCTGGGCTAGATCAAGATGTTATACAACCTGTGCATCTCCAAAAATTACTCAGTCGTGAAGGAAGTATCCATATACTTACCTGGGGACCTCCGGATTTGCTAGTCTTATCTGTACACAGCGGACCTCTGTACAGATGAATCATGTTTTCTACGCTACTCGTGGGAAATCAGTGGATAAACTCTCAAAAAAAGACAAAACCCGAGACAGGGTCTCTTTTAATACCGGGTGATAGAACGGTGATTGCACCCACTACCGGCAAGGCTCCGGCATTGTAGAACGGAGGTAAAACTGAGTCAGGCCATGGTGCACCATTTTCGAGAGGCACACGCTACGAGCCAATATCCAAACCTTCAAGAAGTGGTAACACTGTAACAAGCTATGGTCCTACCACTTCCACCAGTCCTAGCAGTAGCAAGTTTGTGGCAGGCCATGGACTTATCGCTGCTACCAAAAGTCCTCTTCCCAAGGAGGAATCTGGAGCTAAGCCGCATCGGCAAACCACATCCAAGGTGCTCTATAGCAGACTCCGAAATGTTTTACGCATTATCAAAGCTTCGGAGAATGAGAAAACAGCGGAAATAAAGAGCAAATTGAGTGGGCTAAGAACATCCTTAAAGACGGATTATCTACTGCTCCCAAAACGCTTAAGTACTCCTCCAAGCGCCAGAGATCGTTGAAGGAAACCGGTTCACAAAAGACCTAAAACAAAAAACAACAAAACCGCCCATGGGCCTTCTAATATCACATCTCTGAGGTCTTTTAGCGAAGTCTTAAAAGATGCAATAACGATCGTGGTAACAGACAAAAAAGAGACCTATGGATCGATAACACCTGAATGGTGGCAACTTCTTGGCCATCGCACGGGAAAACCCCGGACCACCTTCCATCATAATCGACGATAGCTGGTACTAAGTCCACTTCAAACTTATCGCTTGTACTATAGCTGGTCCCAGCAAAGTCCAACCAAACACTGTGTTAACAGCTGCCATATTTTGAGAAAGGTGTTCCCTTACGCCTGTAACGATATTCCAATAATAATCAGAGCCCCCTAATAAACTTATACCTGCTTCCTGAGTAAACTTCTGTTTGTTAAAATCGGCAAATTCCAAGTCAACACCATTAATGTCAGCTACATTTGGTTCAAGCAAAACGTCATCGCAGATTTCACTGACTTCTAGTGCAATTAGAGACACACTTCTTCTGCAATATTGACTTAGTAACGTCAGCCGCACTAAATTACACAATTTCGGAGATTTTCTGCCACCAAATGTAGAAATTTTAATTTGTTGTGCTCCGACAATCGGCAAGTTCAATTTTCGCGAAATATTTTGTCGTATGTAAGTTCGCTGGCTACCACCATCAATCAGAAATCGTACAAACAGTTTTGTTGAATTGTCTGGATTAGTGACAAATGCACGGGCGGTTTATAATTAAACCTGAGTGGGAGAGTTTACTGCACACGCGCTGATTGGCTTGTTGTCTCGTTCGCACATAAAACTAGCATGATGTCCGCTACAACGAGAACAAGTGACGTTCCTTGTCTTGCAATTTCTGGAGCAGTGTCCCTTGTATGTGCATCTACAACATCTTCCATTTCTTTTTAACATCTGTTTCCTTTGCTCAACAGTGTGATTGCTGTTACACATTGTGGTGGAATGACTTGAGGAATGGCAAAATAAGCTATTTTCATCCTGCTCTACCGTCAAAACACCTGCTGCTGTATGCATTTGTACATTTTTAGATATTTCAGCATGCCGCGATCCCACATTAGATCGATCTAATGATTCAATTTCCCTCTTCAAAAATTTAAAAAGCTGCCTAACTGACTTATCCCCAATAAACGTATCGTTCGATGATGATAACGTTTCTTCACATTCTATTCCGGATTCGTGAGTCCCATCGCTGATGTTGAAAGTTCTGTGAAAGTCGACTCTGAGGTCTGTGGGAAGAGATTTAAGTAGAATGGTTTTTAACAATACATAATAATGAGAAGATGGAACACCAAGCGCAGTCAGTGACCGTGTTGTAGATGTAACTATGTTATATAAACGTCTCAATCCATTTACATCGGATTTATAACTAACGCTTGGTAGTGACATTAAATTCTGCATGTTTCTATCAACAAGCCTTTCAGTGTCGCCATATTCTTCTTGCAAAAGGGAAACAGCTGCATCGTAACAATTCTGCGTAGGCGTAAAACCAGAAACAGTCTCGTTGGCCTTTCCAGTTAATGCGGTTAATAAATAATTGAATTTATTCGAGCCATTTAAAACTGGATTTTCATGCACAGCTGTTCGAAACTGTTCCCAGAATGGGATCCAATCCTTGTAATCCCCATTGAATTTTCTTAGTTCGAGTTTGTGCAATTTGAGGTTATGCGTCGGTGGTTCAGCATGCGGTCTTGGTGTTTCTGTTAGACTTTCTCCACAACTTTCTTGGAGCTTCGCCAAGCGATGATTTAGCCGAGCGAGAGTGCTTAAAGCCTTGTCTTCGTATTCCAAACATAGCTCCAGCTCCTTTTCTAAATCCTCTGGCTTAAGACTCTGTGTATTACGTACCTCTAAATTCGCTTTGGTCAAGTTTTCGCGCGCTGCCGAGATCGGCTGCAAGAAAACTGTAATCTCCTCATCTATCACAGGATAGTTCTCCTGATTCTCCTCATTAGTCTGTGATTCCTTACTCGCAAGGTATTCAGTCGCTGATTTGGTCAATCGCGTTACTTGACCCCGAAATACGCCACGGCATTGCAACTCCATTGTTCGCTTTTAAAATTAGTTCGCAGTGTTAAATGTCCCGGGTTTCGGCACCAATGTCGAAATAACCGAAGGAAAACCAAACTTTAGACTGATTAACAATTTATTAAGACTAATTTTAAGCTACAATGAAGTATTAAGAAAAGAGTTATAGTAAATGAACTGATCGCTAGAAAAACCACGTGAAGAAGAATTTTACCAATTTGACGTTTCATTTAATGACTGATTAAATGATGTTACAGTGTTGCCAATTCGTTGTTTTATTTTCAACATGTATTGTACAAACCAAAGATCTCTCGATCTTTACGCCAAAAACATAACTGGATAACAGGTTTGGCCGCGCGTAAGCATGAGGTCTTGGCTAAGGAGGATATCCCTAGCAGACCTAGAACTCTCACCTGGATCCCAGCTGAAACCTTTTCCCCATAAAATATTCTGGAGATCATCAGGCTCTGCAACCCGATCCTTCGGACTCATGACTGGATAGTCGCGCGAATGGAAGAACTAAGGGGCCCTTATAAAGGTGTTTTTTTTTTAGAGGTATGCAAATTTAATATGAAATAAAATACTTGTAGCTAATGTTAATGTCCATAGTTTGGCTTTATTTAATAGATAAATTTATGCCATTAGTGATTAAATACAATATCGGGCATATCCGTACCACAGCTAGCTGGAATTATACACAATCGTGAAGTTCAATATTAGCAATAACATGGCGAATGTTGAATTCCAAATCTTGGCCAACGTCTCTGGTTTATCGGCATAGACCAGTGACTTCACATATGTACCCCCAAAGAAAGTAATCTAAAGGCGTAAAATCACAGGATCATGGAGGCCATCTCACAGGTCCATTACGCGAAATTATTATTATTATTTTTTTTTTTTTTAAAGAACTTAACACTCAAGTGGGTATGAATACACTTACTATATAATGCCTCAGCATGTGTTAAGTTTTTTGGAAACTGGGATAGAGAGAGAAGGAAAGATTTTGGGCTCAGTGTTTATTTCGCTCCGTTGGTGGCGTCCTATATTTAATGGGGAGACTAAATTCTTAGTGGAAGTTTGCTTGATTTTGATTTCTAGTCAACTACTCATCTAACTTGATTTTCGTTAACTGAAAAAGTGAATATGTCTTTCGGGCGAGGCTGGGATTCGAACACCGAATCTTCCGATTTGGAAGCCTGTCCACTACCACCCACAGCGCGCGAAATTATACACTCAGCAAATGTTTCCCGCAATAAATTGATGATGTTGCGCGCCGTGTGGCATGTTGCGGCACCTTGTTGAAACCAAAGCTCTGTCACGTCAATGACATTCAACTAAATCATGTTTCTATAGCACTCTCCATTGTTTTGGAAGAAGGTTTTTCCTTTTTTGAGAACTTGAGAAGAAGCGAAAAGAAAGAAACGTAACCTCTTGCTTGAAACACGTTTTATTATAAAAAATTCTGTCAGAAGCTTGACATTACGATAAATATGTTAACTAGCGATGGTATTGCCAGAAATGGGGCAATAGTGTGAACTAGCTTTTATGATATGGTACTTTTCAACAGTAATCTGTAAGGCATCGTCCTTAGAGAAATATGGTCTGATGATACCACCAGCCCATATAGAACGCCAAACAGTGTGTTTTAATGGCTGTAAAGGCTTCTGGGTTTTCTCCACTCGACAATCCGGCAATTTTGCTTGTATACACATCCATTTAACCAAAAATGGGCCTCATCGGAGAACAAAATTTTGCGTTGGAAATGAGGATCAAGCTGAATCATGTTTTCGCCCCATTCACCGAACCTACGACGCGTATAATGGTCACGCGGTCTCAACTCTTGCACAAGCTGGATCTTATAAGCCTTTAAGCCAAGATCTTTCCGTAAAATCTTTCACAAAGTGGATGGGCATAGCTCCAATTGCTGTGCATGATTGCGAATCGACTCATTCGAATTCTCCTCAACACTGCGCTCCACAACGGCAATAACTTCTTCTGTTCGCACTGTTTGTCATCTTTGGGGATGCGATACATCGTGTTCCGAATAACTTGCTCAGATGGACGATTATGTCGATCGTAAAATGGAAATAAAGCACGATAATTTTGACGAACCGAACCATGGTTTTCAAAGTAAGTTTGCACAATTTGCGCATGTTGTTCTCGCGTTAATCTATTCGTTGTAAAATGGCAAAACGTACTAACCACAAACCAACTTTCAACTGTCAAATTGACAATCTGTAGAAACACTGTTGCCAGTTGAAAAACCAAATCTCTAAAACAACACCCTTTATTTGTTCGTCGTTTGCCATTCAGGTGATTTTAAGTTACGGAAGGTCGTTTTGATCTTTTGTTCGCAATATTTTATTTATTGTATTTACAGGAAAGTATTCTAGTTACTGGTGTTTACAGCCCAAATTTCATTGTTCCAATACAAACTTACAGAATTTATGTAATTTTCTTTTATTAAAATTGTTGCTCTCAGGGACAACGGCTTCAGAATTTGTAACGAACGGCAAAGAAACAGAAATGGCCTTTTTAAATTCAATGGGCCTTACTAACAACGAATCGTTAATCATGACTTAAAAAAAGTATCAACTTAAATATTAATACAGACTTAAGTCGAAAGTGTACTAATAACACTAGGCAACAATGAAAAATACTCGGATATACTCGGAGAAAAATAATATTTTGCTCAGGTCACGTACAGCAAAGTAACGTCACACACTTTTACATCTATATCGAACGAGGTCAGTTCTAATAGAATCGCACATCGTTTAAATCAGTTTTTCTGTTAGTAATTTCAAAAAATAAACTAATTTGCGTAAGAAGAATATTAGAAGTGCATTAAAGTGATAAAATGCCACGATCTTGTGTTATTTGTCTAGATTTATTCTGCTATATTTGTGGAGAACTTACACCATGTTTCCGAAAAAAGAAAATAACACCATTTATTAAAAAGTGTTACTTTTCTTACTTCAAATTTAAAATAAACCATCAGGATAAACTCTGGGTACCACACGTTTGCTGCCTTAGGTGTGCCACCGACAGCTAACTGATTGGTTTAACGGGTCATTTTCTGCAATGCCTTTTGGAATGCCTATGATATGGAGAGAGCGCCAGAGTCACACAGATTGTTACTATTGTTGCACCAATGTGAAGGAATTTTCTCGAAGATCAAAGCATTCCATAAAATGTGCAGATGTCTCTTCTGTAACAAGACCAGCACCTCATACAGAAATTCTGCCAGTTCCAAAGGCACCTTACGGACGCCTTTCGGACACAAAAATAAGTTCGTCATATTGTTCAGAAGAAATCATGGATGATCCCGAATTTGAGCTCCCTACATCTTCTGATGCACCACATCTCATCAGTCAGATTGAGCTTAATGACCTCGTCAGAGACTTGGATTTTTCAAAACAAAAGTCTGAAATACTGAGCTCAAGGCTAAAGCAATGGAACCTGCTCAAGCCTGAGGTAAAAATTACAGAACACCGTAAGCGACAAAGTGAATTTGTTTCTTATTTTTCGAAAGCCGATAACTTAGTGTATTGTAATGATATTAATGGCTTAATGCTGTCACTGGGTTATGAGCACAAAACCGAAGAATGGCGGCTATTCATCGACGCATCAAAGGCTAGTTTGAAAGCTGTATTGCTTCATAATGGTAATAAGTTTCCTTCAATACCTCTAGCGCATGGTGTGAATTGGAAAAAATTGAATATAAAAAAATATAACTGGTCGATATGTTCGGATTTAAAAGTTGTTGCTCTACTTCTTGGACTACAACTAGGTTACACCAAATTTTGTTGTTTTTTACGAGTATGTGAGTGGGATAGTAGAGCACGATCGGAACACTTTGTGAGAGTAGATTGGCCTATAAGAACAAACTTTATTTGTGGAGAAGAAAATATAAGGAATCCTTCATTGATCGAACCACAGCGTGTTATTCTACCACCATTACATATCAAATTGGGTCTTATAAAAAAACTTTGTAAAAGCGATGAAGAAAGACCAAGCTGGTTTCAATTTTTTGAAACAAAAGTTCCCATCAGTAAGCGAAGCAAAAATTAAAGAAGGTATTTTTGTGGGTCCAGACATTAGAAAGCTTATAAAAGATCCAGCTTTCATTCCTACTCTGGATTCATTAGAAAAACAGGCCTGGTGTTCATTTGTGAAAGTAGCAGAAAACTTCCTACGTAACAATAAGACTTCAGGTTATGCAGATGATGTAAAGAAAATGCTGGATGCTTATCATAAAATGGGATGCAACAAGTCGCTAAAACTTCATTTTTATATGGGTGATGTAAGCGATGAGCACGGCGAGAGATTCCACCAAAACATTGCTGCAATAGAGCAACGGTACCAAGGAAAATGGGAGCCATCAATGTTGGCAGATTACTGCTGGTCGCTTATAAGAGAGACTCCGAGGTGTTCTTATAAACGGAATGCAGATGCTTTCAAAAAAACAACAAAATTTTACAAGAAATAATATTTTTCTGTAATATTTTTGGTAAAATTCTTAAATTCAAAAAAGCGCTTTCTCACAAAATCCTGATGTGACCTGGCTATTTTACGAGAGGCGTTCAATATATTCTCGGTATCGATATGAAGGAAAATGCGAATTCAATTTAAATTATTTTTATTTTTCAATATAATCTCCCGTTACATCTTGAGATAAGCTTTTTTAAACCCTCAAAAAAATAAATTTCCTCCTCCTCCATTTATTGCCGACTTGAGTTCTTCATCATCCGAAAATCTTTTTCCACGAAGACATTTTTTTCAAATCCAGAAACAGGAACTAGGGGCAAGGTCTGGACTATAGGGTGGGTGTTGGATTTCTTCGAAACCACAATCTCGCGCAGCAGCCTTGGAAACTCGTGCCGTGTGAACAGCAGCGTTGTCATGTTGTCATGAAGAAGCAACACACCCGCTGCGAGTTTACCCCGTCTTTTCTTTTTAATTTCCTCCCGCAAATTATGCAAAGTGGAAGCGTAGGATGTGGTGTTGATGGTTTCACCTTTTTTTTTGTACTCAATGAGTAAGATTCTCTTTGAGTCCCAAAAAACTGTGGCCATGGCCGGCAGACGGAGTGACTTTGAGGGGTCTGTTCCTTTTTTATGCCACTGCATGGACTCTTGTTTGCTTTCAGGGTCATAGTGGTGGACCCATGTTTCGTCCCCAGTAACAATTCGATCCATAACACCGTCCGCGTTCTCACTACACATCTCCAAAAGCTCTCTACAGCATGCGATTCTCACTTTTTTCTGAGACGCTGTGAGCATTCGTGGCACCCACCTTGCACTGACCTTTGAAAGGTTAAGATGGTCATGAAGAATGGGGTGAATGGTACCAATTGAAAGCTTGGTGATCTCTGCCATCATTTTCACCTTTACTCGGGCATCCTCAAGAACAAGTTTTTCGACTTCTTTGATGCTTTCTCCCGTACAAGCAGTAGCTGGGGCGCCGGAGCGGGGGTCGTCTTCAATGCTCTCTCTGCCTCTCTTGAACTCACTTGACCACTTTTGCACAGTTGATAATGAAGGTGCGGAACCCTGGTAAACAGCCACCATCTCTTCATGAATAGTTTTTTGACTTTTTCCTTGCTTAGTGAGAAATTTAATTACAGCGCGATGCTCAATTTTCACCATCATCGTCTCAGTTGCCATTATGATTCTGTTTAACTAGAGATAAAACGCGAATTAATAATCTCATTTATATGAAATTTTACATGAATGCACTAAAATAATAGTATTACTTGATAAATAAGTCAATTTATATATACAACCACAGGTTCACCTCGATACCGAGAATAGTTTGTACGCCCCTCGTATATAGTTTTCGTGATACTATAAACTCCAACGATTACGAATCACATAATTTTATCTCCGAGTAAAAAAATAAATATTGTTTTTGTTTACCAGTGTAATTGTTACTTAAATTTGACTCTTTTAAAAAGTCTACTACATTTTTATTGAAACTACTACATAACATTACTTTGACATTTCATATTCACTTTGAATTTGGTTTTTCTTGGAAGTGGCGCGAAAAATAAAAATTTAAAAAGCCGAAATAAACAAAATCAGCTGAAAAACTGTGATGCCACTGTACTGAAGTTAATTGGGTATAATTTTTTCTTCGTAAATGAAAACTGAATTCCATAAGAATTCTTCTTAAAACTCGAATATTATATTATTTTCATAGATTAATAACTTTGAAGTATTTAGTCATTTATTGATTAAATGAAACATTCATGAAAAAGTCGGGTCAATGTGACTTTTGGATTAAAACACAGATTTTTTGATAAAAAAGTAATTTTATTTTTCAACGTAGTCTCCCTTAAGCTCTATACACTTTGTCCAACGCTTCTCCAATTTTTTTATCCCTTCCAAAAAAAATGATTTGTCGAGGTCCTCAAAATAGGCCTTTGTTTGCGAGATGACTTCATCATTGGAGTCAAATCTTTTTCCAGCAAGCCATTTCTTCAGGTTTGGGAACAAGAAGTAGTCGCTCGGAGCCAAATCTGGAGAATAGGGTGGATGAGGTAGCGATTCATAGCCCAATTCATGGATTTTTGCCATGGCAACTGCACATGTGTGCACCCTTGCATTGTCTTGGTGGAAAAGAACTTTTTTCTTGGCCAAATGAGGTCGTTTTTTTTTTCAAATCGTCATTGAATCGGTCCAATAAATTTTCATAATATTCCCCATTGATTGTTCTTCCCTTTTGAAGGTAGTCAATGTGGATTATCCCGCATGCATCCCAAAAAACAGTCGCCATAACTTTATTGGCTGACAAACCCACCTTGGCCTTCTTTGGCGCCGATTCACCCTTAGAAACCCACTGTTTTGACTGTTGTTTGTTCTCTGGTGTGTTGTGATGGATCCATGTTTCGTCCACGGTTACAAAACGGCGCAAAAACTCCTCCATATTGCGATTAAACAACGCCAAACCTTCCTGTGAAGTTGTTACACGATTGCGTTTGTGGTCGACTGTGAGCAAACGCGGCACCCATCTTGCGGAAAGCTTTCTCATGCCCAAGTGATCATTCAAAATTGAAACCACTGAGCCATGCGAGATCCCTACGGCTTCCACAATCTCTCGCACTTTCAATCTTCGGTCGGCCAACACCATATCGTGAATTTTTTCGATTGTTTCGGGTGTAGAGACCTCAACTGGGCGTCCAGGAGGTTCGGCATCTTCAGTGCTTGTACGGCCACAACGAAATTCAGTAAACCACTTTTTTACCATTGAAATCGATGGTGCAGAGTCCCCATAGTATTTATCAAGCTTAGCCTTGGTCTCGGTAATGGTTTTTTTTCGCAAGAAATAATGCTTAATAAGCACACGAAATTCACTTTTTTCCATTTTCTCCTCAAATTAGTGAGTAGTCTGATAAAAATAGCTGTCAAACACAAACTAACTGACGCAGCAAGTTTAAATTTTGACAGGAGTCAACTGACAGATGCCTGTTGACAGGAGCAGTGTTGCTGTTTCAGTAAAGAGGTCAGAAATTCAACTTATTGACCCGCCCTCGTACCAAATTAAACTGTAAAGTACTTCAATAAATTATAATGAAGGAAAAGGAATTTTCAAAACAACTGAATATGAAATAGTACCAGAGTTGCGAGTTTAGGAATTAAACAAACACTAACCCATAAGCTAACAATTGACTTGTAATTTGAAAAAGAATTAATTCATAATTCACCGACTAGCTTATGAATTAAAATTTTTTTAATACAAATTCCACCAATTGGATTGTGAATTAAAGACAGGTTTAAGCCAAAAATAGCTTAAGCTTTTGCAACTCTGAATAGTATTTATACCATTTCGACTTATTCAACTAGTATTTTACGGATAATTTAATTATTTAAGATACCAAGTCTAATTCTTATAAGTAGAAATTAGCTAAAATAAATAAGTAAATTGGCATCACTCTGTTCTTAAATGTCATGTTTAAAAATTTAGACATGGCTTCGTGTACATTAAAATTTAACTCCATACTAACACTAAAACCCACTTTAAATTCGTTATTAGTACAAACATTTTTGAAAGTGTGGAGATTATATTTAAGCTGTATACTAAATTTGGTTGTTAGTAAGGCCCAATTTGTTTATTTTTACTTCTCGCCAGTTTTAGGTTACAAATTTCCTGTAACAATTATTAATTAAGGGTAAACAATATTAAATTTATAGTTACTTTTAGTTATTATCAAATTTCAGTTTAATGCTTTTTTGTTTTAACTTTCTATTTAGTTCAGTCCTTGCGGCTTTTTCTAATGCTCTGTTTAGTTTAGTTCAGAATTTGCAGCTTTCTTTGACGGGAGAGTGCTGCCAATAAAAGTTGAGAGGTTTTTGATCCACGACTTTAATGTCGTGTCAATAAACTTTCTGTAAAAGGTTTTTAGTCCTGACAGCAGTGCTTTTATGGCAGTGCATTCCCATTTCCTTTTCCATTCACAAATAATACGATAAGACTGTTTATTTTCTAAGAATTTCGTATCGATGAGTTACATTATTTTTGTAAGTTGAGCCCAAAAAAATGTTGTAAATATCATAATTAGTGAAAAATATAGATTTGGTTGTTTAGATGATCAATCGCAACCGGAGTTGTTGTCTTTTTTTTGTATCTCACGGAGCAATAACTTGCATGAGATTATTCACATGTTTAATGTTCATTTTAAAAATACAATCTGTTTGTATTTAGATACCACAATACAATGTAAAATCGTAGAGATACCTTTTGATAAGTTGATACGGAATGAAAATAAATACAAACACTAGAGTTCAAATCCAAATCGAATCAATAATACGATAATACACTTAGATAAAATGTGTTCACAATTCAGTAGATAAGAAGACAAAGTTAATACTGCAGGTGCATATTTACCAATCGAGAGTTATAGCTATTGTAGATAATAGCAAAAGGTGATCGATGTCAGCATCAATTTTTATTTACCCCGAAGAAATATTTTCCTATACGCCGAAGCCAGATATTCAGTTTCTTGGGTTATGTGAAACCAGAAAACGTCAGTCGCTACAGTCCGACTGGACTTGGCCTCAAAATAAAAGCTCGAAATTAAAGCTTTCCATTTTGAAATTTTGTCCGTGTTGTGGGTCCCCTCTCTGTGATAGGTTAAACTTGGTTTTGCCTTAATTTAGAGCTTAACCTATTTTTGCAAACTCTGTTTCAATACGTGCGAATACACCAGAGAGAACTCAGTCAGTTTCGTCAATATTGTCAATGTCATCGGCATATGAAAGTAATTGGTGTTGGCTTGCTATTGTAGTCACATGCGTAGAACATTTTTTCCATTCCCGCAGCAATTTTTTCATCTATTGGTCAATTAGATAGAGGCTTTTGCAGCAAATAAATAAAATTCGAAGTTGGTCCAATTTTTCGCCGAATTGATCTCCACGTGCACTTGCTGCTTTCATACGATTGTCTGTAAAAGAAATTCTTTTGACATTGCTCTCCTTTTTTTTTCTCAAGCACTATGCTTCGGAACAGAACAAACACAATATTGCAAGAACTTGGCATTCTAGGTCGTTTTTTTTTCGCCGAGGGCTTTCTGCTCTTCAATGAGACTACTGGAGAATGGATGATCACATATACCCTAGTCTAGTCATAAAAACTGTTACAAAGAAAAACTTATGCCAAATGAAGATGCGCTGATATTTTTATATACAAATTTATACTCTTTATTCGTCAAACCCCAACCTACAAGTTATGGAAGACTTCATTCGAAATGACCGCCATTTGCCTTAAACCCCGACCTAAGACGTACTGGCCCATCATCAATCTCATTACGGACCTCATTCATCGGAAAGATGTCGACAGACCGGACAAGGGCTCGCTTCAAAGACTAAATATATGCACCACACTAATAAAAAAGCAGAAGCCATATGTAATGCTTTCAATAAGAGACATCCTGAAGCGATTCCAAAGATATCGAAGGCACAAATCGGAGTAACAACGAAAGCATGTGCGACTTATTGAGTCCAAGAAACATTCCATTACATAGCGTAGTAATCGGATTTAACCGGTTTAACCGTACGCATGCAGAGAGATAAAGCGGTACCAATCGCTGATTTATGGACAACGATAAACGGCAATCTTACCAAATACCACAAGCCGAGTGAGCGTCTTACAATCGATGAGCAGTTACTTTCATGTACTCAAGGATAGGCCAATTGGTTAAACAAAGTTTAGTTTCCAAAATAACGGGACAATTTGTTCTTATTTCATAAAGAAAAACAAGATTTGTGACGACTCCGCTTTATTATTACACACAATAAACGAGAGCGGGATTGAAAATTATGACGCGTCCAATTGGTTGGAAAGGCAGATGTTCAGATTGTTCAAAAACTAGCATGTCCAACTGAGTTTTTTATATTCGCAAAAAATTGTTCTCAATATAGTGGTCTTGGTAGTCTTTAGATACCTACTGGTGAATGTCTCAGCATACCATATGTAAGTTTAATCTCAAAATATTTCATGTAATTTTTGAGAGCGCCTCCAGGTTAGACCAACCAAATTTTTGAGATCCTAGTTGGTTTGATGAAAATGACATTTGCTGTTGACACCGAAAAGAGTTGCTTTATGTTGCTCTTCTTGACCTTGACCTTGACTCCTTGTGAGGTTAAAAGAATTAACGGATTAAAGGCAAACATCAAAAAGTCGAAATTTCCTCATCAAAAGTTATTTTCATGGCATGAAAACCAAACAAAAAGGAAACATTAATCTATCGTTCATTAATTTCATTTGTTTTATTGGAAACAAAATAGAAAAATAAAAATACTAATTAACAACGAGAGACCAATACCCCCTCAGTATTGGAATTTCAGTCTTATTTGTAATCCTAGCTGGTAACTCAAAAGAAAACATTTAATTTGTTATGTCCTAATTTTGACTGCAGCTAATAATGGCGTGTTTTTCTGCTTTATTCGCTGCTTGCTCTTCTTAGTTCTGTTTATTAGTTAATAGCTTAAAGCTTTTGCAAGTATTCGTCGAACAAGTACACTCCCAGGGAAGTATCATCGCCACTATTCGACATGATCTTGTGCAAATCGTTGATATGACCGGACAATTTACGGATGGTTCTTGTCTGATCGTCCAAAAACTCCTCCTCCAGGAACCGAGTGATTGCTGGATCATAATTTTTATGAGTTGAGACTTCAGCATGGTATGCTATAACTTGCTGGGACAGTTTCTTTTCAATATCCAAGGCCTTGGCCAGAGCGTGTAATTCATCCAATTCCAACCTTTTTTCTGAACGAGAATCATTGCTAAGACCTTGAAAATCAAAAACTCCACCTCGATGAGTGACCTGTTTGATTAGCTTGATGCTGTTGTCGAATGCCTTGTCGGAGAGTTCACGGAAGATGTTAGCGAAACCTGGACGGGACTTTTCGTGTGAGCTGAAATGCTTAGACAATACGAGGTAGTCGTATGATGATGCAAGTTGATCGTAGGTGTAGTCTCTGAGTCGGCCTTCAATAGGGCTGAAGTGACCGATCTGGGAGTTGCAATTTATGGGTACTACATAAGAAGAGATGGATGAAGATTAGACTGGTGGGACAAAACTGAACAGTGATTGCTTACCTGGATTCCCGCCATGGGAGCATGATTCTATCACAGATGTGAAACACTTGTCCGTGTCGGCGGCAAAAAACCCAGCCAAGAGAGTTGATAAAATCGTGATTACTAGTTTCATCTTGGTGTTTCTTTCTGTCTTCTTTCGAGTACCCTTTAAAAGAAATCAAAATTTTCACTACTAAAGAAAGAATTTTAAGGTTTCGCCATCGTTTGGTTGTACTTGCTTCTTTTTTCGGAGTGATTTGCTTTTGTGGACCTTTAATATGCGTCCTTTCACTTTGCACTTCAAAACGAAATAATATTCCAGTTGAGCAGAGTTTTCAAATTTATAATTTACGAATCAGGTTTTTCTGCATTTTTTTTGTTTACACTATGTAGGAGTATCTACATATTTACTGACTGATAACGGATTGCAATTAACACTAATGAACGCACGCTAAACGGTTCAGTGTTTCCGCCAGGCGAACCGATTGATTGAAGAGATATAGAGAGTGTGAGAAACCAATATGGTTACTGGTTGCCATTTGTCAGTGATATTGTCGCTGTGGTATAGAGGAATTCTCAAATATAACGGGTCAGCTATCTATTGCACGATTGGAGTAGTGACGTTTTGCAAGCGAGCATAAATATCCTATCACCATTATATTGTCAAGACATTCACTCCAAACAAACGATCGAACCCTAATCAATTACCTTTTAAAGCGACACGTTGACTTATATCTAGACTTTTGTCTAGTTTCTCGAAAAATCAGGCCACTAGGCTATCCAAATACTGATTGCTTGCTTCTGATTGTCGAAAAATAGGATTATCTTGATATTTTACTGAAAAGGCCGAAGGACTTAACGACTCACCATCGATGATCAAGAAGGTATTTCCCTGCGCCTCATTTTTACTTTGCAATTTCTTGCTTTGTACCATCACTCTTCTTATGAGTGAAAAGGCAGACATGGCTGAGCCTTCGATAGTCCTTTTGTGAAAAAAAACCTTTCGTCAATTGTCCAATTTTCTATCAATGTTTTGCGCTATACCATATTATTCACCAAATCTAATGCTTAATGTTTTAAGATTTTCCTTTACTACTGTATTAGATATATGAACAGTGTGTTCCAGAAAAACGTGTGTTAAATTACTTCTTTTACTTTACTCACACACACACATGTTTGTAGCTAAATTATTTTCTGCATTTAAATGCAGATGGCACATTGTTTTCATTTTCTCGGTATATTTCCATACTTCGGTGGTATAGCATTATTACAAAATGAGTGCGGCTTTTAAAAAGCTTCTCAAAAGTGTTTTCCAATTAACCCACCTAAATAAGTATTAATTCGGCAGGAAAATATTTTAAAAAACATCAAGCTAAAAGGTATACAGAATGCGATAATGTCGATGATGGGTCAGGTAGAGGGACCAAAGCAAGCAATTGTTTCTGAAAAAACCCTACAATTAGTCTGAGGATAGCAAAAGAAAAATTATCCAGAAAGGAATCAAAGTACCTATCAACACAATATGACTCCGTTTGGCAGAATCTGGCATCAAAAATAGGAGTACCAGACAGATGAGCCATCTTTTTTGTTTATAATTATTGGAAGAAAGCCTGAACAAAAAAAGATGAAACATTTCAGCAATGCACCGTAAAACATCCGACAAAAGTTCATGCTTATGAATGTTTCCCGGCCAAATGATTCGAAAAGTTAATAGTACTCGTATTCACCTAAAACCTCGATGCACAATTCATGGTAGAATTATACACGAAGGGTTTTGCTAAATTTTGCCGAATGGACCAAACAATTACGACTAGATTTCTCACGAGGATAACGATCCAAAACATCGGAGGTTAGCCCTGCAGACGTTGGAAAGAAGAATCAAATAGAAAATATGTGCTCTTTAATGAAGCAGAGGCTTAATGGAAAGAAAATAGCCACGATAAAACAATTTGTGCGAATCTTGAAGCAAATTTGGAGAGGCCGAAATTTATTGTAGAATATGCGCAAAAATTAAGTGAAACCTGTTCGTTTTGATATACACTTTAATTAAAAACATATGATTTTATAAAATTCTGGCATTTTTATACACTCGTTTTTCTTGAACACACTGTATTATTTTAGCTACACCATTTAAATTTCACAGGTAGCCGTACATGACGAGTGACAGACTAAGAAGCTATTTCACAATGGAAATATCGTTAAGTTTGCTACTCGTTCGTCCATCCTCCAACAAAGATATAATCAGTGACAGTCAGCCCGAAGAGCTGATCAGTCATATTTAAATTTTGAGATGCCTGAGTAACCGCTCCGTCTCAAAAATTTTGGTCGCTTATTTCAAGTAGAAAGAGTGGCCCTCTTTTGGTTTGTACTCATATTCAAGTGGAATGTGGTATCTGCTACGGATATCTGCATTTACACCAACAGCCAAGTTATTAAAAAATGTTGCACTCGGTTTTATAAAGTCAAAGGTAGTTAAAATCGGCTGGTTTTTTACTGATATGACTAGACAGTTCAAAATTCACTATTCACTATTTGAAATTCATGTTCTAATTATATAAATGCGATGGGAAAAACTAACAGCAGATGGTCAAATAGAAGAATTCTAAGCCAAACCAGACAGATCTGGCCCAAGTCGAATCTAAGACATACAATGAGCAAAAGTAGAGAAATTGTCTTTTTGGTATTTTCTTCTTTGAAAATCTCGAAGAATTGCATTAATTGCTTTAGTATGCGCTGCGTTTTTAATATTTCTTTTATTTCATTTATTGTCGTTACGTTGGTCTTCTCTGTTTGAATGTTCTATCTCTACTGGCGCATAGTCGTTCATACCGTTTAATTATATATTCATACATAGATAGCTGAATTACTTATAAATAAGTTTTCTTTAACATTGTCTTTTATTACCTTTAGGTACACAGAAGCAGTGTCATGATATTTTCAAAGAAATTCCTGAAGCAAACATACCAAGTAACTGCTGGCTTCCCTAAGTCCCGAAATCAGACTCTTCAACATAGTGTAAGAAGGAATTAACTTAGGCAATAGTAGATGTTTTATTTATCACTTGGAGCAGTGCATAATTCCTACAAGTCAGAAAGAGTGATTTCTGTGAAGAGAACATGTATCTGCTTTATAACGAAGCAATTTAATGTTCAAGGCATTGCCTTATTTAAGAAATTATATCGGTCAAAGTTAAGGACAAATTATCTAACCCTTACACAAAAGAAAGAAAAGAGTAAAGATAAAACGATAATCCGTATAAAAACGTCATGACAGAGTGCTGCCAAAGCGCAGGTTGAATTCATGTTTTAGCACTCCTTCCTCAAACCGATGTACCTCATACATCGATAGTGTGCTGATCATTTCTGTTGGAGTGTAGATCACACACATTTTTCCATCCTTTAATAGCTGGCGTACAAAATGATATCATTTCAGTCTTCAAGTTTCGAAGAGATGTTGCTACTCTAGATATTATTCTGTTTCCGTTGTCGAAATATCTACTGACTTTTGCTTTTGAGATCGCTAGATGATTGCGGCTCCACTTAGTGCAAAAACATATGCCGTATAGGTTACTCTGTCTATCTGGTCATTCGGAAGATCAGCATTTAAAAATCCTCGAGAACCAAGTATGTCCTTTGTGTGGACCAATCCGTAGTTCTCTGTTCCTCGCATAAACCTTAGAACATGCTTTTCACCTAACCAATGCACCCACCACAATGGGTGGCCGAGGCAGAAGTGGTGAAAGACATTCATTTAATTTCAGTTATCTAAAAATCAAGTAAGATGAGTAGTTGACTAGAAAACAACAAGAAAACTTCCACTTTAATGCTACCCAAGGAGCGAAATAACCACTGAGCCCAAACATCTTTCTCTCTTTCTCTATACCATTTTCCAAAAAACTTAACACATGCTGAGTATTAAGTTCTTTAAAAAACAAACAAATCCTGTTAACACTCGTTGAACTGTGTTGGACGTCCAGCACTTGTCGCAATCGCAAGATACATAAGCGACTCGATGAGCTGTCGACATGGTTTTCCGACTTGACATCCTTCAGTATGACGCTGTCTATTCGGCAATTTCGGCTTCGTGTCGCTCGGTGTGCCTATTTGTTTCGACTCGTCCACCTTGAACTTCCTTAATAGCGCCTTTAATCGCTGCCGCTCTTATTTCACCATCTCCTTGAATTAATTCGACGCTCAAACAGTCCCGCCTCAATCCGAAATCCTTGGCTTCGAAAACAGAAGCTAGTCCATCCATTACAGTCTTCAATTTCTTCAGACGTCTTGATGCATATAAAATGTCATCGACATACACTGCAACAATGGTATTCACCATGCTTGATTCAAAATAGAGACATTTGTCATTATTGGCCGGTTTCACGCTTAGATTATGTAGTGTGTTGTCCAGCTTTTTATGACGGCTTGCTTGTCGAAGACTGTAAAGCGCTTTTATGAGCCATCCTTTTACCCATCTTCTTTTACTAGTCGCCTACTCAAGTATTTCGGAGGGTCCATGTAAGTCCCTTCGTCTGGTTCACCATTGAGGTAAGCCGCAACAACATCCATCTGATAAACCGCCAAGTTTTCATGAACAGCCAGTGCCATTAGTAGTCCAATCGTAAAAATTTCTTCAAAGTCCAGATTGGTGAAAAACCTCTGGCCACAACACAAACTGTCTTCCAATCTAACGATCCATCTGATTTCAATTTGTTGCGCAGAGCAATCTTGCTAGTTGCAACAGCTCTACTAGCTGGACGCTCAATCAGGTTTTGATTAGCACTCCAATCTCTTCTTTGATCGCCTTCAGCCATTCCTGTGCGTCTGTTCTAGACATTGCATCCTCCAATGATTGCTCGCCGATGTTCACCATTTCAATAATTCCGACCCCATCAGGCTGATTAAAATGAATCTCGTCATCTGTTTCGCCCTCCTCGTTTTTGTAGACGCCATCCAGGCTCTGTTGTTAAATTTCCTTTTCTTTGGGTAACCGCGATACAAATCTCGTATGATACGAGTATATTCTTCGAGCCCCTTGTACTGGTCTTGGGACTCAGAGCCGATTTTCAAACACACTCATAATCCTGTGGTTGTCATCTACTTCTGATCTTTGCATCGGTATTTGCACTGATGCTGATCCGTGTACGCTCACAGGTTTTTCACCAGGAACTTCAACAAAATTTTTCTTAATTTTCTTCTTGACGCCAACCAGCTCGTCTTCCATACACTTGTCATCCCCGTAATAACTGCTTTTCGTTTTTCAGGAATCCACACTCGGTAGGCATTGAATGCTTCGATTTTTGCTGTGGCGTATGTGGAACTGGAATCCGACGTTTTATCCCATTCTTTCTCAGGAACTCATCAAACTCGTCGTTACGAAATTTGCGACCAGTTTGCGTCTCAATGCGAGAATTATAGAGATTAAAAGGCACGAAAAGCGTCGCTCGGCTGCTGTCATCGATGAAATTGAAGAAGTACCTTGATTAAGAGAATGACCCTGATCTGGAAGGTCCTCAGACATCAGTGTGCACCAGCTCCAACAACTTATTGTACACGTTTTTGACCTTTTAGGAAACGGCAATGTTGTCATTTTTCCGCGTAGACAGACGTCGCATGACTTATGCCTTCCATCTTCGCTATCATTGAATCCAGTCGCCAACATTTGTCGAGACATGTCTAAGAGATTTTGTTCTTTCAAATGACCAAGTCTGCGGTGTAATAAATCAAAATTAGATCCCTTGTCATTGATCGCGCATGTTTGTGGAGTATTTCCTTGGGCGTAGTACAAGGTAGGGCAAAAGTAATGTCAAATATGAATGTGCCATACTTTCTGCAAATGGCATCAAGTGTCATTGTGCTACGACATGTAATGTGTTGTAGACAGATAGAGAAGCAATTGGGAACAAGCAATGGAGTGGATACACAGCTGAAGAACGTGGAATTATTGTTATTGTCTATTTGACCAATTTCCGGTCTGTTGTTTTAATGCATCGTGAATTTCGCCGTTGTTTTCCTCGTCGTCCTGCACCATGTGCCGCCTTGCGTACTTGCCTATAAGGCAGTGTCCAGTGATGACACCCATGATGGCGCTGAAATGCTTCCTATATAGAAATATTAGACTCTTAGACCGATTCGGATCTATCTCTGGCCAGATCTGTTTAGTCGCTAGATATGTTGGTCCAACAGTCCACCCAAGGTCTGTTCTTTTATTGGCATACAGCCTTAATATTAATTTGCACGTTGCGATTGATATACCTATGCTACCTTTTCCGATAGGATAGGTAGAGCGGTTCCAATTTGGTGAGTTCGTCGGCCCTACAATTCCCTGGAATGTCTCTGTGGCCCGGCAGTCAACAAAGGTGAAGGTTGAACTGCTCTGCCATCTCCATAAGAAATGATTGGCATGCAAGGGCGGTTTTCGAATTTAATGAGACTGAATCAAAGGGCTTGATAGCGGCCTGACTATCCGAAAAGACGAGGATGCTCTTTCCAGATATCACGTGTTTCTTCAGCCAGGACAAATGTCCGCCTGGAACACGCCACAGTGATTTGGAAGACGGAAGGAGAGGCTTAGATTTAGCTTATCTGAGAAAACACCGGCACCATCCCCGCTATCGGTTTTAGATCCATCTGTGTAGAGATGGATTGACTTGCCCTCCATGAAAGCGTCTTCCTCCCAGATGGATCTAGAGGGGAAGCTTACATGGAAGTCTTTGTCAAACGAAGGTTCATTAAGAATGTTAGCGTGGCCAAATGAATTATTTGTCCACTGTGTAGTCGCTTTAAGGCGAATAGCTTCAGTCGCAGCTACTGGCCTGCTGAAAATATCGAGGGGTGTCACATGAAACCGAATGTCTAATGCCGCAGGGGGAGTAGACGTTAGGCTCCGCTTATGCATAGACATGCTGGTTTTTGGACTCTGATTAGTTTACTGCAGCTGACTGCATTGCCTAAGGCCGTCCACCAGACAGCAATCCCATAGGTGAGTATCGTTATTATGACCGAGATGTATAGCCAGTGGGTTATGTTGAAGGCCCCATTCGTCCTCAATGCCTTTTTTGCAAGAGAACAAATTCACTGCAGCTTTATTGACTCTTTCTTGAATGTTAGGTTTCCAGTTTAGTTTTCTGTCAAAAATGAGACCCCGATATTTTGCTGTGTCGGAAAAAACTAAACTGGTACGGTTTATTGAGGGGGGGTCTATGATAGGAATTTTATATTTCCTGGAAAAGAGAAAAAGATTAGTTTTATGGGGGTTTATTCGCAATCCACAGCGATCTGCCCAACGGATTAACCTGTTAAGACTTAGCTGAAGGAATTCTTTAATGGTATTAAGATGCTTACCAACAGCAACGTAATCCGCATAAGCAATCACCCTGCTACATCCGCTTCGAGGTATATTAGCAGTTCATTAACCACTAAGTTCCAGAGAATGGAAGAAAGGACGCCTCTGCTGACACGTCTTTTAGCTGAAGCTCCAAAGATTGATCAACTCCCCAAGTGAGTCGTCTACGTGTAGTGTTGATAGCGCAGTCGTGATTGCAGAGGTGTTGACGTTGTTAAAGGCACCATCTGTCCAGGAGAGCAACCATTGTGTACGCTGCATATTGTAGAGATAGTTCGATATGGCTAGTCAGTAAGTGGAGAGCCGTTTCCACCGACTTTCCTTTACAGTAGGCATTTTAGGCCGTTGACAAAAGTCTTTGATCAATTTTTGCTCGTATATGGATATCCACCAGTCATTTTAGAGATTTCAGAAGGAAAGATGAGAGACTTATAGGTCTGGGGTCTTTTGGGATAACATGAGAGCATTTTCCGTCTTTGGGAATTAAAACAACATTGACTTCTCTCCATGACAGTGGATCGTGGATCAGTTATACACAGCTCTTCATGATATTCTCTAGCGTAAGCTGGGTAATATCTGAGGATCTTTGTAGCTCGCCAGGTATTATACCGTGCAGACTAGCAGACTTGTATGGTCCGAAGCTATGCAGCACCGAGAGCAGTTTGTCTCTTGTGATCAGACCATGAATTTTGGTCCCGGTTTCAGTAGGCCTGTTGGGATTGCTACTGGCCGCCAATTGGGATCTACTTGGAAAGTGGGTGTCCAGTAGCAGGTTGAGTAACTCATCACTTGAGATTGTCCAAGAACCATCGGTTTTTTCAAACAGCTAGGCATCATAGGATTTGTAGAGAGGATTTTTCTTAGCCGCGAATGAGTAGCAATCAGCCTGGCAACTCTGTCCTTTCTATTTTTGTTGATGATTCGTGGCTTTGCTAAATTATGCAGCAGGGTCTTCACTTCTTGTTGGCGCCGCCGATTCCTTGTAGATTTCTTGTCGGTTTGCATTTTTGCTGTTCATCATATTTGCCGCATTTCAATCCTCGATCAAAGCTCTACGTAAACGTTTTCTCTTGGCTCGCAAGTCGATAATCTCTGAGGAAAGCCTCAATATTTGAATTCCTCAGCTTAACTGACTTCAAGCAGTTTTGACATTTTTAATCGGATTGTTAATGGATGATTGGCTACACCCTCTTGCAAGTGTCTTTTTCTCCAGACGAACCAAGGAATTGCTGCTACATATCTGGGTTGTTCGATCGAATCGGGATGATGTTGTTTTCTGAGAGTGTCGATGTAATTTTGCCATGGGTGCGACAAATGGCCTGTATTCGAGTTCTTGGCTCAACAGCACAATCGTTTTTTAGATGGAATATAAGGTTCTCCTCTAAGCCCCGCATTTGGCTTTTCTTGTGCTTTTTGCTAAGTTGAAAAATTTTCTGCAAGTGTTTCTACGTAGTCCCAGTGCTGATGTCCATCAGTGCGGCCTTTTCTTTCCTCTAGGTTGAATAGGAGGGCAAGAAGTGGCTATGGCCTGATTGGGAAGCAGGGTGAGTTCCCTGGCTTTCACGTTAAGCTGATTAGTGTCACTCGGGGGACTTGAGAGTTCAAAGGATAGCATTTCTGACAGTGTTCCTCTGTATTTTGGCCAATCAGTTTTCCGGTAATTCCGAAATGCTGGTTGACCAGGAGAAGCATCACTCAGACTGAATGGGATGTATCTGTGGTCTGAAAATGAGTGTTCAGACGATACCATCCAATTCGATAGCATTTGGGTATGTTGTCGGAGACAAGAGTGATTTCTACCACACCCTGTCTGTTTCTTGTTGTAAAATATAATCAAAAAGTGACTCACCTCTATCGCTGATGTCGGTACTGCCCCATACCGTGTTATGAGCATTAGCGTCGCATCCGATATCAGGCCAGTTTCTTGCATACCAGCTTCCAGTATCACCCTTGCTAGGTTATCACCAGAAGAGGGCCCACGTGATCGTGGCCAAGGTATGCCGATGCCAGTCAGTAGGTGCCTTTGGCTGTCTCTATTCTCTAAATGGTTAAGACGAGGTTGCTGAGATCGGGGTCTTTTACTAAGGAGACCATTTTACAAGAAAAAAAAAGGGGTAACGGTAAAAACGTCATGGGAGAGTGCTGCCACAGCACCGGTTGCATTCATGTTTTAACAGCAGATTTGGTTAGTGGTTCATCTATCGAGAGAGCCCCAAATTTCTTTATTGTCTTGAAAACATCACAGAAGCGCCTGACACATCGCTTCAAGAACAAGAAGTTTTGAATAAATTCGGAGATCCACTGTTTACAAGCTGCTTGGATTTGCAGCATTGTCTGCAAAAGCTTTTAATTCGTAGAGCTTGCAACTCATATGTTTTTTCACAAGCTTTATAGATGTGTTGTCATGAGAATATTCCTACATACACCAACAGAACGCTTCGGCATCATCCAATTTGTGTTGGTTCTTATAATTTACTATACGCTCTACATAACGCAAAGCCTATAGCCACGTCAGTGTAAGTGTGGTTAAAGATCCGAAAAACATCAATTCGGTATCGGTCCGTTCAATTCAGTTACGAATAACCGTATAAGACTCAGCTGGTGCAGGAACTAAAGCCGTGAAACCATGGCTTGTGGCTTTGTGGCTATTCAGCAGCTTGAGGTTGAACTTCATTTTTATTCAAAAATTGTGCTTATTGACGAAGTTCAGTTTTGGCTCAATAGGTCTACGAATCGCAGTTTCTGGAGGAATGCAAATCCACATGCTGGCGAATTCAACGGTCCCTATTTTTCAAGAATCAGGTCGGATCTCGCATTATAGTGGGTGGCCAACGTTACCGTATAATGATCAGTAGTTACAGCAAGGAGGCGCTAAGTGCTATATTCCTCATGAAACTAGATTCAACGACAGTATATCGCGAAATGAACAGAAGAATTGATCACCGAGGTCGGGTGATTTAATGGTACTCGATCACTTCTTGTCGGGCTGTGTAAAGTCTTTGATGTACCTACTATGATAAACTGGAAACTACTCAATCCTTGAAAGCCGATACTTAGAGCACTACTTATTGATGATATAGAGCCCCAAATGCTCGAAAATGTGGCCCACAAGAGCTCCGACAGCCTGAGCTTGTGTTCAAAATAACATTTCATGAATCTTTTTTCAGAATGAAAATTCTTGATTCAAACTCCATTGCTGTCGTCGTTTTTTTAATTTAAAACAAAACAGTCTCTAGAAACGATTAAAGCATTTACCTTCAAATCAAAGGACCAATGTATACCATTAACTATAACAATTCACGATGTTTTGACTACGGTGACTCGTTAATTTCGAGAAAATTAATAATAAAGTTCTAGTCAAGAAGTTTCTTAGTCCAACGTATCGTTAATTCCATGGCGCTCAATTCAGGATAGCTAGAAGGAGCGTACTTGAAAACAGATTCACCTTTTTGTAATTTTTGGTTTATGTAGGCGATTTATTATGGTAGTTTCCAGCGCAGCATAGTTTAGGCTCTCAAGCAAGTGTACACTAGTAAAAACGCGATCAAAACAAAGTGTAACGTCTACCTCTGTCATCGATTTTGCCAGAGTATTGTATTTGTAGATGTTGAAGTCGTAAGTGTACCTACCCACTTAGAGCGTCGCATCGCAGCCACATTTTTATGCCACGTTTGGTGGATTTGAGTGGTATGTATTGCCTGAGCGAAGAGCGGCCTTTGAACTCCATCAAGGATTCATCAATGCTCTGCAAGGGGCTGTCCTGCCGCGCTTTCAAAAAGCGGTCCTTCAAGCAGTTTACTAAATCAGCAATATAGTAGGTTTTTCCTGCGCTTTCAGGCTTTACAAAATACATCTTGGAGACAATGCTTAGGAATTGATCGAGAGCTATTGCCACTTTTATGGCTTCATTTCCAAGTGATCGAGTTTTTGACCAATAATGCTTTGTTGAAGGTTCTCTATTGTATGACTTTGAGGTCGTCGTTGCGATGAAATCAAAGTTTTATGGAAGAGTCTCGGCGACAACTTACTTTCATGCGGAGCTCAAAAGCTGTTTCTGGACTAGACCATACTGTGTTAGTCGGAGCAATACTGATATCTGGAAGATTTTCCATGTCTTCACTACTTTCCGAAGCAGTATCTTCTTCGTCTTCCAAATTAGATTCAAGCTAGATCCGGCTATGGGAAGTTAGGGAGGGAAAAGTGAGAGATACCGATGTGCGTTGGTCTTAAATGTTTGTAAGTTATAGTGACTAGGGAATAAAGAGCTCGGCAGGGCATTCCATAAGCGAGTTGTACGGCTTAGGAACGAATCACGATATTTCAGAGGGCGTCCAAAAATGGGCTTTAGGGTATACTGATGAGCATTCATATCGAGGCGGGTGTTACGGTTAAAAGTTAGAAGGGGTGGAATGCTACTGGCAATTTCAGAGGAGCACTGGTGGTGAAAATAGCGATAAAACAAGGTAAAACAGGAAACATTACGTCTGTGTTCGAGGGTGCAGAAAGACTGTGTGATATTTTCATCACCTATGAGTTTTACCGCACGGTTTTGGATCCTATCTAGCAAGTGCAGTGCGGTTTTAGGAGCACCTGATCAGATGTGAGCATTATACTCCAATTTCGAGCGTATAAACGCCTTATACATATATTGAGGTCAGATCAAAGGTTTTCAAATCTTTCTTACATCGCTTGAGGAAACCTAGACATTTCGCAGCATTTTTGGCGACATCGAATACGTGGTCATTCCAACGTCACTGACACACATACCGAGAATGGAAAGTTTTTCGGTTTCAACGGTGCAAGTGCCATTCATGGATAATGGTTGGATGCTTAAATTGATGAATTGTGTTTTGGAAACATTAAAACCACTCTGTTGATATTTCCCCAATTGGTTATGCTTATTAAATTCCGATATTTAATGAGCTCAATATACCCTGCCATTCCCGTTCTACAGCCGAAGAGCAGGGACGTGAGTCCGTGAACGAATATGAAAAGCAGAGAGTACTGTCGTCAGCAAAGGAGTATATTGGATTAGAAGTAGCAGACAAGAGATCATTAATGAAAATTAAAAAGAGTGTCGGAGACAGAAAGGAGCCCTGGGGCACACCAGCATTTATTTTGTGAATATCAGACTTGAAACCGTCCAAGACAACTTGAATTGAACTTCGCGAAAGGTAGTTTCTAAAACATAGAAGAAGAGAGCAAGAGCAAGCATTTTCGACAAAAGCGCCTGATGCCAAACTCTGTCAAGTGCCTTAGAAATATTAAGTACAACTATCCTGCTTTCGCCAGATTGGTGTAGATTTTGGTTCCATATTTCGGTGAGACATGCCATCCAGTCACTTGTGGACTTGTTGCTACGAAAACCGTACGGTCATTAAGAAGTTTTCGTGTTTCGATATATTTCATGAGCTGACGGTTTATCAGCGTTTCCATGAACTTGGAAAGAAGGGACGTAGGTGAAATGGGTCTGTAGAAGGAGAGAGAAAGAGATTCGCCCTTTTTAGGCACGGGCTGGACAAATGCTGTTGTCCATCTGCTCAGAAAGAGTCCTAAGGAGTAGGATTGATGAAAAATCTTACGCAGTGGTTTTGCCAGCGAGGAAGATCACCTCTTCAGAAGAAGGATTCGTCCCATTAAATATTCGATGCACTCAAGTGTTAGGCGGAGATAAAGCATAATCTGCAAATGTTGAACTGGCCGCAAAGTGAGCAGCAAGCAGATTGGCCTTGTCCAAAGAGCTGACAGCTGGAATGTCATTGTAAATGAGCGTTGGGATGGTGGATGAGGAAGAGTTTCTACTGTTTTTGATGAACGACCAAAAGCTTTTACTACCTTTGGGACATTGTAATATTTTTTGCCTCAGTTTTTGGTCGCATAGAAATTTCACGCGTTTGAGAAAGACGTTACAGTCATTCCTGGCTCGTTTGAACTTTTTTCGGTTTTCCTCTGTAGGGTTGGATTTATAAGACCCTACCAGCCTCTTTAGAGCTCGAGTAATACCATGCCTTTTCTTTTGGTCTGTTACCCTTAATCCGAATCAACCCAGAACGTTTTTTTTTCGAATTTTCCGAAAATATTTTACAAGTTGTCTCTGTAGGCTTCAAGGATTCCAAAAACATTATCCGTTCATTCCAGCGCCCTCTGTGAGTCAAGATATGGGGTGTGTCCATATGATCACGCTGGGCAAGTTTAAGGAAAATGATTTTTATAAGGAATAAAAATAATTTATTAGGGAAATTTCAGCTTTATTCATTAATTTTAGTATGATAATTTTCAAAACATTTAATGCGATGATCAACGTTGCATTTTGAACACTCAGTGCAGTGCAGTTACAGCACATAAACCACCTGCACATCGTCGTCTTGCACAAGGACGAACAAAGTGATCGCATCTGTCATACCGAAGTGTGTCTTGGGCCGTTCCTTCTACGTTCCTTTTGCGAGGACCATTTGCTTTTGGTATTTCACCAAAATGCTTGCAGTAGTATCGCAATATGACGTCTGAACTCTATTTGTGGTATGTCAGGGTGGGTTGAGCGATGTAATTGCCAAGCATTTTGTACTGAAACATCTACCAGCCATGTAAAAATACTGCTCCACCACTTCTTCCCTCTTACTCCAATGCGATATAGGCTGACATTCTGATCCATACGATCTACACCGCACATGTATTTATTGTACTCTGCAATAACACATGGTCGAGCAACATTTATTTTTTGCTTATGTTCCTTGGAATAGCGTTGAACATTGGTAATTGGATTTATGCCATGAGATGTTGAAGCGATATTGACAACAGCATTGTCATTCCATTTAGTTAAGACAATATATGTTTCTTTCATTTTGATAGATTTGCAATACCCTCGAGTTGTTTTTTTTTAACAGTTTCTTGTGCACAATGGGACAACTGTTGGGAATTCGAATCTCCCGAATTGTTCCTGTTGCATTGTAGCCACGAGCTTTTAAAAACGTCAGTATGGGAAAGCTGGTAAATAAATTGTCAAAATAAAAAGAAAATGGTAAGCTTTGCAACTCTGGTGAGAAGTCGTCGATCATGTTGACAAGTGGCGCTGTACATTTTCCAAATATTTCTTCATAGCTTGTAGTCGAGCATGGATTTTTGCCCTGATAAATTTTAAAATTTACCAGGTAAGCAGATGTCGTACACAAAGACCACACTTTGTAAACAAACCGCATAGGTTTTCCTTTTATGAATGACGTCCAAAGTAAGAGATCATGCTCTCGTCGAAAGAAAGATTTTGTTCTGGGTGGAAATATTTCAACTTATTCATTTTCAGGTGATCCGTTAAGGGTCGCAACTTCCACAATTTATCGCCATCGGTCACTTCTTTACCACTACGAGATCTTCAAAATGAAGAAATTTTGCGATATCCTGAAAGCGATTTCTGCACATTGCCAAATATACCATACGATTTCTCAAATCATCGTCAGTACTCCAAAATGAACTAAAACTGTTACGACCATCATAACCACTTACTAACAAAATGCCAATGTAAGTTTTTAGCTCAGCGATGGTGATTTGTGGGTTTGTGTTCAGCATTGATGACGAAGGCCTATCTGTGAATGTCGTGCACGATTCTTCAAGTAAATTAATTTGCATATTAGTAACTGAGTTTTCCGAAACGTCAGTTAACACTGTATCACTTAAAGCTCACAGTCCTCACTCTCAGCATCGTATTCCATCATAGTGGCTTCCAAAGAATTAATGCGCCTGCCACTTTGCATTACAAGCTCACATGTTGATTTAAGTTGTCCAACACAAATATCTTCAGGTATGCCGATATCGTCCTCATCAGCATCATCCTCCCCACTGAGTGCACCGCTTTCTATTTCCGGTGGAAGAATGTACAACGCTGCAGCCCTATCGTTTTCCTCTTCATCACAAAGCTCATTTAAATAGTCGATTGCTTCTTGTGCACTTAGTGGTCTTGAAAATTATGAAAAGCACACATATAAAACAAAATATGTAGTAATCTGAACTAAAAATATACTAAGTCATGTTTTCCTAATCATGCCCAGCGTGATCATATGATCACACCGGCAAAAACTCTATTGCAAATGTTGCAAATCATCCGAAAATCCAACTTTTATATTTTTAACATAAAACTACATTTAATAGCTGAACAAAATATATTTTTGGGCATTTTTTGACCACATTCAATCAAAAAAGAAATACACTTACTTTTTGAAGTAATCATTTTTCACGTTTTTTGCCATTTTTTTTTAATACTTTTGCACAACTTCTTACACGAAGAAACACTAACTGAATGAAGAAGAAATGGTTTTAGCTTTTACATACACATTTTGAAAAGGCAATGCACACAATGTTGTAGAAATCCGTTAATCAACCGTTATTTTGTCAATACAACACAAAACCGACTTCGTGTGGATCCATATGGATACGCTGGGCTGATTCGGGTTAATCCGATAAGGGATAAAGGATCTCATTCCAAGGAGAATAGTGTCAATGATCATATCAGCAGCGGCATCCACGTCGTTATCGAGGAAACATAACGACCAGCTAAAATTCCTAATGAAACTGTTAAGTCCACTCCAATTGGCTTTCTTGTATTGCCATACGGTTCTTTTAGGAATCTTTTCTTTAACTGTGTGGTGGGTGTACGAGAACTTAGCTGATATGACACAATGGTCCGACGAGCCTAGAGGGGAGAGCACATCAACGCGGTATTTGTCAAGGTGAGAAGTTAAAAACAAATCCAGGGTGTTGGCGGTATGACTGACAACGTCTGGTATCCGCGTGGGCTCATTTACAAGGTGCGTTAAGTTGTTCTCCGCAATGAAGATCTCAACACACCGTCCCTCGGGTGTTGTCTGTCCAGAATAGTGAAGCCAACCAGAATTATGAATATTGAAATTGCCCGTAATCACGATTTCAGTATGAGGATACAGGGACACAATTCTTTGTATGGAGTCAAGCAGCACATCAAAATCGTTAACGGTCGAGTTGCTCTTCAGTTTGGGGCTTCTGTAAATAAAGCAATAGTGGATAATTTGCTTACGGAGATGGAATTTTAACCACATGCAGTTGGATTCCAGATTGGAAATTGATGCACATTGTGGTGGAGTTTGGTAAGCTATTGGGTCTACAAGTAAGTTTCCAGCGTTTTTATCTAAAATTTGAAGTTTTATAATGAAAACATAGTTACAATGCTTTATTCAAAGTATCGCCCATCGGAAGCTACAACTTTCCCCCATCTTTCTGGCAATTTATGAATTCCGGACCAAAAAAATTTCTCGTCTTTCGAGCCCAAGAACGTATCGAGCCAATTTTTGATTTCCTCTACTGAGCTGAAGCGTATTCCCGTAAGAGCGTTCTGCATCGAACGAAACAAGTGGTAGTCTGATGGTGCCAAGTCTGGACTGTAAGGCGGGTGAGGCAGAATTTCTTATCCACTATTTTCCAAATAGTTTTTCACCGAAACCGCAACATGTGGCCGAGCGTTGTCGTGATGAAAAATGACGGACTCATGCCTGGTCTCATATTCTGGCCGTTTTTCTTTTAATGCCCCCTTCAAACGGATTAGTTGGGTTCGATATAATGGTCCTTTGATGGTTTCACCACTCGGAAGCAGTTCGTAGTATGCGACACCTTTTTGATCCCACCATATGCAGAGCATGACCTTATTCACGTGAATATTTCGTTTCGGCGTTCAGGATTATCATAATAAATCCATTTCTCATCACCAGTGACAATACGATGCAAAAATGATTTATTTTTATACCGCTGCTGTAACATTTCGGACGTGCAAAATCGCCGTTCGACGTCTCTTGGCTTCAATTCGTACGGCACCCAGTTTCCAACCTTTTGAATGAATCCGAGTGTTTTTAGGCGCAGGGAAACGGCTTGTTGCGTGACGCCCAATGATGCAGCAAGTTCTTCTTGAATCTGACACGGATCCTCATCCAGTAAAGCGTCCAATTTCTCGTCTTCAAAACTTTTCGGCTTTCCGAGGCGATCTTTGTCTTCAACTCCAAAATCACCACTTTTGAACCGTTTGAACCACTCGCGGCACGTCGATTCACCAATACATTCCGCCCCATAAGTTTCCGAAAGCAAACGATAGGCCTCAGCCGCACTTTTCTTCATAGTAAAAAATAAAAGCAGCGCTTCCCGCAAATGACGTTTATTTGGCTGGAAACTTGCTATGATTTTGCCCGATAAAATGTACGACATCGATAGAACTGCTCAAATATATCGCTGCAAAGTTGTTGACAGATACAAAACCTACAAATAAAACACATGGGGTCTGACATTTCTGCCCGGGATCCACTGGTGGCGCCATCTCTGACAAACTATAAACTTACTTGTAGACCCAATACATCAGTACGCACGTAAATGGCGAGACCGCGGTGAGAGAAGAATAATGGCACTAGTTCGTAGCCAGGTAGCTTCAGATCAGAGTGATTTGAGAGGTGTGAGCGGGGATCTACTATACCTGTGTTTCACTAAGTGCCAAAACAGCTGGTCTGTACTTACAGACGTGGACGTACGCAGAAAAGTGATAACTTTTTAGCCCGCGTATAGTATAGTAGTCTAGTCGGTTGAGCTATAATCTTCAGGATGGGTCTTATTTCTTGAACCAACTCAATTGAATAAGAATAAGTTTTATATTTAAATTGAGAGGGGAGCTTTTGAATTTAAATTTCATCTCACACCAATCCGAACTTCCAATTTTGTGCAGTCTCTGTAATCAGAGAGCAAGAGTTCGACGTCTTAGGATATAGGAGAGATCCGAGAGATCAGATCCGAGGTCCTGTCAGCAGGCGAAGTAATTAATATTTTGAATGGAAAACAAGGCTGGGATGTTTTATACTACTATGCTGTAAATTGCCTTCAACCATAGAAGACGTATCATCGAGGAAGCTTTTCATTTTCCACTTACCCTAAAATAAAACACAAACAGCTGTTAATCTGGTAGACGGCGTTATGCCAAAAAAATCAAGACAAGGAAACTTATTTTTTATGTTAACCTTATAAACCTTTTATAAATCTATATTTTATTTTTCTATTGGGTGTATCAATAAATTCAAATTTTTCAAAATTTGAAGGTTTATTTAAGAAAAACATGTGCAATCCCAAAAGAACTGCGCCGGCTTGCCAGCCAAGAATGAATCAAGCCAATTTTTGATATTCTGCTCTGATGTGAACCGTATTTCAGTGAGGGCGTTCTGCATCGACCGGAACAAATGGTAGTCAGAAAGGGCAAGGTCTGGGCTATAAGGTGGGTGGGGTAAGACTTCCCATCCACTGTTTCCAAATAGTTCTTAACCGGAATAGCAACGTGGGGCCGAGCGTTGTCATGATGGAAAATTATTGCCTCGTGTCTGGTCGCATATTCCGGGCGTTTTTCGGCCACTGCTCTCTTCAAACGGATTAATTGTGTTCGGTAGCGTTGTCCATTGATGGTTTCACCCGGTTTTAGCAGCTCATAATACAGCACACCCATCTGATCCCACCAAATACAGAGCATTAGCTTCGCGCTATGGGTATTCAGCTTTGCCGTTGATTTGGCTGGTTGGCCGGGTTTCGCATATGATTTTTTGTGCTTGGGGTTGTCGTAATGGATCCATTTTTCATCACCAGTAACAATCCGATGCAAAAATGGCTTCCTTTTGTGGCGTTCCAGCAGCATTTCGGACATGCATAACCGCCTTTCGTCGTCACTCGGCTTGAGTTCATGTGGAACCCAATTTCCTTGCTTTTGAATATATCCAGCTGCTTTTAATCGTTTTGAAATGGCTGCTTGAGTGACACCCAAAGATTCTGCGAGCTCTTCTTGTGTTTGGCAACAATCTTCATAGAGTAATGCTTCCAGTTCTTCATCTTCAAACGTTTTTGGCTGCTCAGGACGTTCATCGTCTTCCAAGCCAAAATCACCACTTTTAAATCGTGCAAACTACTTTTGGCACATTCGCTCAGCTAGCGCATGTTCACCATAAACTTCCACCAAAATACGATGACTTTCGGCAGCTGTTTTCTTCATGAAGAAGATCTCCCCGCAAAAACACTTTTTCAGGCACAAATTTCGACATTGAGTGAAAAAAAATTATTGTTGTTTAAGCTTGAAATGAGTGACATATACTGAAATGACGTACAATGACAGTAGCTTTCCAACGCATGTTCCAATGAAATAATAAGAATAGAATAATACAAGTTACGCCATCTCTTAGCAAACCGCACGAATTAAGTTATAGACCCAATAAAACCACCTCTTTAAAATTATGTAAGGCGGTCACGGCCAAGAAATTAGGATGACCAGCTTCACTCCCTAATGCAGCTACCCTGTATTAGAGGACTTCGACGAGGAAGCTTACTCTCCATCAATAAGCCACCAAAATTATTGATGCTGCCGACCAGCATTCCTCTAGTCGCTTTTCTCTACCACCCTACTGAACCGGAGACGCTCCGCACTGTCATGTGCGACATCTCTGTAGTAGTGAGTCGCCTGTCCGCTGCTATACGAGCGACATGGATGATTAGCGACACCGTTAATCTGTCCTGGATCAGGCCTTTCATATTGAGGTATAGGAACGCTTCTAGAGGGATAAAGCCATCAAAGAGTAATCTCTTGTGATACATACATATAATTGGGGTTGTAAGCCCTAGAGATAAGGTTGTTCGATGAGGTCATTGCTCTTGCAATGTGCCTTCGAGTCAACTTAATGACGAAATTGTCCACACTTTAGGTTCGCTTATTGTACAAGACCTCATTGCGACAGAATTTTATGTACTCAGACTCTGGTGTTCTGTATAAGCGAAGACAAGCCCTAAGGCAAGCCCTCTCAAACACCCGAATCTTTTCCAATAAACTTGCTCTCACGTTGAACCACACGGGGCATCCAAATACAAGCATAGGCCGGATTAGAGCCATGTAGCAGACCACCTTCACCCTCGCATCGAGTTGGCTGTTATAAAACAGTCTCTTTGTAAGGGCAAAAGCACCTTTAGCTCTGGCCAGAGCAACATCTATATGTTTGTTAAAATACAGATATTGATCTAGCCAGCTCACAAGGTATCTGACTATATTTCGACAAGCAAGTGGCTGTCCATGTTGTCCGGCGATAGAGAACTTTCGCCAATTCTTTCTGGTGTCCGTAGAGGACCCAGACAGAGGCGTCCTAAACAGAATGGCTTCCGAATAATGAAAGTTGGTCTTTAACTTACAATCAACGCAATGTCGTGTAATTTTATCGAAGTCACGTTGCAAAAGTATATTAATGACCTCAATCTTTGGACCGGAACTGTACGCGATTAAGTCATCTGCGTACGCTATGGCATGGTGAAGTGAACTTATCATCAGATCACTTGTGTAAATGTTGAATAGGATCGGCGAATTTAGCGCACCTTGTTGCAGATCGCCATTCTTCACGATGAACTTTCTACTGGAGAGCATATCAAAAAGAATATACAGAAGTGGTTTACAAATGCCCAACCTGTCCAGCTTGAAAAAGAGTCCCTCTAACCATACGGTATCGAGGGCATTTTCCAAGTCAATCAGGCAGGCAGCAGTGCACTGTTTCTTGCCTTTATTCGATTGGATATCAGAAACCAGTATAGACGCAGCATGAATGATATCATGCCTCGTCTTGAATCCGGAACTACATATATGTTTGTCCTCAACCCACTTAGTCAGGACTCTATTGATCACCCTTTCGAAAACCTTACTGATGTTTGGAAGAAGACTGATCGACCGGAGATTCGCCGGATTGGATGTGTCTTTATCCCTATTGGGGATGGGATGTACGACCGCAGTTTTCCAATGCGATCGATAATGTGCATTACTCATTCCATTATTAAACAGAGTGGTATAAATGTCCAGCGCTTTTAGTGGGAGATGTCGAAGCATCGGTTCCGACTGATTTCTAACTTCGCAGTGATTAGAAAATCGTTTGGAGCTCTTCCTTCGAAATGAACGAATCGTCGGCGATGACAATGCTTGCCATATTTTAGTCACTGAACTCCGAGCTCTCGAATCGCCGGTTCACTATTTCATTTCGAAGGTAGAAATTGTGCACAAGGTCTCGATTTTCCAGGTCGTGGTTCGAGCCAATGATGTCATTTGCCTTGTACACTTCCTGGAAAGTCGCTCCTATAGCCTCTACCTTCTCCTGCGGATCCTTGATCACAAAGAAGTAGTCATCATTAACGGCCTCATTTGAATCGATGCCTGCTGCTAGGCATCGTTGTTCGTCGTTCGGGCGATTTTAAGGCACGGA